>OX382270.1:10137930-11381430 GCA_947507595.1 Pyralis farinalis
GCACACCATATTAATAATCAAAATACGAATCTCTAGCGACAAAATGGCGTCGAAGCAGCCCGCCTGGAGAAGTAAGTACTCCATCTCACAGATGACTATGGGCAAGTAACAACTCCTAGTCTGCTACTGTATTCCTACGAGTGATAGCTCCTGAGCTCCTAAGCTCCTGAGGAGTTGTTGTGCTAGCAGCGGGTGTGGCAATATGCAAACGATATTGTTTAGATAGATAAAAGCTTTATTTGTACACTGAGACACACAATATAAAACTACCGTAGATATATATGCTAAAAAACAAAGGGAGACAACAACAACTTACAAATAACCATTTAGATAACAGTATTCAATGTATGTGTTAACACCTTGCCTGTTGGAGCGTGTGTCGCAGTGATACAAATGGGCATTGTTCGTGTTGCAAGCATTCACAGGTTACGATAACCATATTATATCAGGTATTTCGTAGGCCTGTTTCTCTCCCGACATAGTGCTACACTGCTGTATCTTGCAAGTTTTTCAGACGTATGGTATATATATTTGGTTTATGGTTTTCAAAATACACATCTATGTTCATTAATATCATCTTACTGGGTTCACTAATGTTTTTCCTTTTTTTCATGCAACTTCTGGTGACAAACAAGCACACGGCTTGATGTGAATCTGTTTCCGTAGCTACAGGCGCTCTCAATACAAGGAGTAAGAATGGTAGGTGCGATGATTTTTGGAGTCAAAGCCAACCGACAGATAGATTCCGGCTGGAAGTAGGGGCGACGTTTTTTTTTTGTCAGGCTTCTTGGCCGAAGGATTCGATATGTGAAACATGTGAGGTTGATTTGTTTGAGTCGTAGTGGACTCGACCATCCAATATGTCTTTTAAACTAATAAGTTAACACTGGATTCTAACCCTTAAGATTAAATATAATAAATCAAAATTTCAATCAAGAACCATGGCGTCATCGCGTCACTTACAAAATTGGTTTTGACTTTGAACTCGCTATACCGAGTAAGTGTGTTTGAATAGATTACATTTGTGAATCAGAGGATATTCTCATTCCCTGTGATTTGTTATCGAGAATCTAATGGTTGCTTTTTTTCATTGCAGACTAAAGTTCGGTCGCAATTCGCAGGCGCAATACATTTCTCAGGCCGCAATTCCAGTTCGCCGGCCGCAATATATTCGCAAACCGTAACCCGTAGTGCGTGGTTCCTGGTCGCCTAATTGCTCGCTGCAGGCCCATGGCTCGTGTCTCTGCGCCCAGTTTTGGATAAGAGGTGCAGCGCTGGTTCTTGTCATCATACCCGAACCACCACTTACAATCAGGTGATCGTTTTAATGTTTAAGAATTTTCTATAAAGTGTTAATTATTCTATGTTTTGACCCAATAATGCACTCAAAAAGTAATTAGATCTGTACAAATGTACACCTGTTTTATAAAGTATGCGACTTTATGCATAGGCCTAATGCAGTAGGTAATTTTAATTGAATGTGTAATCTAGCTTAAAGCATGGTATTCTAAACTAGATAAATATGTAAATGTATGTTGTCCATATGAAAGGAAATTTATTCACTCTAATTATCATATACCATGTACGACATAGACATGTGATAGATTTGTGTTTCCCATTAATTGAATCTGAAAGCGATTGTAAACAATAAATAAATGAATACATTCTCTTTATACAAGTTTGTGCATTACTTTGTCTTACGTTCCTATGGGTTTAGGTTAAATCAGGTGGTGCTCCATTCTTTCTTTTATCTATTGTCTTTGAAGTATTGACATATTGACTTTCTTGGTTTTTGGCCTGCAAAACTACTCGAACACATGCCGTCTGATTTGCCGCCACCCACACATAAATGTTACATTCTTGGCTCCCGACAAATTAAAAAAAAAAAAATTGCCTGGGGTGGCAATGCACACAAGACACCTTCGCTGCAATGTGATGGCGGTGGATATTCTATATGTTAATTATTTAGTCTCGAGACCATCTCTCCCTCTTCTTAGTTCTGAGCTCAATCATCTACTTCTCGCCGACGACGCCAGATTCACGAAATAATTAGACCCCATTTCCGTTTTACTGCACTGTATTTCGTTCATCATTTTCTCGCACAGATCCGCCCTAAGTGGCAGAACACAGGACGTGGTCTTCATACTCCTCACTTTGCCAAAAGTAGATATGCTGTTCTCGCAATAATACAATGTGGTCCGTCGCTTCTTTAAACCATCCATAACCCCAAGTAGTTACGAGATAGGATTACCCTAGAAACTTAAGTTTCACTGACACGTCACGGAAAAATCGATAAAGTTCTCTGCTCTTGGACTCCGTCTCCGTCATGATATGGGATTCTGGAAAAAAAGTCATATATTATAAGAAGCTACCCTGGGGACCTCCATTTACCTTACTAAAAATCGCCGTCAACTTCCCGTAACAACTTCCTGGTGGGTTACAGTTATTCTTTGAATGATTGACGTTACCAGTAAGTTGATGAGAGGTAATAAACAGATATTATCTGGTACTAGAATATAGCTTTTCTATTTTTCTAAACTCATTTAAATTTGTCGAAGGAATCTGTAAACCAATTCATTATTTGAATTAAAAAAAGATTTGAATAAGAAAGGGGTCTCATACTTTTACAATTTTGACCATAAAACCTCATCGAGTTTCAAGTTTTTCCCTCTTTGGAAATGGTTTGGATTGGCAAAGATATGAGAGACTAGAGATAGTTTAAATAATTGGCATGAACGCAGTAATTACAGCTCACGCAAAACGATTACTATTCAACCTTCAGGCACGTGGTATGTTATGACTTGCAAAAATCATTGCCAGAATACTTTCTATGCATGCAGAAATACTATTTTAAATATTCTTGTGCCAATAACACTTCTTTCACAGTTATTGCTATTTTTTATGGAACCTTTCAGATTACAGTTCTCGTCTCGCCTTCGAGATGGAAAATGCCCTGTATGACTATGGTGGCAAGACAACGCGCACATAGATATCTATCCATTGATAATAACTATATACCAATATCTGTTGTAGTGTATATATACATGCCATATCTATATATATAAAAATTAATCCCTATTTCCCTTGGTCACTCCATAACTTGACCAATTTCATTCATATTTTTTTTTTGTTTGTTTTCTAATACTTTATAGAAGTTTCTTACGGAATGAAAAATTAAGAAAATTGCGCAGAAAATTTAAGTATATCAAAAAACTTGACGACTATTTTAATTTCGCGAGTTTAACAGTATGTCGCATGTTCCCGTGTCGGAAAACCAGCAACGTTATTTATATAAATATATTATTTTAAATATTTATTCCAGTTTGAGGTTCCAGAACAACGTCTGACGGGTCAGCTAGTGATTAAATAAAAAACAGCATTTTGTTGAGGTACTTTATTGGTACTTTATTGGTCAGTTGCATAAATACGCAAACATGCTGATCTCTGTAGAAAACTTATTAATTATTATGACATTAACATTTTATGGCATATGTCTCTTAATTTACGAGTATATAAGTAACTCCCAAAATTTTTGGTACATTACTTGAAACTACTACTCCTATACTTACTTTCTATTCCTTGCATAGTTTTCGCACTAAAAATTTTCAATAAATATTATTAACCTATTTCGAGGTCTTTTGACTAAATGAAAACATACAGGATGTTGTCTACGGTAACACTAGTACTACATAAATACATAGAATACTTACTTACATTTTTATAAAAGTTACCCACTAAATAACTAATAAGAAGAGATTAAAGTTGTATTAGTAAAAAAAAATTGATTAAGGATAGATTGAGAACAGAGAGGCAAAAAGTTGCAAACTATATATTTTCAAAATATTTTTTTTGTTACTTTACGAAAATGCCATGACACGGATAATCATTATTTTATCATTTTATTTTTGCCTAATTTATTAAGATTTAATAAGCAAATGGAAGAAGGTAAACGAAAAAATCAACTTTAAGAAATTTAATTACCAAAAACAGACGTTAATATTTAGGAAGAATATTTTGACAATAAATATTAACTTAAGTTATAAATGCTACCAAATTAGGAATATGACATCACTGCAGGAACATAATGTCTGCAGTACTGGCCTTCGATGTTAAAACCAAAATAATGGCAAAACTATAGAAATTGGATAAACTGTCAACGTTAGATAGGCCCTGTTGAGATATTTTGTAACCTATGTATATGTTTCAGTTTTATTAATATTTATTATTGGCCTAAAATTGTACATAAGGCGTGACCATTCAGACGTCACGCGTCGCGGCAACATACGTATATATAGCATGTAATGAAGACAAGACTGTAAATTATTTTACTTTTTGTCGTATACATTATTCAGTCATCTCTTTTTGCTCGCTAATTAACCTGTCACAGCGCCAAAAGGTGAGCTACGTAAGTACATGCCTCGCTGCATATAGCATGGTCGCAGCATTCATAGCGCAGTACGTTTGGGAATTGTGTTTACTACTCGTAGTTACCGTAATCATAGCATTTAATGTATTCGAAGTACGAACATGGTACGATGTCCAGAATGTACTTGCTATGTATATATTAATAATAATACAAAAAATATAGGTACTCTCTATCAAATTCTTTTAATCTATTGCCTCCAGTCTTGGACAACTAAAGACCTTTTTTAAATATGTATTTTGTTCCCCGGACAAGTTACGAACTTCTAAAATAGACCGAACTAAGCAAAGCTTATATTATATTACTACGAATTATTTATAATTGAATGTTGATTAAAATGGGTTAAATTAACTAAACGATCGCCTATTTTGTTCTTGTTCTACGAGAAGTATGTTTAAATGTTGTTATACTTTATATTTTTTATGCTACAAATCTTCAAAATAAGCAGTATGCTGTAGAAAAAACTTAAATAATCACACTCTCCATTCTAATATTAATTCTAATATTTTCTATACCTATCCAAATTTCCTAAAAATGTCCAGAATTAGAATAGCTTAGATATGATAAAGTAAGTACGGTTACGTAGCATTCCACACGGTACATTCTAACATCCGTTGATTTACGACTAGGGTTTGTGTAGTGCTAATAAATATAATATACGTGTAAATCGTTAAAAGTTAAAAATATGAGACCGACTGGATGTCTGGTTATTCACTTAAAAAGATAGCTTACTTTAGAAAAATTGCGTAAAGAATTCCTAAGACATCATTACTTGTTTTTTAATTCTAGTCTCTAATGTATATATAACAGGACAAAAGCAGACAATTCCTCTCCTTGTTTTATTATTTCAATAGCTTACTCAGTACAATAGCAAGCATCTTTTGTATTATCTTTGATCCAATCAAGGTAATTGGTAATTCGAGTGTACACGCCAGGATACCCGACTCTTGCACAACCGTTGCCCCATGACACGACACCTGGAAAATACAAACAAGTGAAATCAAGTAAAAGTTTACAAATAACATAATCCAAAGAAAGTAACAATTTCTTGGCGTCCAACTCGAAAGTAAATATTTGCATTGCTATAAATTGTTGGCTCATTACATGAAATCGCGTAATTACAACGACAATTAAAAAGAATGACGCAGGATCAATTCTGTGAGTGCCAGAAACGTAAGACTGTTTAGGAGAGAAAGGCATTGCGATTCTTAGAAATAATACATACATTTACATACATTTAATTTCTCGGATAAATGCTATATAGGAGGAAGAAAGAAAGTGAAAGCGAAACAATGAAAGGAAAAAGGAAAACACACCTTATGCTCTTGGCTATTATATAACCATTTTAATTTCGAATGTAATAATTTTTTAAACAAAACAGCAACTTTATTTCTTTTTTTTTTATTGGCGGGAAATGGTTTGTGGTGAACAATGCATAGAGATGCGGTAGCAGTAGGTACTGGCAGCGGATGAGTGTTGACCGGCGCCAGTCGCATAAACTAAAAGCGGTGGTACGCAATGTATTATGTAGATATGAAATACTAAAAAATTACTTCGATATATTCTAAGTCTATGTTACGTATGTCTAGAAGTATCTACATATAAATAGACAAAGACAAAACAGTTCACGTGAGCGAATACGTAAAGTTTTAAATCAATCGTTTTTATTTTATAGATGAATACACTATACGATAGATTTTCCCAAGGGACTACAGTATGGGTTTCTTCAAGAAAGGCGTGAAGAGGTTCTTACAGGGTCGGCAACGCAAGAGTGACACCCCTGATGTTGCAAATGCCCATAGGCTACGGTAACTGCTTACCATCAGGCAGGCCGTACGCTTGTTTGCCACCTTAGTGGTATAAAAAAAAAAACTAAAAGTCCTGTGAAATATTTTTTGAGTAGGCAGCTATTGACGAGCTTCATCAGTAAAATTTTATTGTTGATGTATGTATGTATGTATATCTTCACGCCAAGTCCCTTGCGAGGAAGGCAGAGAGAACCGAGCGCCATAAGACGCGGTCGTTGCATACTTCACTCGCTTCTGTGACATTCATAGCTCTTTTCATGCGCGCTCGCCGGTTCCTGGGGCTCCTGACATCACCTTCTGATAAAACACGACCAATTTGGTCATGGTAGGTTAGTCTCAGCCTTTCTCGGCTCCTACATCCTTTCACTTTTGCATTGTATATCTGTTCCGTCATTCTTTCGTCCCACATTCTTTCTACATGTCCGAACCAACGGAGCATGCCCTTTCTTATCTTAACACCGACACTCTCTTTTAGACCAACTCTTTCTCTCACGTCTTCATTACGAACGCGGTCAGCAAGCGTTATGCCACAAATTTTGCGCAATGCTCTCATCTCGACCGCATTTATTCTACTTTCATGCTCTCTCTGCCATACCCAGCTCTCACTTCCATAAGTTAGCGTTGGAATTAGCACCGCGTTGTGTACAGCGAGCTGTGACTTCTTGCTTAGATTTCGGCTGCCTAGAAGTTTACCCAACGCTCCATTCACCCTATTCCCGGCACTCACTCGTCTCTCCACATCAGCGGTGTATTGTTGTTGTATCTTGAAAACAGAAAAAAATTTGAAATACTAATTCGTGCCTATATGTTCTCCTCAAATTTTTAATATTGATTACCATCGAATATCGACTATTAGTGTGAACTAGTTTCAACAAAACATTACGGAAATGCATCTATAATAACCTAAACAGCTGCAACTATAATGTCAAGTAACCCTGTAAGAGAAACTGTACGACCAGTATTCTTTCAATAAATACTCGTACATATGCAAGATGTTTGAAATTAATGAATTATGTATTATTATGTAATTGCACGAGAAAGCAGCACATGTCAAGTGTATGTTACGAATGTAGGTGGACACGTGCAAGTGTTGGACAATGCCTACTTAATTCTAATGACTTGTACGGAGTCCAACTAATGTTGTGGGCCGCCCGTGACACCATTTTGGAATGTAGTGCAGCTGATAAATAATTTCACAGAGCTCCATAAAGAACTGATGCTTGTAATAAGGAAAGCAGAAAATTCCTTTAAAGATGGTCTTTATTTGTAAATAATCAGATATCGATAATGTTATTTGTATATCATGTTAAAGTGATAAGTAGTAAGATTAACTACATAAAAATATATATGTAAGTGGCAAACAAGCGAGAACACAACGCGATCTGAAGTGTTGACTCTATTCTATCAGTGTTAGCAATACAATGAAGAATATAATGCTTATGCAACATAATACTTCAGTACCCAAAATATTGTAATCTTATTCTGTGTTTTTAAAATATAATCCAAAATATTTTCCATACCATAAGATTTATCCATTGATTGAATATTATAACCCGACTAAAGGATTTATATATTTCTATTATTTTAATATAAGTTGTAAGAGTTATGTATGTCTATTACGTTTGTATGTATCGTATGATTTATATGTATGTATGTATATGTAATGTATGTATATATATATATATATATATATATATATATATATATATATATATATGTTTGGCCGCAATCGTGATTATCTGCACTCCCACAGGTCGACTGGTAGAGAATGCAACTAGCATTAAGTCCACCTATTGTACCAAAATGTAAAGTGGTCAATAAAGTTTTAAATAAATAAATAAATGTTTATTTTTTCTGGTTGTAATAATTTATAACACACTCAGTGATAAGACTGATACTGATAATACAAGCGAGTCAGAGAAATGAGTAGTACACTAATTTATAATATATAAGTAATATATAAATAATAGCTAACCAATAATCTCTCAAGTGGAGGTATTCACATTTGCTCGTAAAGCCATATTCAAAACGGATTCGAAGAGTTATCTGTCAAAATGTACGGAATCTGCATACATTTAGACACCACATAAGACAAACATTTGTGTGCATGAACATGTCTGTTTGTCTTGGTCTGGATGTTTTAAGAGAGGTAGGGCGCGTCAAAGCAGCCCGTCTGAGGAAGTACCTCACGGAAAACCGTAGCCAAATAACAACTCCTGCGTGTGAGTCGGATATGTAGAAAAACGCAAGCGGAAGAGAGCCAAGGAAATTATGCGTATTTGTGGTTGTCAGAAAAAGTCTGCATTGTATATATTTTTTATTGCAAATAATAGTAAATGGGTAATTTTTGAAGTATAACTTCTTTACGCACGCTTGACTTGGGGAGTAAGCTGGTAAATGCGTGACGAGAGCGTTACGAAAAGTGTGATCGGGCGAGGCGAACGAAAGTTGAGAGGGAGATATAAGTTAGTGAAGATAGAAAGAGTGACAGTTACGTTTCGTATATTACTGTAGGGACAAGAGGGAGAGGTGCGAACACACATTTTTTTCTCTCTCTTTCACTTATAGCGAGTTAAGTTTCGTATATCTAAAACACAATGCAGGCCTATTGTGTGTATCACACTATGGAGCTAAAGAAGTTTTACTTCAGTCCTGTGGTCTAAAGTACACTAGTTTTATTTTAATATGTGTGCATACAGGTGAGGTTGGCTTTGGAGCCAAAGCCAAAAATAACCGCAGCCAAATAACAACGCCCTAGAGAGTTATTGTATTCCTGCGAGTGAGTGTGGTCACCAGCGAGAAGGAGTTGCTGTGTTGACAGCGGGGGTGGTAACGCGCGAGCGACACTTATGTAGCTGGCGTTCATAGGCTACGGTAACCGCTTCACATCAGGTAGGCCGTATGCTCGTTTCCACTCGACATTGTAAAAAAAACACCCTTCAAAGAACATTCATTTTACTTATTATTCTTTAATTATAATTTTAATTTGTCTTATTTCACGGGTTTTAATCCTGGTACAGATGCAACGAGTAAAGGCCCCTTTGAGAAGATTGATATCAGGGGGCACGGCAGTGCCCCCGCCAAGTCGAGCGCGAAGCAAACACTGCCGTACCATCCTTTACTGGAACCATTTCGCCGCATTTTCAGGCCCCTATTTGAGAACCTCTGGATAAGACCAGAACGCAGAAATTTTCGTCATCCAGTAAGCTATAATCACATACTAAAAATCCAAAATTTCAAGTCTGTAGGTCATTTAGTTCCGAAGTTAAGCGAAAGCAAAGTTTCGCATTTATGACACTCACTCATGATCATCAAAATAGAACTAGTACTTCCCATAAACTTCGAGAGCTGATATTTGGTACAGAGTTAGGGTTTAATGGCCACATAAAGGGAAAACTATAAAAACTAGGATAATCGAAGATCTGGAGTACCTGGTGACAATGATTAGAAAACACAAGAGCCCAACCAAACTATTAGAGATCGACATACCGCCTTTACAAAAAATGTTCAACTTGGTGGGCCGCTTCATTTGATGTCAAAAATCGAAGGTCTGAAGTATCTGATGAAGAACCCTCAGCTGGTCTCAGCTGTATTAGAGATATGAAAATGCCCCCTTCTACTATGAGAAAAAAACTGTGTCAAATAAGAAAATATAATAATAAAATAAATCAATATGTCCACGTTTCTACAAAAAGAAGTGAAATCCCACCAAAAACATTCTGTAAAAAACTAGCCAAGTCTCGACGGAGCTGCTTGTTTATCTCTAAAAAGTAATGAAATCTAGACAAAGTCGTGCCAAGTATAAGGTTCCTTACTGCGATTTCTTTATTATTATAGTTAATGTTGTGTGACTTGGCCGTTGATGTACCCTTCAAGGGTACAAAACCAGGTGCTCCATGACGCCATTGCACCAATCTGTCGCCAGAACCGCTACCCATTGACGATGGAAAATTGCCACTTGGAAAACGTTGATTCAATAACCAGTCAATTGTAGGCTTGATAAAGCTGCGGATTTCAATAATACTTACGTATAGGCGAGCCTGAAACAAACAATATAAAAAAATATTTTCAATACAGACGGACTTCTAATCATTGATAGAAGTCCGTTTGTACGTCTATTATATGTTAGATCAGTGGTCGATTTGACGCTCCAAAAAGAAGAGAGCAGAAGTCAGCATTGTCAATGCTGAATGCATGTGTTGCACAATCAACAACAGCCTAAAATGAGACACTAGCGTCCAATTACCAATACCAGTACGGGCTATTATCTCGCTTAATAAACATAGGTAGTTACAACAGATATAACATTACGTGTAAACAAAATTGACTTGTACCCACTAACGTATAAAGAATTTTCAACGGCCAAGTCACACAACATTAACTATAATAATAAAGAAATCGCAGTAAGGAACCTTATACTTGGCACGACTTTGTCTAGATTTCATTACTTTTTAGAGATAAACAAGCAGCTCCGTCGAGACTTGGCTAGTTTTTTACAGAATGTTTTTGGTGGGATATATATGACTACACCCGCCCTGGCCTGCTCCTGGGAATATCGATGGAACTATATATCGATGAGCAGGTCGCGGCTGGTATTGGGGCTACTGAGAAGTGGGAAATTATTGGGCTATTGTAATGAGATATGTGCGGGTATTGACATTTCGGAAAGCCATATTCGAATGCAGGCGCGATGCCTCCTCTGCTGCTTATACACAGAAACTCTTTAGGAGCTTACTGGTGTCTTCATCCATCTCGACGGACCAGGATTGCGTCGTGTATAGGAAATTGTGCCTTCTGGCTCAAGCTTTTACTGCCAAGAAGTTATCCCAACACTCCTTCATACTATTTCCAGCTCTCACTCTTATTTCTACATCAGCAGTGTACCTTAAATCCTTGCTTAAAGCGCATCCTAGATATACAATCTCATCCACTTTTTCCAATACTTCATTATCAACCATAGACCAGCTAATTAACCAACGAGACTCTTGCGAAGGACAAAAACAAAAATGGTACGATTTTATTATTATACATAGAAGATCGTTGAAAAGTAATGTAATATAATACAGGCAAGGACAGAATGAACTTTGGCATGGACGAATTTATTCCTTAAAAGAGGTAGGGTGCATTAAACCAGCCCGACTGAGCAGGTTCATCCACATCACAGAAAACCGCAGCCAAATAACAACTCTCTGGAGATTTTCTATGTTACTGCGAGTGAGTGGAGTTAACAGTAATATCCTAAGGAGTTACAGGTTTAGCAGCTGAGGTGGCATCTCGCATAATCATAATATATTGCAAGCGTTCGGCGGGGGCGAAGTAGCCACATAATGTCAGGTGAATAGTATGCTTGTAATGTCTCCCGATGCTAAATAAACAAAAACAAAAAACTACAAACTTATTATGATGTATACAGAGTATGTACAGAAGTTCCTTGAAAAGTGATATAATCTAGGCAAGGACAAAGTGAACTGCGCCAAGGACGAGTTACATGCGTGCGGTGGTATATTTCGTAACGTAAACATCAATATTCATTACCTATTAGCTCGTATCGTTTGTCGAACTTTCTCTCGGTGATAAGTGGACCGCCGCTGTCACCCTGTAGATGGTTGAAAGCAAGATATTAACAAAAGTAAAAAAAAAATTCGCAAGCAATTACGCATATAAAGCGGATTATTCGGAATTAATTAATATTTAGCATGTCTAAAACTATGAAAACACGATTAGATAATCTATACTACAGGTCCCTTGCGGGGTAGAGAGATAACATTTATTGCTCGTTTCGTACACGATCACCAGTTTTTAGGGCTCCCAAAATCACCTTCGAATAATTCTCGAGCAAATTTGTCGCGGTAGTTAAGTCTTGGCCTAAACGATTATGACAATCTTGATTAGTTATTATATTCATAAATAGTCATCAAATAGTTAAGTCTTCAGCAAAGTTCAGTTCAGTAGTCACGCTCGAAGAGAACAAATAAGACTCCAAGAAACTTGGTATGCTCAATAGAATGAACTAGTTCTTTAGATCGGGGCAAACGCTTATGTTTACTAATCTTGAACCATGGAGTACTGTAGCCACCTTTGGGCTGAAACACCTACATACTAGCTAAGACTTTCCCAATTAGCTTAGAAGCTGCATAAGTGGGCTATTTACAGCTAAGTAACTCTATAATAACTGTGCAACTGTAATGGTATCTGCAGACTGTATAGTGACTCTTGTAGAGTTATTAAGCTGAGACAATCCACTCAAATAGCTTGTGTGCAAGTTGAGTTGTGACTCGCTTCAGAGACGAGACATAAGAATGTTCCCGTTGTGTGTTCTACCGATTGTACAATGGATTGTGTTGCGAAAAGTTGTTAGATATGACCAAACAACACCTTCCTTCTACAACCTCTCGCCGACATCTGGGATTTTAACCTCTCACACTGTAACGGCGAATTGTTTAGAAGCTTTCATGCAAGAACTTTTAAGTTGTGGAATGATCTTCTATCGAATTTTTCCCAATGAACTGCATCGTTCTTATACAAAAAACGTGAAGAATTTTTAACAGGGTCTGCAACGCACGAATGACGTCCCTGGTGTTGCATGTGTATAGGTACGTGTTATCAGGCAGGCCGTACACTTGCTTTACACTTTAATGAAAAATAAAACAACAATCTATATACTTTAGTCATTAAAAAATCAGAGGTATAAAGAACAAAGAAAAAGAAAGTTACTACATTTTATCTTTCAACTACATTTTATTCTAAGAATTTGCGAGTATTTTCCCCTGATCCCTTTATGCTTCGTCCAACGAAGTTAAAAATTTATTAATAACTTGCGCTAATTGCATTCAAATTATAAGCTACTCGTACATACTAAATTTCAACTTGTAATCTCCTTCATGAGAAACTCGTTCAAGGAGTTAGAAACGAAAACAACGTCTTTTGGCTAATAATAAAATCTGAAGTATAAAAGCTAAACTAAATGAAACGTAGCTTATTTTATTAATCTTCTAACTAATGTAGATAAAATTCATCCTAGAATTGGAACCTCTAGTATTATTCTCCAGACTGAAGTTATGAGGATTCGAAAATACACTGAAAAAAATCGAAAAAGTGACCTACTTGTCGTGTGCCGTCTTGGTACTTCAGCGATTTTAGATATTTTAGTGGGAGAGCCAATCTACTAACTACTACTAAAACAAAATATTTTGATATACAAACCTGACAAGAGTCCTTCTGTCCAGTTTTTGGATATCCTGCACAGAGCATGTTGTCAGTGATCATCGAAGCTGTGTACTTCGTGTTCCGGCATTCCTGGTTACTAATCACGGGAACTTCCACTTCTTGCAGTGTACAGGATGCCTTGCCTTCTTCAGTCACTGTACCCCAGCCGGCTGCGACAGCTTTCACTCCGACATATAGGTTATCTGTCGATTGTAATCAAATAGTCCAGTAAAAATACATTTCCAAATGGGATTTGGGAAGATTTTATTCTCAATGTAGAGTAACCATCAAGTGAACAATGATAACCTAGTGATAATAAACAATCAAGTCTATTATCACTTGCTGGACGGTGGAAGAAAAGACCGTGATGTGAGAAAATCTTGCACGTCCAAGAAATTCTATTCCAAAAAACATATGCCCTAACCTTAGAAAGGTCCGACTTTTCCTCTGAAAGTCAGACGGCAGTCATTCCATGTCAAAATCGATATTTTCGTAAATTCCTAAGGCGTAGGCAGGCTTGGATAGGAAGAAGTATTTACGTATGTTTATCAGTTATCTAGTACTTATATTACAAGATTTTCTTAGTTTGAAACTAAACGACGATGTTAAATTTTTCCTAGAATATTTATTTATTTATTATGTAATGTTTTTAATTTTTTTTATCATTTTTCTACTTATTCACAAGCTGAAATAACTTTTTTTGTTCTTTTACAGCACATGGCGCTGGTGCTATAGGTATATATTTAAAATCATATACCTAACGAGCTCGGTGGCTCAGTCGTGAATGACGCGACTTTGACACCAACGCTCGTGGGTTCGATTCCCGCACAAGACAAACATTTGTGTACTTGAATATGTCTGTTTGTATTGGTCTGGATGGCAGGGCGTATCAAAGCACCTCTACCTCACAAAAATCGCAGCCAAATAACAATTCCCTAAAGGATTGTTATGTTTCTGTGTGTGAATGAGGTCACCAGTAGGCTCCTAAAGAGTTGCTGTGTAAGCAGCAGAGGAGGCATCGCGCGAATGATACTTAATATATTATAAGCGCTAATAATAGGTTACGGTAACTGCTTTACATCAGGTGGCCCGTATGCTTGTATGCCTCCCGACGTTGTACAAAAAAAACCTAAAACTTGGGAAGTGAATATTTTAGAATTATATGATTTTTTTAATAATCACAACATTTTTGCCAACCCGCAGGCTCGAAGATATAAAATAATGCACCAAACGCTACTTACAATCACATAAGTACTTTACGTGTATTAAAATAAGTTCTACTTATTTTTGTTTATGTGCCGTAATATATGAGAAAGAGTTATATATATGAAATGAAATACTGTTTATTTACTAGGATACATGGTACATCGATAGAAAATTTTATATGGAGTAGTTCAGCATGTTCCGCCAATATTACAAATGGCATGCAAAAGCTTAGTTATAATAACTATACTAATACATAATAAACCGGAATAGTTTGATTGAACGCGCTAATTTCTGAAACTACGATTTCAAGAAATCTTTTTGCTAGACTAATTCTTGAGGAACGAGGTTATAGTCAACATCAGAATATCATCCTTAGAAGTTGAACAAAAAGAAAGAAAGTAAGAAAATCCTTTCAAAAATCGGGATGCCGGGATAGGCGTGAACGAAGAGCGAGTTGCAGCTAGTAGATAACAATACTCACCGTTATTACTAGGCAAGCAAATAGGCTTGATTGCGTCTGAGATGGGAACACGTTCATTGAGCCTCAACAACGCGATGTCGTTGTCGAAGTTAGACAGAGTGAACTTGTTGGCAATGGCACGCAGCACAAACCGAGTTTCTGGCCGACTAGTAGAGTTGCAGCGATTGTGCTCCCCAAATGTCACTTTTATCATGAACCACATAAATCTGAAAATATGATAAATTGTTTTTACAAATCTTCTATACAAATAAATAAAATTAAAAGTCTGTTTGTAATGTCACAGTAACAGTTTATTATTAAATGGATATTAATATACGGTGCTTATACTAAATAAACCGTATTAAAAATGTTTGTCTGTATGTTTTTGATTCTGGCTTATCTCCAAAATATCCAGGAATATAATAGGATCGATTTTAACTTACTCAGTCTACTTTTATTTTAAACAAAAAATTAGGATTTCACGGGAAAAAAATAAAATCCGTGAAATTAAGAACCAATTCCAATTCCACCCGGATGAAGTCGCGGGGAGCTGCTAGTTTTTTCATAATTACTTCCTTAGGCAATCAGGCATACCCGCATGATATAAAGTGATCACCGCATTTGCAATACAAGGAGTATCGCTCGAACGATGTCATCTTCAAGTAGTTTTTTGGTAGCTTAAACCTATCAATTTTTTTGAAACTTCTTGTAAACTACTCACTGGTCCGATTTAGTGAAAATATAATTAAGACTTCGTTACATCCAGTTTCACCCCATATATAAATTGCCTAGTTAATTTCTTAAACAGTTTGGGGCAAAAATAAGCGCAATATTATGTTTACACACAATCACACACGGTGTTCTCTGTTACTGTTCATTGTCTACCGTCATAATTGACACATCATGCAGTTACAATGAATTATTGTTATTTTAGGTATAGTATTGTCGACAGTGTTTTAAAATATATCATTAGTAATACTGCTACTAATTTCTTGATATTTTAAACTGAAATATGTAATTTATATTTATTGTAGGAAATCATCATATCCACCAAACGCTTCAGAGAGTTGATCAGGACCTTCGTCTCCAGCGTGTCTTCAGTGCTCACAGCTCTGACTTGCCTTCATTATTCATCTTTTTTTAGAACTTCAGGGGATCTAAGAAAGAGCGGTACTCTCATCACTTCTGAGTCACTCACAGTGTTTCTCCCGTCTACTTTTCCTATCATTGAGGGAATCCTCTCAGCCTCTTACAGCAATCCTCTCAAAAGCTATATAGAACGTCTCAGACGGTCTTAAAAGGTAAACATATCATCAAAATTTCAATCAATCGACAAAAGGCAATCACGAGAACTTCCCCTAAAATGCGGAATTAACATTAAATAAATAAATAAAGAAATATTGTCGGACAAATTACACAGCGCCATCGAGCCCCAAAGTAAGCAAAGCTTGTGTTATGGGTACTAGACAACTGATAAACATACGTAAATACATTTTTTTTGTAAATACTTACTTATTATACATAGAAAATACCCAGACCAATACAAACAGACATGTTCATGCACACAAATGTTTGTAGATACTGTGTGGGAATCGAACCCACGAGCAAAGTAGCGTAACAGCGCGTTCCACCACTGCGCCACCGAGCTCGTCATCACACTAACAGAAGTATTATTATAATTTTTTATTAGACCCAAATAGCTTAGTAACACCCATTCAATGCTAAAAAGGCAAGTTCGGAATGACACTTGACGACAGTGAAACTACGAGTATTAATAGTTCATTTGCGCTTTCTCTCCGAAATCAACACAATATTAGAGGCCTCTACGCGTTGGATTCATATCCCCGTGCACGCCTATCAAATGACCGGGTTTAAAGCCCGTGAAATAAGAAAGAAATAATAGATATGAAAATATAATGAATAAATATAATAAATACAATATGAAAACTATTAATGGTTCATTTGCGCTTTCTCTCCGAAATCAACACAATATTATTACGCTGTGTATATTTTGAAAATTGTTTACACTTCCATAGCTGATAGTTTAGTTCAGTAGAGTTTGTATCGGAATAAACTCGCCATCCCTACCCTACAGCTGTGCCCACTGTGATCATCAATTCAGCCCGTATTCGGCACTGCTCAACACAGGGCACACCTCTAAAGAGCCACTCTCCTTAGAGGCTCTTCTTATACCATTTTGACGAGCTCGGTGGCTCAGTCGTGAAAGACGCGACTTTGACACCAACGCTCGTGGGTTCGATTCCCACACAAGACAAACATTTGTGTACATAAACATGTCTGTTTGTCTTGGTCTGTTTGTTTTAAGAGAGGTAGGGCGCATCAAAGCAGCCCGCCTGGGGAAGTACCTCCACCTCACAGAAAACCGCAGCCAAAGCAATTCCCTAGAGGGTTGTTGTGTTCCTGCGCGTGAGTGAGGTCACCAGTAAGCTCCCAAGGAGTTGTTGTGTAAGCAGCAGAGGAGGCATCGCGCGAGTGATATATGTTACAAGCGTTAATAGGCTACGGTAACTGTTTTACATCAGGTGGACAGTATGCTTGTATGCCTCCCGACGTTGTATATAAAAAAACCAATAACCAAACTTAACAATAGATTTTTTTAATAAATTATATTTAATAGGGTAGTTTTTAATGGTGTACTTATTGGAGATATTTGGCTTTTAGATTCGTTTTTAATAATAAAATTTAATATGCTGAGGGAACCAAGTGATTATATATTTTAGACCAAGCCTCTTGTAGGGTTGCCAGAGAGAACTGAGGGCCACATGTATAACTAAAAAAGTAAATATGCTAATCAGAATCTGTTTATGTAATCTATATTGCTTTTTAATGGAACAATTCAGTTCAAGATATAAGGATAACAATTGAATGTATCATAAGACTCTGACAGTGCCTACTTACATAGCTACTGTACCCGTCCGAAAATATTTTTCCTGTAGCTGACGTTAACAAAAATCAAACGAAAGGCGTCAAACGAACATTTGTGGAGGATAATGAACTTTTAGTTGGGACCTGCTTTTGGGCCGGTTTCAAGGTGAATGTACGTATTGCTACTGATTGGAATTCACAAATTCGAACAAAGAATTTATTTTCGACTTGTTTGCCGATTTTCGGGTTATCGGACCCGTATATAATGTTATTTATATCCCGATTTTTGTGGCAAGCCTGGTGATCAAGAGGCTAGTAATGATAGGCTGACGTAACGCCGAGCTCCACAGATTTTTGCAAAAAACAAACATTTGCGTGCATTTATACATTAAAATTTATTTTAAATGTTTTTACCACAAAACTATTTAAGTAAATACTTATCTTTATCGCGCACTAAATTTATCCATAGCTTTGCATAGTTTGAAACTAGATGGCACTACATATACTATCCTGTGTATAATGCAGTACACCTCGGGCCACACCAGTAGTCAAGTGAGTTGGTTTTGATCTTGATTGATTACTATTGGCTATTGTTACCCAAATGGTAAAACGGAACCCTATTACTGAGACTCCGCTGTCCGTCCGTCCGTCCGTCCGTCCGTCCGTCTGTCACCAGGCTTTATCTCATGAACCGTGATAGTTAGACAGTTGAAATTTTCACAGATGATGTATTTCTGTTGCCGCTATAACAACAAATACTAAAACATAGAATAAAATAAATATTTAAGGGGGCTCCCATACAACAAACGTGATTTTTTTGCTCATTAGGGTTCCGTACCCAAAGGGTAAAACGGAACCCTATTACTGAGGCTCCGCTGTCCGTCCGTCCGTCCGTCTGTCACCAGGCTGTATCTCATGAACCGTGATAGTTAGACAGTTGAAATTTTCACAGATGATGTATTTCTGTTGCCGCTATAACAACAAATACTAAAAAATAGAATAAAATAAATATTTAAGGGGGCTCCCATACAACAAACGTCATTTTTTTTGCCTTTTTATAGATAATGGTACGGAACCCTTCGTGCGCGAGTCCCACTCGCACTTGGCCGATTTTTTTTTGCTTCATATTAATAACTGCAACAGGTAGACGCTTGAAATATTCACAAATTATTTAGTAATATATTCACTTTAAGAATAAATAATTAAATTAAAATAAAACAAATATTTAAGGGGGGCTTCCATACAACAAATGTGATTTTTTTGCCGTTTTTATAGATAATGGTACGGAACCCTTCGTGCGCGAGTCCGACTCGCACTTGGCCGATTTTTGTAATACTACATCGGGAGGTATGCAAATATACGGCCCACCTAATGTAAATGGTAGTCTATGAACGCTTGTAATACATTAAGTATCACCCGATTTATGGTACCTCTGCTGCTAATACAGCAACTCGCAAGGAGCACATTGGTGACCTCACTCCCACACGACAAGCCTCCAGGGAGTTGTTGTTTGACCGCTGTTTTATGCGAGATGGAGGTACTTCCCTAGACGGGCGGCACGGATGCGCCCTACCTCTCTTAAAAACACTCGGACAAATATATACCCTCTAGGGCAGTGGTTCTCAAAGTTGTCTGCGCTACGACTCATCTAATACATGTTCCCAAACTCGGGACCCACCAAATGTTTGTCCTGTGTGTCCCTGTGTCTGGTGTCAAAGTAGCGTTACTAACCACTGCGCCACCGAGCTCGTCAATTTTTTTTATATAATAAAATACAAGTAATTGCTTCCAGTAAATTAATTTTACTCTAGGTGTATTAGTTCGCTTTTTACTAAAAATAATATAAACTGATGAACCAAAAAATATGTTTGTTATAATTGTAATAATGTTTAGTACCTACCTGGGCGGCCGTACTTCGCTCGATTATTTTTGTATTCTATAACGCTCAACATACAAAAATTGCACAACAACAACAACAATTGCTCGTTTCAAGTCTTCTTCTTCGCGTTATCCCGTTTCCTGCTACATTAGGATTGGCGGGGTCCGCTACCTGAACCTAAGGATCTAGAGAAGATACTAATTTTTACATGTAGCAACTGCCATCAGACCTCCACAACCCAGAGGAAAACCAAATCTTTCTTAGGTTAGGTCAAACGTCTTTCGAAATATAATTTCTTGGACGTTTCCGTTTCCTCACGATATTGCTCGTTTCAAGTAATAGGCAAAAAATGTATATATATATATATATATATATATATATATATATATTATATATATATATATATATTATATATATATATATTATATATATATATATTTATATGTATATGTATATATGTGTTGTTTGTGTATATGTAAGTATGTTAAATATCTGTGTACGTAACATAGCGAGATAAGCTCGCCTTTGCGAACGAAATACTTTAAATCTGTATCTATATAATGTTTTGTGCAATAAAGGATAATAATAAAAAGGAAATGAATGGGATTCGAACCGAGGACCTTTGTGACCCTAAAAGATAGACCGTGCATACGATGAGACCAAATTAATATAAATAATAATCATAATGACGCATAGCTGTTTAATACGATCTGCAGTTTTTTTTTGTTTAAAATTGCATTTATAGATATTTATTGTAGATACTATGGATAAACTTAAATTGCAAAACCTTATCTAAATACAAAATTTGATCCAAATCGTTAGATTCGTTTACGAGATATTCGAAATATTTATATATAGGTAATAATAATAATTCTTTATTTATGGAACATAGGTAAAATAAAAATATGGTATAGAAGAATTGCTTTTTTAAATAATTACTTTAATTAATTACATAATTGATCGTTTTCATCTAAATTCTGTTTAGTTTCTTTCTCGTAACTTTTTATACAATACAGTATTTAGCAACTCTAGCTTATATTAAACGCGACTATGTCGTTCCAAAAAAGCTAATAAGTATATTCTATTTTTTGGCATTTGTTGTTATAGCGGCAACAGAAATACATCATCTGTGAAAATTTCAATTGTCTAACTATCACGGTTCATGAGATACAGCCTGGTGACAGAAGGACGGACGGACAGCGGAGTCTCAGTAATAGGGTTCCGTTTTACCCTTTGGGTACGGAACCCTAAAAAACTAAGAATATGCTAAATGAACTTTAAAATTTCTGAGATATATGTTTGTCTGTGATATATACTTACAGATAAAAGAGACGTGAGTGATCTTATAATTGCAATTTCCAAACTATTTTGCCTGTAAATTTAACTTATTAAGTTTAACGCCTGAATCTATTAACTACGAGTATCTAATAAGTGCTCCATATTCTTTTGGGTGTGGAACCCTAAAAACATCACTATACTCCATTCCAATTACAAAGTGCCATGATGACTGTCTAACAATCCTTGTTTATGATAGTAAATCGCCATTTGCATTTATTGGGAATTTTTATTTGAGAGATTTATTTAAGTCTACTAATAAGGTAAATTATTATGTTTATTGCCACCAAAAAAGGCAATAAAATCTAGGCGACAACCCATCAAAATATTATAATGTGGAAACAGGTGACAACTTAGTGAATTACGTGTATAAACGTAGCTGTTTTGTTATTTTGTGCTTAAAATCGAATTAATAAATTTATTATCGCGTTAAATGAACATCAAAATCCATTTTTTATTCCAGCGCCCATGTGCCACATAAACGCTCTTAGATTCTTATATAATTTATGCACTTTTGCATAGTAAATAACTTACGATTATACTCAACTTGATTGATTTATTTACCACTTTATTGACCATAATAAATTGGCAGACTGTATTAATTTATGACATTCAAGAAAGTGTCATATGTAAATTACCATCATCTCAGCCTGTATTCAGCCACTGCTGAACATAGGCCTCCCCTCTAGGATGCTACTCGTCTTTATCCTGTGCCACCTGCATCCATCGACTCCTCTTGAGGTCGTCACTCCATCTAGTGGTGGGTCGTCATACACTGCGTTTACGGGGACGCCATTTGAGAACCTTACTTCCCCAGCGATTGTCGGTTCTACGAACTATGTGGCCGGTCCACTGCCACTTCTTCTTGCTTATACTGTGGGCTATGTGTACCTTAGTTCTGCGGGTATCCTCATTTCTGATTCTATCACGCAGAAAACCCCGTGCATAGCTCTTTCCATAGCACGCTGAGCGATCTTGAGCGGTGATACGGCTCGCAGTGAAGGGCCACGTCTCAGTTCCGTATGTCATCACTGGCAACACACACTGTTCGAAGACCTTGCTATTCAAGCATTAAGGTATTTTGGACGAGAAGATATGTCTAAGTTTAAGGAACGCTGCCCAGCCGAGTTGGAACCGTCTGTTAACCTCTCGGTCGAAGTTGGGCTTACCTAACTGAATAACCTGCCCTAGGTAAACATATTCGTCAACAACTTCAAGCTTAGTGCTTTCAAACGTGACCGGCATAGGTATAACATGGACATTCGACATGATCTTAGTCTTGTCCACGTTAATCTTGAGACCTACCTGGTTGTAAACACTATTGCGGTCATTGCGCATAGCGCTAAGTTCCTCCAGCGATTTCGCCAACTATATCGTCGGCAAATCGAAGGTGAGTCATGTATTCGCCTTTGATATTTATACCGTACCCATTCCAGTTCAAGAGCTTGAAGACCTTTTTGTACTTGGATCGGTTTCGTACTCTGTCCTGTACTCGGATACACATCGTAGCCTTGCTGTATAAGCACTTCAACGCTTGTTCAATGTACTTCAATGTACCGATAATCAATTCGGCATCGCTATAGAGACTGTAGCACCGCCCATGTCTCAACGGAATGAAAGTCCTTTACGTAGTCCACATACGCCAAACATAAGGGCAGATTACACTCCTCAGTCTTCTGTATAATCTGGCGGAGAATATGTATGTGATCCACGATGCTAAAGCCTTTTCGGAATCCAGCTTGTTCAGGATGCTGGAATTCATCAAATCTGCGTGCGAGACGGTTTGTGATGACTCTCGAAAACAAACATAAACGCGGCTCAGAAGCGATATCGGCCTATACGGACATCGGTGCTTCAAAAGGGTTTCATCACCCTTTTTTAAAAACAACATGATCAGGTTTCTGCTTCACGCTTCCGGTGTTTCACCTGAGTGTATGACGGAATTGAATAGCCTCCGAAGGATTACAAGTATCAGCTTTCCGTCCACTTTCAGAAGCTCCGCCGTAATTCCGTCCTCACCCGGGGCTTTCCCATTTTTAAGCTGTTCGAGAGCCATACAAATCTCGTACTGATGTCCAGGATATCTTCGGTATATTGTCGGGTCAGTTTAGATCTAGGGTCGTTACTAGCACTGTTGCCCGGTTGTAACGACGATGTGTACAGTTGAGCTCCCCCCACTGCATGGACAGTTTCCACAAGCTTGCTGTTGATATCGTCCGGTGTTATGCAATCACCACAGGCACTGAAAACGATTACGAAGTTCGAGTTCAAAGCTATCGGGGTTTTGGATCATGGCACGAGATGAATGGAGCGTAGACTTCACCAGGCGAGACCTTTCTTTGCTGTTCTTGCTCTTCTGTTTTATGTTAAGGTTCAAGATGCCTCTTACCATGCGTTGATAACTTTCCGTTTTCACCTTGTTGATTACAGAGACATCATTGAACAAATGCCGGTTGGTCGTGAAGATGAAGTCCATCTCGTTTTTCGTCGAACCATCCGGGCTACACCAAGTCCATTTGCGCTGCGACTACTTCCTGAAGAAGGAGTTCATAAGCGGGTTGGCAAGCGCAGTAATTATTAAAAAATATATTAAAAATAAGGAGATGCTACTGCCCATCTCCTGGATAATTCCCTTAGTCGCTTTTTACGACACCCACGGGTTGAGATGAGGTAGCCTATTCTTACACACGGCTGTAATGTACTCGTAAATTATATAATTGCCTGGTTTTCTTTACCAGTCAATCGTTGAAAACATGTATTCATAGGGAGACTTAAATAAATAAGGCACATAAAAATTATAAAATTAAACGGATATATGTATTTAATTACGTGACATATAATTTAATATATGTAGAGAACCATTAGGGTAGATCCAGCGGTGGGAACCATTAGGGTAGAGCAGCAGAAAATAATAGAAATTATTACGACTATGCCATATCATTTATAAATCATTAACCTACTTACATTTGAAGTTCAATGGTCTTAATCTGAATCTAATAGTGTTTTTTTTATTTTATTAATATTATTTCATCATATTGCTTCAATTAACCCTAATGGCATTTAGATATAATGTCATCGATTTGTAATAAACTCAGTGAGTAATTCGGAAATTTTGAGAAACGATAACAGTTATGTAAATACATAAAAAGTCTTTGGTATGTCATACGTCAATATCCTTAAGAAATCTTCTTCAAATACTTGAAGATCACTCAGTGACACCTTCACGCCTCTATACTTACGAAAGTGTCGATTACGTATTGCATACGATTTCACGTACATGTGATAGCTACGAGTCATACAATATCCCAAAATAGTTTTTGAAGGAAAATTTCTAGCTCTTTTCCACAGCTTCGCTCATGTTGACATAGGTGAATAACGAAGTATTGTCCCAATATTTCCGATTTCCAACGAAATCTGATAGGTACTTAGCAGAGGAAAAGATAGCTTAATTAAATCTCCCATTTTTCTCTGTGTTAAAAATTATTTTGATCCATTGCTCCGTTACTACAATAAAGAATGACGAGCCAACAAATACATTTGTTTGTAAATATACTAAATACACAACACAACTTTAATCGTATTAAATTTGTTGCACTTGCACTTTATAGATCATGTCTGCAAATTAGTGTATTTGCAAGTTCTTTTGCAAAAATATACTGAGCCATAGCCTTTTTGCATTGCTGCAGCACACACATGCATGTAAATTGTTCAAAATTGTAAGTAATTAAGACCTAGTTTTTCTGTTTTATACTATAACTTGCTGTATGTGTGTATTGTAGAAGCAAATAAAGTATTGTTTATTTTCTATAAATTTCCAATATTACTAAACTTCCAAATTTGTTTCTTTAATGTAGTCCTTGTTAATCAATAAAATCAACCACTTTCGACTACGCAGTCAATACTCTTACTGATTTATTTATTTATTATCAGTAATACCAACAGCTACAAATACCATAACAAAGTAAAACAATCTTAGTTACCAACGGAGCCAATTACAAGTCGTCACATACAGAAGAATCTTACTTAAAATATAGATAAATGTTATCCTTTATTATTCTTACTATTCTGAGTATAATATATGGCAATCAACTATACCTACATTAGATACCTAGAACCTACTTAGGAATTATATCGTAAAAATAATCACTTGCAATACGATTGTAAGTTCTATAGCGTACCTACCGCGTATAAATGGTACAAATGTTAGTGTCAAATTGACCAAGGCAATGTAGTTGACTAGTGAATAGCTAATTTGAATGTAAAATTTTCATTCGTATATATTTCTAAATATTCCTATGAATATTTTATATTCCCGGGTATAAGGGCCTCACACGATCATCTTTTGAGCCGAAATCACCAGCACATGGGCACCCCGGTAAATAACAATCAAGGCTCTGCCGAAAAACGTAAGCTTTAATAGATATTATAAGACCGAAGTGAAATAACAATTTCCGGTTTCCTGGAAAATTGTGTCCCTCCGAGTGAATAAGGTTACTTCTCCTGAGGTGAGACATGCCGTATAACGTTTGCCACCTTACTGGTATTAAAAAAAATCGGCCAAGTGCGAGTCGGACTCGCGCACGAAGGGTTCTGTACCATTATCTATAAAAACGGCAAAAAAATCACGTTTGTTGTATGGGCCCCCCTTAAATATTTGTTTTATTTTGATTTAATTATTTATTCTTAAAGTGAATATATAACTAAATATTCTGTGAATATTTCAAGCGTCTACCTGTTGCCGTTATCAATATCGAGCAAAAATGAGCAAAAAAATCACGTTTCTTGTATGGGAGCCCCCTTAAATATTTATTTTATTCTATTTTTTAGTATTTGTTGTTATAGCGGCAACAGAAATACATCATCTGTGAAAATTTCAACTGTCTAACTATCACTGTTCATGAGATACAGCCTGGTGACAGACGGACGGACGGACGGACAGCGGAGCCTCAGTAATAGGGTTCCGTTTTACCCTTTGGGTACTGAACCCTAAAAATCAAGACCCGCAAATATCGGGCGATGTTGCTCAAACTTCTCGACCAAATGGCAAGAATATCGGGAATAACGATAAGACACCAATTGTAATTTGGATAAGACACCAATTGTAAGACAATTAGCGACTAATCGCCTAATCAATCAACCCTGCTGTCGATGAGTGAGCTTGGATGGTTGTCAGAGTATGTACGTACACGAAAAGGCATGCGTGACGGATACAGGTTTTAAGAGAGGTAGGGCGCATCAAATAACCAGTCTGGGGTAGAACTTTCACCTGACAGAAAAACCACATCAAAATAACCACTCCCTGGAAGGTTGTTGTACTCCTGCGAGATACTGAGGTCACCAGTAAGCTCCTAAGGAGTTGCTATGTTAGCAGCAGAGGTGGTGCGGACAATGTATTGCACGTACTCATAGGCTACGGTAACCGCTTTACATCAGGTGGATCATATGCTTGTATGCCTCCAGACGTTATATAAATCTGGTGTTAGAAATACATGATATATATCCAATGTGTAATATATTTTCAACACCTTTTTCGAACGCGCTCTTCTTTACACTATGATAACTACGGAACCTAATTTCAGTCACTGCTGACGGTGGAAGTAGGATGTACAGATAAAAATTCGTCAGTAGAGTAGTTGTTTAGTAGAATCACAGTGGTATCAATCGATAAGACTGTTTAACAAATACAGCATTTAAAACATTATATGACCTCAATCAATTTTAAGCAGAGACTGAAAAAAACTGTTACTTATTCCGTAGATAATTATTTGGAGAACAAAGATTTTTGAAATAATAATAGATAAATGTAATGAAAACGTACTTTTAAATTATTGTTGTAGATATGTTCTTTGTTATAATGTTACTTATGTGTAACTTCTTTTTGCTATTATTTTTTATCTTAATTCATGTCTTTAGTAATTTTAACCTAACACAATGTTCCTCACCCTACCTCTCTCTTACTATCTTTGAACTGCATATTTTATATTATCATCGCCTTGAGCTCTTGTATAGTAGTAAGTTATACACACCAGTTTTATGAAAGTTTTCACACTACTTGACTGAATTAAATATTTTATTTGGTGCAAATGCTAATTGATGTAGTCGGACATAGAGAAATATAAAATATTGAAAATATAAAATTTTAAACATTTTTCGTTTATTAATATAAAATATTCAAATAATTCGATAACATAGACGAAAGAGAATCATTTGTAAATTTCCAGTACATAGGTACGTACCCGTACACAGAGATGTGGCACTTGTTGTGACGTCACAATAGCTGCTATATTTTATTTTATATAAAAAAATCATATAGTATACCGATTTGTAATTGTAGTAAAATTTTTCGCATCTTCTATTCGGGAAGTACACTTTACCATCTAAATAGCCAGCAGAAAATCGCGCATATGTGGAATATGTATGTACTTTTGAATAGTCTCGGCCTATGAATACAGATCGTATTCCCTCTGGGGAACCTCTAGAGTGTATCTTATCAACACAGAAATTCGACTCTATTTTACATTATTAGACATTGGTCGTTATGCTTTGGCGCTGTTTTAACCTTAGACACCTAGCGGTAGAATGTGGAACGGATAATTTTATGGGATGGGGAGTTAATTTTATATTTTTGTTTTTTTTATATACAACGTCGGGTGGCATACAAGTATACGATCCACCTGATGTTAAGTGGTAACAGTGGCCTATGAACTCTGGTAATATAAAAAAATATTGTAATGGCATTAAGCATCACTCGCGCGATGTAACTTCTGCTGCTAACGCAGCAACTTCTTGGCAGCTGACTGGTGACCTCGCTCACACGCAGGAGCACAACAACCCTCCAGGGAATTAGTTATTTGGCGGTTTTCTGTGAGGTGGAGGTACTTCCCCAGTCGGACTGCTTTAATGCGTCCTACCACTCTTGAAAACACTCATACTATGACAAACAGACATGTTCATGCACACAAATGTTTGTCATGTGTGGGAATCAAATCGTAACCTATGCTTGCAATACAAGAAGTGTCGATCGCTCGTTGCCACCCTCATTGCTACTCATTTGCAGGAACACAAGAACCCGCCAATGATTTGTTATTTAACTCTTATCTCTAAGGTCAATTTAAAAATTCAAAGTCAATCTAATCTAAGGTAATTTCTCGGTCCGGAAGATTAGATGTGTCGTACATCTCTTTAGTTAAGTTAGCTTTTCGTCTTAACAACTGATATATATATGTAGAAAGTAGCCAGGATAGACGACTTAGTATGCTGAAGGAACCCGAGAAACCCTAACCTAAACCCATCTAGACAGGCTTTCCTCAACCCTCGAGCAAATCTGTTAAATTAGACCGAACGCTACCACGCGCCCAAGCGTCATCATCTTAACATAAGGCTACACTACACGCTTATTGAGTGGCCGGATTCTCAGAGAATGCGTGACGTGAGCAAAGTCTCATTTACGCTACCCCTAATTTAGTCAGTATATAAATTGCATAACAAAAAATGTGTACCCTTTGACGCAGTGTGCCGCAGAGAGAACGTATCTGTCATTGATGAGCATGCCTCCACAGTAGAATCGCTTGAAGTACGTCAGGCGTGCCATCCAAGGGAACTCGTTGGTTCCAGCCTCCTCCCCGCCGACGATCCGAGATACTTCATTCCTCTCTCCGCATTCTGAAAAAAATATAGATACTCTTTTATAATTCACTAATTCACCAGAGAGTTCGTCAAGAAAATTCCGTCAAGATAAATATATCATGTATATTTATGTTGACAGATATCAATTCTCTTGCCATAATGAAGCACAATTAAATGAAACAATTATATTATCTGGGCAAAATATTGTTCGATATCTATTTTATTATATTTTAAAACACATTAAATGTATAGAATTCACTATAATGTCAAAAATAATATACTAGTAAGACGGTATATTGACGCCAAAACTCTTATCTTGTTTGATTTTTAATGTCCATTTTATGAAATGATGGATGGAACATGATAATAATATACTACGCCCATTATATTTATATATATTAGCAAATATAAAAGACCAGTAGGTACCATTTTTTCATCGTTTGTAACCAACTTTCCTTTACAAGCTAATGACGAGCTTTAGCATTATCAATAAGGGTGATGATTGGTTAAAAATCTGAATTAAATATTTCTAATTGTAATAATTTAATAGTAGTTTAATAATTATGTTTTTTTTACTTTAAATAAATATTATTTTCAACTCACAATTCTCACCTCAACAGCGTTATTCCGTTTCCTAATCCATTAGGATTAGCGGAGCCCGCGCCCTATGCCGGGGTTTGTCGAAGATACTAATTTTGTCGTGGTGCGACTGCCATTAGACCTCCACAAGGAAAACAAGATATTTCTTCACACGTCTTTTTGGAATATAATTTTTTGGACGTGCGAATATCCTAACAATGTTTTCTTTCACCGCGGATCAAGTGATAATTATAAATATGTACATAAAACCGAAAAAACCGTAGATATTTAGGGGTACTTATATGCCCCCGCCAGCATTCGAACCAGGGATCGTTGGTTAATAGAATGATTATTTATCCACTGGGCTATCACTGAGATTCATGGACTCATAATTTATAGAAATAAAAATAATGTTCGCTACTCTTGTCCTAATAGGTAATAGGGGTTAAAGTATGAAATTGCCGTTTTATAGTAATAGATACTTTGAACTGACATTAAACCTTGATGGTGTGAGATTTTTGAGTGAAACTTTTTTCACATGATACCTATGAGATTTTTCTTCTAAAAAATGTGCAACATTTGATTTTCGAATTTAAATAGTTAATAGATTCAGGCGTAATTTTGCGAAAGTCAAATTTACATGCAATTTGATCTAACCTGCTTTGTGTGCTCCCGCCACCAATTAGTTCATGCGGCCTAGCGCTGCTCCGGTATTCCCTGCCTCGGCTGCTGCGGTCGTCCGCTCTTACGATTAACGTCTACAACGCCTGATGATGCCTCGTGGAGAGGCGAAACACGTGTCGTAGCGACGACCAGGCCAGTCGTGGCGGCGACGGTGGTGGTGGGAGCATGCGGATTCTGTTCCAGATGGCAGACGACCGCATCAGCCGAGGCAGTGACTACCGGAGCAGCCATGGCAGCATCGGCATGTTGCATTTACTAACTAACAGTAGTGGGTGGGTGTCGACCGGCGCCAGGCCGCATGAACTAATTGGTGGCGGAAGCACACAAAGCAGGTTAGATCAAATTGCATGTCGAATTTAAATTGTTCTTTTTATTCGGCTTAAACGGGAAAGATGCATACTTCCAAAATTCGAGTAATTTTTGAATACAAATATCGTCGCGGAGAAGAGACTGCTAATGAACGCACCGTGCCTTTTTGGTTTAAACGCTTTCGTAATGGAAACTTCGACTTGAAGAACGAACCACGAGGAAGACCGCTCACACAGGTGAATAACGCTGAATTGAAGGAGATGTTGGAAGCCGATCGGAGTCAAACTACTCAGGAATTAGCGGCATAATTTAACGTTATATTTATATATATATATAACAATATTGCATAAATCAATAAGATAAAAAAATATTAAAAATGGGTGCCTCATGATTTGACTGATTTGCAGAAAGAAATGCGTGTTGAAACTTGTGTTGCCTTGTTGAATCGGTACAGAAATTATGGAATATTAGATTGATTTGTGACATGTGACGAAAAGTGAATTCTTTATGATAACCGTAAGCGAAAAATGCAATGGCTGACCCGTGGTTAAACGCCGCAACAGTGCCCTAAAGCAAAGTTTACCAATAAAAAGGTAATAGTAACTGTTTGGTGGTTTCTTCATGATGTTATTCACTATTGCTTTCTCAGGTCTGGTCAAGCAATAAAAACAGATTTTGTGTGTATGTATGTATGTATATCTTCACGCCAAGTCCCTTGCGAGGTAGGCAGAGAGAACCGAGCGCTATAAGACGCGGTCCTTGCATATTTCACTCGCTTCTGTGACATTCATAGCTCTTTTCATGCACGCTCGCCGGTTCCTGGGGCTTCTGACATCACCTTCTGATAAAACACGACCAATTTGGTCATGGTAGGTTGGTTTCGGCCTTCCTCGGCTCCTACATCCTTCCACTTTTGCATTGTATATCTGTTTCGTCATTCTTTCGTCCCGCATTCTTTCTACATGTCCGAACCAACGGAGCATGCCCTTTCTTATCTTAACACCGACACTCTCTTTTAGACCAACTCTTTCTCTCACGTCTTCACGTCAGAGCGATTAAGATTTTGTAATGGTTCTGAACTGAAGACTTGGCTGTATGGATCAGATCCCTTTGCCTTTCCCCTCTGGGACAAACAGAACCAAAAAAAAGTAACATTCCAGACTATGAAGTATGAAAGTAGGACTTCTTCCCGCGCTTTTGACGAGTGACATTGTTGTTATACTTGAAATTTTTACAATTCAGTATAAAATTAGTTTTGTGTGACAATTTTGATAGTATTTTGTAACATAAGTGCTAGTGAAATTATACAGTAATGAAAAACTCAAATATAACACGTTTATGTACATTTTGGAAGACGTGAATAAGTTCATCAAGAACACCTTGTAAAAATCACTATCGTTTTACGGGTGGTATTTAAACTGGGTTGATTGGGTCTAGGTACCCTTCCCAAATATTTTTTCAGCACAGTTCCTGAAGCTGGAACATAGAATTAAAATTTTCAAATGGTCCTATACTGAAGACTTTGACACTGGCATAAAGTAGCAACACTATTGCCATATATATTAAAAAAAAAGTATGAAAGTAGGTACCTATGTAATCTCTATCTTCAAAATTTTGTGAAAACTACATTTTGAATAAAATGAATGAACATTTTAGGTATTTATTTATTTTCCAGCCTATTGTCTTCGAGGAATCTGTTTGCGAAATTTCAAGCTTCTCGATCACAGTCGAGGTTTTAATATGTGGGTTCGTTAGCGCACATAATGAAGTTCACATATCAATGCACATATTTCATTTCGACCTAAATTAAATTCCAGGTGTTTACTCAACGATTTGTTTGAAGTAATGCTGTTAGTTAGCTTCTAGTACATATATCCTGGTGTTATGTGGGAATGTTTTCATAGAGGAAGCGTGCGAGCAAGGAGCCTCCATACGAAATATGAAGCTCGTATCCCCATCGTTTTAACGAGTACGTTGGGTCATGTTTCCAGGTGTTCCATTAGGATTTTCGGAAACACCTTTAGGTAGTCTATAGATACATTCCAAGTACTAAACTAGGAGCTGAAATTTAACGTAAACCCAACTCTTTGGGATATGCATAGTTACTTGTTCGTGCATATCCCTTTTTCTCGTCTTAGCGAAAATTTAAGTAAATCTGCATGCAAAATTTTAAACTCTTGGTGTTAAAGTTTATGGAGCGTGTTCCCGATCCTATGATCGGCGTTCCCGTTCATTTAAAAAATCCTTCCTCATTGGAAGCCTACGTATACCAAGGAAGCTAGCACCATGGACTCGTACTGTGGGTTTTTTTTTCAAAACAACTTATTATGCTGTATTTACATACATAGTGCTTTTTTTATACACAATTACAAGCATATCGCCCACTAATGCGGCAACTTGTATCAATCGCGCGATGATTTCTATATTAACAACTTATTATTTACATACATAGTGCTTTTTTTTATACACAATTACAAGCATATCGCCCACTAATGCGGCAACTTGTATCAATTGCGCGATGATTTATATATTAACAACTTTTTATTTACATACATAGTGCTTTTTTTATACACAATTACAAGCATATCGCCCACTAATGCGGCAACTTGTATCAATCGCGCGATGCCACCTCTGCTGCTATTAAAGAAGTTCCTTACACAACAAGCGAAACAACAACTCCCCCCCCCCCCCCCCCCCCCAGAGAGTTAATTGGCTGCGGTTTTCTGTGAAGTAGAGGTACTTCCTCAGGCGGGCTGCTTTGATGCATCCTACCTCTCTTAGAAACACCCAGAACAAAGACAGACAGACATGTAAGTACAAGCACACAAATATTTGTACTGTGTGGGAATCGAACCCACGAGCGTTAGTGTCATAGTAACATTACTAACCACTGCGCCACCGAGATCGTCGTAAGTCACATTCCTTTACTTCATAAACAAACAATACTGACTGCAAGTGCACGAAGTCTTCGGCTGGTTGAGCTCCAAGAGCGGCGGTCGGTTGCCCCAAACGCCGCCGAAAAAGTTCTTTGTGAACACGCCGCGGGTGTCGCGCACGACATCACCCTGTACAAAAATATATACCAAACTGTTATACAGAGAAACTGCCACACCAATACCTTACTGATGTCACTGTTACTTTTTTATATACTATACTACGTCGGGAGGCATACAAGCACACGGCCCACCTGATGTAAAGCGGGTACCGTAGCCTACTATCCTAGTAGTATCACTCGCGAGATGCCACCTCTGCTGCTAACACAGCTTACTTGTGAGGTCCTTAAGAGCTTACTGCTAACCTCATTCACACGCATGCGTGTAAGTAGTGTAAGCTGTGTTAGCAGCAAGATGGCTTCGCGCGAGTAATACTTAATGTATTGCAAGCGTTCATAAGCTACGGTAACCGCTTTACAACATTAAAGCAGCCCGTCTGGGGAAGTACCTCCTCATCTGCTTTGATGCGCCCTACCTCTCTTTCTGTGAGATAGAGGTAAAGGTGACTCCTGAGCTTCTCATCCATAATATCAACATCAGTAAAAAAAAGGAATCGAACTTGAAAAATAACAAAACATACAATGGCTTTCCTGGAAACATATACGAGTACTTCCCTTAGTTCCCTTAGTGCCTTTTCTATATTCACTGTTCCTTCATACAAACAACGCAGTACGTAACATTTTTTAGAGGAATTAACTTATAACTTAATCAACAGTAATATTATGAGATGAAAACCCAAGAATACTGGCATTACCTGTCCATTACATTTATGTATTTTACATTACCTTTATACTACAGTACCCGACAAACGTTGTCTTGCTCGAACACACACACAAAAATTTCTTCAAAATCGACCCGATCGTTTAGGAAGATTTCAGTGACATATATATATATATATATAAGTATACATAAAAGATATAGATTTTACTGCCGTGTTTTGCGCAAAAAATATTTTTTATATTTGATTGTCCATTGATATTATGATGACGATAAGAATTGCTTTTAGCGGTTATTTCCTCTATGTACAAAACAAAATGTTTCGAATATGAAGAGAGAAGTATAACTACACTAACATTTATGTTTCATTGTACTAATGTTCATTGATAAAACTTATCATAAATCATTGATTTCTATATTTTAAAATAACCGTGCAAAGGAAAGTAAATGAAGATGCCACAAACCTGTGAGGGAGTGAAAGTTGCCGCCACAACCACTAAAATAAAGGGACACCACATATCGAATCTTGTTCAAATAATGTACAAAAGAAAAATAAAATTCCAAATTCGTATTTAGAATTTCGTTCACGTTTGTCGCATTGTCCTCTATAGACACCGTTGGACTTGCCGCGCGGTCACAAATCGGACATAAACTGAGATGCGTTCGGCTCAACATTGGACCCACGGCTTGATTTGAATACGTCAATGACTAAACCCCACTAAATTTGCATTAGTTACTGTTTTTTATCACGTAAAGTAGTGCGATGTTAATAGATTTGTTGATATTGACAAATCGCTCAGGATTTCTATTACAGTTTCACGTAACGCCTTTCACTATAAACATTTTAATCAGAATGTTAAAATAAAGTGCATTAAATTTGTATTGCGAATCCAACTATTTATTTCCGTTTATCCGCTTAATACACCTTTGCAACCTTACGAATGACAGGAAAAATTGGTATGACAATGATAATTAGAGTAGATTAAAATGTTAATATAATAATAATTAAAGTAGATTGGAATTTTATATTTTATAAATTTGGTGAATTTTAGATTTATTTGATACTTAGTTGAAAAGTTAATATAAAAAAGAACTTTCCATAATCAACACGTCAATATTGAATTTTTTTATGACTATTTGGTGTGTTTGTTTTGTTTATCATCCGATTTTAATTCTACGTACCACGTTACCAACGTGGTGAAGATTTAATGAAAAATATTTAATAAATATAGAAACGATGATAAATTAAATAGTCATGAAACAAAAAGTTAGGGGTTCAGGTGCCAGAAGCGTGCTCGTTCGCGACCACCCCCGTCGGTGCGAATATAGCTGCATGCGGCGGTGGGGGCCGCCACCCACCACGCAGCGCCAATTCCGGCGGGACGAGGGGAGCCGAGTGCCGCATAGGCACGTGGAATGTGAGAGGTGGATTGAATGATAAGACAAATGAACTGATAGACGTAATGAATAATAGACGTTTGGATGCTTTATGTGTGACAGAGACTAAGCGCAAGGGGAGCGACACCGATGATCTGCCCGGTGGGATGATGGCCCTATGGTCTGGGGTAGACCGGGACGATCATGCCAGTGCTGGTGTAGGTATCGTACTCTCCTCTCGCTTAGCCACTGGTGTAAGAGATTACTGTTTGGTAGGGCCTAGACTTCTCTGGGTTCGTATTAAACCGGGCATCACGCGAGTATTTCTGATTGCAGCATACGCTCCCGTAAGCTCAGCGTGTGCTCAAGAACGGGAGAAGTTTCGGGAGTCTGTGAGGGATGTTCTGGACTTAGCTGAAGGGAATGACAGGGTGATTGTGTGTGGAGATTTGAATGGTTGGGTTGTGACCAAGCGATATAGCTATGAAGCTATTCTTGGTCCGTATAGGGATAAGAGAGTGAACGAAGCAAGTAAGTCAATATTAGATTTATGTATGGAACGAAACCTCCTAGTGTCGAATACTTTATTTCATCATAAGGATATTCACACGTATACATGGAGAAGGAGTGACCAAAAAAGTGTGATTGATTTGATTTTAATAGATAGACGTCTCCTAAATGCTATAATGGATACAAGAGCCTTTAAAGGCCCCACTCTTGAGACGGACCACTACCTGGTGGTAAGCCGGTTTGTGGGCCTTTTTAGGAAGTGGTGGCACTGGCGAGTGCGTGTCCCTTTCGGAGATCATGAAAGGATAAGGAGCGAAGAATTGCAAGATGAAAGTGTAAGGAGAATGTATTTGCATCTGGTAAGTGAGAGACTTGCACAGCAAGTCTCTCCGACTCAGATGTGGATGATTGTTGGAAAGTTTTGAAAGAAAGTATGGTGGATAGTGCAAACGAAGCTTGTGGATGAGCAAAGAGACGTAAAACAGTGAAAGGATATGCCTGGTGGGATGCGGAAGTTGAATACTCCGTAGCAAGAAAGAGGAAAGCGTGGCTGGATTACGTATCATCTTTGCCCTTAAATGAAAATATGAGAGAAAAGAAGAAAGAAATGTACCGTCTATGCAAGAATGAAACCAAGGCGTTAGTGAAAGAGAAGCGTGAAAGACAAATAATGAATGAGAAAGAGAGGCTGACGAAAAACTTCGAGGCAAATACTAAACTCTTTTGGAGAGAGATAAAGCAGTCTCGGAGTGGTTCGTCGGCATCCAGAATGGATAAGATAAAGTCTAAAGCTGGTGTCATACTTGCAAATACTCAGGAAGTGTTAGAACGGTGGAGTGAATATTTTGAGGAAATGTATGCCTCGGACGCTGACAATGAGAATCGGATGCTTACTCCACGTTGATGGCGTCCGACGAAGTTATAACTATGGATGAGATCGAATGGTCGATACGAAGCTTGAAAAATGGAAAATCAGCGGGAATTGATCTGATCACGGCTGAGATGATCAAACTAGGTGGCACTTACGTCCGGGACGCCTTCGGTACTTATGCAACCTATGCGCCAAGTGGAAGGGTCCTCGTACCTTTGTGTAAAGGCAAGGGGTCACGCATGGACTGCGCCAGCTATAGGGCTATCAGTTTGATCAGCTTAGCAGCAAAAGTATATGCAAAGGTAATTGAAAGGAGAATGAGGGTGAAATCAGACGAAATGCTGTAGGAGGCACAGGGAGGATACCGAAATGGAAGGGAATGTATGGATCAAGTTTTCTCGCTCCGCAATATCGTAGAGAAGCATCTGGCCACAGACCAGAAGGTTTTCTGCGGTTTTGTGGATCTTGAGAAGGCATTTGATAGGGCAGAAAGGAACTGTGGGTCATATTGCCGAGATATGGGATTGACGGTTCACTGCTCCGTGCTGTGTAGTCCACCTACAAGGATTGCTCAGCATGTGTGCGAATAGATGGCAAAATGTCACCCTGGTTTGATGTTAAAATTGGTGTCAAACAGGGTTGCATGTTGTCTGCTAAGCTGTTTATTCTGTATCTCGATAATTGTCTACAGAGAATGAGATCGACGAATGTGGGATTGCGCATGGGTGACCTAGAAGTGAACTGTCTGCTATCTGATACCGTGCTATTAGCAGATACACCATCTGAACTGCAAAACTGGTCACAAAGATGAAATACGAATGTATGGAGAAAGGTTTACTACCGATTGCGAAGAAAACAAAGATAATGGTATTTGAAAGAGAAGAATCCAGAACTAATGTAAGGATTACGGTTGATGATGAAGTGTTGGAAGAAGTGGATGAGTTTGTATATCTTGGATGCGCTTTCAGCAGGGATAGAAGGTATACCGCAGATGTGAAAAGACGAGTGAGTGCCGGTAATAGTGTGAATGGAGCGTTGGGAAAACTTTTTGGCAGTAAAAACCTGAGCCAGAAGGCACACCTCGCTATACACAATGCAGTGCTGGTCCCAACGCTAACTTATGGAAGCGAGAGCTGGGTATGGCAGAAAGAGCATGAAAGTAGAATAAACGCGGTCGAAATGCGAGCGCTGCGCAAAATTTATGCCGTAAGGCTTGTAGACCATATTCGCAATGATGATGTTAGAAACAGAGTTGGCCTGAAAGAGAGCGTCGGTGTTAAAATAAGAAGAGGCGTGCTCCGTTGGTTCGGACATGTAAAAAGAATGCAGGATGAAAGAATGACGAAGCAGATATACAATGCAAAAGTGGAAGGATGTAGGAGCCGGGGTAGGCCAAGGCTTACCTACCATGATCAAATTGGTCGTGTTCTATCAGAAGGTGATGTCAGGAACCCTAGAAACCGGCGAGCGTGCATGAGAAGAGCAATGAATGTTAAAGAAGCGAGTGAGATATGTAAGGATCGAGTCTCGTGGCGCTCGGTTCGCTTTGCCTACCCCGCAAGGGATTTAGCGTGAAGTTATAGCATAGCATAGCATGAATAGATAGATAAATGAAACAAAAACTTAAATTTAAAATAAAAATGTGTGCAGTTCACACACGATAGAAGTGAAATCTTAAAAAAATGTGAACTTCAAGATAATGTGACGAATGTAGACTTTCAGAAGTAGGATAACTGTATTGTATTTATGATGATAGTGATCATTTTTGAAAAATGTTCTTGTTAAAATAATGAAATATTTGTGTAAACCATATACGTGTACAATGTGTACACGTATATTGTTGTATGTGTTGTAGTGACTCCTTATCTTTCGTAATACGCAGGCGCGCACGTACTAATGCACGTTCAACGCTCGGACCCGTTAATAAACACTATATAATGCCTTCTATCTCATTCTCTCGCACGTTAAATCCTATAGATATATGTGGTTGTCTCTTTTGACTGTCGCTTTTTCGTTTCATCGAGTTTCAAATCACAACGATGCTAAAGAAGTTTTCACTTCAAAAATTGAAATCAACACTATTGAAGTTAACGCCTACGTGATCTACGTGATACGGGATCTACGTGAATAGGCGTCGACTCCAATGAAATTGGTTTCACACAACATAAAAGTTTTTTTTGGAATTAGATATGCGAAAATAACAAGATATATAGAAGCATTATGTTACGATATCCGCCACCTCCGCCAATTCGCATTTGAGCAGCGTGGTGGAGTATGCTCTAAACCCCTTAAGTTGAAGGGAGACCCGTATCCCTGCAGTGGGATGAGTGAGGGTTGATGTGGCGGTGGATGTTACGATATCGTGTAGTAGCATTGTGATACTGCCACATCCCAATAAGAATCGAAATCTGCGCAACAGTAGCGATAAAATTTGTTTCGTAGCTAATAAGGCAAATAGTAATTTTTGATTTTTAGTTTTGAGTCCATTAAAATCCTGCAAATCGATGACCTATTTCCAGACATGTTCAGAATCTTATGAATCTATCACCTAGAGACTGCTTTTAGCCGGGAAGACTTTAAAATCTTCATTGGAAGCGATCGCCCTCGGGGAAACGATATAACGATGTGCTTTGAAGACCTATCTGATACAAGCGACCACGGAGTGATCAGTAGGAGGCCTTGGCTACTGCAAAGCGGTCTAAAACTCCCGAAAGTTTGTATGGACATAGGAGGAAGAACATGATACCTGTTATATCTTGTAATCGCTTTTTGTATCAGACTAAAGCTTAATTAATGTTACTTACTAGTCTGAATACTAAGTGTGTAATTTATTATTATCCAACTACGCTTGACATAATGCTTTTGTTTACTTACGACCACACCCCCTTACCTACATTTTACCTACCTACATTACAATCTAAACGAAATTGAGTTGTAGATTCTACTGTGCCTACTTAATGTACCGTTAGCACCAGAAGTTCTTAGTTAGGATTTATAAAATATGAGTTGAAAATTATAGTTTTATAGTATATTATATACTATACAAACATGCTACGATTGTTGTATTATAACTAATCTAGCCATAAATAATTTTACATTCAAACATTCCTTTTTTCAACACATTAATTATTTTGAACTTGGATGACGTTTATTACGTTCTTCGATTTTCTACCGTTTCACATATTTTTTTCGTGTTTATTATCAAATTATATTAAACTGGTAAAGGTGGTTATTTCGAATAGAATCATTTTTTATTTATTGCTGAGACTTCCATAAATATATACATATAAGTTTTAGTACGATTTCAAATATATGAAAATATATATGAGTATAAAAAAATAAATGCATATTCATTTGTAACAGAACTTACGGCCGGACTAGGTATATATAGCTAGAATCACCGCCAATGGCTTAAAATACCCTACACTAAACCGATGGGGGTGATTCTTGTCATTAATATAAACAAACCGGGCACCAAAATCGCGTAAAAGCTCATCTTCCCGGTACAAAACTAATCGAACAAATCGTAATGCTCTCTTTTTACATGAATTTATAGCTGGTCAGTTACACAAAATCGTTCATAATAATCAGTATTATATAATTTCTGATTCTATACACCATGATAATGATTGTTTGCATGTTAGACTTCGTAAGATATACAGGATGTTTGTTTTATAAGACTCGTTTTTCTCACGTTTCTACATCCTTTGATTTATTACCTCACAATAACATACAAACGGCTGAATGGAACTATCATTTCTCGTGATAGTCTGAGTGCCATAGTAAAAGATTAATGTAAGGGCAATGACAGGTATCATGATAAATAGAAACATAAAGTTTGTTTTATATGCCGAAAAGACTTACAGATATGGTGTGGTACCCAGACTTTGCGAATTACGTTAAAAGCTATTTAAAAATGTTTGCAAAATGAATGTACTTCTATAAGAAAACTTAGAAGTCAACAAATAAGAATTAGGCTGTATGGGATATTGCGAATAAAGAAATAGGTAAGAATAGACCACGGAATATATATACGAGAGATAACAATTAAACAATAACAATTTAAATCAAGTAGCTAATCTATTTGAAAACTGTTCCACCAATATTATTTAATTACTACTAACTCCCTTAATTCATCTCTACGTGTTGCTTTTGAGCTATTGAAAGAAAATGTACATTCGAGTGTGGCGGTTTTTCATTACACATATCCAGTTAAGGAAATTATTGAAATTTAAAACAATTGAGCATTAACAACTCAGAGGACCATTAGGGAATATCAAGAAAAGTATTTTATTGCATAATTGAGGCAATAGCTCCACACTTGCCACTTACCTTTAACCAGTGTGTAGGTGTGGGTGTGTTCCTAGACTTATTGAAATTTAGTAAATTGATTCCATTATTCAATCCTGGTGAAAAAAGTAAACTAGAAATTACAGACCTGTTGGAACAAGTGGATGAGATTGTTTATCTTGGAAGCGCTTTTATCAGGATGGAGGATGCACTACTGATGTGGAGAGACGAGTGAGTGTAGGGAACGATGTGAATGGGTAACCTTCTAGACAGTCAAAATCTAAGCCAGAAGGTACAGCCCGCTGTATATAATTCGAGGCTAATCCCAACGTTAACTTATAGAAGTAAAAGCTAGGTTTGGCATAGAGAGCATGAAAGTAGAATAAATGCGGTCTACATGCAAACGTTGCCCATAATTTGTGGCTTAATGCTTGCTGACCGCGTTCGCAATTATGAAGTATGAATGAGAGTTGGTCTGAAAGAAAGTCGGTGTTAAGATACCAAACAGATAAACAGTGCGAAAGTGGAAAAATGTAGGAGCCGAGGAAGACCAAGACTCACCTACCATAACCAAATTGGACGTGTTTTATCATCAAGGCGATATCAAGAGTCCTAGGAACCGACGAGCGTGCATGAGAAGAACTATTTTCCATTCGGTTCTCTCTGCTTCTCTCAGCTTACCCCGCAGGCAGAGAGAATCGAGTAATTGAATGGTATTGAACGATCTCTACATCACTTGTTTATAAAACATGACCAATTTCGTCGTGGTAGGCTAGTTGTGGCTTTCCTGAGCTTCTTCACCATACACATTCGCATAGATATTTAGTATGTCATTTTATTATTCCGCATTTTTTCTGTATATATTCCCGAGTCAACAGAACTTGCCTTCGGTGTTCAGATAAAAAGAGCCTATCTTAACACAGGCAACCCTACTTTCTTTCATATTAACTCTGTTTCTTACATCAATGTCAGCAAACGTTACGGCACAGAATTGAACGCTCATATCAAGCCCGCATTCAATCTACTTTCATGGTCCCTTTGCCATAACCAAATTTACAAAAGATACGTTGGTATTGGGATCAGAACGCCAAACTGTGCCTTCTTGCATAGGTTCTTGCTATCTAGACGTTTTAACAACCTCCATTCATACCTTTCTCTCCACATACACATCTCTCGGCATCATTATTACTGCTAAAGCACAACCAGTATATAATCTCATTTTTTTGTTTCACCACTACTCTACTGTGCTACACTACTCATTAATCTTAATTTTTGCCCTCAGTTGTTTTTCCTCTCATTGGATACTTTGATTTTCTTCACATTTAATTGAAAACCTTTTGCATGCAATCATCTTTCATCATTGTAACTATAACTTGCAGTCCAGTGGTGAGCATGATATAAACACGCAATCGTTTGCATAAAATATACAATTTACCACTAGGTCACCCATTCACAATCCTTTATTCGCAGGTCCTATTTTATTCATTATGAACTAGACTGTTCTCTGCGTTTATATGGATCTAAATAAAGGCAAGGGTCAGCAACGCACGAGCGAGGGCCGGCAACGCATGAGTGACATCCCTGGTGTTGCAAATGTCCATTGGCTACGGTGGCTGTTTACCATGAGGCAGGCCGTATTGCCACCTTTAGTGGTATAAAAAAAGTATAAAGAAAGCATTTGATAGGGTTGCGGGAAATGACCTCTGGGACATATAGTAGTAATGGGCAATATGTACCAGAGACTATTGTAGACATTCGCAATCTGTATCATAAATCATTTCTCGTAACTAGCCCGTAACCCTATCAAACGTTTTCTTAAAATCATAATACAGTAGAATACAGCGTGTTTCATAGTTCTAAAAGCGAATTTGCTTGCTTTAGATTAGCTTTTTCTTAAAGAAGCTAGTTTGAAATAAGCTGCTTACGAGATCTTACCAAAGGACGCATTTAAGGGGATCCTAATATCGTCTTCTTATCTTATCCCGTTTTCCTGAACTGATAGGATTAGCGCGGTCCGCTACCTAAGCATAAGGGTTTGGCAAAGATACTGATTTTGACATGGAGACTGCCGTCAGACCTTCACAGCCCAGAGGGAAAACCAGATCAAGGGCATCCTAATATATGATCCTGCTTTGATGAAGTAGATACTGTATGCTGCTTCGAGGTTCAATAAGAGACATATTGCTAGAGCAAAATTAGATTTTGTTGGTAGTGTTGAAGTGGGGCTTGAAAACCATCCACGAGTAGTGCTTTCTGGACTGCTATGAACTCTAGTGCCTATCATTGATACACAGTAGATCCCATAGTTCATCAGTAGCTTCTCGGTTAATGCTATCTGTTTATCTAGAGGAGACGCCGACGCCGACATCTGCCATCACTGAATCAACAGATATAATTAGAGATAATAAGAGTCGGCCGACTGCTTCTTCAGTCTAAAGTCTATAAAGAACATGTCAGTAATTTTTTAAATGCTACCTATTAATTATTTACTTATGATGCTAACGTTACCAAGGAGTTGCAGTGGCAGATGTATAACAACGTCCTTTTAGCACGACCGGTCGGCGCCTGCGCGGGGAAAGTGACGCTTTCCAACCGTCACAATAGCTCACTGTCATTTTGTACATTCACTAACACTTGCGTACTCGTTAATTGCCTACCGTACACTTGTGGCAAATGTTACACTGATACATGAATAATAATTATCAGATACCGTTCAAAGATACCCTTTCTCTTTTTAGGGTTCTGTGCCTGTCAATTAAAAATGGAACCTTAAATTAATTGGCTCTTACTACCCTGCGGTTGCAGAGAAGTTTTCTACTGAGAACTTTTAATAATTATTATCAAATACTATTTAAAGATATTCTTTCTCTTTTTATGGTTCTGTGGATGACAATTAAAAATGAAAGCTTATTGAACACACCGAAGTAGGCACATACCACTCTGCGGGTCCAGTCAAGTTTTCTACCAAAAACTGTTATGTTAAGATACCGTTCAAAAATATCCTTTCTATAGGTTATTGAGAATATGGAGTACTTACTTCTCTTTGAGTCCAGAGTAGGTTTCTACTGAGAACTCTTAAGCCGTAAAATAAACTCTCAAGGTTTTCGCTAGAAACTACAGCACGAGGTTCTTAACAAAATACAATGTGCGCAGTTCACACGCGAAAGAAGTAAAACATTCAAAAATGTGAGCTTAATAATCACGACAATATTCTGTATTCGTTGTCGGCATTGTGTCTTTTTACTGTCCCTTTTTCGTTTCATTGAGTTTCGAATCACAACGATGCTACCGAAGTTTTCACTTCCAAAAACCCGTGAAGAGAATTTTACAAGATCAGAAACGCACGAATGACAGCTCTGGTGTTACAAATATCCAGAGGCTACGGTAACTGCTTATCATCAAGCAGACTGCATGCATTTTTTTCCACCTTAGTGGTATAAAAAACTTTGTTGTACGTCGGTAGCTCTAGAAATTAACCACCCAAACTGTAAGATATTTGAAGCTGTACGGAATCCCAAGTACACGAAATGGATGCACAAAGACATTTTTTCATTTTTCTATTTGTGCTACTTACTTTTACGAAATTTCATGAGCTCAGCAGGGATATTCACATAGGTAAGAAAATTATCATTCGAATAGAAAAGTTGTCACACCGAGTCAAGTAAAATACGTTTTTTTTGTTCTTTTTAGCCCATATGCAAAGGGTCTTAGTCCATACAGCACAAATATTAAGTTTACGACCATTTCAATATTTTCTTAATTCGAGATATCTACTGAACACTCGGGAAGGGTTCCCAGACAAAATCTTTATTTCAATGCCATCCGTAAAAATATAGTGAATTTGATAATTATATCGTCATTATTTTTTATTTGAAAACAAAATTCAGACAATAAATATTACTTATCCTACCCGTTGTAATTACTTACCTAATGTATGCAATTTACAACAAAAAAACGGCTTGCACTCCGGGAGTGCCGGCAGAAGTGAAAACTTTAACATTAACGTTGTGCATTTTTAAATATTTAGGAATGGTTAGGGAATAATTTCGCACGAATTACTTTATTTATCAGTATAAAAGTACTATCATGTATGTGGTAAAATACAATATTCATTTATTGCGCTATCGTACACATACATGACAATTTATATTACATTAAAAATTTAACACTTCTGAACTATTACAATTATTTTACATTAAAAAGTTTATCTCTCAAAAAAATCAACTTTCATCCATAATTTCAACGACTCTATCACCATCATCATTACCAGCATCATCATCGCCAATCTCTAAAACTCAAACACACACGCACATTCACGCAAGCGCCTTGAAACAGCGATGTTGATAAACTACGTTGAACGAAACACATAAGCGCCAAGAATTTCATGGCGCTTACAACGTTTTAGTCACGAGAAAATAATGCCCTATGAACGATCTAGCGCTTCATGTTTTAATTGTTTAATTAGAGGTAACTAATGCTTTAGCGCTGCAGCGAACTTAAGTTCTAATTCTCACCAAAATCTTACGGTCAGGGTCACGTGTCCTGACGCGAGTTTAACATTTTTTCCTCATCCCAAAAAGTGCACAACGAAAGAAGAAGTTTTCACTTGAAAAATATGCGCGTCGAGCTCTACAAATTCTCGAGAAAAAACGACAAAATATTATCAAAGAAGAAGAAGAAGAAATTGATTTGATCCAAAATCGTAATTTGCTTAAATTTAAATTGCATCGAAAAGATTTAGAGCTCGTGACGAATATTGTTCGTGTCCATGTCAATGTAAAAGAAAATTAAATACATTTCACTGGAAAACAATTCCGATTCAGAGTATTTAACAAACAGAAAAGCTAAAAGCCAAACAGAAAAGTTTAGCCCTGTTGAGGTCATGAAATTTCGTAAAAAGGAATGTATCAGGTAGCACAAATAGAAAAATGAAAAAGTTGCCTCTTTGTTGTTAAATGTGCGTCGAATTCGTGAGGATTCCGTACCAGCACTAGAAATTGATTTTTCTAATGCATAGTAAAGGTGCAACAGTTATCTAAAGACAAACATAATATGTATGTACGATTGTGGTACTAGTCCTGAAAGTAAATATTTCCGCAATCTTAAAATATAGCATGCATTGCAAATATGAAGGAAAATCTTATATAGCACTAAACATTTTTTATATGTACAGGATAAATAGACAAATAAACTCAAAGTAGATAATGTGAATTCGATCTTGGGTATAAGAGTTCCTTACTTTATGATCACAGATGGACGTTCCCACTCACAGCGTGTATGAAAAATCCGTCAATGGTCAAAATACACCTCAATATGAATAACATGCTACTTGTAGCATGTTATTCTTACAATTAACGTCTACAACGCCTGATGATGCTCGTGAAGAGGCGAAACACGTGTCACACGACGACCAGGCCAGCCATGGTACTTGTAGCGACGGTGGTGGGGGCATGCGAATTCTGTTCCAGATGGCGGACGACCGCAGCAGCCGAGGCAGAGACTACCGGAGCAGCCATGGCAACGTCGGCATGTTGCATTTACTAACAGTAGTGGGTGGGTGCCGGCCGGCGCTAGGCCGCATGAACTAATTGGTGGCGGAAGCACACAAAGCAGGTTAGATCAAATTGCATGTAAATTTGACTTTCGCAAAATAACGCCTAATCTATTAACTATTTAATGACATTATTACACATTGCAAGAATATAAAATTTTCTTTACACTCACATACAGGTTTTATACAGACAATGAGGTAAGAGTCTCAGTGAAACTGTTAATTTTCAGTCTCTTCCTTTGATTACTTACACATCGCGCACCATCAGAGTGGATTATTTATTGGAGTTTACTCCGTAAGAAACGATTTTGAGTTATAAGACCCGGTACGGAAATTTTATGAGGAAAAAATTCAAGTGATGACGTAACTAAAATTGGTGACGTTACGCGCGTCGGCTAAAAAAGATACAAACAAATACATCTGTAAGATTTAACATACGAGATTATGAGATAGAAGTATTAAAAAGAGATAACCACATACATCTATAGTATTTAACGTGCGAGGGAATGAAATAGAAGTGGGCAGTGCCATCGTTGCCAGCTGTATGGTCATGCAGCTGCCAACTGTTCGGCCAAGCCCAGGTGCGTAAAGTGTCAACTTGACCACCATAATAGGGATTGCACTCGCGACCCTAGCACTCCTCCCGGCTGTGTGCTGTGCGGCCAAGTTTGCCACACAGCCAACTACGGAGGGTGCCCTCGTGTACCCCAGCCCTCTGGCAAGACCTCTAAGGGACAAACAGATTGTACCAAGCCGAGGCGCGCGGCCCCGCCGCCCATATCATCGTCTAAACATTACCCCGATTTTTCAAAATCGGGCCCGGCAACGACCGGGCGGGCCCAGGCTTGGGGCCCGCGAAATGCAAACCCGCCAAAGGCGGCCCCACTTCCGCCCCAACAGAGCATTAAAACTCCGTGATTAGGAGACGACCTGAAGACGGTAATCACCGCCATTCAGGAAGTTAATTTGAAGGAGGTTTCACTCCTTGCGGGTAAGCTTAGCAGCCACCCGCAGCCCACAGGAGCGACTTGTAGCGCTCTGTGAACACGAACAACTTCTAAGCTCTTTATAGCTTATCACTAGCCCCGGTAGCGAGTCGTTAGCGACTCGCGCCGAGTAGAGCGCAGCCCGCTCGCAGGTACCTACCTAGTCCTACCTATATTCAATCCACTTTCTAGTTCCTTCCTTCCTGTTTGTGTTTACGGAACCCTTTTAAAATTATAAGCACCCTTCTGGTCGCTTAAGTCGCGTAGCTAGGTACTAGCGTCGACATCCTCAGGAGGATAGTCGGCACTTTTTTAAGCGTATGCTCTGTTAGAGTGATGCTTGCGTCGTTCCGTTCCCTTGAGGCGCATCGCATCTGGAGCCTTTGAGGTCTTCCCGGCCAGAGGCGGTCCCAGGAGGTGTTTTAGTCAGTAGGAATCTGTAATAACTAGGTTCGTTCGCACGAAACAGTATCTTATGCAAGATTTCATCTCCTCCCTCCCGTGTTCCGGAGGGTGCCCCTCACGGAAGAATGATTAATGCACACCCGCGTGTGTGGGTTAGTCCTTCTTTTGTGGGTCTTCAATTTTCATGGGCGAAAATAAAAAAATTAAAAAGAAATAGTATTAAGTATATCTATCTATAGGATTTAACGTGCGAGAGAATGAGCTTGCGCGCCTGCGTGTTACGAAGTTTGGTATATTTTACGTTTATTTTTATGTACTATTAAACAAATCATCAAGTGATTAAAGTTAAAAAAAACGCGAGGGGTTCCGTGAAAAAAATCTTTCCGCAAATTATTATCGCCATTTTTTGTGATGTAACGGTTTTCAGATTTTTTCCTTTACTTGTGCTATATAACCTTGCTTCTTACTAAATTTCATGTGTCTAGATCAACGGGAAGTATCCTATAGGTTTTGATTCCCTTGCGAGTGTCAAAATATGCGTATAAACGGGACATAAACGGCCGTATTTTTGATTGCATTGACTTAGAAGTTTGATTTTTTCACATCTCGAAGGGATTGCAGACCCGAGTATATAATATTAATTTCAGCTTGATAATAAAACCCGTCCCTGAGAAAAAAAAGTCTGGGACAGACGTCTGATAGACGGACAACAAAGTGATCCTATAATATAAGGGTTCCGTTTTTCCTTTTGAGGTACGGAACGCTAAAACCATTGGAAAATATGGAAGAAACTGATTCCAGTAGTAATGAAGAAGAATCCCAAAAATACGTGGATGCTATTAATTGGTAAGCCTATATTATATATTCATATTTATGAATAATATAAATTTTATTTGTATTATTTCAGAAGTTGCGTTCATTTATCCTCTTTTCTATTAGACATATATCATAAGTAAGAATGTAAAACTAAATACAATAATAATAGTAAGTATATTGACGTTGCAATGCAAATGAAGAACTAAACGGAAAAAATAAAGATGTTAGTAATTTTATTGCGTATTTTTCGATAAACCGCGATTTTATAGTAAGCTTCTTTGTGGCAGTGGCAGGTAATAAATAAATGAAAAGAATTAATAGTGTAATAAAGAATTTATTTATATTATAAAAAAACAGAGAGCACCACAAAACAACGTACTTAATAATATTTAAATGTTTACTTTTTTCTATACTATACCTAGTTAATAAATTAAATTGAGATTCCGTCTTTAATAAAGTTATGACAAAATAATAGTAATTACATATAAATAAATAACATCTAAGAACCTAATAAAATATTTAAATTAACATAACAAATGTATACTTAATCCTGATAAGATCACAGGTGTAGCCTAAAGAGCGACAATTTGTTCCTTATTAATAAATTTTATCATTATATTACGAACAATTTACAAAAAGCATTAACTAGTGATTGATTTATGACATTATCGACGCACGTCGGCCATCGTAAAAATTAGTCGAGAATTTGTAACAAATTTAAAAGTGTAATTTTTTCATTACAGTCGCCCGTTTCTTTTGGTTGATTTGTTGGGACTCAAAAATCAATGTATATTAATTTTCACCAAATGAACGCGTTGAAAATACTATTACGTGTATATATAGTAAATTGAATCTTATACGTCAAATAAAGCCTGGACAAGTAATAAAATAGAAGTAATATTGACAGGGGTAATGTACTGTTAAAATTTTCAGTATCCACGGGGATGGGGCGTACCGACAATGGTTCTAAGTAGATTAGTTTAGAATTAGATTTTACTCTTCAGCAATATAAAAATTATTAAGATTAGTGAGAAAATAAAAAATAAACTCTGAGCTTAAAAATACAATTACTTAAAACAATTTTGTATTAACACATTAAAACAAGTACCTAAGTAGTATTAAATTAGTTCAACATTAGTTAAAGCGTACACTAATAACAATATTTACACAAAAATCGCATTGAACACTTAGGCAGTTGGTATTCACTTACAACTCTATTGGTAATCTGCACCACCGGCCTGACGGGAATATAACTTATTAGAAAAATTAAGTATAATTAAAAACAAATTAAAAATCATTGTGGGAATTAAATAATGAGGGTGAAGCAAAAAAAAACGATAATGGAAATTAAAAGTGATGATGGATAATTAATTAAAACACCTATATATTTTTATTATGAATAGAGATGCATAAAAAACGATTAATGAAAATGAAATATGATTAATGAATTACAAAATGACATTTTTACAAAATACTTTCTTGGCAAAACAAGATTTTTATTCTTGATTTGCCAAGAAAATACATTAATCTTAATTAGAAGATTAAAATATTTACACAACTAAAATATGATTGCTTAGAATGTATTTAGGTATTTAATTATAATCGATGTATACCTATTACTCTAATGATTAACGAAGTAAACAAAGATAGTGCAAGAAAAATGACAATAACTAAAGATAGCTTTAATAAATGACTGACTTAATTAATGTACATGGAACAGAAGCAGTATAATTATGTAGTACATATACATGCGTAGATATATATAAAAATATGATTATATACGTATTGGTTTAGACTTAGAGTATACATGTATATTCATAATTATGTATATACATTATTCTACTTTAATTGTGGCAAACATTTATTTTATTACATAGTACGCGGGCGAATTGTATATGATAATGTGATAGTAAAGTGTATGATGTGTACCTACTTGAAAAATCTATTAAACGAAACTATATATAAAACTACTTATAGATCTCTATATTACAGATAAATGATAAACTGACATTAACACCAACAAAAAGAGAGAACGATGTTTACAAACAAGTGTAGGTAATAATAATTACGAGTAAGTACTTAAATTCTTATTTACGTATCGTATTACGTATACGTATGTAACCAGACATTTTCTAAAACAATTTTATCTATGCAACTGCCATCATAATGAAAGCTAGCTACATTATTTATAACTTAGCTTCATATGGTATGACACTTCTTGACTTGGCACCTACGAGGATTCCGCGCTCTTTAATGTTAATAACTTAAAAACGTCATCAAATAGATTTATATTTTTTAACATAGCATATATTTTAAGACACAATTTTAAGCAAATTACTAGACTCTAGATTATTTTATTTGTATTTATAATGGTATTCTGTTTTCTGAACAATAAATACTATTATTGTAAATGTCAATGTTCTTGTAAGTTATAAAAAAGAATGTAAAAAATAACCTTTATTTATATAGGCGACTGGTTTCCATTCATCACAAAATATGTATTATAAGTAGTACTTTACCGAATGGTGCTTAATTAATAAAATAAGCTAATTTGTTCATTTGGACTTTTATGATAGAAACATTAGTCGCGAATTTGTTGAACAAAAATTCTTTATTTTTTAGTTTTTAAATCATTGAATATACGTAGCGCCACTCTTATTTCTTTTCATTTCGAGATGTTAATAGTGCCTACTACCGATTATGTGTGTAACGAAATAATTAATATTAAGTATTAGCACTTATTAAAATGTAACTATGAACTAAACGCTGACTAATTGCTACAAGACGATTTTAACTTGTTTGATAGAAAATATTCGTCTGGATTTTGTAGGACAATTTTACAATCTGTGCCGGTATTTTGAAACATGTTACTTTTAAGTGATTTTCTTTACAAATTGGATTCTTTTTTCTATGATTAGATATTAGTAAGTAGTGCTGAATTTGTGGTGCCTAAATAATTAATTACATTGGTAGTTTTTCCACTGTACTTATAAACTTAACGCTGACTAATTGTTTCTGATCGACATTGACCTATTTGAACGAAAATATCGTTGTTATTGCGTTGAACACAATGTGCGTTCGTAATCAAACTTGTTACAGTTAAGTATTTAATGTTTGTTATTGTTTATTTGTGTATCAGTTGGTACACAGACAACTGCCGCTCAGATTTGCCCGAATCCACTTCAGGTACTGAGTTATTCTGGTGTACACGCCAGGGTAGTCCGGCCGACCGCATCCTACGCCCCACGATACTATGCCTGTAAGATAGATTGTATTTAAATATATATATATTTTATTTAGTAGGAGTCCCAAACAAACGCTTGGAATATAAGGATAATTAATCGCACATTACCGCTTCTGCAAACCAGGATATGGCTTGCATGTATGAACAGTTTCGATACAAGCATGGCTTGCGTGTTTACACCTTCACTGCCAACGAAGCAATTCGTCAATAGTAGTTACTTCACTCAATCAAAGAAACACAACGACTGCCCAAAGAGGAGTTATTATTTGTCTACAGTCTTCTGTAACGGATAGGTACTTTCGCAAGCAGCTTAGTAAATGCCGCTACTCTTTCTCTCTCTTTTGCCAGAGTCTCATTTTATAGTTTGCATTGGTGCGCCCTGTCACACTCTATGTGACTCCATATGACATATGTGTTCTACGGAAAATTTATAGGTATTGGTCATTCAACAGCATTTCCACAACTATTTGTTTCTTTTTCGTGATGAATCGAGACAGTAATTTCACGTCTCAATAAGAAATTGCTGTTACACATCTAAAGGCGCGTCTAATATTTTTTTAAAACAATTCTTTCAACGGGCATTCGTAAAGATTTGCCGTATTGATGCTGTAAACGATTCTTGCACCACTTTTAAACTTACCAACAATTTGAAATCTGTCGCCGTCTTGGACTAGTAGAGGACCACCGCTATCGCCTTGACAAGAATCTGTGGACGCTCGACCCGCGCACAACTGTCGGAAAACATTTATTTGTTTTTTGAGTAAATGACATTAATGAGTTAAATGAATAAAACTGTGCAATGCTTTTGCTCTCATATGGACAGATTCTCAAAAAGACAGATTTGATGACTTTATGCTTTATTTTTATTACACATTCTATCTGTTTCACCAATTGACTAATTGTTGTAATAAAATGGCCTCCCATAAGTTTATAAACTGGAAAATATGAAGTGCATTATTTACAAAAAAATTACCTACATGTAGGTATTGTCAAGAGAAACTATAAATAATAAACTAAATACATTTTATGTTTTTAATTTTGTACGTTATTTAAACTATATTAAATGCAGTAGTTACAACACAGGTTATGTTAATCCATGCGATGCCCTATGGTTTCTGAACACGTTACTATTATAGCATCATTGACGTACATTACACTAGGTAGGCGATAGGTCAATCTAAGAAAAAGATTTAGAAGTCCAGGTTCACAATCTATATTGGATTTTTTAATGTTTAGCTGTCCATTTTACTTATTTGTTCCTACCGAAGTGAGTATCTAGGACTTAGAAATGGCATTAGATTCTGCCTGTTTTTTACAATGTCGGGATGCATACAGGTCTCTGATGTAGTGATTACCGTAGACGCCTGCGGTACAAGGAGTGTCGCCCTCGCATTTTACTGGTAAGTTTACTCAATTGCAGGAATAAAACGATACAGGGATATAATACAGGGATTTATTTGCTACAATTTTTTGGAGAGGTACATCCCTAGCTAGACTGCTATACACCCTATCTCACTTTGAACCTACTGCCCTACCTGCCTTCAGATGCTAATACCCTGGTCGTGTTAGCATCTCAAGGCAGGTAACGCTAGTTAAACTTATGTCCACGTATGGCAAACTGGACCCATTGCACAACGTATGCAGATTGAGATTTCTCGGTAGCATTTCTGAGCTTTGAGGATAAGTAGAGTGAGACAGTAAGCAAGGTAGGTTGAATGTATTTAGTGACTCCAATGGGATAGTGTATAGGATCATTCGTATGCACTACAGTTTCCACAGATTTGTACTGTACCTTCGAGCGACTTCAGGAAAGTGCCATTAATGACGAAAGCCTTTCGGTATAATTGCGATATTTTCAATATAATAATAATCCAATAATAATAATTTATTCATTGTACTTCAATAGCCTGTACCTGTATTTTTTATATACCTGTACTTTGTTCCTCCTTAACTACCTCTTTAACTTTCAGGGGGAGAGTGGGTACGTAAATGCTGGGAGGAGTGAACCCAAAGTGCATACTGGAACAACTTTTGTCGCCGATACCTTGCCAATGTTGAAAAGAAGGACCTATCCACTATATGGATGTGTGCATACTTCGAAGATCACATTCGGGGTTACACATCACAGCAAACTTAAAAAATGAATTTTCTGAACGGAAGAAAATAATACGAGTATCAAAACTACTTCGAGTGCGCCGTTTGACAAGACTACCTAAAGAAAAACCTATATATAAATTAATTTAGTCTCTTACTAATATAAAATTAACAGAATCAATAACAGAGTTTAAAAGTTTATGTAATAGTGATATGGAATAGGGGTATATTTTTTTTCTCAAAGTTTTCAATCTAATTCAAAACTTATAATGAAACATTTTCATATTGCGGTCAGGGCTGCCTGAAACGGGAATTATGCACTCGACTATAAATTTTAAAAATGGAACATTACAGTAGTACTCGTACATTTCATACAAGATATATATGTAAAGAGAAATGCACTGAGAACTTCATGGTTAGTGCCTATGCAACGAAAATTCATCTTGTTAGTGAGGAAGCGTTATTCGTTCCGTCCTAAGTACTAAAGAATACCTATATTAACTTATATATAGAAATCGTTACAGAGAGTTGGACAACGGTGTGGAACGTCGACGAGCACTAACTCGTAGATCTTCCACCCTAAAAAAATTTGGTGTTTGTTGGCGCCTCCTTAGCACCCTAGATCACCGTTTTTTAATAAAGCTGGCACGAAATTGTGAAAAGTGCTGACTCTATCGCTTTTTTTTGTGTTACCTACTGACAGTTTACCTGAGTAACTACATGATCTTGATACTTGAATATTCAGGTACTCCGGTACAGCGCGACAACATGTAACCCCTAACCACGAGAGACCTAAGACCTCTTTCTAAGAGATAGCCGTCTTTAAGTAAATTGTCTGAAAGAGAGCGTCGGTGTTAAAATAAGAAGAGGCATGCTCCGATGGTTCGGGCATGTAGAAAGAATGCAAGATGAAAGAATGACGAAGCAGATATACAATGCAAAAGCGGAAGGATGTAGGAGCCGGGGAAGGCCAAGACTTACCTACCATGACCAAATTGGTCATGTTCTATCAGAAGGTGATGTCAGGAACCCTAGAAACCGGCGTGCGTGCATGAGAAGAGCAATGAATATTAAAGAAGCGAGTGAGATATGTAAGGATCGAGTCACGTGGCGCTCGGTTCTCTCTGCCTACCCCGCAAGGGATTTGGCGTGAAGTTATAGATAGATATATAGAAGTAAATTGTATATTGTAGCTTATTGTAGTAAATTGTATATTGTAGCAAATACGAATTGGTTCCACTTTATTGATCCAGAGTAATTAGCAAAGAAATGTAAATACTGGCTGACAGGGTTAAGTATATAGTAAGGAGAATGTTCGTTAAAAGTTGACAGATGAGTTTTTAGTTTTTTCTCAATAATTCATATTTAAAATTGATAAACATATTTACCGACACAAAAAATTTATTCTCAAGTTGAGCGTTAGGTGGACATGCTCGCAAATCTATAGTTTAATCTGGGCGGGGGCACCTTCTTAGCTAGAACCTTGTGACTGGGTGCAAAGACGAGCTGTGAGAATCGTCGATGATCCTAAACTAAACTCACACACGGTATTGAGCCCTTGAATTTAAGGAGAGATTTCGCCTCCCTTTGCGTGTTCTACCGATTGTACGATGGGTTGTGTTCTGAGGAGTGGTTCGATATCATGCCAACAGCCTAATTTTACAACCACCTTGCTGGTACAAAAAAAATCTGACACATAACGTAGCCATTGCGCCCCTACTCTCCATTTACTCACCATATTAGACGTAATGCGAGAGGCTTTATATCTTTTGCGTCGACACTGCGCCAATGAGAGAATGGGTACTTTCACTTCTTGCACGACCGCCGGCAGCTGACCACCCTCAGATGTGCGACCCCATCCCACCACGACACCCTCCTTCCCTGCTGGGTCAATATCTGAAATTCAACAATAAATTTCATTAGATTCGCTGTACTAATGTAATATTATACAAATGTCAAGTAGGACTCCCTATGGGGTATTATTGTCAACTTTGAACAGGAACAGCTGGATGCAATTTTGGATGACAGAACTTTGGAAATATTCTGATGCGGTCCAAAGTCGACTTTTGGGATTGTTGACGTTCTCACGTTTACCCATTAGAACGAGCCCTTTATTTGCGTATTCTACCGATAGTACAATTTGTTGTGTTCAGACGAGTTGTACAATGAGTCTTACAGCCTCGTTCTGCAATCAATCTTTCTACTCACCATCGCTCACTCATTGGAAGCAAAGTGTCGCTTACTGTACGGTTCCAGACGTGTATTCTTACTGTACTTATATAGGACAAGTCCTGTTGGCAAACACGATTTATTTCTTGCTTCTCATTATATAACTGCGTAAGTGCTGAAATAAAATGTTACACAAGTTCCGGAAGCATACGTAAAGTGATTACCATGGCCTATGAACTCTTGCTATACAGGAACTATCACTCGTGCATTGCCTCGCCTACTGTTAACGGTCGGACTGTTTTGATGCGCGCTACCTCTCTTAAAAACACCAATCAAGACCAAGAGTTCATGTACCTACACAAATGTTTGTCCACTGACTTAACCCTTCGAAACCCGGGTGGTCGTATACGACCGCGAAATGTATGGGAAAACGTATATAACGGGTTCTGACTGCTGCAGTCAGAACCCGTTATATACGTTTTGAGTACATTTGAAAAAGTATCCTCTACAAACAAAATTAATTTCGCGTTTAAAGGAAAGTACGGCGCGAGTAAACTCGCATTTAACCTTGACATTTAGATTACATTTAATTCAGGTTGGGTCAGGTCGGAGTCAAGTTTAGGTTAGGTTACAGTTAGACTTAACCTTGTGATACAAGTGTAGGTCAGGTTTAGGTTTGATTTGATTCACCTTTGGGTCATATAAAAAAAGGCTTCTAACTAGCTCAGAAATCATTAGAAACCGCGCAGAACTACATTCATATAACTCATGTTATAAATTAATGTAATAATAGATTGGTCACACTTAACGTATTCGACATTTAGTCATAGTCAAAAACATTATTGTTTCATGTGGATACATAGTTCTTAACATTAAAAATTTGTCCGCAACACATGAGCCCCGTTGGGGCACTACAATATTTCATTGCTTTCGCATGTCATGTGTTTGTAATATGTATGTAGTGTATTGTATGTGTGTATAATAACCGCTCCCTATACCATATCATTCTGAATAGCGACAGGTACTTACTTGAAGGCGGGAGGCACACTGGTTTGATGATCTTGGAGAAGGTGACAGGCTTGCGCAACTTAAGTAAAGCAATGTCGTTGTTATAAGATTCGGCGTTGAAACTACGGTGTCTTACGATAGTCACAACAGCACGCATGATGGCCGCGCTCTCCGACGTTATGGTCTGATCGTGATCGCCGAGGATCACTTTGATCTTTGATTTCTTTAATCTGAAAAACACAATTGTAAAATATCAATCATTTCTAACGCATAGCTTAACGTTCATTGTTGATCAATTCAATTTAAAACAAACTAGACTTCGCTAACCATCGCTAACTATGTTTTGAACCATCTGCTTCCATCAAGTCTGCCATTTTATCAGATCGTTGGTTTATGCAAACAAGTGTTTGTCCCAATAGTCGAAATTCGACTTATTATATATACGTTATTAAAAAATTTAAGGAAAACATTTCCCGAATTTACATGTTTTCAACTTAAGCTCTTCAATAGATACCAAATAAAATGAAATAAAAATGTTGACAAAGGATTGGTACCAATGGAAATGAAAACTCGTTAGAAAGCGCAGATTTATATCTCATGGGGTTAAATTAAACAAATTCAACCACCCAGTCAGATATTTTAGTCAAACTACCCTTAATTTCAGACACAAACTATCTAGAAGACTTTAAAATGGCCGTGGTGAAAGTCATATTGACGGTCGCTGATCAAGACATGAATTCTAGGTAGGTCAGGAATCGTGTGTTTATCCCACGCTCCATCACCTTGAACGGAATAGAGTATAGCAATAGACCTGTTTTATTCCCTGTTTGAGCACAGTATGCGGTAGCGGTCATCCATGTAGACGGGATTTGCCCAGTGGAGTACATCATCGTTCGAACTTTCGCTTTGTAGTCTGAGATCCGTTTCCCGACTTCTGTTTCTTACTGTGAAAACTTACTTTCTTATTTTCATCATCTTTGCGGCGCCAAGTCAGCATTTCATTGGCCTACCCCTTCTACCGGGATCCAGTGGAGGGATCATGGCCAGATATTTGTTACCCATGTAAGTTATCGGTTTTCGTGAGGCGTGAAAATTTAGTTAATTAAGCTCTTTTTCAGCGTCAATCTGCCATCTTACGCTACTTGGCCCAACCCGCAGAAACTCGTGCCTTGATATCGCAATCGATATCACCGGATGCGCGGAGGACAGGTTCCAAATAAGTACTTACACCAGTCCGTGTACTGAACTGCAGAGACATATTCGCCAATGCGGACGGGTGTAGGATCTGTGGTATATATATACTTACATTGCTATGTACTCGATTTTCGCCACATTCACCAGAGGGAGAGACTTTGTACAAAAGTCGTCTGCGTGGGTACCTCTGTCTCACCTATGTCTACCGCCAAGCAGCTATATTTATATAGCTGTGTTCCGATTTGAAGGGATATGGCAGAGAAATTACTGGGTACTGTGACGAAACGGCCGTAGGTCACAAGATTGACAGCGCGAGAGTAACATCCCCGTGGTGTTGCGAGCGTCAATAGGCTGCGGTGAGGTTACCATCCAATGCGCGCCGCATGCTTGTTTGCCAATCTAGTTGTATAAAAAAACATTCATTTTCAGATCGCCGTTCTCAAGCAACCATCTCCAAGCACTTACGCGTCGCACCAGGCGCCCCCTGCCCCCATCCGCCAGCGCAATATAGTCAGCATACATGAGCAACATAGCACAAAAAGATGCGACAAAAAATTGAGGTTTTTTTAATACTATTTCAGGAGGCATGCAAGCATACGGCTTACTTGATATAAAGCGGGTACCGTAGCCTTACGATATATTAATTATTACTCGCGCGATGCCTTCTCTGCTGCTTACACAGCAACTCCTTGGGAGCTTACTGGTGACCCCATTCACAAACAGGAACATAACGACTCTCTAGGGAGTTGTTATTTGGCTGCGGTTTTCTGTAACTTGGAGGTACTTCCCCAGATGGGCTGCTTTGATGCGCCCTACCTCATGTGCAGGCTGCTCATGTGCATCTCGGGAGGAATCGCTGGTGGACTCCTACTGTGATCGGGAAGGGTTGTATCTCGCCAATTGCAGTCGTAACAAATATCAATATAGACGTCAGGCACCCTTTAAAACATGTCTCCCAGAGAGAAAGCTCCGAAGTCTCTCGGCAATTCTAGTGACGAAATTGAATCCTCTTGCTCGATCTCGAGGCAGCCTTAAGTTTGTGTTTCAAATCAAAGACATTAGGATCCTCATTAGCACGCGCCGTAGTCTACGGTAACTACATAGTATCAGGTAGGCCGTAAACTTCTTTAAGACCTTAACGGTATTAAAGAATTAAGGAATACGTGGCGGACCTACAGAACACGTTAATAGTAGTTAGAAAGACCATAGTGCCGAACCTGGTAACTCGTACTTCGAAGCCTAGTTCGAAGACGAGTTACCAGGATTTTCGACAATCACAACCTAAACACGCGGCAATAAATAATAATTCTGAGCAAAGTCTGCCACCTCGCCCTGTCATGCCGATTGTACGAGTACAATGATTATGACGATGGGAGTGCCACTCCACTAATAGAATCTGCAAATCTTTAATTCATTCAAATTCATACTTACACATAATGGCTGATATGATTACGTATTGTGCGGTTAAAATAGGTATGAAGCCCTAGAAGGTAGGCCCTTGGTTAACACTAAGGTCCAATTAGGGTAAGTGCTTAACTATCTATATCCTCAAGCAACTCCCTTTTATGACTAACTTTCAGTTTCGTAGTCTGTGTATTTAAATATCAAGACATTTCTGCATTTCCGATTGCATACAATTTATATGGAACTCGCTATTGACCAACCAAGCTTTAAGTGAATAACTTGTAACGTGCGGGTAACATCACAATATTTCCCTTACCGCTGAGCAATTGTTTAATTACAACTTAAATACTTATATTAAAATAAAAATTCAGATATCAAAACAGAGCGATAAGTTTTCATAGGACAGAGTCACTTTAAAAAATTGGTAAAGCCTCAATATTTAGTAAATAATTAATTATAGCAAAAAATATTTTATCGCAACCGTCAATATTATTGAAAACCCTTTTCAACAATACTCCATATGATGACTCTTATATTTTTTCTTTGTAAGTAAACTTTTGTAAGTAAAGTTTAGTTGCCATTTAGAGATCCATTCTAATTGCTTTAGAAGTCGAAATTGAAATTTGATTGATATTTTTATACCATATTTTAGAAGATCGTTATGTTTGTGTGTGTTTGTATGTCCTTGGGTACGTAAACAAGATTTTGCAAACAACTTCCTAATTAACGGTTGAATCAATTTCGCAGAATCTTTTACAGTGAATGTTTCCTTATGTGTCATTGATTCCCTGAGTATCCTGGTTCGATTTTCAGCTAAGCGAACGCTTATTAGCAGTTCAATAAATATAAAAAAATACATGCCATAGAATGGGAAGACTAGGCAAACTTTGAGGGAGTTTAGTTTTATATGGTTTTACTGGCAATATTGATTGTATAGAAATCTTTGAATTTCTTCATGTGATAATTTAAATTATAAATTTAGAAATAAAAGTAACAAAAATGACAAAATATTACTACGAGTATATATATTCTCATGTGTGCAATACGATGACAGATGCAAACTCACTTTCTGACACAATGCGCTGCAGTCAACACGTAGTCCTTGGTGAGGAGGGATGCTCCACAATGAAACTGGCCATCGTAGACGATCCTCGCCATCCACGGGTACCGGTTCAGGCTGGCCGGCATACCGCCCACTATGCGATTCTCCTGGTTTGCCCCGCCGCATTCTACGGATACGAGAAAGCGCTCTAAGTTTATTGAACTAACGCGGAAGGAAATGTTGTAGAAATTTCCTTTACTCCCGCAAACATAGAATAGTATTAGGGTTTGCAAATAAACTTTTATTATTTCAGAATTACTGAGATAGCGGAAAAAGCAACAGTCGAATGAAAGTCCAATGACCTTCTCGCCCAAGATGTATAGAACAGCTGACGTATTATCTCCATGTCAGTTTGACCCCATAGTAAAATTTACTGGCGTATATTCACCTCTTTTCAAGATTATAATTAATAAAAACTAAATGTATGGATCCTGCATTAACGGCGGTAGTATCAAAGGAGATGGACACGCATGAGAGTCTAGTGTTACAGGCATGTAGGCCTGGGTAACCACTTCGCATCAGATGAGTAACATGCTTGTTGGTAACTACCTACGAACATGTGCAATTTTAGTTGTTTTAAATGAATTAAGTATATAAGCGATTAAGATTCGTATGGATTTCTTTTGTATTAAATCGTATTTTACAGTGCAGATACTATATAGATAAACTTAAATAGCGAAACATTTTCTAAATACAACATTTGATCCAAATCGTTACAGCTGTTTCCGATATACAAGAAATACATTTATATATTTACATTATACCTATATATGTACAGAATTGCTCGTTTAAAGTAATAATAAGATATACCGAGTCACCATGGATAACTACGTCAGGAGTCATACAAACCTACGACCCACCTGATGTAAAGCGGTTACCGTAGCCTATAATCGTTTGCAATACATTAACTATTACTTGCGCGATTCCACCTCTGCTGCTAACACAGCACAACTCCTTCGGAGCTTACTAGAGACCTCACTCACACGCAGGAACACAACAACCCTCTATGGAGTTGTTATTTGGCTGCGATTTTCTGTGAGGTGGAGGTACTTCCCCAGATGGGATCAAAATGCGCGCTACCTCTCTTGATATCTTTATTGTTGTTGTACTTATTAACTATTTTCTATAGTATTAAAGTACTGAACAAAACCCTACGCATAACCTGCCTTAGCTTTGAAACACTTCACCAAAGCCATCAAACGCGTAGGTACTATTATCATGCTGATATATTAATAGTATCTATTAATATATAATATCGTTATTAAGCTCTAGAACGGGTTATGCAGGTTACTCAACAAAATTAAATGAACGTAAAACAGTGACCCTTCTATTTTTTTTAATTTTGTATAACAATTCATAGTAACGAAATTTTATGCCAAAGCTGAGAATTGAAATCTATAACATGATAATGATATCTAATAGAATATTAACTATCATACTTATTTATTTAAACAACATTGTTGATTATCATTTCGTTACCATTGGTGGACTTAATGCTAATTGCATTCCCTAACAGTCGAATGACTTTTAATTTTTGTCATCCCTGTCAATGTGCCAACCTTTTAAGTCGATAGAAATTTGTCAAAACACAACAGATTGACAAAAACCGAGCTACAATAGACTGTCTCGATATGGTCTCGATAATCGTTTTAAAATGTTCAAGTGACGATGAACCTTAGGGACGAATAGTACTTTCCTGATCAATTACAATCCTCCTGTGGTAGATGCCTCAGGCTTTTCACGAGTACAATGACACAAATAGATTACTTTCTTACACTGTAGCTTCAAACCTGCCATCGAGATCATCTAAACTTTCACTATCATTGCCGCAGTTCAATGCACAATTTCTTACACTGTCAATGGCGGATACTTTTTGCTCCATTTTCATTTTCCGAGAATCTTACAAAAACAATAAGTACAAAGCAATAGTTCAAGAGCTAAAATTACATTATAGCTGTCTACACTAATTAATATTACATTTGACTAAGTATGATAAAACGTATCTACGATGAAATATTAGCTAAGTATATCTATATTAATAATACAAACACTAAATACTTCACAATAAAAGCCCATACCATTGCACTGATAATAATCTACGATAATAAAAATACTCAGTACACAAAGGGTTATACCGTCAAACTACCATCAATATACTAAATTTTAATAATACTTATAACTGTTACATACATACACAATATATTAGCACATAATAATTAGGTACATTGAATACGTTCCGCGAAAAGGACAGTTTTTGCTCAGGGGCTATTTCCCAAAAATACTAGTAATTATTATGATTTCTTGCGAATGTTGGAATTATTTTTCCAATTGTTTTTTTGCTACCAGTAACAAAAGTAATAACATGTTGTTCCAACATTACTAATAGTTAAAATACATATCTATTGTATGCAGTATAGCGACTAGAAATCTAACGCGTGTGTAATTTATATATAATTTTTTACCGCGTTTATCTGATAATCTAAGTACTAACACGGCACTGAAAACACATTTCTTTTTTAAATGAAGCAAATATTGATAATATGAAATGTACTAGTGTTTGATAGTTGTGTAAGTACTAGTAGTCGAATAAATCTTTTTCTTTTATATGATTATATGATATTAGGCGCGATGCCTCCTCTGCTGCTAACACAGCAACTCATTATGAGCTTGGCGACCTCACTCACATACAGGAACAAAACAACCCTCCAGGAAGTTATTAAGCTGTGGTTTCCGGTGAGGTAGGGTTAATTTGTTGGCCCCTACCTCTCTTAAAAACACCCAAACCAAGACAAACAGACATATTCATGCACACAAATGTTCGGTGTAGGATCGAACCCACCCACGTTGGTGTCAAAGTCGAGTTATTAATCGCCGCGCCATCGAGCTCGTCAAAAACTATTTTACTACTAATAGTTAATGATATTGAAACGACATGTTTACAGTTTTCTTAAAGTAGTAGTAATTAGTGGGAAATGGAATCGTGAAATCGCGTGTTGTGTATAAAACAGCCTGATTTCTTTCCTTTTCTTATCTACCTTTAGATAGTTATAGCAAAAACCCTTTCCGTGAAAATACTGTCCTTACATGTAAACTAAAATATATTCAAATTAGTATTGGACAAAACATACAAACAACAAAGATTATACAGTAGGAGTGCGGATCTACCGTGCTGTAGATACTTACATAGAAGTAACTTACCCATCTTTCTAGGAAGAGGGTTTGCTCTGCCACACTCTAAAACGTGAATATGAATGAAAACAGAATTAGAAGCCATCAGAAAAATATTGTTGTTCATGCATTAAAGGTGAACTTATACAATTTGTGTTTATAGAGAGCTTTTACGTCCATTTTTACGAAGAAATATGTACGATGAACTCCAAGTCACGAAATAGTTAAGAAATTGCATAAACTGACTTAAGGTTTCGATGTAAACGAAAACATACAAATTATTTAAGTATCTAAATATAAGGGTTAGATGACGCAAAAGGAGGAAAATAATTATTTTCATAGTACCCCTAGGCCAATCTCTGATAGAAGCATATTGCACTCACTTCTACGAGTAGGTACTTCGGACTTACGAATATAATGGTCGTTACTCCATATTTAAAAAAATATGTATAATTTTTAAGTATAATAGAAGAAAATAACATGCAATTTGATCTAACCTGCTTTGTGTGTGGCGGAAGCACACAAAGCAGATTAGATCAAATTGCATGTAAATTTCACTTTCGCAAAATAACGCCTGAATCTATTAACTAGAAGAAAATAAAACAATCATTAATTTTATTTTACAGTTGTTATGAAAGAACACTCAACAATTGTATTGTTTACTAAGTAGTTTTCGTCAACGGTAAAAGCAAAATTATTTTTTTCTGTTACGGAAACATATTTGTCGAATTCCCAATACAGGGGAATCGTAATAGAATCGTGAATGTTGTAGGCTAGGCTTGGAGATCTTAGGAAAGAGGGATGAAGTTCTCGTCAAGAAAAAACTGAGACGAGCAATACACCTTGTAATTCAAACAGTCAAACATAAACAACACTTGGTGTGAAAGCAGACATAATTTTTCCTCTTTTTATGGATTTTTTGTTAAAGTGAAAACTTATTTAGCCGCTGTTATAATTTCTTGGACATGCTGGTTTCTGATGGCGTTTTCCATACAAAAATCAAAAAAACAAGAATTTAGTGGTAGGTACAACGTCCACATCATGATTAGAACCAAGGACTGGCGGACAAATATACGTGTAGATCGGCCTTTTTTCCAAAAGCAAACATAATCCTTACTGAAGTGAAATTTTCTTAGGTGTGTTTAGTAAGCGACGATAGGGGAAAATCTTATGGGATCGCATCATGTTAATGTTAACAGAAGGTATATAAATACCTGTGAGTATGAGTATTAAGTTTTTATCTTTTTTCGATACTCACTTAGAACCCACGACATCAGTGTTCTGTCATTTGTAATTGAAAATGTCTGAGTAAGTGGACCAAATACTTGCCACACGGACAGTTCTTGACGTATGTTGGGTCGTCATCGTCTTCGACGCTCTGCTCCTCAAGGATCGGCACCTCCAGCCCGAAGATGGCGTCAAACAGGAACCGCTGGGACCTGTTACCAGATGACACCTAGAATTTAAATAACGGTTTTATTTGATACCACCAGAAACAAAAAACACAGGCTAATGATATTAAAACGAGTAGGTACTCGGTAGTTAGGGTGTAATTGGCTAACCATATTTTTTACAACGAAAACCTTTTAGTGTTGGTCACAATATCATCTTTTGGTCCAAAGCCAAGCTCTTACGTGAAATGCAGGGTGAGAACATGTTTCTTACGTCTAATTTATGAAGCGATCAGATTACGTAAATAAACTGTGAATTGTCTCCTATATTTAGATACATTTCCCGATGAAATTTGGTACGCCATAATAGTCATACACGAAATCGGACAATTGTTTACAACACAATTAGGCAACATTTACAAATAACGAAGTTACTCATAACATCGAACATTCAAAACAACGAACACAGTTTCAAAACGACTCCTCATCATGCCATTTAAAGATACAAAAGTATGTCATACGTAAGTGCCACTTAAGTCTTTTCATACAAGGCAATTAATAATGATTTTGGTGCTCATATTACGTAATTTGCAGCACGATTTGGTGTTTCCGTCGAAAATGCAGTTACATAATATTGTTTACCATTTTCGAGTAGCAGGTAACACCAATGCCGAGCAGTTCACTTTCGCGATGTGCACCACAAAATAAGCTATCGAGCCATAGTTACATAATCATAATTTGCCAGTAATGTCAATGTTACTTTCACAATCTCCACAAGCGTGGCAATCTGCCATTATTTTTGTTTTTTCTATTGTACTTTCGTTCAACAATTACTAGGTTAGATAACTGCCTCTGTATACTGTTATGGAATCCAATTTAATAGAAATAAAATACTGCTTGCGTCCATTACCATACAATCAGCTGCACGAGGAAGATCAACAAACAGTATTACGTAGAAATATTCACATAATATGCATGTAGGAAGCGAGAGTATCCGGGAACAATAATACAGTTCGAAAATTGGTACGTTTTTATTTTTAAGTTAATGATACGTAAATAAATGCACGCTGCGTGAATATTTCAGTACGCGGAACTATGCGATGCATTTGTAAGTACTGAGCATTGAAACTAAGAGCGTTTGTCTGACTGTCATGATAGTGAGACCCAACCAAAGCCTCAAAGAAGCCGTAATACATTCTATGGCCTATTTAAAAAAAATACCATGATTTATATTTTACCATTGATTGTTGAGGGAAATAATTATAATCTCTGGTTACTAACCAATTACTATTATCGTAATACTTTCATCGTTATGATCAGTATCAGACGAGTTTTACACGTCACCTTTCCTCAATGCGATACCCCGCATAGCCATTCGTATACAGCTTCTTGTAAGTTTGTTTCAACCGACTTCAAAAACGAGAACTTTCTCAATACATCTACGAATAAATAATATACATTCTCAATACGAACTGCATTGAGCTTAGCCCTATGTAAATTTCACCAACAATTTCACTGCAGATATTATTAAGGGTTTTTAAATCTTTGTTATTATAAAAAAATTGATGAACCAATTATTGCGTCTAACATTCATCATTTCATCATTCTATCTTCCGTCAGTTTATCATAAGTCTGACATAGACTGATGGTTACATTAACACCAGACTGATCGCGTAAAAGGTCTTGTCGACTTGACTATATGAAACGGTCATATGAAGAGAGTGCATTTGACAGCCACTACGTTTCAGGTCAGTTTTGTGTCGTTCATGATAACGTTATTGAGAATTCCGGGCATGTTCGACTAGTCTAGTCCATAATCTAGCTCCCAATCAACTCATGCAGACAAACATATCGGCTATATATTTACACACAAACGTAAACAAATAATGAGTAAGCGCTATCCATTAATTCATTAGTTGTTAAATTAAATTGTCCAGGGCAAATCGCCGACGACGACACTTTTATTTTTGTTATAAAAGTATTATAGACTAGACCAGACTATATTTTGTTAGTTTTAAAGTCCTCCTTGCCTTAGTCGTTCTATACCATTATTAAGAGGATGGCTACGTGTAGGTATGTTTATGCACATCCGTCAGCTTACGCGCATGTGCTTTGTTTGTGAGTGCCTCCGAGTGTGCTTATACGCATTCCTGTTTGCGTGTGTGAATTCTTGTGTCAATTTTATTCCAAACCACTAAAATAATTGAACAAAATTTTCTTGAGGGTGCATTTTGCTGCTTCTGATGAAACTAAAGATAGGCGTTCTGCATGATTCACAGTGGTCCCGCCGTAGGTTAAAGGGCTGAAATGTCGATGGTCAAATTAGGATGTTATTTATCGTTACAGGATACATAAATAACCCTTCTACCACCAGGTATAAAATAAATTACAATAACTTACATGGAAAATTTAATTTTGTGCACCCGAAGTGGTTGTTACGAGTACCATTAGCGTTATCTTTCTGCCGAAATTTCTCGGTTTTTCTCGGAAATCGATTGTTTGTGATATTGTTGTGCCATGGATATTCAAAAAGACGGTATGTACGACATTTTTAATCCTATTGTATTTACTTTAACCCTGTCATTATCGGTAACCAGCACCGTCAAAGAGAAACTTCCGATTTATTTGCTTTTCCGCTTTCCCATATTCTATTAGGCTTTTACTTAGGAAGGAACGAATCGCCAAAAATGAAACATACCTATATCTAAATAATCTCTTGTTTGTCTAGTTTCAAAAACTGTAACTGTCTAAGTACGCCGAGGATTGCTATAGGTCATTAAAAGGGCTAGGTCGTATGTAGGTAAATTTGATACCTTAGGTATTTTTGTAATTTTGTTTTTCTTTTATTCAGCAGGGACCACCATCAAGTGTTCTTTTCCGCAATTTCTAAACACCTGGTTATCTGCGACGAATAAACAAAATGAGGCAGATAGATCTCGTGAAGTGTTTGGAATGCTAGCAGACTCTTTACCGGATATCGAGACCGATTACTTGAGAAATTTAATTTATAATCTCTAAAAACGGTTTGCTGTATATTGGAAGAAACTGGGAAGGTCAAAAGCTAAGCTGATTGCCAAATACGGTGACTGGTTAAATGAGAAGTCTGCATACTTGGGAACTCTGACGGAGGACTCTTACGTGAAAACGACGACGAGAGAAGCGAGCAACTTCATTCTACAAGCAGCACGCAGTACAGGAAGATTTGAAGAGTGCAGCAAGAGAAGCGAACGTCGCAGGTTAGCACTTTTATCTTAGATAGACGATTCCGCTGTAAATACTTTACTTAGTGATTCCAATCAATCAGACGACGACGACAGTTCTTTTAACTTTAGCTCAGATGAAATCGTTTCATTTATTAATGAGACTAAACTAACTAAACATCAATACATTTTGTTAAAAAAAAACTTTCCTAAATACTAAATGTTTATCATAAAGTGTTGAAAGCCGAAAAACGTTGCTATCCAACTGATATTCGTGTGAAGGAATCGTCTCTTGAGATTAATTTGCAACCATAGGTATATATATACCATATATATATACCATATACGTACATCAAGTCGAATTGTTGAACCTCAAAAGTCTATTTTTGATAGTCTTCCCGAATCTGAGAACGAATTTGTTTTAATTGGTAAATAGAATTTTGATGGCAGCATAGGCCATAGTGAATACAAGCAGAAATTTTCAGATTCAGCAATTGATTCTGATGTACCCTACAACTTACTTGTAAATCAAACACCTCTGATGATCAATTAATTGGAAAAATCCACGCCATTCCTCTACTAGGTGGTCCTGACCAATTCGTTTTCAATTTACCTACTAAAAATTTACGATCTACGAGTAGGTGTTACATTTGTGGTGCCACACCGAAAGAGATGAATGACTTAAATAAATGTTTAAATAAGGTACTTGACGCTAGTAAATTTAAGTTTGGCTTATCTCCGCTTCATTCACACATAAGATTTTTTGAATATTTCATTCACGTTTCCTATCGAATTAATTTCAAAAATTGGCAAGCACGTTCGGCCTCTTTCGCTCAGAGGAAAGAGTTTATTCAGCAGCAGTATAGGGAAAAATTTGGCTTGATTATAGATACACCCCGAAATGGAGGAAGTGGCACATCCAATGATGGAAACTCTGCACGAAAATTTTTCTTTCTTTCTGCTGAAATAACAGTACCTATTAGAAAATATATTTTTATCTTTACTTAATAGACAGATGTAATCATGTTCTGCAGAGCCAATCATCAGAATAAAATAAATTTACAAAAATTTATGAGTTACGCTATTGATACTGCCAAAATGCTGCCAAAAATAACCGTAACCGCACATACGGCGGGACCAAATACGTTAAAATGATAAATTCGAATACCTTCGAATTCGAATATAAATACGCTACCATATTACATTTAACCACAATCCGCAGTTGTTTGTGTTTTTTGTTTGTTTTAAATACACTTATATACTTAAATTTAGAAGTAAACATTAACATTTTCTAAATACAAAATTTGATCCAAATCGTTTACGAGATACACGAAATATATGTATATGTAAGTATACATGAATTGCTCGTTTACACATATAAGATAATTATTTTCTACAACTGCCATACCTTTGTATTTATAATTAAATTTTGATATACTTAATTATATCAAAATTTAATTATAAATACAAATTTCATTAATAATAATAAAACTTTTACCTTGTATTGTTTCTTTAAAGTCCCCTCAAGTAAATATTTTTTTTAAACCTTGTGCTGATACTATTTTATTATATGGGTGTATAATTTTATTACAAGTAGGTATTTACAAAAACAAATGAATTTACATATGTTTATCAGTTATCTTGTATCCATATCACAAGATTCCCATAGTTTTTGGCTAGAGAGCACTGTGTAATTTGTTTGGAGATATTTATTTATTCATTATTTATCTTTGGCGCGTTCTGCTGCGCCTAATATATATGTGTGTGAATAGCTGAATGTGTTTTAAAATACAATATTTCGTAAATTTTATATTCTAGTATCAAATCAAAAAAAAAAATAACATTTTGTTATTTTGTATGTATCAGAAGTCTTGCTGCATTAAATAATTTACGGTGTTTAAGCGATGTACACTTTTAAGCTACCATTTGAAAAAAAACGTTGAAAATGTACGTAAAATACTTTTGGTTTTACAGTTTTCGTAATTAATTTTCTTATTATTAGAATGTAATAAAATAATAATAAAAAAACGCTGAGAATGTAAGCATATTTATCTTTTCAAATTATGATTTACACGAATCAGTTAGTTTCAGACGAAAGACTAAGACTACAAAATATCTGGGCTTAAAAAAAATATTCTCACTCTTTAAATTCCTGTCAAGATCGAGTCGGGGTTTCGCAATTGTGGTTTCGTAATACGTGATTTAGCATAATGATCTCGATGATGCATCGAGATCATTATGCTAAATTTCAAAAACCAACGTTGCTTAGTTTTACCATTTGCGACTTACTGACGTCAGCGGATTCTTTTTCCTTTTTATACTTGTTTATTACAGCCAAAATCAAATGAATCAAATTTAGTCTTCCAAATATAACTTCTGCCAATACATAAATTCTCAATGATTATAAATTAACTTTTATTTATAATAAAGTATTTCTTAGAATTAGGTACAAGCACAAATTGTTGAGAAACCCTCTACGTAAATAAACTTACCAGTGGGCTCAAGTCCACTGCATATGGGACAAGGGGAATTAGACAAAAACGCGCCTAATCTAGCCTAGTTCAGTTGCTTTGATAACATTATGTCCTTTTTTACAAGAGAGCCATGCGCTTTTTTGTAAAATAAAAACTTATAACATGAGCTCCTGGGTCACTTAGGGAACTGTTTAAAGAAATAAATATGCAATTTGATCTAACCTGCTTTGCGTGCTTCCGCCACCAATTAGTTCATGCGCTAGGCCGCTAGGCCGCATGAACTAATTGGTGGCGGAAGCACGCAAAGCAGGTTAGATCAAATTGCATGTAGATTTGACTTTCGCAAAGTAACGCCTGAATCTATTAGAAATAAATATCCTAATTGTTACATTTCTATATTTTTATGTAAACAAAATGGATGCTGGTGAAATAGAGTCAAGATGTTCAAAATTCACGGAAAAAATTAGAATCAGGAATAATAGTTGCTTATAATAATAATTAAATAACCGACAAATATATCTGGTAAGATTCAGTACAGGTAAACATATATCTTTATTTCTGCCACATGAATTTTTTTATTGTGGATACATGTAAATTTTTTCATGGTTAAAATAAAAGGTCCCTGTACTGGCAAGTTTCAACAATTATCATTAAACCAATAACGCATTATATTATCCTTCTCTTATTTTATGATGACTCTTAGACTCTACGTATCACCACCGTCGTACTAGTTCGAATACGACCGTACATGCATTATTCATGCGCTTTCTCTCGTGTCATTGATGTAACACTTATGACGAAACCGATACGGCTCGTCTCAATGTTAGATAACTTGTGACATAACCAATTAATGAGGCTAAGGTTGTCTGTACACACGTGATGTCACGGTGATCTAGTGATTAACTTGCTAATAATTTCACAGAACACACGGATAAAATGTTGTATGCGGATGATAATTGGTCGATGCATTGAAAGCTATTGAAAGAAAAATTCTACAATCAAAAACTTAATAAATACTTGAATGTACCTAAGATACTGAGATGTGAAAGTCATTTCTAAAATTAACGACGATAAAAGCAGTTTATGGGATTAGGAATTTATTTTCGAACATGTTATTTATGATTTTTTATTACAAACACTGGCTCGTAAGGGCTCAAATATATTATTTATATTTCATTTAAACGTTCCTTAGCTTACATCTCCCCAAATGGAATATAAAATACAATTCAAAAATGGTCCAACATGGTCCACATATCAAACCACCAAAACCCACTTCTCAGTTGTTATCGGCGACTTTAACGCACAAGTCGATACATATGAGTCGGTACTCAGTGTTTCATTTAGTGTCCGAGAAATCTCAAGGGCAAATGTTTGACAAATTCCTGACACGGAGGAGCTCTATTTGAAGAACCCGTTTGTCAGAAAAACCATTGCCAAATCACTATAGCTTTGAAACATTTGCAAGTGTGACTTTATAAGCGATTCAGTTTGCTTCTAAGGTGACACAATGCAACAGCTAGAATAACGTGAACACTGAACGACCTAAGCAAATAAATTCTATGGTATGCAGCGTACACTGTTCGAGAAACTAAACTCTCTGGTGAGGTTCTCGCTGTTACGGCAAAAGGACGAATATCGCATTTTCAACAGTACAAGCATCGAAAATAGCATCTCCAATACTTATACTGTAGAACATGAGTGCAATAAATTGCAAAAGCCTACAAAAAGGGCGCGATTGTCATTCGCTCACTCACGAACTCCGTTCTGAACCTTCAACTTGAATGGGATTATAATAGCATTAAACAGCTGAAAAATGTAAAACTCCTGGCAAAGATAAGATTACAACAGAGATGTTGAAAGCTGGAAGTACTCCGGTTCTGAAGGAGCTGCTGTATACACATACATACATATGTTTAATTCAGAGGGTAGGTCTACATTCATTGTGTGACCAGACAATTCAATGACCAATAGAACTCTAGGAAAGAAATCCAATACTCTGGGATTGAAATTAAACTCCCGAACATAACGCCATATTACGTTTATGTTAATGGACTCTCATTTTGGCAAAATTATAGTCGAGTTTACAAGATATTATTAATATACAATTTATAGATTTAGCTTCGATCGTAGGCGAGTCGGAGTATCAAGCCAGGTTTCGTAAAGGTTTATAGAACTGCGTATCACATACATACGGCTGACATACTACTCTGTGTAAAAAGTATCGGGAATATGTCAATAAAAAGACCCGCGTAAAAGAGGTCGTTCTAATTTTTTTACTGCATGTTGGTAGCACTGTACTGATTTAGCGCGCAAAATTTGAGCGGGATCTGTCATTTAATTTGTTTTAAACTACACTTTTTGTTGGTCATAGTTTTGAGTCCTCGGCGATTTTTACAATGGAAAATATTGTTGAACAAAGAGTGTGCCTTAAATTTTGTGTTTCAAATGATATTTCATGTGGTGAATCACTAAAAATGTTGCGAAATACCTACGGCGAATCGTGTATATCGAAAACAAGGGCTTATGAATGGTATAAGGCTTTTAAAGAAGGCCGAGAAGTAGTAGTAGACTTGCCTCGTTCTGGTAGACCTTCAACCGCTACGACCAGAGAAAACATCGACAGAATCAAGAAGCTAGTGCTCGAAAATCGACGTATGAGTCTGAGAGAGTTGGCTAGTGAGGTGAACATATCTTTTAAGTCCGTCCACAACATTCTCATTGACATTTTAGGCATGAAACGCGTCGCCGCTCGACTAGTTCCAAAAGAGCTCAATTTTGTTCAAAAAGCGCAGCGAAAGCATGTCGCTGAAGACATGGTTTCCCGAGCTTCTACGGATCCGACCTTTATGAAACGTATAATAACTGGCGACGAGACATGGGTTTATGAGTACGACATGCAAACAAGCCAACAGTCTTCAGAATGGCGTCTCGAAAACGAGCCGAAACCCAAAAAACCGCGGCAAAGTCGCTCCAAAATCAAGGTGATGCTGACAGTTTTTTTTGACTACCGTGGTGTGGTTCACTCCGAATTCCTTCCAGAGGGAGAAACAGTGAATAAAGAATATTATTTAGGCGTCATGAAGCGTTTGCGTGAGAGTATCCGCCGAAAACGTCCAGATTTGTGGCAACACAACTCATGGATGCTGCACCATGATAATGCACCATCACACACAGCCATTATAGTGAAAGAGTTTTTAGCGAAAAATTCAACAAAAGTTCTCGACCAAGCACCGTATTCACCTGATATGGCTCCGTCTGACTTTTTTTTATTTCCCAAGTTAAAATTACCACTTCGAGGAAAACGTTTTGAGTCGATAGAAGCCATAAAAGAAAATTCGCTGAATGAGCTAAAGGCCATACCGCAAATAGCCTATGAAAAATGTATGGAAGACTGGGTGAAGCGGTGGAGATGTTGTATTGCAAGCGATGGGGCCTACTTTGAAGGCGATAAAATAAATTTAGATGAATAATTTGTATTTTTTGTTTTATTGACAAATTCCCGATACTTAGTACACAGAATGTATATACATATAAACATAGCACACATATTCATTGTGGTAGGTTCTGCAGAAAACTATCGAGTACAATCTGCAATTTTGAATTTCTGTGTAGCTTTCGAAACTTGATATATTCTAGTATTTTTTTCCACAAAGGTACTAGGTAAAAGGTATATTCGATGAAAATGAACATATGACCAACTGAAACAATAGCCGTAGCCTGTAAACAATTGTATTCCAATTAACATTGCTAGCGTATTGCCACCCCGTTGTCAACGCAGCATTTTCTCAGGAGTGTCCTGACGATCTCACTTACTCTCAGCAACACAACGCTTATGAATAGATAATTTGGTTTTGGTTTCCTGTTAGATGGGGTTACTTCTCCAAAATTCTCCAAAATTCTTCTAAATTCCAAAGGCACTCGCTATCGCTATGTCTTACCTCTGTTCGCCAGAGCCTGATCTGACAATCACACGGCTTTTACGATGATCCGCCACTTGAACATCAGGATTATAAAATAATTATTTTTGCGTATTACATATAATGTGCGTGTATCTGCCCTCTAAACCCTCAAACCAGAACCAAAATACAAACACCTTGACCGAGAAATTGCAAATGACTATGAGTGACCAAGCAGTCAACCTTGCATAAATTTAGGTACAAAAGTCTAGTTTTACAAGTAAAGTATTGAATTTTATTTCAATTAAACTCAAAAGGCTAATTATAATTAGATTAGAGCGAAGGTCGACTTAAATGAAAGTAGGTGGATCTAGACAACACAGCGGACATCAAAAACTGATAGCCAGGTACCGTGACCCCGTTATCACGAAGTTGGTGTGGCAACCGGCCCTGACTGCGACCCATTTGGTTTAGTGAAGTTCAAGAATACTACCTATTGTTATCTATGCTGTGGTTCAAGGTCTTTGCTATTTTTAATAAAATAAAATTTATACATATAAAAATAGGATATTTCCAATTCGACTCTATTGTGTGTATATGACATTATCACCATTTTTGTAAAACCGTTTTCAAAATGGTTCATTTTTATTTGGAAGTGCCTAATTTATTTATTTATTACTTACATACATAACAGATTAGATTACCATGCGAACTTTTCGATATCAATGATGATTTTTCCGGGGTTTTTAATCGTTTGTGTTATTGTTACGCGGCTGTAAGATATGGTTTTCCTTAAACATATTTATTTTCGAGGGTCGGCAACACATCAGTGATACTCCTGGTGTTGCAAATGTCCGTAGGCTACAGTGACTGCTTACCATCAAGCAGGTCATATGCTTGTTTGCCACCTTAGTGGTATAAAAAGAAAATGGTCATCGCTGGCCCGAAATACGTGCGGTGTACTATGGTTAATGAAAAAATATATATATTGTCCCTTTAAAAAAGTAGGTTCTATAAGAATTTGCCAATAATTGCTCTAAAAATCAATGGTCAAATTTTATTTATATATTTATCTACTTGTCAAACTTGATATATTTACTAATAAATAACAAGTTTTATTATTTACTACGCGCTGCGGCTGTGCCCGCGTGGAATTCGTCTTCTCAAGTGTTACACATTTATTTTCGGGATAAAAACCAGCACATGTAGTAATACAGAACATAGCTTCTCTATTTCTGTGCTAAACCTCATCTAAATTTGGAATTATTTGGGATTCTGTTGCTCTTACTACGTTACAATTTTATGATAATTCTAGGAAACGTATCAAGAGGAAACAATTTTAAGTTAGAACTACTACGGCAATGGAAAAGGTAATAAATAACAGCTTTTATTAATATTTTAATTTTTCTGTTCAAGTCTGTTTAGGTACCTAAAATTGGTTATCTTATCGTTATAAAAATCGTGTTATTTGTCAATTTATAAACCTTTATGTCTAAATACCATAAAAATGGACTCCATGTAAATTATTTAATAATCGATTTAATTAATGGCATATCAACGTTAAGGCAAGTCACAGGCATAATCATATCTGTCTCATTAATCATCAATTTTGTCCGATGAATGCAAATCCAAACTCCGATCCAAAATCGGTTAGTCGATGGTTTTCAAATTCACAGTAGATACGCGACTATTTTGGTTTCAATGTGTAAGGATAACTTATGGGTGAAATAGACACAAGCCACACGAATTACAGAAAAATATTTAGTCCTAAATTAAGGAAGTTTTAAAATAAGGAGTTTTTCTGTGAGTATTCAATTTTGGATATTTAGAGTTCTGAAACCCAAAAAGTATAGAGAAAAATTAAAGAAGCGTATGTCTGTAGTACGTCGAGATAACACAAATCGAAACCTACAAGGTACTAACAGTTGACCTAGGAGCATGAAATTTGACAGCCAGTAATGTTTCATAGCACAAGTAGAATAAAATTTAAAGGTTGCCCTTTTATAATAATAAGATGACTAAGAATTACAATGCTTATTCACACGCTTTCGCACAAGGCGAAGTAAATTACTTTTGGCCTCCGAAGAAGTAAAGCTCGAGGCCATTCCTGAACATAGACCAGCGGGAGTATTCACATTGCCACGAAAAGCCACATTCGAAACGGATTCGAAAAGTTTTTGCTCAGATAACATACATTTTTATCGATAACTTTTCGATTCGAATTTAGTGTTTCGAGGCAATATGAATACGCCTACAGACCTCCCTCTCTGTCGTCTGTTTATTTTCCCTAAAATAGACACAACTTGATGAGAGCTTCAATGGACGGCATGTTCTACGTTTTGATTGAAAGCCGTCAATCAACACATGGAACACATGCCGTCCGATCAGTGTTTTGAAAAATGATTCGACGCAATGAGAAAAGTTTGAAATAGAAAAAAATGGAAAAAAAAGGGTATTTTAAAAAACAATACAAGCATTATTTTGCTCTTGTTTTATTTATGAGTTTCGAAACTTTCAGTGCGCCTTACGTATATAAATAAGGTGTACAGAGTACTATACTTTTATTATACAGCAGATTACTCTATGCGTTTCTGATACGGATTGGCAGTGGACAGAGTATTCAGTCGTCTGATAATACCAGCTCGGTCCGAATCCGAAATTCCAGAGCATCATTATATATTATATGTTATCAAATACAACCGTAAACACTTCTTGTTATAGAATATCAATTTTTGTAACAAGAACACATTTAATTAAAAACGAATTTATTATAATATAATTTAAAACTTTGAATGCAATTCTAAACATGGCAACACTGATTGAATTTCTGTAACTCAAGTAAATGTAAAAGTAATGCAAGAATTAACAAACTTGGCGGGAGACTCTTACATACCTACGCTTAACCTCCCGGTCTCGAGAGTTCTTATCTCTCGTCAAAACAGTTTATAGTAACTCTCTCATACATCCTTCCTATCATTACACAGGCTGAATGAGACGCTGGCCCACGCCGCAGTGAAGGAAACTAGGCACCTTGACATTCTTAACTTTACCCTTAATGACCACAGAATAAGATCGTCAACAATCTCACGGCGTGAGAGGCCTATGACAAAATTTAGTTCTCACAAAGAGTTATTTGTAAAGCCCTCTCAGTCAGGACTCGTGCGTTTTCAGGAAAAGGTCGAAAATAGTAATAGAATTTACGATATTTAGTATCGCAAAATCTAGACATATCACAGAATAAAATATATTTTGCAATTCTAAACTTTACACTTGCCGATGGAAAATTAACCGTGCCGTATATCGATGTATGGACGAACGTTTTTCAAATACAAAATTAAGTTTGTCTTATATTCTTTTTATGAGAACAATATTTGGAGCTTTCGTACTTTACGAAATTCATCATCATATCATTTCAGCCGAAGAACGTCCACAACTGAACTGAGTATTGATTAACTTTAATTATTTTGGTGAAAGTCTCTATAAACTATATTAACTATATTGTATATAAGTAGTTACACATTTCGGGGACTGCATTTTGCTTATGCAAGATATTAAATCCACGGTGCAAGAGTGAGACCCAATTATTCGGTTTTAAATAAATAGATTTATTGCAGTGGGTCTCTTAGAGTGCATTATTAAGCCGAACATGGCTTAAAAACAGGCATACTTTATATCTCTTTTTACGAACATTTAATATTATTCAGAACCATTTACACTATTTATATCCTTAACCTGTACTATTCAGGACTTTTTCTGAGCAGAGACATATATATATATATATATATTATATATATATATATATATATATATATATATATATTATATATATATATATATAGGATATGAATAGGATATGAATATATATATATATTCATATCCTATTAATGCAACATGCAGTCTTATACTGCCATGATGTCCAAAAACACATTTTTTATACAGAAATTTTAATCGACAGTGAGCGCTGTCACTTGATTTCAATTATTTTCATATTCTCAGGGTAGCCAGCGAATTCGTAAGGTCAGGAAATAAACTACTTTCCAAAGTATAATTGCGAGACGCCTTTCACACAGTAATTGTAACAACTCTCGTTTTGTTATCCGTAGCCGTTTATCAAAATGTAAGTACGCAGTAGGTAACTATGGCGACACGTCCCACGTAAACACCGACTCGGAAATCAAAGACAAACAACCGCAAGCTGGATTTTCACGCTCACTATTTCACTTCACCTGGTGCACAAAGACTGCGCGTTTTGAGCATTTCTTCTTCCCCAGAATAATTAAGTTATGTATTGATCTTCCAGCGATGGTTTTTCCTGAGCATTACATAGGATCCTTTAAAAAGCGGATAAACAAATTTATCTTATTTTGCGAAAGTCAATAGGCAACGAACAATTTACTTTCAGTCATCTTGTAAACTGTCATTACATGAAAATATCATAGACAAAAACTGACACATCCGAAAAGATAAAATGGAATCAGTGAGTAGTGAAGCTCTATCGCCTTAAATACGATTTTAGTCTGAAACTTTGTTCCCAAAAATAAGACTCCGGTTTAGGATAGATAAATTTGGTAAACACTAAACAGTTCTGTGCCTACTATTCTCATTATTTTATTTACAAGTTTTGTACTTGTTGTATAAACTTTAGTAGGTATCTATTCGTTTTTAGCAAGATTTTGATAGATATAGTACAAAAAATATTATAATTGTAGTTTACAGAAAAGGAAAGTATCTTAGACATACACACATATATCATTATGATGACGAGCTCGGTGGCGCAGTGGTGAAACGCGCTGTTACGCTACTTTGACACCAACGCTCGTGGGTTCGATTCCCATACAGTGCAAACATTTGTGTGCATAAACATGACTGTTTGTATTAGTCTGGGTGTTTTCTATGTATAATAAGTATGTATTTACAAAAAAAAAATGTATTTACGTATGTTTATCAGTTGTCTAGTAAACATAACACAAGCTTCGCTTACTTTGGTGCTAGGTGGCGCTGTGTAGTGCTAGGTGTTTGTCCGACAATATTTATTTATTTATTATTTCGCAAAATTACAACGAAATTTACAACTATAATATTCGTATTTAATAATTCAATTGGATTTTGCGGGGATAGTCGTGATGCTGAGGAGAGTAAGTAACAAGAAGCTCTGACGAGATGTGGTGTTAACAGTGAAGACGGCAGTTTGCAAACGATATAACTCGTGTCACAAGCCTCCTTAGCCTACGGTAACGGCGACACATAAGACGGGCTGCACGATTTATGTCAACCTTATTGTTAAAAAAAATCCACATTAATGTTGCCTGACAGTGTTTTTAAATACTTTAAAAGCAGCTAAGATTGAACTCTCGTCGAATTCAGGCATATTACATACTTAACTATTAGAAGATTCTCGGTGTCACGATCTCCAGCTATGTTAAGTACCGAAGTCAGCTGAGGGAGGTCAAGCTGGCGTGCAAGAAACTTGGTGTGTTCCAAACAGTACTTCAGCTCGGGGCAAAGACTTTATGTTATATAAGCCCCAAGTCAGAACGCATATGGATAACCTTCGAGCGGGGGCAACTGGATACAAACTAGAACCTTGTGACTCGGTGCGAAGACGAGCTGTGACGATCATAGATGATCCTAAACTCACACACGGTATTGAGCCCTTGAGTTTTAAGAACAGATTTTGCCTCCCTTTGCGAGTTCTACCGATTGTACAATGGGTTGTGTTCCGAGGTGTTGTTTAACATGATGCCAACAGCCTCATTTTACAATCGCACAGCTCGCCGACAACGGCTGAGAGTTCATCCTAATACACTAGAGCCGTAACAAAGAAGTTTTCTGTCGAAAATAAATAAGTTGTGGAATGAGTATAAATTAGCCACCGTATTCCGTATAATCATTCTCTCTCAATTAAACCATCACACTTGTTGCTTGCATTTCGATTTGGAAATACTTTTGTCAGTCATACAAACTCCCATTCAAATGTCTGACGCATTTATGACTACAATAACCGCTCTACCTGTCATTATAAGCGATGATAAAAAGCGAACACATTGAACGGAAAGTAAAAGTGCATTTGCCTTACAAGTCGTTGCACCGTCCGCGGCTCGAACCGGTACAGCTCGTTGCGGCATTCTACCACACCCTTCGTGAAATACTCACATGGTGACGGAGCGCAGCCACTTCCGACGAGGCAATATCCCTGGCACCAGCCACGTTAAGGACCACGTAAATTATAGCCACTATTTTCCATAAGCACATTGTCGTGGGGGCTGATGTTATTGTTGCTCGGCACCACTATTTATTTGCGCGGCATCTCCGCGTACGCCGCGCTCACTGTCGAGTTTGACAGCTATTCAATGGCATTAATTATTTCGCAAACGAATCGCCCATGAATCGGCGGAGTGTCGGCCGCGGCCGCGCCGAGTCCCCGAGTGGCGTCGTTGGGGTCTTCGCCACCACCTCACGTACTTTCTCTTCGCACCAAAAACCTAATGCAGATCCAACCGCCCCACCTCTCGGTGCACCATCGGCGACCGTCGACGGCGCCAGGTCAGGACACATTCGCTGTTCGCACTCCGCCGTTTAACTATTATCATATCATAAGTAGATATGCATGTTATGCAATCTTATATATTAGCTGCCTATTAGGTAATAATCTGCATAATACTAATGCTTAGTAAGTTGTATAGCTACGGACTTAGTTTGAGCGAACAGAGAAAATAGCTAACGGCCTGCCTAATAGTAGGTAAGCAATTACCGTAGCTTATGGACATTTGCAACACACACAAACGACAGTTTGCGCAATAGGGTATAATCTCGTGCGCTGCCGCCCCTAAATCTTTTTGAAGAACCATGTGCCCCTATAGCCCCTTGGGAACACCTGGGCGGTTTTTTAAAGAAAACCGCTCTGCAACCCCACGACATACCGCATTTTAAAATACAATGTGAATTATCTGTTGTTTCGCGAAATTATAAAGAATATGAGATAGGTGTAATTAGTGAAATATGAGTGATGTGTATAAAGTGTTTATATACTGCAATGACTTATCAAGGTTACCTTAATGTTGAATAAATATGTTATTCATTAAAACACAAATCCCGCCAGCCCAAATTAATATTAAAATGTATTAAACAAGTTTGAAATAAGTACCTACATAGTTATGCAATTAAAGTAATATTGACGCTTTTATAATATTTATTTAAAAATATAACATAAATATCATATAATTCCTTAATGGACATATAATTTTGGTAGAGCATCATCGTCCTCATAATGGAAATTAATTTAAGTACAAGCAATTTGATCTAAACAACTTTTTGTGCTTCCGCCATCAAAACACACAAACTAGTCAGATCACATTGCATCAAAGCACTATATTCGAATCTGTTTCGAATATGGCTTTCAGAGGCAATGTGAAGTGAATATCCTCACAGATTGGCTGTAATTTTGACTGTCGCAAAATAACGATTTTAAGTTAGTAACTAACCTAAGAATTCTGGTTTGTAAACTAACTCTTTTATCTTACACTAGCGGCCCGCCCCGGCTTCGCACGGGTGGACATTTATTTTTTAAACATTTTGGGATAAACGAAGAGTAAATATATCTTTAGATAGTTTTTTAAATAGTTTTTCTTAAGTAGCTTTTTTTTTCAGACAAATTACTTTTAGTGGTACGTACTTAGTGGTAATAATTTTTTATTAGCTTTTATCCATAACCCTAATTACAATCGGAAAGTTTATTTTTTATTTATTTATATTGTTTTTAGTTTTATTTTTACATTTCTTTTTTACATTTATTTTAATATATATAACATATATTTCGAGACTTTATATTAATTTAATTTAATAGGTTTTACTTTTTTAGTTTCCAATATGTCTACCTTAAGGCTGTGTACTATATTGGCTGTGGTATTCGTAGATGGCAACAAAATATATTGATTTTCAGGAATCCTACTCGAGAAAGTGCTACATATAATTGGCTATGAGAAAAGCATTCTTCTCTTAGGTCGATGCCAAAGATCGAGAAAGTTTGTCCCTGGGATTTATTTATTATAAGGGCAAACGATACCTTTACAGGAAACTGTAACCTTTTAAAAGACATGGGCAAATCTGTTGGTATCATCGGGATCCGCGGAATGTGAGCTAGCTGTCCGGCCGTGGGACCGGTGATGATTGTTGCTATAATCAGATTGTCTCGTAATTCCTTTATCGAAAGCCCTTGTGCCATTACACATATTGAGAGGGCTTAAATTTCTCAACAGCATAATGGGAGTACCTACTTTTAATTTCAGTTCATGTGGTGGCAAGCCGGCGGGATAGAGAATTTAAAAATTATTGTAGATAGTGCACTGTATCTTCGATGTTGCACACGTTATCAATAGATTTGTAACATTTAAAATCACCTGGTACTTTTTCAATGATCATTTTGTTTATCTCGTATACTGAGCTGTTTTTCGGTGAGACGATCGCCCTCGAATAGAGCCAATCGAAATTTCTTTCTGTAAAATGTTCGATGTCGGTATAGGTTGTCTCTATAAGGATTTCTAGACTGTGCACAGTTTGAGCCAATTCATTATCCAATAATACTTGGAGGCTATGTGCTATTGGAGATGGTAATTTTCCGCTTCCAAGTTTAAGTAATTTTTGTGAGAAATTGTCGTTGCCGTCATTACTTAAACGTGCTCTCATATTCGTGCGCAAATTGAGTTTCAATTGATTGCCACAAAGGTGATGATTTGAGGCACGCTTTTCTGAAAAGAACTTTTTAACTGGAACAGAAAAAATGTGGTATGAAAAAGTCAAAACATTCAATGTCGGTAGCGCGCGAATGAGCCGCGCGGGTACCTATCTCATAGATGTGCGCCGCGCCGCCCGCTGCCACGCGCCGTGGCCGCCGGTGTCGCAAGCAAGGGATTGAAACACAGAACAAAATCCGTAATATCTTTGGAATGGAATGTCCGATTTCGTTAATTCAAAGAGTAACCTACAGGCATTGAAACAGTCTTGAATACGAAATGATTTATTTGGATAAGGATTAATACCAAGGTACGAATAATGTGGCCTAGTTTGTACCGGCGTTACTATAGCATACTTTAACATGAAAAAGTAGTTATTGTGACGTAACTGTAATAGTTAGACATATGGTATCGCGGACTTTTTTGTAGATATTGATGTCCTCTATAAAACTGAAGTACATTACTTTGCTCTATTGTCAATAGTTTCAGCAGCGTACGCGGTATAAGGATTTTTTGGTATCTTTTTCACACATTATCGAAGTTTTCATACGGATCCCTATTTTCAAAATATTTTATAGCCTATGTTAATCATTTATATTGTAGCATTCTAATGGTGAAAGAATTTTTTTAAATCGGCCCAGTAGTTTTTGACTTTATTCATAACATACATACAAATCTTTCCTCTTTATAATAATATATTATATATATTATAGATTTGGCAATAGTGTTTATGTATGACATTAATTTGTCTTTAAATAAATATCATGAAGACGTTAGTATTACTTTGATTGCATAATGGATGTTGCACATCATAAAATATGCTACTCTGTCCGTATACAAGAAACAATTTGTTTAAGATTACAGTGAATAAATTTTAAGTTAGTGTGAACTCCGGTATGAAGTCAGCCATTTTTTCTTACATTATAGAAATAATATTTAAAGAGGTATGTTATTTATATTATAATATTACTTTCCTGGCGTAAGTATTTCAAAACAAACTCATTTCATATTGTACGAGTATTAATGAATCATTTCCTACTGGAATTTTCACTTCTGAACATGTAAGGGTTCCAATCTATAAGAATATGAGAGCCACACCACAGAAGCAAACTTGCATATATATTACATATCTACATATATATATATATATATATATATAATTCTTCTATACCTGTACATGTCATTAAACTCCTCCTAAACGGCTAGACCGATTTTGATGACATTTTTCGTGTGTGTTTTAGATGGATTTCGCATGTGTGGAGATTTCCAATAGGACCCAGTTGAGGGCTCGGTCATTTTTAGGGTTCCGTACCCAAAGGGTAAAACGGAACCCTATTACTGAGGCTCCGCTGTCCGTCCGTCTGTCACCAGGCTGTATCTCAGGAACCGTGATAGTTAGACAGTTGAAATTTTCACAGATGATGTATTTCTGTTGCCGCTATAACAACAAATACTAAAAAATGGAATAAAATAAAAATTTAAGGGGGCTCCCATACGACAAACGTAATTTTTTTGCTCGATATTGATAACGGCAACAGGTAGACGCTTGAAATATTCACAGAATATTTAGTTATATATTTACTTTAAGAATAAATAATTAAATTAAAATAAAACAAATATTTAAGGGGGGCTCCCATACAACAAACGTGTTTTGTTTGCCGTTTTTTATAGATAATGGTACGGAACCCTTCGTGCGCGAGTCCGACTCGCACTTGGCCGATTTTTTTTCTTACTTTCGGGCAGGCCAACGTCTGTCGGACCTGTTAATTGTGCATAAATATCAACGACTCGTAAAAATATAATAACGAAATTATTTTCCCTTGATTTCGAATTTTCCGTGATGTATACAGGTATAGTTCCAAGCCCAGTACCCAATCGCAGGATTGAAACATTTAATCATATGCTGCAGGAATCGGTCAACCCAAGATTAAGCAACAACTTACATGCATACACAAACCTAATGAATGTTTATTATTCTCGTGCTGGCCTATGCTAAACCCCGTTAAAAATATTATGTAGGTATCCTCTATTATTGCAGCCGGAGATTGATTAAATGTCTTAAGAAATCCAATAGATTCGCCGACAGCCCTTCTACATGATGATTAAAGGACTGTATTGACGACTGCTCAAGGTGATATAGTGATAGTCAATGCAAAGCCGCATACATTATAAGTACGTATCATAGCATGGCATGGCAACGTTCATATGTTTTTTTAAAAAACGCGACAGATAAAAGTATTTTAATTTAAAGACACAAAAGCGGTGTGGGAACTGCGAGTACGGATGCGGCTGGATTTTCCATGTTGATAAAATGAAAGTGAAATCAACGGGTGTCCATTTCCGCAACACGCTCGCCTCGAGTCGCCGTGCTCGTGCTCGGTCGACACGTAATCATGTCGTGACGTTGTGTTGTGTTATTCTTGTGGCTCCTACAAAATCATTCACTGCCTACGTAGAGGAATATTTCACTTTCTTCATTGCGTCTACATGGTTTTTCATTTTGTAAAATATGGTATAGGAAATATTCACGCGCTTATGAGCTTTAATGGTAGAACATTGATATTTGTTTTCTGTTACACGTTCATTCTGACGGCAGTTTACTCCATCAGTCTGTTACAGTATTGCGAACTACTAGAACTGTGGGGTATAAATTACGTAACGTTTTTTGTTCGTTAGTTGTGAACGCATGTCTACTTCTTTTTATAGAGCGAAACAAATAGTTCTGTAAACAAACGTAAAATCTTTAAACGAATAACAGACATGAACTTTTTCAAATACTACCGATTAATCACAAGTATTATTGTAGGTAGGTACTTAAGCACCTCACTGATTGACTATTGGTATGTCCTGTATCGATAATTTAACGATTGGACTATCGACGGTATTAATTAACCATTAGCTGTGGATAATACCGTCTATGTCCATCCATGTTGTTGTCGGTTCAAACACTGGCGTGGACACGAACCACTAAATTCCGGGATTTCGAATTTATAAATATATTTGTAGTTATCACTGTGTAGGTACGTTACTCCGGCAGGAAAGTGTCTCCTAGATTGATATGAGTGGAACGTATAATTAGTGGCGTAATCTGGTGTAAATGTGCACCGCATGAAAAAATTGTGCCTGTACATAATCGTTTTGAAAAAAAAACGATTCCTGCTGGAGTAACGTTTTGCAGAATCATGTATCTCTAAAACCATTATATGTGCGTCTGGAAAATAAACATTCCCGAGTACCTAGCTATTGATTTGTGCGTATTTGTGACAGAATTACATTTAAGAAAATATGTATATAATTTTCAAGCAATTGTTCTTTTTTGAAGCCTAAAAAAAATCGCAACGCCTAAATGAGAATACCTATAAGCTCACTGAAAACTGTATTCGGTCCTTCTTGACAATTATAATAACAATAAAAAGTTTCAAAAGTGTACATACATGCGTTATTCAACAATATTACTAAAATTCAAAACGACGGTGTCATGACTTTGACGTCAACATACACGAAACCGGCTTAACCCGAGATGTGTGGGTGTAAACCAAAAATTAGTGCGTTTGTTCAAATAATATAGTGAAAATTTTCAGCTTAGAATGGTTAGCCTCAAACGTTTTGATTTGGCAATTATATGGACTAATTTTGGGGGCTAATTAAAAAAATATATTAAATGCACCACGTGACCATATCAAATAAAGAAGCTTATTGATGTGAAAATTATTATTCGCTGAAGGTTAAACATCGTGACCAAACCTAAGTAAGGTTTAGTTATCCCTCTAGGCTATGGAGGTCTGACGGCAGTCGGTCCATGTAAAAATCATCATCTTCGCCAAATCCTAAGGCTTAGGTAGCGGACCCCGCTAATGGATTACGAAACGGTATAACACTAAGACTATTAATAGTTTAACATATGATTAACGATTGGATAAAAATCAGTTAAACTGTCAGCGAAGAAAGACGAAGGCCTAACGAATGGAGTTGCATTAGAACTATTAGAATCGATGAATTTAGAAGAATTTTATTATGTTACTGTGTCTCGTTTCTTCCTTACTGAGTCGAGACTACTCTACGTTATCTTCGTCTTCACTTGGGCATTCCATTTGCGATTATGTGAGACGTCAAATTGGTCGATCGTCGAAATATATAATCTGCGCTTGTGAATACTCTTTTGAATTACTGATACTCAGTTGTTAGCAACTGAGTATCAGTAATTCAAATTTTCCTGAGATTGTGAGCCGTTCATGATTTTTTTTTGTATAATTCTTGCACCCCTGCCATGGACAAAACCAAAACACATTCATACCATAATTAATTCATACATTCATTCCATAATTCACCATTTTTCGTTTTTTGCTCATTTTTGAACGCCAGTGAAACTATTTTAACTGTTCTAAACTTACTTCTCCATACTGCGTCAGTCCAGCCACGGGCGACAGAGAGGTTCACAGTTCCACCGCGACCCCATCGACTATACATAGTATATCCGGTCCTAGGTGGAGCTGCTCTGCTTATTACGATGTATGACAGCCAAGGCTAAACTGACGCAGTATTTTTAAAATATTGCTCGACATTTCCCCACCACTATTTCGGAGACTGTGTTTTCGGTCACCCGCATTCCCAACTCCTACTCCAAATCAAACCTGTTTGGAGAATGCGGGACACCGAAACTATATGTGCTGCACTGTCTGGTCCACGACGGACTCGCAGAAGCACGATGGGTCATCCGCGCACTTGAATCTGTGCAAGTACGCGGAGAACCCACCATGCCCCGAGAGGACCTGCATACTGATGCTCGACGGAACCTTTTGCCCACGATGCCGTACGCCGTCGCCGCACTCGAGAAGAACAGCTTCGTTGTCAAAACTGTTGTTCCCGGTTTGTATCTCCTGTCCCATTCGTCAATGGTCCCCTTGCGGATTATGCCCTTGACGAATGAGACAGGGCAGCGGTCGTAATATATCCTCCTTCGCAACCCCAGTGCGGCGCTCCTGGCGAGTTCATCGGCGCGTTTGTTCCCCTCCAACCCCGCGTGTGCCTTGATCCAAAACAACGAGACGCTCTTACCCTGTCTTTTGCACAGTTTAAGAACGCCCCGTGTTTGCACCGCCAGGGGATGAGGGGACTCGAAGTTCGCCACCGCCTGGAGCGCCGCCATGGAGTCGCTGAAGATACTAATGCTGGGGCCATCGCAGCTCGAAGCGCACTTGGCCGCCATGCAGATAGCCAGGAGTTCCGCCTGGTAGACGGTACAGTAGGACGATAAAGCAAGCTTGACGGCCTTGGTTTCTGCGTCGCTGTTCCATATCGATATAGCAGCACCAACCCGGCCCTCAATCTTGCTGCCGTCCGTGAACATTCGCAGGGCAAAGTTGGCGTGTGCCCTGCATTTTTCCTCGTCCACCAGGCTGCCGAACTCCAAGCTATCTAGCTCCGTGGGATGCGGTGCCTCGATCTTCGAGGCCATCCGCTCGATCTCCCTGTCCCCGAGCAGCGGATGGGGTAGCCCCCTCTTGGCCTCGTATAAAGAGGCGACCTCGCGCACTCTGAGCCGTTCCAGATAGTCGTGATAACGCCTTATGTTGTCAAGACTTAAAAATAAAAAAGCTTTTTATCTTTGCCCATATCAATTACAGGTAATGCATAGCTTTTAAAGCATGGCTATATTACAAGATGGCTCTATTTCATTACCTATAACTATTCCAAACCTGCATGTTAATCTTTCAATAATTCGAAAAGTAAGTTGAGTCCTTAGACCTTTCAATCAACATAGGCTTTTTCGCAATGATGATGTTAAACAGAAAGACCGACTCTCTCTCAAAGAGAGTGTCTTTCTGGTGTCAATGTCAGAACCAAAGAAGCATCAACGCCGAATGGTATACTACCAAATGCTTAGCAGAAGTTTTCTCTGTTGTGAGCAACAAGCGACCAAACACAGGGCTCCGCGGCCTATTGCTCCACCACGCCAACGCACACACCGCGCTCAAAACGAGGGACTTCCAAGACAGCACGCCGGTCAAACTCCTGGATCAACCTCTTTACAGACCTGACCTAGCACCGTGCGACTTCTTTTTATTTCCGAAAATAAAAATCGCTAAAAGGGATACAATTTTCATCGCGCGCGCATTCAAGATGCGCTGTCAGCTTTCGAGCAGGCTGTAAATGAGGTGTCTGCGGTGGACTGGAAAGAGTTTCGAAGACTGGTTCAGACGCATGAAACTTTGTATAGTGGCTGGTGGAGAGTACTTTAAAAACATTTCATTAAAATATATTTACGTATAAAATACTTTTTTTTTATTTTCGCAAAACTCTCGAGTGTTCCACATTACCAACGTGGGACAATCGGTCTCCTAGTTTAATTTTCTCAAGACTTCCTAAGAGGCTTAGACCGTGGCACATCATGCTGACGGGGATTCCAATGTTCATACATTTGAAACGCAAACTAAATGCTGTCTGCTGCTGGCCGGCCCACTGCCACTTCAGCTTGTTTATCCTGTGGGTGATGTCGATTACCTTAGTTCTACTGCAGGTATCCTCATTTTTGATTCTATCACACAGAAAAACGTCGAGCATAGCTCTTTCCATAGCACGCTGAGCGACCTTGAGCTTCCCCATACGGCCCACAATGAAGGACCACGTCTCAGTTCCGTATGTCATCACTTGCAACACACACAGTTCGAAGACCTTGCTCTTCAGGCGTTCAGAGGTATTTTGAACGAGAAGATGTGTTGCAAGTTTCCCGAACGCAGAGTCGAGTTCGATCAGTCTGTTGACCTCTCCGTCGAAGTTAGACTTACCTAACTGAATAACCTGCCCTAGGTAAACATATTGGTCAACAACTTCGAGCATTGTAGTTCCAACCGTGAACGGCACAGGTGTAACATGGACATTCGACATGATCTTACTCTTGTACATGTTAATTTTGAGACCTACCTGGTTGGACACACTATTGGGGTCATTGAGCATAGCGCTAAGTTCCTCCAGCGATTTCGCCATCTATAATATAGATGGCAAAGTCGAAGGTGAGTGATGTATTCGCCATTGATGTTTATACCGTATCCATTCCAGTCCAAGAGCTTGTAGACATCTTCCAATGGTGCGGTGAAAAGTTTCGAGGATATAACATCGCCGTCTTACACCTTTTTGCACTTGGATCGGTTTCGTACTCTGGTCCTGTAGTCGGATACACATTGTAGTATCGTAGTTCAGCTTTGTAAGTTGACTTTACCCAACACAGATTTTTGGCGAAGACTTTGGAGCCTTAGTTCTGCTCTATCGACTCTTACGTGATCTGGTGTAAATGTGCGCCGCATAAAAAATTGTACGTGTTGCAGTTTTGGGAAAAACGATTCCTGCTAGAGTAACGTTTCAATAGGAAAATTGTAAACGAAAGATCGGAGAGAAATATTTTGCATGGCAGAGCTTATATTTGAGAAAAATGTGCAGCTAAAATATAATTTGTGCGTCTTCATGTTATCCGAGATATTGAATTTCCTGCTGAAGTAACGCTTTGCAGAATCGTTTATCTCTTCTAAAACCATTATAAACATTCACGAGTAGCTTTTGATTTGTGCGTATTTGTGACTGAGAATTAGATTTAAGAGGGGGCATAAAGATAAATCGCCACCCGTAAACTTCAATTTTAGCTATCTGAATTTTGTTCAAACTAACTAAAAAAATATCTATGGATTCTACACTATAATTGCAAGGACTTAGATTGATCGAAATCACAATTAATAAAAATTTTCTCGATAGAAAAAAATCCCAAAGTTGCCTCGACACAAATATGGATTTTTCATTTTTTGTCATAGTGACGCATGTTAGTGAGCCGAAAATAATTATACTATTTCTTTTATATATTACCAAGTGCCTGTATTAGGGATTTCAAAAAATATATTATAATTTACGAGATATTAACGTTTTTAAAGAAAATTTGTATATGGCGATTACGTCATTTTTATTCCGCGCGATACAGTTATTTCTGTCTCATGCCACGCGATGTTTCCGATATGTTTTGTTTCAGCGATCAGTCGTGATCGCTCGTTTGAGACGTGAAGACTGTGTTTATGTGCATTGCAGCCGCGTTCCCGCGTCCCGAAAATATTATTTTTTTATTTTAGTCAGGATAAAGAAATGGCAAATAAGAAGAACAAAAAACAAGTCAACAAACGAGAGCTGAGAAGGAATAAAATTCAAATAATGGCTAATTGTAGAAAGTAAGTAAATTATTATATATTTCTAATGTATTTGGTTTCTAAGTACCTATGTAGGTAAATGTTAATTATCTATAGGTAGGTCTACAGAGATCATAAATTGTTTTTTAAACGTAAGATCTCGCATGGAAATTTCGACTGCAGCTTTCAATAATAAATATATATGTAGATGATATTCAACACTGACTTTTATACAGTCATTATATATATATCATCGACTGGGTAAATACCACCTCTGAAAGATTATTGTGATCTTGTGAGTGATTGAGGTTGCCCGGAACCTTGTGAAAAGTTGCTGCGTTAGCCGTATGCTTCTTACTCATCTGACTTAGTACCAGTACATCAGGTGTGAAAGAAGCATACGGTCTGCCTGATCTGAAGCGGTTTCCGCTACCCCCGCTGCTAACGCAGCAACTTTTCACAAGTTTCCTGCCAACCTCACTTTCTCGCAGTAACACTATAATCTTTCAGAGGAGGTACTTCCCACAGTCGGGCTATCGCTGTGTCTCTTTTTATTTTTGGACCTCTAGCTGTAAAGCCAGGGCCGCATTTGTTGTACGGGGGGGTGCACTACGTGCGAGTGATGTTGACTTTAGCCCTAAAGGTGATGGTAAGAACTTACACACATTTGATGTACATACAATTTGGTTACATACATTTGATGTACATACAATTGGTCCGATTGGTCGTACTTACAATAGTTTTATTACATACTAGCTTTTACTTTTTTTTTTTAATAAAAAGTATCCTGTATTACTTCAGATACCTCCAAGAATATGTGTACAAAGTTTCATGATGATTGGGTGAATAGTTTTCGCGTGAAAGCGTAAGAAACAAACGAAAATTCACATTTATAATATTATATCTACATATGTGCGCATAGTATATGCAAAACACACAGATGTTTTACTTTGACTGCTTCTCTTTCGTCGCTAGAATTTCTAGTATTTGCATTTAATATTCATTTCACAATTCATGTGTTATTTCAGATTTGCTGCGAAAATAAAATCGGGCCATAGAGTAAACTCCGTTCACGAGACTCCCAGTTTGATTTTGTAAATATTCTCGAGCGAGTAAAATTCTTAAAAATCAATAATCTTCTTAACGACCTAACGGGTAGTTGCTGTATCGTATAATAGGTACTGAAATATTTATAGTAGACCTGATTAAAACCTATTTAAGAGTTTTTCGAGTTAATTTTTTTTTGATTTCATAATAAACAAGTTCTATATTTATTTTAATTGAACAGAAAACCCTTGCATTATATAAAGTTAAAGTATAATTACTTCTCATATGTACATTTTATGCATTTTCCTCCATATTCGTGTACTTGAAATTATGCGACCAATCTTTTTTTAATGTCTCAGAAAAAAACTGATATTATCTGAAAATGATCCACAAGTCATTTTTACAATAAGACCCTGCGCATTATAAAAATGACTTGGCAAATAAGCATACGATCTGTCTGACGTGAAATGGTTACACAGCATATGAACTTCACCAACTCGCATGAACAGAACAGCCCTCCAAGAAATTGTTATTTAGCTGCATTCTGCAAGCGTTGCTGCGGTGTTTAGAATTTTTTGAGTTAATGTTTTTCTCTTACTTGCATTAAATAAATTATATAACAAAGTCATAACAGTGTTCTATGAGAAGTTGATATCAGAAATCTTAGAAAATAGCGAGCGTGCATGAGAAAAGCAATAAATGTTAAAGAAGCGAGTGAGATATCTAAGGATTGAGTTATGTAGCGTTCGGCTCTCTCTGCCTACCCCGCTAGGGATGTGGCGTACAGTTACACATACATACATAACTGTACTTTTTTATTATCAACACCAAGGACAACTTCATATAAGTAAAAGAAAGATATGTCTTTTTGCAGTATGGTGTGGTGAAAATCATGGTATTACAGTTGAAGAAATCTTTCGTGATGATGAATTTTAGGAAATGAAATGGTTGGAAAGCTTACGGAATTTTATATGGAACACATATTGCCGGAATTGATCGACCCACGCCAAACAAGAAACATGAAACTGAGGTAGCAAATAACACCCAAAAAACGTCGACTTACTGATCCAACAGAGGCTGGGCCTTCAGCATTAGCATTCCGCATGGATGGCAATTGTGATAATGAAAAATCTTTTCATGAACCCCTGATACAGTTGGAAAAATTTTATCCTTGACAGAATATTGATGAAGTGCTACAAATATATGACTACAGTTGTTGTTGTTGTATTCTCTTTATTGTACAAATAAACTTAACATATACAGTTACAAATCTTTAGCATGTACAAAGGCGGACTTATCTCTGTAAGAGATCTCTTCCAGCCAACCTTTATAAGCTTAACAGGAATAAGTAATACATATATAGGCAGAAAAACTATCTGTACCTTCTTTCACACAAATATCATGGACTAATAACATGACTCATTGCAACAGTAAAAACAGATGCATAAATATAACACAAAGAAAATAATAATAATAAAAAAAAAAAAAGTAAAAGAAAAATCATACATAATATAAGTACCTAAGCAAAAACAGATTCAAACTAGGGGCGAATGTAGTGGAACCGAGTTACAACAGTTAATACCACTTCAAACTTGTCATTTTGACGTTTGTATAGTTGTTCATGTGGAGCTAATTTTGAACTACAATATCAAGCTTGATGTGTACATCAATATTCTGGGTAGGTTTATAATAAAATTCTTCACCTAAATTCTTTCTAACCATATTTGTCACATATAGCACAGCGCATTTCTCGACTCTGCGACAATATAATATAAATTGTATTATATAAGCTGTATTATTTGTAAATCTATAAAGTTGTTAAATTCTTAAATTATATAGTATTTTTATTGTCTGTTATCTTACTTACGACAAACAGCATAGCGCTTTTCTCTAACTGATAAAATAAAATTGTCAAGTGTTAGGGATAAGGCCGTATTCGTAAACCGTACCCGTAAAACCGTACCGTTCGTATTTATAAAAAAAACATAATTGCTGTTTCCTATTTTAGGCTAGCTATGTACTCGTAGTAAGTTAATATCGGCGTTAGTAGACTACCATAGGGTCATATTATAGTCTACTAACGCCTAATGTTAACTTTCAATTTCAAGTATAAATGCTCTTATTATTATGACCTTTAGGTTGCACACTAGCGCCGCCATTATAAATAATTATAGCTCGTGATCGGATTCAAGATTATATATTTTTTTATCGATCCTCAAGAAGGAAATAACGTACGTACGTAAGTACGGCGCCAAGTATATAATGGGCCTCAAGGCGTCAAATGACGTAAAATACTTTAGTCTTTTTGAGTGACAAAGAAAAGTTAAGAGCATAACTTATTATCATGACACTGCTGAGTACTTGATTTTTTTAATAGCAGCGATAGTGTGCAGCCCAAACTCTCGTAATACATGTATTATGAAATAATCATAAACATATATTTAGAAATCTTAAAAAATGTAACTTGATTTATATAAAATTGGAATGGTTACTAGTACAAAATTATAAATAACTTTCTACTAATACGTCTGATGGGAAACAACAATACGGCCTTTTTTATGTTACCGGTTACATTACGAATGCTTGCAAAGCTAGGCGTATCGCCAGCGCGTTGTCTCCCCGCTGGTAATGCAACGACTCCTTCCTATTGAACTCGCTCTTACAACTACTTCTACGGGAGATGTCTTATGTCAGGTCCCCTACCTGACATAAAATCTCTCGTGGTTTTTGTACTTCGCCAATCCGGCCATCGCTGTGCACTACATCTCTTTTGTTTGAAACTCTGGGGCAACTCAGCCCGTCTGGGCAAGTACCTCCACCTCGCAGAAAACCGCAGCCAAATAACCACTTCCTAGAAGGTTGTTGTATTCCTGCATGTGAGTGAGGTCACCAGTAAGCTCCCAAGGAGTAGCTGTGTAAGCAGTAGAGGAGGCATCGCGCGAGTGATACTTAATATATTACAAGCGTTAATAGGCTACGGTACCCGCTTTACATCAGATGCGCCGCATGCTTGTATACCTCCCGACGTCGTATAAAAAAAACATGCAAATATGCAAATGAGTTTGAGGTTGCTTTGACTTTAAATGTGATGATGTTGTGCATATAGTTGTAAAGCAACGGTTAACAACGGATATTTATCTAAAGTAGACGTTGATAACGTATAAAAAACGGTTGAAACCGGTTGTTTATCCGACTGTGAGCTAAAAAAGAGATTACATTATTACAGTTTTTGTTCCGTAATTTATATCATAATTCATTTCCGTTGTACTTTATTTTGATATACGAGTATCTCGTAAGTTTAGCCAGCGTTTGCAATGTAAGCGCACAAAAATATATTTTTTACGACATTACATTAAAATCTTTGAAATTCTCGTCTTATCTCTACTATAATATGAATGTACCTGTTATACATATAAATCTCCCTATTGAATTACTCTGCCTATTGATAAAAACCCCTTTATAATCCGTTGCGTAGTATAAAAAATCTAAAAGCGTACTGGAGGCGGTGAGCAACTTTGTTTTATACTATGTAGAGATAATTGTAATAACTAAATACATTCGTTAAAATACGAAACTTGGTAATAATTATTATTGCGCACGGGTCGTGTGTGCAATACGTTGCCAATTCGTGCATCATGTCATGCATGCTTATGCATGCCGTGCGCGGGTGAGATGGGTATACGTATACCTAGTTTTTACTTCAATAATAAATTGAAGTGATTATTTCAAAATAAAGGTACTTTTACCTACACTGAAGTATCTCATGAAAGTTACTTTACATATAAATTATCTTTAATTAATTTACTTAAAAAAACGATTAAGTACCTACATAAAATTGGTCTATTCTATCAATTAATTAGGAGGAAAAACTGATACCATTTAAAAAAAACATGTTCTTATCCGTTTCAAGCCATTTACAATCGTTGACAACGGTTAAAAACAAAAACAACCGTTTTCAACCGCTCGGTTGAAATCGTTGATAACCAGCTTTGCATCTATAGTTGTGCATATAGCCCAAAAACAGCTAATTATATTTTCCTTATGGAAAAATTTGTCAATTATTATCAATACTATGTGGAGTATAAAAAATTACTCTACTTATATATTTATAGTAGTAAAAAAAATTAAAAAAAAACATACCTACAATAAAATAACATATTGTGAAGAATAAAATCGATTACCTACATACCTTAGTGTATTGTTTCTAATATTCTTCAAGATAAAATACACGACAAGTACGTGATCTCGTTGCAGCCGACGACATACAATAACACATTTAGATATTTTATCTTCTTCTTACGCATATACTACGAAGGCTCATCCGTGTGACGTCACTCGTTCGGTGCGCTGTCTGTGGCGCCGCGGTCGTGATCAACCGGGAACACTAAAGGGGCGGGCGGGACGCGCGGGTGAAATTTGAAATTACGCTAGCTTTATGCGCCCTCTTAAGAAAATATTTATAATTTTCAAGTAATCTAAGCGCGATTTGAAATGTCGAAAAAAATTCGCAGCGACTAAATGAGAATACGTATAAGCTCACTGAAAACTGTAATCGGTCTTTCTTGACAATTATAATAACAATAAAAAGTTTCAAAGTACATACATGCGTTATTGAATAATGTTACTAAAATTCAAAACGAAGAGTGTCATAACTTTGACGTTAACATACATGAAACCGGCTTAACCCGAGATGTGTGAGTGTAAACCTAAAATATAGTAGTGAAAATTGTCAGCTTGGAATGGTTAGCCTATAAGCAGATATAAACAAAAACCAAAACAAGGAATCAACGGCTGTTTATCAGACCAATTTCGAATGACTACAAAAAAAAAGCGACGGATTCATACATATTGATTATTATTGATGACCTTTATTGAACGTATTAAAACTAAGCTGTTGTTCGTACAGTCGCGTTCAAAATTTTCACTACCTAGGTATATTATTTGAATAAACGCACTAATTTTTGATTTACAACCATCGCACATCTCGGGTTCAGCAGGTTTCTTGTATGTTGACGTCAAAGTTGACACCGTTTTGAATTTTAGTCATATTATTCAATAACGCATGTAGGTAATCTAATTTTGATTTTTTTTATGGTTATTACAAGTGTTAAGAAAGACCGAATAATTTTCAGTGTGCTTATACGTTTTCTCATTAAGACACTGAGAATTTATCAGGTTTTCTAAAAATCGTGATTACTTTTACGAAGCAGGAAATGAAATATCTCGAAAACTGGCGCACAAATTATATTTTGGGCACACATTTTTGCACAAATATGAGCTCTGCCGATGCACAATATATTTCTCTATGATCATTTGTTTAGAATTTGCCTGCTGGAACAACGTTACTCCAGCAGGATCGTTTTTTCGGTTTTTCCCCAAAACGTTTATGCGGCGCACATTTATACCAGATTAGATGGGACGTTACCGGTAACTTACTCAAGGCAAGTAAATTCCCGGTAAAATAGGGAAATGAGTAATTTTAGGTAAAAATTAATTATTAAACTTAAGTTATTAATCATGTAATTAATACTTAATAGTATTTGCAAGTGCCGGAAGAACAAAATCTATATTCGGCTTGATATATTATTACAGGTTCAGCCCCTTAGAAATCTACAATTTCAAATTGTCATCTCAATATTTTAATATAAGAGATGTATTTCACTTAGATGTGTTTATTCAAAGTAGGTAATCTTTGTACATTTTAGTGCATTATTTTCATAGCCGATGTTTATGGACGGCATTTTTTTTTTGTAAAAAAATAGTAACTAGGTACCTAGGAAACACTTTCCTGGAGTAACTTACACCCTGTGACGTTAACACAAAATGGTAGGTACTACATATTTGCAGAAGTAAATTAGAAATATTGTCTCGGTACATATGTGAAACAAATGTGGTCCAGTAGTTCCGATTTTCTGAATGGCTGGTCACTTTTAAGTTTATAACTGTATATGGTACCAAATAAAAAAAAAATTGAATTTGGCACCAACACTCGTGGGTTCGATTTCCCACACAAGAGAAACATTTGTGCATGAACATGTCTGTTAAGTCTTGGTCTGGATGTTTTAAGTGAGGTACCTAGGGCGCATCAACCTACCACCGCCTCACAGAAAACTGCAGCCAAATAACTCTAGGGGGTAGTGTTCCTGTGTGAGTGAGGTCACCAGTAAGCTCCTAAGGAGTTGCTGTGTAAGCAGCAGAGGCATCGTGCAAGAGATACTTAATATACTACAAGCATTAACAGGATATGGTAACTGCTTTAAATCAGGTAGGCCGCATGCTAGTATTCCTCAAGTTGTATAAAAAAAAAATATTTGACTATTTCTACATATCAAATATGGCATTTGGTCCAGCGGTTCTGATGCTTACAATACTGTAAGCAGCGCGACTTTTAATTAAACATTCAATGTATTTTAGGCACTATTTATCACAGAATAACGTTAAGATGTGAACTCTACATCGCGCCATATCCTCCCAGTCATCACTAATTATATTCACGTATATACCAGCAAGACTCATTTGAATGGTAGAGTCGGTCGGTACAGTTGGTATATATTCCTAGCAAGTAGATTTGAACGAAAGTACCGAAAATTTCTACTCAATAAATTAGAATGTTCGTCTAACAAAATCTCGTTTTTCGGGAAGCACGTTAATTACCTACCTACCTTCTGTAGTTATAGTATGAATCATAACATACCTAACAGGAGTCATTTACGTTTGGGGATATTAGCAATAACACAAACCCGCGTTGTGGAAGGGTACAACTGGGATACTAGCTAAAAGATTGTCAAATTAAAACACAGTAACTTTAAAACAAACATTTATTAACGAATAAACAGTGCAGTAAAGTTAATACTAAAAGATGTATATATTAAAATTAAAACACGCAACTTACCTGCAGCTGAAAACTTTGGACGCTACAACCTCGGTGTCCCCGTAGTTCGTCATGGAAATAAAATTATAAATGATTAGAAATTAAAAACAAAAATAAACACTGAACATGATGAAAATAATACATCCTTGAACCTACCTACCAGGTTGCATAAGTTACAAGGCGTATAATTTAAAGAAATAGTTTTTTTTTTATATATTAGCAGCCACTTCAGAAATGTTGGCAAATGTGCAACTATTTATGGAATATAATATTACGAATTCATAGTGATGTAGTTTATTTAAAATACGTTAGCAGCAGAGACGGTGGCAACACGTGTGATATTCTGTGTTGCAGGCGTCCATAATTTCGGGTAAGCACTTCACATCAGACGGGTTGCATACTTGTTTGCGGCGACGTAGAACACAATAGTTCTATTATCCTTCACTGAAATTTGGGGAGATTAATATTTTCTGAAATTAGACAACGTAGGAGGCACAAATACTATGATCGGATCAACATCTGTCAAGCTTTCGAAACGAGACTGTAATCTCTTCAGAAGCCAGAAAACGCCACATTTATAACGAAAAATCAACAACGGCACACGTACCACAGATACGTTTATTGATAGTAATTTACGTACCTATAGTAAGATTTCCGTCAATCTTACAGAACTCCTATAGAATACATACCGAAATTCAAATGTATTAAGATTAACTAGTCTAAAATTTACAAATATTATAAAACAAATTTGATTACAAATATAGATATAGGAAATAAACCTTCGTAAGACTAATGTCCACGGTAAGACTAGTGTCCAACAGTACAGTATCGATGGGTCACGGCAAAAGTCCCAAGTAGTACATAAGTTGTGAATTCATTAATTCCTTTCAGTCTTAGGAGACAGGTACACACTAGCGACACGCTAACAAAAATAAAATTGCTAAGTACACAATTAATAAAAAATAGATTGTTTGAGAAAGTATGTAATTCATTTATAACTCTTTAACATGATAAATGTAGTTTGTGAAACAAAAAGTAGTGAAAGTAGCAGTTTCTGGCATTGTTTGGTTTCAAAAACTTAATGGTGCTTAGTTTCATTATGTTGTTTGGTTCTTAAACTGAAGATCCTTTATGTGTTTAGTCATGTATTTAGGAATTATTAAATTTTAGACCATGGCTCACCCCTATCATGAACAAATTGATAGTGTTTTATCAAAAGGTGGTAACAGGAAACCTAGAAAGCAACGAGCGTGTATGAGACGAGCTATGAATGTTAAAGAAGCGAGTGAGGTGTCCAAGAACAAAGTCATTTGGCGCCTGGACCTCTCTGCCTACCCCGCAAGGGTCTTTCCGTAAAGATGCGCTAGTGAACGCTTGCGATTTGTAGAAAACGTTAAAACCGAGTAGTTTTTAAACAGACAGAGAAAAATAGTCTTTCATCACTAGCAAATACCCCTATTACACATACACGTGAACAGTTCCTCAGGGTCTAGAATTTGTATGACATAGGTAGATGTGTCAAAATGTACATTATATTGTAAATCTTTACTTGGCTGAATTATTAGGAATGCAACTAGACACTGCCAAACATTTTGAAGTGGTCACTAAAGATTTTTACTTTACGGTATTTGAAATACCTACAGGTCCTTTCGCCCATTGTCGTTTTACTTGAATACACAACTATAAAATATATTCTTATAGTTTTGTATTCATGTTCTTGCTTTGATGTGTTATGATTTTGAGTAAGTATGGTGTACGGGGTCTAGCTTATATAAAAAAATATTCAGAAGTAGGTATGAGTCAACAAGCCTAGGTACCTTATACCTAAGTAGTACTATATCTTGGTATTCTACCAGACCATTCCCAATTTTGTCAAATTAATAGCATGTTATAAGCTTTATCTTTCAATTTACATACAGTTGTTATAATGAAATTACAACAAAAAGATTAGATTGGGATTACGGTATGTGCCACATCAACGGCGCAAAGACAGGGATAAAAGACAAGCTGCGTTCTGCATCCAGTACTATGACTCAAGACACTATTAAAAACAACCAGAATACACTTGAGTACGTAGTCAGTACACGGAAACTAGACTAGCGTGAAATACACCCGAAGCGGGAGGATTATAATCAGTATGTACATAGAAATTAGACACTAGATCGGCAGACACCAGAAGCGGAGCCACTAGGGACTTTCAATTCAAAAGGAGACTACAGGGGTTGTGAAAATTGACGACGATTTAGTTTTTATTTCCACTGGATTCGCAGAATTCTAAGTAGACGAAATCTGTAAACAACATGAACAACTAGTTACAAACGAAAGCGGTGGATAGATTTTATGATACTAATCATATGCTGAACACCATCTTTGCATATAAATTAATAATTTTACAATAAGCAAAATGAAATGGGGGAAACACCATTATTTCTTTCTCGGGTCGAGACGAACTAAGAAAAACTTGAAATTGATTAAGATTTCCTCAATAATATAAACAATTGTACAATGTATAAGACTTGATGGGGAAGGTTTTACTGATACTGATGTCACCAAGGTCAATGTCTTCCTGATGTCATTTCACAAGTAATCTAAAAAGTACGAATTTAAAAGTGACTGAGAGCACTTACCAATAAAATCTTAGATTCATTACACGCAAATTCAAAGGGTAATTTGTGAAACATTTTGAAAATCAAGATTCAACTGTAAAACTAGACGTACAATATTTATACATACGAGAGAATGAATTGAAATTGATATTATAAGTAGCATTTAAAATAGGTTCAAAATTGGTTTGTATAGTGCTCTGATGTGCTGCTCCTGGTTTCCAATTAACCCATCTAAGAAACAACTGTAAATAGAAAACACGGTTTGGCATTGATCAGCATGCACAAAAAAATTATATGATCCTATTATTTATTTAACATGTTCACAATTCATCGACCTCCTATAGGGGTCTTAGGAGTAACATAACGTAAGAGTATGAGACTCCTTTCGGGGTCGCTGTTAAATGGAGTATTGTATTGTGTCGAGTAATTTTAGTATATCGAAAGTTTATCAAAATATGAATTTTGATAAACTTTCGATATACTAAAATTATTCCCACATGAATTGATCTGTTGGAAATTGAAAACCTTTTATTTTTATTTCTCTCCATATATCATTCAAAATATTGTCGACAGTAATTTACCGTGGTTAACTCAACAGGACATATGGGGTGTACTTTTTTCATTAGTATGGGGACTGTGAACATGTTAACAGACAGCACAGTTCGGCGAAAACAGCTAAGTAAACGTTTAGCCGGTACTATTATTTGGTTATACCATGGTCCCCCACCGAAACTTTCATCCCTAGTTATGTAAAACAAAGTAAGGGATAGAAGGAGCGCAGTCAACCGCAGGCACCGAGGAAAAACCCTCAAGCAGTTACATTGTGACTCCTTACTTTCGACAATAGCTTGCTTATCCAAAGCATTTAATTTTCAAATTACGAAAAATAATTAGATGAAATGTAAAACTAAAAACGACAGACATAATAATAATATATATATTTGCCAGTGGCAATTACTTTGCAAGATAATTAAATATACCACTTTTACCACACCCAAGAGAATAATGATTAATACTTAGCATGCATGCATCTCCAATGCACGCAAAGTATTATACTGCATCCATTTTATCGAGCTACTTTTGACAGATCTTATCTATTTCGGATTAGAGAGATACGCAACACTTGATAGTTAAGTCTCTTTCAGACTCAATGAAATGATGATTACCCGTCAAAAGTTTAATTATAAAATGGTCAGTGTATAAATAGTCAAGAAAAAAAATATATTTAATATTTTAAGGCGATATAAATATCCATCCACTTCCATAGCGAGTTTGCTTGCAAACGCTTCACGTTTTGATTTCACTGTGCAACACTTAAATTAGAAATAAACTTACCGGACCGCGTCCTAATGAAAACAAATAAGTAGACTTCCTAGAAGAGATCGTAAAATTGCCAAATACCCAAAAAAATTCCAATTTTCAAACTGGTTTTACCTATTGGAACCATGGTGTAAGCAAATCGTAGTACAGGCTAGTCATCTTTAACGTTTTTCGGCAAACCAAGCAGTGTGTAAGTAATGAACGTCTTAAATTTCTTATACCTACCGATCAACGGACAAATCGTGTTTTCGGTTTATGGTTATTTATTAAAAGGGTAAATTAGAGAACAGGATGGAACTCGATGTGGGTAGAATACTACACTATACTTTCCTACCTGACACTTTGTTTAGTACCTATATAACTTTTACCTGCTTTCCATACCTGGACCAAAATGTAAATAAACTGGAAAGTTCCAGACGCATACCTATTGTTCTATTTGCAGTTGTATTTTGCCGACACAAACAAACACATAACAGACCTATTCACAGATAAGTCCATTTCACAAAATGGAACTTTGTTTCGAGACTGTTTGTTGTAGAATGCTAATGTGTCTACCTGTTTATTAATTAGTTGCCAGGTAGCCTTACGGCATGATCGCCTCATAGCTTGCCGGCGAATTATTATTATTCGATAAGGAACTATAAAATTATATGATAAACAAGCAACAATATTTATAGTAATTAAAAATGACTCCTCGTTATACTCAAATTAATTTTGAAGTCACCAGTAAACTCCTAAGAAGTTGCTATGTAAAAAGAGAAAGAAAAAGAGAGGTGTCATCGCGCGAATGATTTAGCGTTCTTAGGCTACAATCAATCTTTACATCAGTTGGGCTAAAAGCTTGTTATACCTCCCGACGTTGTATAAAAAAAAATCATCAAAATAATTTGGAACTTAAAAATAAAAGTTGTCGGGTTGGATTTCTTTTTTGTGTATAAATTTAAGGAAGGTTTTACTAACTGTGAACAAATTTAGAAATACTTATTTTAATAAACTTCAATTATGTACTTTTATTATTTTAAAGAGCTATTTGTACAATATAAAAAGAACTATTTGTAAAATATTGTACATATATTGGTAACGTGATTTTAAAGGGCCAAGTTTTTAAATGAATTTTTTTTTTTTTTTTTGTACCGGACTGTTTCACGGTTTTTAAACTTTAGGTAAATTTGTAAACATTTACAAATAAAACAGTGTAATGGCGCTGTAAAACTAATTGCTGCACCGTGATGCCATCGAAGTATAATAAAACCTTAAATTAACTTGCCCATTTTCGTAAATTCAAAATAGTATTTTGAATAAAAAAAATCAGCATTTACTACAAAAAAAATCAGCTTTACTATTGGTGAAGATATTATAAACATTAACTAAATTTGTCATCAGCCTGTTTTATTTATAGAAAGGCATATATACATATGTATTGATATGTTTGACTTTTAACCTTATGCATAATACACATAGTTCATCATCAGTTAAAGATGCGACACTTGTAGTGAGGGCCACGTAACTAGGTATTTTCAACGAAATACTAGCTTTGGAATAAGACAAAATAAGATTCTGTGAAAATTATTTTAAAGTTCACTGAACCTTCAACAAGTCATCATGCACATAATAAATTACACTATAATCATTTCTATTTATTCGCAGAGTATGCAGGATATTCAAGGCTTATTCTTACTTATCTCAAGGTTTTAGGCTTCCTTGATGATATGTTTTATCCTACTACAAAAGTTTAGTGGTAAGGGGGTAGATGACATCATACATTTTTAAAATAACTCACGTTTTAAGCGCCTGGGGCAATACAATATGTAAATTTGACTATATGAATCTGTACAAAAATCTGTGAACAGGACATTATGTGTGAAATAAGGTGACGGGTAATGTTCATAATAATGTTGTTTATTATTGTGTTTAGCCTGGTCTCACATTAATTTTTGCAAATTTATCATCTTAGAAATACACATGACTTTCAGTTATATTGTTTTTTTTCATACCTAAATTCCTTACGAAACGAGTAAATACAATGATAGTGTTATATAGCATGGTTAAAATAAACCATATTTTATAAGAGCGAACTTTTCAACATTAGAGAAGTTTTTTTTATTCGCCTAGAAACAAAAATAAACATTGACCAAAAAAGTGAAGTTTAGCCTCAATTCGGAAAGAGGACGACATAAGTACTTAATTTCATAGAAATAATATTATACAAACTGTTTCTTTATTTCGCCAAAAAATGGCACCCTTTTGGCAGCATTGCATGTATTATAAACTTCTAACAGCAGAGCTTGAGCAGACAGATGGTGCTGTTTGCTCAGCTGTACCTCTCACCTCAGTTACAGTTATCCAAATACAGTTACTCAACCTCATTTGAAGTAACTGTAATTTTTATTTGTAGGTTTTGAATGATGAGAACACTTTATGAGCAACAATGAATACAGACTTGTCAATGTAGGTTACAATACATACCTACACTCACTAAATAACTGAAAGGAACCTAGTAAATAACAGGGAAAAATAAATGTAATTACTACTAGGGAGAGTAAGGATCTATTAAACATAACGCTAGCTTCAATATCACTGATTATTAAAATGCACATTTCCAAAGTGCATTTTAACTGTTATGTGACATTAACTACAAAGGAAAATAATTTATACAAGGTATATTTACAAAGAAGATCTAAGGAAACAACCCTACTGATTTTGTATTAAAATTTATTTTTACATTAAATTATCCTATAAGTCATAATTCTATACCTAAATAATCATTTAACAGCTATTTGAGAACTTAATACTGAGTAAAGTCTGAAAAACTAATAAAAATGTTGATTCACTTCACAGTCTGAAATTGTCAGCGCTAAATTATGTTCATGATCACCTAGCATCTAAAATCCTCAAGGGAGTTCTTACAGAGATTATCCTAAATTGTACTTAATTATCCGTAAAAAAATGTTAGCGATTATCATTTTACAAATCTATACCTTACAAAGTATGTCACGGCAAGTACCTAAGTACTACAATAAATAGAAGACCAACTTACAATTCAGTACACATTTCAAAATATTCTAGAATTCTCTAAAGATAAGAGTTAAAGAACTTCAACTACATGTCTATTGGTATCCTGACGGCTTCTCCTAGGTGGTCTCGCATGTGGACCATGAGGTGCGTATCTAGTGCTCCGGAGCGGACTGCCTACACTAGCACGGTTAACACTGCTTTACTAGTGTACTTAGCACGAAACCTAGAGATTGAAAAAATCTTTAATGAGTCATGGACAAGTAAATACACTAACAGAGGGGCTACCTGCATAGCATTAATCATCAACTAACATCAGAGAATATCAAGATAACTATCGCTTCCTAATTAATGCTATGTAGTGCTCAACAGACCTAGAACAGAAAACAAAGAGTAGTGACTAATTCACATAACTTCCTAATGAGTCATCAAGAAGAATGTCGACAACTGATATCATTAAGGAGGTTTTTGTAATTAGTGGTGTGAAATGAGTGTATGATTATGAAGATACATTCTAATAATGACAGAACAATTATGCCACTTGCAAGCAGGGAATTCATTTCAAAGTGAAACCAAGCTACAAACTCACTGCTTTTACCATGAGACAATGTAAGTAATTTAGAAAGAGATTTTAAAAAAGTTCCTAGGCATGACCTCAAGGTTAGAGTAGCACATGAATAATGTCTCTGTGAATGTAGCAAGCAGTCAGACTGTTCTGACTTACCATATGGCAATTGGTATGCTCGTTTTTTGACTTAAAGAACCAGTATTGTACTTACGTAGTCTAGAATCTGCCTCCTCGGCCTTGCCCACCATAGTTGCCGCCGCCGTAGCCGCCACCGCCCCCACCACCCTGGTTCATGTTGTATGGTGTGCTACGATTATTGCCACCATACTGTTGATTCCTTGTTGGGCCCCCACTGTAACTTTGCTGGTTATAGCTTCCAAAATCTTGGTTACCACCACCCCAGCCTCCACCACCTCCTCCTCTAGTATTGCCACCCCCATAACCACCTCCTTGGTTGCCTCCCCAACCACCCCCTTGGTTATTATCCCATGGGTTGGAATTATTCCAACCACCCTGATTACCGCCATATCCTCCTGTAACATCACAAATTAACAAGTTTAATTTATGTATGGATCAATTGAACTGCTATGAAATATTTATGTAAATGTAAACTTACCAGAGTTACCTCCCCAGCTGTCACCTCGACCTTGGGCTTGCCTTCCACCACCTCGCTGGTCAGACCCATCTTTGGGCAGGGCTTTCTTAACATCCAGTTGCTTTCCATTAATTTTGTGAGGTACATTCACTAAAAATAACAAGTTTCAATAAGTATTCGGTAGGTAATGACAATTGACATGGGGATGTAGAAGGGAGAAGACAAATACAGTTCAGTTCTAAGGATGATGATAGATCATTAGTTAGTCCCCTGTAAATGACTGTTCTATTATATGAACAGATTTAGTGTTGGTTACAAATAATGTATATTGACTTGCGTACCAAATCTTCCATCCTGGCAGTAAGGTATAGCTAATAGTCAATAGTTACTATCCACAGTTAGAGAAGCCAGAAATGGATACAACATCCACGCTGGGGCAAGACTGTGGGGCCCATATTATGTATGAAAATGATGTTGTTTGTAACACATGCTACATCTATATGTAAATGTATGATGATGCCGCAAAGTAAATGAATTTACACAATTTTTTTTAGAACACTATCTAATACTTAACAAATTTTGTTTTGTTTCATTAATTGATAAATGACAAAGAGTTCATATTATATTACCCCATCAAAGTAACAATAATAACATTCAAATTGTTTGGAAATAGAAAATCTTAAGTTACATGAATTAAATTTTGTCAAAACAAATACTTACAGCATACTTTATCCACAGGATCATAGTCATCAAATTCAACAAATCCAAAGCCACGTTTCTTGCCCGTAGCTTTGTCCGTTACTATGCTCACATTCTGGACAGTGCCATATGCTGAAAAATATTCTCTTAGCTGGTCTTCATCGTGGTCATCTTTAATACCACCAATGAACAATTTCTTGACAGTAGCTCCAGCTTCTGGATTTTTGATATCTTGTCTTGCCACAGCCCTCTTAGTTTCAACAACACTGAAATAATATAAGTTTATATAACAGTCAAAATACACCCTAGTAAATGATGATAACCAGTAGGTACAATAAAACTCCAAAACAGCACCCTTGATGAAATGTAATGTCAGTCAACTAAAGTTGTAAATTAACCTGTCTTACTTTTAGCTGATAGTAGACAAAAAAATTATCAATAAAAATTAATACTTCCAAAGTAGTTGTTTACTAAGCATATAGGGTTATATCTATATTTTCGTGGTGTATAATAATAGTTTCTTTTTGTCACACAGAAAAACAGAAAGAAGCCAGTGGAGAAGCAGTGCAAAAATACTGTATATGGATGTAAAAAATACAGATAATAATACAAATATTCTAGAGATTGTAGAAAAAGGGTAATATCCCAATATATTGTAGAGCCTTGTTAATTTTTACTCAGGCTAATCTGAATATCACTAAACCCTATTGTGACCTAGTTTTTTTTTTTTTTTTTTCAAAATTAATTTCTCATAGAAGGTGAGCTTTAGGACAAAAAATTAAGGACCAAAAGTGTTGACCATGACAACAAAAAATATCACTGAACATTTTTCTAAGACCTTGACCACTATGTACCCAAGACCAATAAATACCTAAAAAAAAAAATACCAAATACCATTCATTCAGAGTAGGTAACATGCAATTGAAACGCATGTTAAGAATGAAAATTATAGTAAAAAGTTATCAGATATTAATTTTTGAAATAGAAGTTTAGTTATTACGTAGTAATGACCAAATCGATGTAACATTATCGGTGCCACGGAAAATATCACAAATATAAAATCATGAGACATTCACCATAGTGGTACCTTATGTTATTTGCAGTTTAAAACGATATGAAACCTGTATAAGGCCTTTCATATAGCTGGACTGCAGATAATCTATTAAATATTAACAAACTTACCGTCCATCGATGCGATGCGGCCTATTGTTCTGAGCGTCATCAACCATGTGCGCTTTGGAATACGTGATGAACCCGAATCCTCGCGACCTCTTCGTCTTCGGGTCTTTCATTACGACAACGTCGACAATTTCTCCCCATTTTTCAAAATGAGACTTTAAAGACTCGTCGGTAGTACGGTAATTGAGACCACCAATAAATATTTTACGGTGAACCTCGGGTTCATCCTGAAAGTAGGACGCTAAGTGAACAAAATGGCGGACAACATGGTGTGAACGTGCAAGTGTGGATATTATCAAGAATTCGAAATCCTTATAACCATGCTACGGTTTTAACACGCATATATTTAAAATGTATGAAGGTGCAGTGAATAAAAATAAGACATCAAAATGTATACGCATTAAACGATGACTCAGTAATTGTATGACCTAAATGAAATTATTCATGTACGAAAGAAGGTACTTACAAAGCCATCGTCACCATTTTGCGGCCTCATCTTGATGCACTTATTAAATTGTATGTAATAAAAAGGACTAAACTACACTTTACTATATTTCAGTAAATTAAAAATTACACTAATTTGGCGTGGTAACTAAACGAACGGACGACTGTTAATGAACGACCGTACGAAAGCGACGCCACTCCAAAAAGAAAGAGAGGAGTCGGTTCCACGCCACGCCAAGAGTGAAAAAAATCGATTGTACGGGGACTAGGAGGAAATAGCTTGTGATTGGTTGAAATGTCGTGAAGCGTGGCAGTGGTGGGAGTCGTGGGCCGCTGGGGGTTGCCAGCAGCAGTACGAGATTTATTACATTTCTACTTTATGGGTAGATTACGGCCATTAAATACCAAGGTACTGAAATCTACCTACCGAAATGTTTTAAATTGACATTTGTACCAAAATCGACTAAAATTATCAAAATCTAACTAAGCTAAAATAACATTTTGCAAACTGAGAGAAACAAGTGATAATTATAGTTAAAGTGTTGTGTTACATAAAATATTTTAAATTATAGGAAAGGACATAGACACAATCACAACTAATTAATCAATAAAGAAGTACTTAACAGCAAGTCACACAGTATTTATAATTATTTTTCATTATAACAATTTTATTATTCTCACTACGCCGCAATTATTTGGTATAAAATTAAAATATAGCATATTCAAGTTTAGGCGTTAGACAATATTATATCTAAATTCACATTTCTTTCACTCAAAGAATTTTGAGAGATGGAGATGTGTGTCGAGGCCCAACGCGTCGCGCTCTTTATTCCTTTCTATCAGTCGCCAGACCTATTCGTTATTTTGTCAACCAGAAAAGAAACACAGAAATTACAATACAAAATGTATTGTAATTTCTGTGTTTCTTTTCTTATCTAATTATGTATTTTGAACTTTTGGTGATTATTTTCCCACCCAAAACAAGTACGCTTTTGTTCCGGCGGCAATAGGCACTATTTTTAAATACTGCTAATAAATACTACACTAAATTGAAGAAATATTAATTACCCGCATGAAAGTTATCGCTTATATAGAACTGTATATGTTTTCTATTTCAACAAGGTTATAAAACCATTTTATACCGAAAGCTACTTAGCTATTTGAATAAAATGTGATAGTTTAAAATGAGAGACTATTACCCGTTCGACAGATCAAAAAGCGCGATCTGATATTTAACAGTTGCCTGTGGTTGTTTGCATAGATCTTGGAGCAGCCAAATTCGCATGGTAACGGGCAGCTAACAGTTAAGAAAGAATGTATATTATTGCCGCCGCAGTGTGGTTCCTTAGATTTCTTGTTCGTTGAATGGTTTCTGCATTCTCAGCTATATATTATAACCAGTGACAGGAGCAGGTAGATTGATTTAGGTTACGGCGCGCGTTGATGTATACAATTTAAAAATATTTTATAGGTCAAGTTTAAAATCCGATTTCATGCAGATGCTTCTACTAATAGATTAGTTTTTGAAATTTAACTTTTATATTATACGTTAATTTTATTTGCGAATATCGAGATTGTGCTTGTTTGCCAGCTTAGTGAAATAAAAATAGAAATATACGAATATGCTAGTGAACGACAAAACTATTACTCTACTTACGATTACCAAAATAATATGGCCCTACTAAATATCACGAAAGTATTTTCAGAAAAATGATAATCACAACTGAATTACCAAACAATTTTTAACTAATTGTGTTAACGATACAACCCTGGGGAATAAACGAAAAAAATCGGCCAAGTGCGAGTCGGAATCGCGTACGAAGGGTTCCGTACCATTATCTATAAAACAGTAAAAAAATCACGTTTATTGTATGGGAGCCCCCCTTAAATATTTATTTTATTTTAATTTAATTATTTATTCTTAAAGTGAATATATAACTAAATATTCTGTGAATATTTCAAGCGTCTACCTGTTGCCGTTATCAATATCAAGCAAAAATGAGCAAAAAAAATCACGTTTGTTGTATGGGAGGGCTCCCAAATATTTATTTTATTCTATTTTTTAGTATTTGTTGTTATAGCGGCAACAGAAATACATCATCTGTGAAAATTTCAACTGTCTAACATCTATAGGGTACGGTCACAGCACCACTTCAGCGGGGCATTAACTTTTTATCTCCTCGCATATGTAGCATACAAATATAATGACCAATTTAAAAATTAAATCTTTCGCAATTTGTACATATATATAATGTATTAAAATAATAAGTAACATGTATTTTTTGCAGATACAAATAGTTACAGAATGCGTTGTTAAGTGACAACGAAAATAAAGCTTTCGATTATCCGTTCAAATCCTATATATTTTTTTTATAGCACCAAGGTGACAAACAAGCATACGACCTGCCTGATGGTAAACAGTCACCGTAGCCTATGGACATTTACAACACCAGGGGTGTCACTCATGCGTTGCTGACCCTGAATATATTTAATACCAAAATTTACGTTATACTTATATGGTGTAATGTAAATTTTCACTAGTGTGTAATAGGCAACCTAATAATAATAATATGTAATACCTCCCGAGGGTCGAATCGAGGGCTGGCACCTGTAACACAGGTCTTTTATCCTACTATAAATGACGGTTTCGACTATCGAGTAGGTCTTTTGTCATATTTTTGATGTAATCGTAATTGCAAAATTTGTAATTCTTCTTGTAATTGCATATCTAAGAAACGGGTCACGTGCCAGAAGCGTGCTCGTCCGCCAACACTGCCAATCAATTAGATTGCAATTATGGCCCAAAAGCGCACCGATGTACGCATTAGGGCGTCCACCGGAGGCGACGCGCAGCGATCCGCCGCCGTCGGTGCGAATATAGATGCATGCGGCGGTGAGAGCCGCCACCCACTTACTCTTACCCATTTTAGATGCTTTGTGTGTGACAGAGACTAAGCGCAAGGGGAGCAACACCGATGATCTGCCCGGTGGAATAATAGCCTGCATTGTGCCTTCTGGCTCAGGTTTTTACTGCCAAGAAGATTTCCCAACGCTTCATTCACACTATTCCCAGCACTCACTCGTCTTACCACATCTGCGGTGTACCTTCTATCCCTGCTGAAAGCGCATCCAAGATATACAAACTCATCCACTTGTTCCAACACTTCATCATCAACCGTAATCCTTACATTCGTTCTGGATTCTTCTCTTTCAAATACCATTATCTTTGTTTTCTTCGCATTCAGTAGTAAGCCTTTCTCCATACATTCGTCTTTCGTCGTTGCGACCAGTGTTTGCAGTTCAGATGGTGTATCTGCAAATAGCACGGCATCGTCTGCATACAGCAGACAGTTCACCACTAAGTCACCCATGCGCAATCCCACATTCGTTGACCTTATTCTCTGCAGACAACTATCGAGATACAGGATAGCCTAGCAAATAGCATGCAACCCTGTTTGACACCAATTTTGACATCAAACCAGGGTGACATGACACCATCTATCCGCACATGCTGAGCAATCCTTGTAAGTGGACTGCACAGCACGGAGCAGTGAACTGTCAATCCCATATCTCGGCAATGGGACATATTGCCTAGATATTTACAGTTCCTTTCGCACAACCCTATCAAATGCTTACCACAACAAAAGTACCACAAAACCGCATAAAACCTTCTGGTTTATGGCCAGATGCTTCTCCACGATATTGCGGAGCGAGAAAACTTGATCCGTACATCCCCTTCCATTTTGGAAACCTCCTTGTGCGTCCCACAGCATTTCATCGGATTTCACCCTCATTCTCCTTTCAATCACCTTTCCATATACTTTTGCTGCTAAGCTGATCAAACTGATGGCCCTATAGCTGGCGCAGTCCATGTGTGACCCCTTGCCTTTATACATGGGCACGATGACTGCGCGTCTCCAGTGCATAGGTTGCATAAGTACCAGAAGGCGTCCCGGACGTAAGTGCCACCTAGTTTGATCATCTCAGCCGTGATCAGATCAATTCCCGCTGATATTCCATTTTTCGTATCGACCATTCGATCTCATCCATAGTTATGCCTTCGTCGGACGCCGTCAACATGGAGTAAGCATCCGACTCACTCTCATTGTCAGCGTCCGAGGCATACTCATACATTTCCTCAAAATATTCACTCCACCGTTCTAACACTTCCTGAGTATTCGCAAGAATGACACCAGCTTTAGACTTTATCTTATCCATTCTGGATGCAGACGATCCACTCCGAGACTTTTTTACCTCTCTCCAAAAGAGTTTGGTATTTGCCTCGAAGATTTTTGATAGCCTCTCTTCCTCATTCATAATTTGTCTTTCACGCTTTTCTTTCACTAAAGCCTTGGTTTCATTCTTGCTTAGACGGTACATTTCTTTCTTCTTTTCTCTCATATTTTCATTTAAGGGCAAAGATGATACGTAATCCAGCCACGCTTTTCTCTTTCTTGCTACGGAGGATTCAACCTCCGCATCCCACCAGGCATCTCCTTTCGCTGTGTTACGTCTCTTTGCGCATCCACGAGCTTCTTTTGCACTTTCCACCATACTTTCTTTCAAAACTTTCCAACAATCATCCACATCACGGAATAGGTAAATCCACGTCTGAGTCGGAGAAGCTTGCATTTGCAAGTCTCTCACTTACCAGATACCTTTTGTATTTAATGAGCGATATATAGTTACAGATGTCAGTCATATAAAATTACAGATCAAGACGGAAGTCATATAACCTTTGCGCAGTGTTTCAAATATTGATATAACGCCAATTTTGCTAAATATGTTAAAGTTTAAAAATATTTTAATGGTTGTAGCATTTAACGGCCACCTCTACTTCCGTAGCATTTTTTTATCTTATTGATTTGATGCAAATGTGTTAATATTGTAGGTAAGGTAATGTTAAACCATGCCGGTAATTCCTGGGTAGTTTGACTCGGATTGGCATCCACCATCTCCTTCAATTCAACGTTATTCAACTGTGTGAGCGGTATTCCACATGGTTCGTGCTTTAAGTCGAAGTTTCGATTACGAAAGCGTTTAAACCAAAAACGCGCGGTGCGTTCATTAGCAGTCTCCTCTCCAAACGCAGCATTGATATTGCGAGCCGTTTCTGCCGCGTTAGTTCCGCGTCTGAATTCGTAATCAAAAATTATTCGGATGTTCGAAGTACCTATCTATCGTTCCCGTCTAACCTGAATAAAAAAAACAATTGAGATTCGAAAACCAAATGTTGCACATTTTTTTTAAAGATACACTACACCTCATATGTATCACGTGAAAAAAGTTTCACTCGAAAATCTCACACCATGAAGGTTTAATGTAATTTCAAAGTATCTATTACTATGAAAATATTATTTCAATAATTAAATTAAATTATGAAACAGCGGTTGTTTACCGGCCTTATCGGCTAAGTCATTCTGAGAAGGAAGTAGACAAGACTCTGATACTCTGCTTATACAAGTCTAATTTTATAGGTTTCAAAGAAAACCGACGGTGGCCGTCTTTCTCTAGACTACAGAGCACTTAACAAGAAAACTATTAGAGATCCCTACCCACTTCCTCGCATAGACGATCAAATTGATCTACTTAGTTGCAACAATTACTTTATTAGTTTAGATATGTCTAGTAGTTACTATGAAATACCCGTAAAGCAGGACTGTACTTAACAGCTTTTATTACTCCTGATGGGCTTTACTAGTTTCGACGCCCTCCATTCGAATTAGCTAACTGTCCTGCTGTTTTTCAGAGGACTTTAAATAAAATGCTATGTAAATCACGAGAAAAAAAGGTGATATAGCGTATATGGATGTCTTACTCATAGCCGGTAAAGATTTTATGCTTTTAGAGGATGCTGGGCTTACGCTAAAAATATAGATTTTTTGCCAAAGAAATAGATTATTTGGGGATTTCAAATCTCGTCAGAGGGAGTCCGACGAGGTAAAGCTGAAATTTAGGCCGTGAAATCTTTTCCCGAACCAACAAATCTTCACGAAGTTCATCAATTCATATGGTTAGCAAGCTATTTCCGAAAAATGATCAAAAACTTCTCCTTAATAGCAAACCAATCTTACTAAAAATAACCAACCGTGGTTATGGGAGCGACAGCAGTAAGAGGCTTTCCAAACACTAAAGAACAATGTGATGTTTCTTAACACGGTTTGGAATTCTATTCCAAAAAAAGTCACCATCGGCTGATTTAAAACCTATAGTCGTAAAACTACTATAGAAGAGGAAAAAATGCACTCATACGAACTCGAAACTCTGGTTTTTGTCACTTCACTAAATGGATTTAGGGTGTACCTATTAGGAAAACATTTTAAAATTGTTACCGATTGTAGCGCCCTCCGAGCTACATTTGTAAAAAGGTATATTATCCCTCGTGTGGCTCAAAGGTGAATAGCGTTGCAGGAGTATAATTATTTAATAGAGTATACGCCAGGTCACGCGATGCAATTTCATCTATGCATTAACCCGTAATCCTTTAATCAATAATAATGATATTAATATATTAATTTATTCCCCGCAGGGCAGCTTGTGGCGAGCTGTTGGGGCGTAACGACACCACGGGTACCCGAGTGCTCCAGAGAGTCGATCAGGGCCTTCGTCTCCGGCGTGTCTTCGTCGGTCGGAGTGGAAATCCAAGAAGGCCCGCAGGACTCTCAGCTCTGGCTTGCCTTCATTGGCCGTCCAAAGAGGAGTCGATAGCGATAGAGAGATAGATAGATTGCTCTAGCAGCTGATATGCTCCAGGGGTGGAAGTGTTAAAGGGCATAACGCCGCGAGTAACTTCGGAGAAAGCGCAGCACACCTCTCAACACCCCTGAGTCACTCACACCGGTGTTGCCCCCAGCCGACTTTCTCTGGCATTTCGGGGGTCCATCTAGTGAGTGGCAAGCCACCGCCTGCCGAAAGTAACATCAGATATGATAGTTATGGCAGGCGTCCGTCCCTCTTCTGCAATAGCCCGGTTCTAATAATACCTCCAAATTTCATTTTAATAGCCCACTTTTTTCCGACATATTTCCAATAGTCCCAATACCTGCCGTGACCTGTTCGTTCGTATATTGTCCCATTGATATCCCCTGGAGTGGGTCACGGCGGGTGTACAACATTACATAGTCTTTCCGAAGGGGCCTCTACGCGTTGGATCCTTATCCCCGCGCACGCCTATCAAATGACCGGGATTAATACCCGTGAGCGAGAAGATATTAATAAAGAAACTCATGTTTCCCGAGTATTACACACTTCGGAAAGTAATTGGTTGCTTAGCCTTCAATTGAGTGACCCTAAAATACAACACATTCGTGCGATTTTAGGTGGCCCCAATTTTAAAGAAACTGTCAATATCAAACAAAGCTGTGTTGTCAAATATAATTAAAAAATAATCGAAAATTTTAAATGGGTAGTTCCAAAGAACGCGTATTGTCAGATCCTCCGTTGTCATGATGGCACGGGTCACTTTTCAACTGAAAAATCGCTAAATAAAATAAGAAAAGACTTTTGGTTACCTAAAATGAATATATTCGTCTCCACATACGTAAAATTTTGCTTACATTGTGCTTTGGGTAAAGAGCCAGCAGGGACTAAAGAAGGATATTTACACAGTATACCAAAAATTGATATATCCTTTCATACCATCCATGTGGATCATTTAAGTCCATTTGAAAAAAGCGGAACTGGAAACCAGTATATGTTATTAATTATTGACGAATTCACCAAGTTTTACATATTAAAAGCGGTACGTAATACAAAATCAGGTGCTGCCAAGATTTAAAAGAGGTATTCTATACTCAGGGCCGTTTTTACCCGGGGGTTCAACGGGTGCAGCCGCACCCGGGCGCGGGTCCTAGGGGGCGCCGAGTGCTAGAAATTGGAAATTTTATTAACCTCTAAACTCATTCAATGTCAACGTCATTGCACCGTTTTGTACACTTTGTTACGTCAAATGAATGTACATAATAAAAATATAAGTACCAGTAAAAATATTTTATTACACCTCATGATGCATGCTTTTGGCACGTGTCATACCGCTCACAATGTGGAAGTTAAAATAGCTGTTATTATTACTCATCTTACGATTCAAATTTATTCAACACGCGCCCTGCTCAAATCCAAAAAGGGGTGCTTCCTTTGACATAGCCGTAGCCGCCCGTACTTGAAGCGAAATGGCTCCTAAAACACTACGGTTTCAGGCGTAAATTCGTTTGAATTTACCACGGGGCGCGGCGCCTTTATAATGGGTGTCGGTCACTGATTGATGGTAATTAAAGATCTAATCTATAGAAATCAAATCTTATTGTTTAGGTCTTAAAGTTTGATTTTGTTTTATGTTGTCAAATTAGAAATATGAAATGACATTTTTATTTACAAATAATTAAATTCTTTAGTTCACTTAGTTCATCATTACCACTACGACAGCCGCCGAGTTAGCACTGAAAATGTTTGTGAAAATTTAGTAACGTACGGACGAACCACCTAAAACGATTGATAGATAGATTGTATTGTGCAAAATAGCAAGTGCATGAAGTTTCTTAGTTTCACGTACTTCAATCCTAAATAAATTTTACAGAATTTAAATTGCTAAGTTTAGTTAGTTTTGTTTATTTTGATTGATTTTACCTTGACGGCCCCCGGCGGCTTCGCCCGCTTGGATGTTGGGCGGCTTCGCCTGAGTGGATATCGGCCGCTCCGCCTCCGCATTTTAAACCTCTAATATTTTTTTAATAATTTTAATGAAATGCTGTAAAGTGCAATTTTAATCTACATTAAATGGTGTAAGTAAAATATACATATGCTCTGTTTGATTGTAGATGGGCGAATTAGGATGGGATGCAGATGGTAAAAAGAAACCATCGGGTGCTCAATACAGAAAAAGAAAACTAGAAAAAGAAGAAAAAATTAAAAAAGCTGACTTCTCCGATCGACGCATTCTTTCGACTAGGTATACTATTCATGATGTTTTGAAATATATGTTATACTATCATTATGAAATGTTACATGTAGTAGTGTGTAAGCATATATAATATTGTTTGTTGTGAAGATGATTTTTGGACTGTTATATAAAACTTGACGTGACGTAAAGATTGACAGGAATTCGTAAATGGCTATGAGTAGAGTGAAGGTCTAGATGTGAATCATCTGGAAAGTGGGCACGTTCGCGAGTCTTGTTGTAAATAGAACTATGGATCTGGCGAAGAGGGGTTCGATGCAGAAGTCTAGTATTGATATGAATGTTAGATTTATTAAATTATAACTTCCTGTTGTGATAATAATTATTTACACTTCCTGTCTTGGATTATATTTTTACAATAGTGCTAAGATATTACGATTAGAAACATGATTATTAGTATTTATTTATTATCATTTGATTATTTAACGCTTTATGAAGTGCATTTCCGGTTTATGATTTGAAAGACATTGTATAGGTTATTTTTGTTGAGCGGGAAAGGGAGAGGTTGGAATGAACCGCCATAGCTTCACTTCTATTTCGACATTCGTGGAGTAAACACTTTACAATCTGCAAATCAGTTTATTTTCTTACGTCTGATACTTCCTAAGCTTTTATTAGGTTACTCTAAAATCGATGATTGGCGGTTTATATCTGATAAAATACGACAATATTTTTTTCATCGACCCAGCGAGACTGTGTTTACCCGTTGTTTCTGTTATCTATGGTGTTTACGCATTTTCGTGCGTTGACAGCGACGGTTATACCGACGATATTACCTCGTTATTCTGATACTCATCCATATCGTGGTTCAATTTTAAGTGTGAAATCTTATGCAACTGCGTGTTTACCGAGCTTTAGCCGGATCAAGTGTAACACAAGATTTCAACTCTGAGATTACGTTCCCCTCTAAGATATCGACTTCGACTTTTGAGACAGTCACTGCGTAGTTGTTGAATGCCTGACTTCAAGATAAGGATATCCTTGTAGAGTCACATCTCCGTGATTGAAGCGTACCAACGGTTCGGGTTTTTGCAACGCATGTAGGTTGCTACTCCAGGGCAGTTCCCCTCAAGTTATTTACTACCGCGCGGAAATTATTCTCGTTTTATGTCAGTTTTGGTCAAGTTTATAAAAAATACTATTTTGTGTTTGTAAGTCTTGTAACATTTATGTTTTTTGTTAGGTAGTTTATGATATGTCAACCTCGCTGTCTATACTATATACAAATCTACATTTGTAATACAACAGAAACATATAGTTAGTAATCTGCCCAGAAGGTTATTATTAATTTTGTGTTGTTTTAAATCACTTAGTTGCCTTTCGTTATTTTGCACCGATGAACAGACATGTTAAGTGGAATATAGCTTTGTCAATCTCGATAATGGCAAAATCAACGATGAAGCCACAATATTAAAACAAAATAGAACGGACAACGAATCCAACATGGCTCAACCGACCTCACGGTCATATGAACTGAATCGCGAGAGTTACGGTCGGCACTTGATGCTTGTCGAATGTTATCGTGCTGTGTGCAACGATTGGCATCTCGCATGTATAGTTACGAACATTTTTAGCAAGAAGTAATGTACATTACGATCGGAGAATTTAAATAAACAGTATTTCAGAAAAATTAAGTATATTATATTTTTAAGTACATTATACTTTTCGCACAACTGATTAATGAGATCTGTTTTTAAAAGTATAGGTTGAAACCCTCGGAAATGATTAGAATTTCTCCAATTTCTGAGTCAAGAACGCAAACAAAGACGCTTATTAATAGTGGATAGAGCTGTGGATGGAGTATATGGCAGCAGCTAAATAAAATAATATAATAGGAGTAACTTACATGTATTTCGGAGAGCGTTTCACTCAAGACTACAATTGTCAATATAAAAACAAAGAAGTATTAAAAAACAAATATATGAAATATACATCAAAAAGGTAAAAATATCTAAAAAGGTCTGTCGCCAACAACGCTTGTGGGTATATTTGAGCTCGATGCGATTCCTCTTGAGCGCTTCTTCATGTGAAACTGCGAAAATTCGTGGAGTACACCGGACGCGTTTCCTTTTCAGAACCCGTTCGCTATTTTCTCATAAAGATCGGCATGACTTGGACAGGACGACAATCATGCATGCAGAAGAACTTATTCTCTCAGAAAACATTTCCTTTCTCTCAAGTGCTTTCTAAAAGATCCATAAAAATAAAGTTGTCGGGTTGAATGATCCGGTTCGGTTCAGTATCTTCTGAGTTTCACCGACATGCAAGGGAAAAATTGGTGGAGTTTCCTAATATATGTATAATATATATGTTTGAACTATCTACGCCGTTTTGCCAAAACACTATGGCGGCCTACCGTATAATTACCGAGGGTTGCTGAAGCTTTCCCTTCACAGTCAACGTTACCAATTTCGATGGGGAGAAGGACAGCCTATTCCAGTCTTCCCGTACGCTGACTAAGCAAAGAAATTCGTCAGCTATGCGTTCAATAGCTAGCTCGGGATTGACTCATAATAACAGTCACATCATTAGCATACGCTATCTAAGATCTATATCTGCCTACTCCCTTCGTGATCGTTCATGGAGGGTCTTACCTCCTCTCGAGTTCCCTTCCTGTCATCTGTTCCTTGTATTTTTTTCACGTCTGGCCCTAACGTGTATGAGTTTTTAGCAGATTTCATTATAAATAATAATAAAAAAATGGTCCAGGTATATGTTTACCTTTCTCATTTTTCATTGTTATTAAAAAGATCAGTTAGTCAAAGGATAATGAAGAAAACGTTTTTTACCCTAAGACTTAAAACCAATCTCACCTGCACGCTGCATGTGATGCACCCTGCTTATAAATAAAAGATTCAACAACAACCGCAATTCGTATATTCGTTCTGGTATTTTCACTTTCAAATACCATTCATCATCTTTATTTTGATAATTGAATAAAAAATGTTTTTGAGTATAGACTTTTTAGATTCATCAACTGGAATATCTTGATATCTCGTTTTTGTAAATGGCTACGTGGACATTAAAAATTATATTGTACATGTCCTAAAGACACAGTATTCGTACATAGTGATAATTATAAGTATGGAGACCTACGCTTATAATTATGTAGTTAATTGGCTGGTGATTATAATTCTTATGCAATAGCAAATTTTGTCGAAAAGCATTACACAAATACCCTAATACTACGTACCATTTGGTCTTACTTAATTCGAATGTACCTATTACCTCATGTGAAAATTTTTCAATACGCATGTTTATCAAACATAGATAGTATACGAGTATATGGTGTTCTTAAATAATATGCCCAAATTGAAATGGGAAATAGTATTATGTATGCTGATTATAATAATAAATATATTTTATGCCCCACGTGTTACAAATTCTTTCATACAAAAAAAAAATCCATCATGAAAAATAGCTTTCTGTTGTATGAAACCAACCAGCTAGGAAAATACTTACAAGTATACCATGCGATACGGTACGCAGGCGCGCTTAGCGGGCCTTCGTAAAAACGCCAACCGCGCATGCGCCATCCACGTAGCCACCGCGCTGCGTAGATGGCGCACGCGTGGTCAGTCTGTTCCTAGTGTCGCACACTACACTACTATGCGTGACCGTAATCATGCCTGGACGTTGTTACTCTAATCAGGAGTATCTCCAAATGGTACTTTGTTATCGCGAGTGCAATAACATCACTGCAAAGGTTCGGAATACGAGTGAGCCATCACACCATCCTCGGCACAGTGTACAGGTTTCGTGAACATGGCAGTTACTCAACGATGAAGGGCTACATCCATACCACTTCGATAGGGTACAAGAACTCATGCCACAAGATCATGCGCGTGTTGACTTCTGTCGTTGGCTTCATGCGGAGCGCCGCAACATTTTGTGGACAGACGAGTCAACCTTCACACGCAGTGCGACCCGATCATTTCCAACGCAGATTTAGTGTGAACGTGTGGGTGGGTATATTCGGTGACAGTGTTAGGACCAGTTTTTTTAGAGAGACTGAATGTGGATACCTATCTTCACCTACTGCAAACACAAGTGGACAGTATGCTGGAAAATGTTCCACTTGAACATCTAAGGGGTTTATACTTCCAGCACGATGGAGCACAAGCCCATTACGCCTTGCGTGTTCACGAGTATCTGGACGTTACGTACGCCATGAGGTGGATAGGAAGGGGAGGGCCAGTCCAATGGGCTCCCCGTTCCCCTGATATAACGCCGATGGATTTTTTTATGGGGTCGTGTGAAAGTGTGATGGAAAGTTTGTGTCCTTTTTTAAGAAAAGTGGATCAGCTGTTATATCCGGTAAGTGTTCTAAATTTCCATTTTATTTAACTAGATAGGTAGCGAATGTGAACGCACATAAGCGACGTCTCTGGTGTTAAAAATGTCCAAATGCTACGATAACTGCTTACAATCAGGAAGCACCTAAGCTTGTTTGCCACCTTAGTGGTGTAAGTGTACCTTTTCCTATATCGAACCTCGTACACAATTACCAACAATAGACGTATCAATTTTTTTATCGTTCCCATAAACAAACTTAGAATAATATTCTAAGTAAACAAACCACTCATGAAATAACTACCTAATTCGTTGAAAATGTATCTAAGTGTAAACTAATCAGACTTAGTGATGGATGTTTGTCATATGAAGCAAATCAGCAGTTTCATCTGTTTCATACTTTGGATCATGCGCATCTTTGTTTTTTACTACGTCGGGAGACAAATAAACATACGGCCCACTTGATGTAAGGTGGTTACCGTAGCCTATGAACGCTCGCACTAAGGTTTATCGCACGCGGGTTGCCACCCCCGTTGCTCACACAACAACTCCTCTCACTGCCTTCTGGTAACATCACTCACTCACATAAAATCAACAACCCTCCAGTAAGTTGTTATTTTGCTGCGGTTTTCTGTGAGATGTAGGTACTTCCCCTGTCGGACTGCTTTGATGCGCCCTACCTACCTATGTAAAAAACATTGTTAGGTGATGTATCAGCTGGCATAGTCACAGCCGTCATAGGTACGAGTATTTCTTTTTTGTATACAACGTTGGGAGGCGTACGGTCGACCTGATATAAAGTGGTTACCGTAGCCTATAAACGCTTGCAACACAGGAAGTATCGCTTGCGCGTTGCCAACCCCGCTACTGATACAGAAACTCTTCAGGAGCTCACTCGTAACCTTACTCACTCGCAGGAATAGTTGTTCTTTGGCTGCAGTTTTCTGTGAGGTGAAGGTACTTCTCCAGACGGACTGCTTTGACTCGTCCTACCTCTCTTAACTGAGCCTTCCGACTGGCAACTGTCAGGAACTCGGGACAGGCTGTGGTCGTTGCTGCGTAAATGGCGTGTTCGATTAGACCCGCGACCCGTGCATCGACCCCGTCAAACTGAATTATTAACTGATGATGATGACGGGGCAATCATTATGCACCATGAACCAAGTAGGCACTTTATTTATTTGATTTCTCAAACTTCACGAACACGAAGTTTCATGTCTATCGTAACAAATAAACGATATTCTTTCTCCCATTGAAGTTCGGGCATATAAAAAAAAAACACCTTATATAAAACTGTTAAACAATTACATTAAAAATTGAAAGGTTTATTTAAAATCATTTGTTAGTGTATCGTATGAGCGTACATCCAGTGGGAGTATTCACAATGCCTTGATTCGAAAAGTTTTCACTCAGATTATATACATTGTGATAGATAACTTATCGATCCCGATTCGGATGGCTTTCCGAGACCATGATGCAAGTATGGGTTATCATCGCGAACATTCCGGCTGCGTGTGCATTTTCGCGCGAGTGGCGGAACATCAAAGGGTTTTAGCTTGCTAACATAGCGCGCTGCGTGGTCAGCACTAGCATTGTATATTTCGGCGATTGTTGTCGATTAGCTCACACGCATGCGGGAGACCCCAGTTTATTAGTAAAAATGGTGTGGAGCGACGAAATGGCCGCAGAATCTTTACATAATTTTGAAGCTGAATCCAACACGTGGGATACAATACTTACACGTGTGGCGTCTAAAAAAAGAAAATTTAGAAGTATATGTTAGCAAAATATTTGGCGATGAATCAATAGTTAAGATTGAGAAAATAAAACCCAAAACAGAGAGAGACTACGCATCATTTATCATAGGTGTTCCTGAAAGTTCCTATGAAAAGTTGTGTAACTCAGATGTTTGGCCAGTAAACGTTGAATTCTGCGAGTGGGTGTGGTTTCGCAGACGAAACAACAACAAACCCAAATAGGAAAGTTCAGAGTAAATCGATAGAAATCTTTTATCAAAATGTAAGAGGTCTTCGCACAAAGTTGGAAGACTTTTATACAGGAGTGGAGTCTTCACAGTCAGATTTATTTGCAATAACCGAAACGGGCTGCTACGAAACCATTACGGACGCAGAATTAGTCCCAACAGGGTACAACATAATACACAACGACCGAATGGATGGACGAAAACACGGCGGAGCACTTCTCGTGGCCACACAACATTTCGAACTGCGTAGAGTATCCACACCGGACAATATAAAGATCAGCGATCACATGTTTCAAATGGTTGCTGCAAAGGTGTATGTACGCAACAAATATTTATTTTTATGTTGTGTTGTTTACATTCCGCCGAATTCTAGTGAAAATCACTACATGTTATTATTTAGGATCATAGAACAATTTTGTGTGAAGTATAAAAATGAAGTAATTGTACTAGGAGATTTTAATTTACATTCTTGCAATTCCAATGTTTGTATATATATCTATCTATCTATAACTTCACGCCAAATCCCTTGCGGGGTAGGCAGAGAGAACCGTTCTATATATATATATATATAGAATCGTTCTATATATATATATATATATATATATATATATCTTCACGCCAGGTCCCTTGCGGGGTAGGCAGAGAGAACCGAGCGCCATAAGACGCGGTCCTTACACACTTCACTCGCTTCTTTCACATTCATAGCTCTTTTCATGCACGCTCGCCGGTTCCTAAGGCTCCTGACATCACCTTCTGATAAAACACGACCAATTTGGTCATGGTAGGTTAGTCTTGGTCTTTCTCGGCTCCTACATCCTTCCACTTTCGCATTGTATATCTGTTTCGTCATTCTTTCATCTTGCATTCTTTCTACATGTCCAAACCAACGGAGCATGCCCTTTCTTATCTTAACACCGACACTCTCTTTCAGTCCAACTCTCTTTCGCACGTCATCATTTCGAACGCGGTCAGCAAGCGTTATGCCACAAATTTTTCGCAGTGCTCGCATCTCGACCGCATTTATTCTACTTTCATGCTCTTTCTGCCATACCCAGCTCTCACTTCCATAAGTTAGCGTTGGAATTAGCACCGCGTTGTGTACAGCTACCTGTGCCTTCTGGCTTAGATTTCGGCTGCCAAACCAAAACAAAGTTTACCCAACGCTCCATTCACCCTATTCCCTGCACTCACTCGTCTCTCCACATCAGCGGTGTACCTTCCATCGCTGCTAAAAGCGCTTCCAAGATATACAAACTCGTCCACTTGCACCAACACTACATTATCAACCGTAATCCTAGTTCGTTCTGGTTGTCTCTCTTTCAAATACCATTATTTTGGTTTTCTTCGCAATCAATTGTAAGCCTTTCTTCATACAATCGTCTTTCATTGTTGTGACTAGTGTTTGCATTTCGGATGATGATTCTGCTATTAATACCTCGTCATCTGCATAAAGCAAGCAGTTAACCACTGAGACACCCATTCGCATTCCCACATTCATATTTCTCATTCTCTGAAGACAACTGTCCAGATACAGGATGAATAGCCGAGCCGACGGCATGCATCCCTGTCTAACACCAATATTGGTATCAAACCAGGGCGATAAGCTGCCGTCCACTCTCACACATAGACGGCATAGACGTTTAGGATACCTAAATAGAAAAGGATTAAGAATACTGAAATTACCAACGTCCAATAATAAATTTGAAGGTTGTATTGAGGGAAAAAGCACAAGGAGACCATTTCATCCTATTGAAAGAAAACAAAGTCGTCAAATAGGAGATTTAATTTATTCTGATATTTGTGGACCAATTACACCAACTGGTATAAACGGAGAAAAATATTTTCAAGTCATCATAGATGATTATACACACTATGTAGTTGTGAAATTATTAAAACAGAAGAACGAAGCATAACAGAATATTGTAAATTTTATTAAATACATGAGAACATTTTTTGGAAATTATACTAGAAGAATAAGACTTGATAATGGAGGAGAATTTTCATCAAAAGCTTTTAAAGATTTTTGTGGAACTAAAGGATTTGAGCTTGAATACACAACACCATATACACCTCAACAAAATGGGACCAGTGAGCGTATGAATCGTAGATTATTAGACAGAAGAAGAACTAAGTTTGCTGAGACACAATTACCAAATATAAATGAAGATACTGATTATACAATAATTAATGTTCAAACTTATAAAAAGAATGAAGAACTTGGAGATACTGGATTTAGGAATAAAAGAATTGTAATAGAAAATATTGATGAAAACTTATCTGATGAAGAAGAATTTGTAGATGCATGTTCATCTGATGATGAAAATATCAACCTAAATAATGAACAAATTGCGACAAGATCTGGAAGAGTAGTAAATAAACCAAAACATTTTGATGATTTTACACTGTTTTCCGCTTTTTGTTTTGGATGTGAAGACCCTAAGACATATAAGGAAGCAATTCAAGATAAGGAATGGCAGAAGGCTATAGACAAGGAAATAGAATCTTTAGAAAAATTCGAGACGTGGAGACCTGTTGAAGCTGGAGGTAAAAAGGCTATTGATACTACATGGGTTTTTTTGCACTAAAGAGAGTGGACTGAAGAAAGCAAGGTGATGACATTGAAGTAAAAAAGATGAAAGAAGAATTATTCAAAGAATTTAAAAGCAAAGACTTAGGACTTATTAAGAAATTTCTCGGAATGGAGATAGAAAATATTAAAAATGGAATTAAGATATGTCAAACAAAACAAATAGACAAAATAGTAGAGAAAATTTATATGAATGAATGCAATGGAACAAAAACACCTATTGAGAAAGGTTTAGAGATTGACATAAGTTAGGAATTATTAAATAAAGATATTTCATATAGAGAGTTAATTGGAAGTCTTATGTTTATTGCAACAGTGTCAATACCGGACATTAGTTTTGCTGTATCATATTTGAGAGAGAAATATAATGAACAATGTTGGAAACAAGCGAAGAGAGTATTGCGATATTTAAAACATACAAAGCAATATGGATTAGTTTATACTAAACATGATAATAATAGGGCGGTTATAGAAGCCTATTCAGATGCAGATTGGGGTAGTGATAAATTAGACCGTAAGAGTATTAGTGGTTGCTTAGTATTATATTGTTTTCACGAAAACAAAATTGTGTAGCCCTCTCTACTGCAGAGGCGGAATATATAGCTGCAGCGACGACGGCAAGCTAGCTGATAAATATAAAAGGCTTGTCAGTAGATTTTAATAACTATGATGTAATTCCAAAACTAAGCATAGATAATAAAGGAGCTATTTGTATGATTAACAATTTTGAGAATAGTAAAAGAACGAAACATATTCTGCTATTAATACCTCGTCATCTGCATAAAGCAGGCAGTTAACCACTGAGACACCCATTCGCATTTCCACATTCATATTTCTCGGTGTGCTCAACAGAGCTAAACAGTACTTCAGCGCGGGGCAAAGGCTTATGTTATATAAGTCCCAAGTCAGACCGCATATGGAGTACTGTAGCCACCTTTGGGCGGGAGCACCTGGATACCAGCTAGGACCTTGTGACTCGATACAGAGACGAGCTGTGAGGATTATCGATGATCCTGGACTCACACACGGCATTGAGCCCTTGAGTTTGAGAAGAGATTTTGCTTCCCTTTGCGTGTTCTACCGGCTGTATAATGGGTTGTGTTCTGAGGAGTTGTTCGACATTATACCAACAGCCTCGTTTTACAATCGCACAGCTCGCCGGCGGCTGGGAGTTCATCCGCACACACTGGAACCGCAATGGTCGCGCACTGTGCGCTTCACGAGAAGTTTTCTACCGAAAACTATTATGTTGTGGAATGAGCTCCCTGCCGAGATTTTCCCAAGGGACTAGGGAAAATCTCGGCAGGGAGGGGAGGGGTATGGGGTTCTTCAAGAAAGGCGTGAAGAGGTTCTTACAGTGTCGGCAACGCAAGAGTGACACCCCTGGTGTTGCAAATGCCCATAGGCTACGGTAACTGCTTACCATCAGGCAGGCCGTACGCTTGTTTGCCACCTTAGTGGTATAAAAAAAAAAATATTGATATAAGATTTCATTTTATCAAAAATTTAATTCAACATAAAGAAATTTTATTAGACTATGTTAATACAAATTCAAACTTAGCTAATATGTTAACGAACAGTTTATCAACTGCTAAATTTATGAATTTTAGAACATTGTTAAATATTATTGAAAGTTTGAATTAGTATGCTTAGCTGTACCTATTTTTAGTATTATATTCATGTGATAGCTCACTTAGCTTATGAATATGCCATAGATATGTAATTAATTAAAAAACACGTTATATTTTAAAATAATGTAATTTATAATATTGTAACGCTTTTACACATTACAATGTCTAAAAGCGAGGCGCGGAGTGTTGGAACTCTATGCTTAGTCTTTGACGTGTAACCATAGCGACGATGTAACTATTAAAATAACTTGAAATGATTCTAATAAATTAATTATAAATATTACTCATTGTGTCGTTTCTATCACTTTTGACAGAACATTATATCTCTTTAGGATTTGAGAGATACGCAATACTTGATAGTTGTCTCTTTCTAACTCGTTAAAATGGTTAACTGTCAAAAGTTTAAATAGAAGATGGATAGTGTATAGGTTTCTAATATGACACATGTAAATATTAGCTGCTTGAATGGATTACAATGTAATTTAGTAGTAATTTGAAACACTGCTTAGTAGAATTTAATAGTTGTTTAGAAGTATTTTTAGTAGATTTTTTAACCGAGAAGTGGTCGCAGCAGTGGCAATGACGGTGACGTAAATTTCTTTCTTTCATTTTGTTTGCTTGCTAAACTGCAGCCGCTATCGACATTTTACACATAAACTAGATATCCGAAAATCTAAATTAGCAGATTTTGTTTGTAGTTTTAACTTTTCAATCAATTTATTTTAACATTAGACGTCGACAATAAGTAGATAAATAATGAGACCCAGCGGCGGCGGCGATGATTATGTGAGTTGATAGATATTTTTATTGTGTTATTTGGACGATAATGACGAGGATAGAACAATTTCGAACAATTTGTCATACTAAGCAAAAATATGGCGTTTAATAAATTAATTGTTAAATTTGATCTATATAAGTTAAATTGTTATTCGGCATTCATTTTTTATAATAGCTATACTTGGTAACTAAGACAACTGTTGTCAACTCATTTTTATTTATGTACTTTAAGTAGATATTGAAAATTGTATGATCGGTGTCACAATCGTTATTGACCTTTATTCTATTGCCAGGAGGAACCAGAGCATATGCGAAAATTATTCATTGGCGGTCTTGACTATCGCACTAATGATACGTCCCTGAAGGAATTCTATGAACAATGGGGAGAAATTGTGGATGTAGTGGTTATGAAAGACCCTCAGACAAAAAGATCCAGAGGGTTTGGATTTATTACTTATTCTCGAGCACACATGATAGATGATGCTCAAAATAACAGACCACATAAAATTGATGGAAGGTGAGGTTTTACTTGCACTTAATATAATACAATCTTTTCAATTTTCTATCTAAGTAATAAAAACTTAAAAATTTCAGAGTGGTAGAGCCAAAGAGGGCTGTGCCTAGAGAAGAAATAAATAGACCAGATGCAAGCGCTACTGTAAAAAAACTATTTGTAGGAGGAATAAAAAGCCAGGATATTGAAGAGGAAGATTTGAAGGAATATTTTAGTCCGTATGGTGAAATAGTTTCTGTAAGCTTAGTTACGGAGAAAGATACTGGCAAGAAACGTGGATTTGGTTTTGTGGAGTTCACTGACTATGACCCTGTAGATAGAATATGCTGTAAGTACACTAATTTGATAACCATAATTACTCATTTAGGCATGTTTAGTTTACCAATTGTGAAGTTTTTAATTTGTAGGTATTATATTTAAATAGACAGAAAGTCTATCCTTTCTAAAGCCATTTTCAGGCCTGGCTTTAGATTTGTAACTTGATCTGGAACAGAATCCGTATTTTTTTGTAGCTAGGTCTAATGAATAACTAATTTGTGAATTTTCAATTTGGAGCCACACTCTAGATACTTAAATAAATAAATATTGATTTTTGAAAAATATGAATTTTCCTCGTTCTTTTGAATCGTTCCAGATTCAAAACGAGGAAAATTCATACATTCTGAACATCAAATTTAAGCATCAAGTTGTCATTAAAATATGACATATTGTCAAAGTTGTTAACCAAAACCTTTGTACACAGGTTTGTACATATATTTTGCATGCATCATTACATGTGATGCTGTCGTTTTGCCACATTTTTAATGCTGAATTAAAAAAAAAGTATTTTTTTAAGTTATATTAGGCTTGCTTTACCATCAAAATCAGATCAAATGGTGTTTGACGATCCATTTGATCACACTTGGAGCAGTCTTAGCAATCAGGCCTAGTTGCTAGAACAGGCTGCTTTAACATCAACGCTTCACGCTTGTGTCTTCAATTCCCACACGCTATGAACATTTGTGTGCATGAATATGTTTATTTATCTTGGTCTGCGTGTTTTAAAGATAGGTGCATTGCATTGCATGCACCCTGCATTAAATCAGCCCGAATAACTCCACCTCCTTGTGTTCCTGCGAATGTGTGAGGTTAACTTAAGCTCCTAAGGAGTTGCTGTTGGCAGCAAGTCTGGCAATGCACCATCTATACTTTCTGTATTGCAAGCATTTATTATATATTTATATTATTTATTATTATTATACTAGACTTACAAGTTGTGGAAGCTTTTCTGGCTAATTGGTTGACTATCACAACTATCACTGTGCAGTAAACTTCTTCTGTACAAGGCAATCCTAAAACCAATCTGGAGCTATGGAATCCAACTCTGGGGGACAGCCTCTCACTCCAATATTGAAATCGTACAAAGATTCCAGAACAAAATGCTGAGAATGATGACCAATGCCCCTTGGTTTGTCACAAATGAGCAACTGCACCACAACTTACAAGTTAACACTGTCAAACAGGAAATTATCCGGCACACTAAAACATACAAGCAAAGGATTACAAACCACCCAAACAGCTTGGCAAGAGTATTGATGGAAGAAAATCAAATGATTAGCAGACTAAAACGGAAAATGCCACAGGACACACGTAAACCCTAATAAAATAAAGTAGGATGTGACATAGGTTGCATACTGAGCATGCCCACAGTTATTTATTACTACAGTTTGTAGTAATAATAATAACAAAAACAATATTATTATTTACCACTTTACATCTGATTGTGTGCTTGTACCTCTCGAATGTTGTATAAAAAAACAAACATTTCGAAAACCAAGCAACCAAGTAGGTTTCTCCCCTGAGTGGATTTCCCTCTCTGCCCTGCCTCCTTCCTATTTTGCTTAATCTAAAGTGTTGCCCAATATATAAATTCTGGCTACTCGAAGAGTGTCACTGCATGCATTACCAACCCTGCATGTACCATCCCTGACTGGCAATACGCAAACAACAAGTTACACAAAAACTTAACTAGGAGTGCTGTAGTACTAATATATGTCTTTGTTAACAGTGCAGCAGAACCACAAGATAAAAGGCAATCGACTAGATGTGAAGAAAGCTTTACCGAAGGAAATGACTGCCAGTGGCCCAGGAGGTGGTGGTGGCAGACGAGGCGGTGGAGGGCGCGGTGGCGGAAGTGGGGGCAGCTGGGGGAACAGGCAGAACCAGGACTGGGGCGGCTCAGGTATGTAGGAGGTTAAAAAACTGTTGTGATGTTGGAGTTTTTCACTATCTATATATATAAAAATGAATGTTTGTCTGTATGCCTCTATGGACTCAAAAACGGCTGGGCAGATTTTGATGAAATTTTCAGTGAATCTTCAGGTTAGCCCAGGTGATCCTGTGAAGTTTGGTAACGATTGGATCACCCGTGTGAAACTGGGTCGAGTATTCTATATGAACAATTTAAATTTAATGTAATGAACTCTCATGTAGTTGAATATATGTGAAGATTCAGTTCATGTCTTGGTGGATTTTGTATTTCACTGAGATTCCCTAGTTTTTTTGGTAGACAAGTATCAGTATTTCAGATGGGACGATCTGGCAAAGAAGAAATACCAGTAGAAACTTGTCAATGTGTTTATAAATCTTTATTTAAATATTACAATTTGCATTATCAGCGTACTTGTGCAACAACAATAATACTTATATAAATTTTCAAGACATATGAGCAGTGATAGCCCAGTGGATAAGGAACCGGCTTACTGACCAACTGGTCCCTGGTTTGAATCCTGGCATGTACCACTAAATTCGTGTTTTCGGATTTATGTACATATTTATTATTTGCTCGGCGGTAAAGAAAAGCAACTAGAGGAAATGTACATGTCCAAGAAATTATATTTCGAACGACGTGTGACATAACCTAAGATAGATCTGGTCTTCCCTCTGGGTTGTGGAGGTCTGACAGCAGTTGCTCCATATAAAAGTCTGCGTCTTTGCCAAATCCTTAGGTTTAGGTAGCGGACCCTGCCAGTCCTAATAGATTAGGAAATGGGATAACGCCAAGAAGAAGATTATCCAGACATTTTTGGCAGTTAAATATATTTATGTTCATAACTGTATGAATTGAATTCATTTTGTATGAAATATAGAATTGTTTTAGTACCTATCAAAGTAACAGTAAACAATATGAGGGTGGATTGATAAGTCCGGTAAAAATGAAACAAACAGTTACTTTCTTCAAATGGATCTCATTTATTTTTCAACGTAATCTCGTTTTAGAACTTATACACTTGGTTATCTATAATATAATCTTTTCCAGGGCTCTTAAAATACGCTTTAGTTTCGGATATAACCTCTGAATCAGTTCTAAATCTTCGTCCCCAAACCAATTTTTCATGTTTAGAAAAAGGAAGAAATCACTGGGAGCCATGTCAGGAGAATATGGCGTATGAGGAGCATTTCGTAGCGTAACTCCACCAACCAAGCATTATCATGGTGAAACAGGAATTTCTTCTTGGCAAGATGAGGATGTTTTGATTTTTTGATTGAACTACTCCAAGAGTGTAGCATAATACACTCCATTTATTGTCTTCCCTTTTTGGAGGAAATCAATTAAGATTGTACCTTGTGCATTCCAGAAAACCGTAGCCATAACTTTGCCTGCTGATGGCGCCTTGGCCAGATTACAGCCACTGGCTTCCACCCTCTGCTTAGGTTGTTGTTTTATCTCTGGTGTGTAAAAATTAATCCATGTTTTATCTAAATTGATGAAACGGCGCAAAATTCAATTGTGCCGCAAATTATTCTGGGAAAGTGTCCCTCTTTCACGTTTTTGGTCAATGTCAACATAGTTGTCAATGTAGTTGTTGTGTAGTTCGTGATCATTTCTGGAGTGGTTACCTCAATTGGACGTCTTGAGAGAGGAACGTCTTCTGTGCTTGTTCTATCACAACGAAACTCAGTAAACCACTTGTGAATCACACATCCACATCTTAAGTGACAGAGAAGATTCACCATAACCATAATACTTATTAAGAGATTTTTTGATTCCGTGATGGTTGTTTTTTTGCGTATAAAGAAATATTTTATCAACATGCTAAATTCACTTTTTACCTTTTTAACAATGAAAGAACTACTTGTCCGGTCTAAACGACTGACATGACAATGTATGTATGTACATCTTCATGCCAAGTCCCTTGCGGGGTAGGCAGAGAGAACCGAGCGCCATAAGACGCGGTCCTTACATACTTCACTCGCTTCTGTGACATTCATAGCTCTTTTCATGCACGCTCGCCGGTTCCTGGGGCTCCTGACATCACCTGATAAAACACGACCAATTTGGTTATGGTAGGTTAGTCTCGGTTTTCCTCGGCTCCTACATCCTTCCACTTTTGCATTATATATCTGTTTCGTCATTCTTTCGTCCCGCATTCTTTCTACATGTCCGAACCAACGGAGCATGCCCTTTCTTATCTTAACACCGACACTCTCTTTCAGACCAACTCTTTCTCTCACGTCTTCATTACGAACGCGGTCAGCAAGCGTTATGCCACAAATTTTGCGCAATACTCTCATCTCGACCGCATTTATTCTACTTTCATGCTCTCTCTGCCATACCCAGCTCTCACTTCCATAAGTTAGTGTTGGGATTAGCACCGCGTTGTGTACAGCGAGCTGCCTTCTGCCTTAGATTTCGGCTGCTTAGAAGTTTACCCAACGCTCCATTCACCCTATTCGCGGCACTCACTCGCCTCTCCACGTCAGCGGTGTACCTTCCATTGCTGCTAAAAGCACTTCCAAGATATACAATCTCATTCACTTGCTCCAACACTACATTATTGTTAATATTGACATGACAATCAGTATGAAATTTCGTGTATGTATTCTCAAAACAATTACCTATCCAAACATGTTATAACTTATATACTAGTAGTCAGGTAAAAATTAATGAAGGGGTATTTCATTCATTTTACATGACTTGTCAATTTGCCCTCGTACATAATTATTAGTAACTATTTGGTTATGAATAACATTTTGGTTGTATGTGTAAGATTGATAACACATCATGTCTAATTTTTGTTTGTATTTTTGTATACAGATCCTGGTTACAATTCAGGTTATGGACAAGGTGCATGGAGCAATCCTAACCCGTGGGAAAATAATTCTGGAGGAAACTGGGGCAATCAGGGTTATGGTGATCAGGGTGGGGGCTGGGGACAACAGTCAAATAGTTTTGGGGGTGGATACCAGCAGGGGTACAGTGGAGGCCCTATGAGAGGAAACTATAACCAATCTCGGGCACAACCCTATAATGCAGGTAAGACACGTGTAAAGCTAGCTTCTAGCATCGTCATTGTACCGGCGCATATTCGCCACAGTAAAAGACTGTGTTCATCTGTGAGTGATTCTTGCCCGCGTATGCGTTTTTGTATGTTTGCGTGCGATGTAAATCGGGGGGCACGGCAGTGACCCCGCCAAGTCGAGTGCGAAGCAAACACTGCCGTACCATCCTTTACTGGAACCATTTCGCCGCATTTTCAGGCCCCTATTTTAGAACCTCTGGATAACGCCAGAATGCAGAAATTTTCGTCATCCAGTAAGCTATAATCACATACTTAAAATCCAAAATTTCAAGTCTGTAGGTCATTTAGTTCCAAAGTTAAGCGAAAGCAAAGTTTCGCATTTATGACACTCACTCATGATCATCAAAATAGAACTAGTACTTCCCATAAACTCAGAGAGCTGAAATTTGGTACAGAGTTAGGGTTTAATGGCCACATAAAGGGAAAACTATAAAAACTAGGATAATCGAAGATCTGGAGTACCTGGTGACCCTAAATAGAAAACACAAGAGCCCAACCAAACTATTAGAGATCGACATACCGCCTTTACAAAAAATATTCAACTTGGTGGGCCGCTTCATTTGATGTCAAAAATCGAAGGTCTGAAGTATCTGATGAAGAACCCTCAGCTGGTCTCAGCTGTATTAGAGATATAGTAATGCCCCCTTCTACTATGAGAAAAAAACTGTGTCAAATAAGAAAATCTAATAAAATAAATCAATATGCCCACGTTTCTACAAAAAGAAGTGAAATCCCACCAAAAACATTCTGTAAAAAACTAGCCAAGTCTCGATGGAGCTGCTTGTTTATCTCTAAAAAGTAATGAAATCTAGACAAAGTCGTGCCAAGTCTAAAGTTCCTTACTGCGATTTCTTTATTATTATAGTTAATGTTGTGTGACTTGGCCGTTGAAGGGTACACAAGGGTACAAAACCAGGTGCTCCATGACACCATTGCACCAATCTGTCGCCGGAACCCCTACCCATTGACGATGGAAAATTGCCACTTGGAAAACGTTGATTCAATAACCAGTCAATTGTAGGCTTGATAAAGCTGCGGATTTCAATAATACTTCAGGCGAGCCTGAAACAAACAGTATAAAAAATTATTTCCAGTACAGACGGACTTCTAATCATAGAAGTCCGTCTGTGCGTCTATTTTATGTTAGATCGGTGGTCGATTTGACGCTCCAAAAATAAGAGAGCAGAAGTCAGCATTGTCAATGCTGAATGCATGTGTTGCACAATCAACAACAGCCTAAAATGAGACACTAGCATCCAATTACCAATACCAGTATTATCTTGCTTAACAAACATAGGTAATTACAACAGATATAACATTACGTGTAAACAAAATTGACTTGTACCCACTAACGTATAAAGAATGTTCAACGGCCAAGTCACACAACATTAACTATAATAATAAAGAAATCGCAGTAAGGAACTTTAGACTTGGCACGACTTTGTCTAGATTTCATTACTTTTTAGAGATAAACAAGCAGCTCCATCGAGACTTGGCTAGTTTTTTACAGAATGTTTTTGGTGGGATTAAAGTTTACGCTTAATTTTCTCACGAACTTCTTAAGCTATTAAGCCGCTATTTAATAGTAAGTGTATCTTGATATAACTAATTACAATTAAGCTTCATTGAACAGTAATTGTAAAATGAATACCAATTTTACACCTAAAATGGAGTAAAAATGAAAATGCAGTTAATAACTGTTCGTAGACATTCTTATTTGTCTCCGAACGTAGTTTAAAAAATAACAGATAATCAAACCCCGCGTCGGTGAAACAACGTACTTTATTTGGTCGAATGTTACAGAAAAAACAAGAAATTGTAAATTGTTTAATTTTTAAATAATTTCAAAATTGAGTTGAAAACTAACGATTATGTTAAAAATTTGAGGTCCTCTTCTAAATCACTGTCAGAACAGAACATTATGAATATGATGCCCAGCGCTGCAAAGATTTGATTAACACTGTCCATAAATAACGTCTGAAACACGACACAATAATGTGTACACCCGTCGTCACGTCACAATGCGTCACGACATACTAGTCTGTTTCTAGCTCTAAAGAATTGTGGAGGTAGTAGCGGACTTGGCGACACACTGCAAGCATTCTTAAGCTACGCTATCTGACAAGCCACATCGGACAAGCCATACGCGCCTGCGACTTGAGAAAACGCAACTTGTCTTTAATCAACTTATTATTACCTTTTCAAACTATTATTATGGCATCTAAATGCAATATATGCGCGGAATGTAAGAATAATATTGTTGGTGAGTACTTGCATTGTGCGAATTGTAAACAAGCTTATGATATAACATGTGCCAATCTAACGCAGGAGGCGCTAAATAATTTGTCAACAGAAGACATAAGTACTTGGATACGTACCGATTGTACTAATAAAAGAATATCTGCCACATGTGAACTATTTACCACTGATTTAACCACTGAACAACAGAATAATGGAAATATTACTTTGCGTGCAAAACGTATGCAACAGTTCGATTCGCCTTCGGTGCAATGTTGTGAATTTGCTACTAGGAATGCCTTGCGTAATATAATACGTGAAGAGATGCCTAATATTATTAAAGACCAACTAGCCTCAGTAATTCAAGATACTATAACCGAACAATTTGCGGTGCTGACCAAAGAAAACTTATTTACCAAAATGCAGGATATGATGTTAAACCTTATTGAATTGGTGAACCGAAATACATTTCTGGAAGAAAAGCTTAAACGGTATGAAGAGATGGACCGTGTTCCGAGGGACCAATCCTCGGATGCTGACTGTAGAAGTAACTCGGCTTTGCAGGAAAAATTGCCATTCCAACCTGCTCAAAATCATAAGGCGGGGCGCCTAAGACATAACAAGAATCCATCAAACGATTGCTTAGGTAATTCTACATTGAAAATAACTTCAAGTAACATCACAAAGCCACCAAGTGTGAATCACCTTTTGGAGGCGGGGCCTTCTCAAATTCACAGCAGTACAGTACCTCCAAATATAAATATATATGAAGATTCCAACGACGACGGCAACGGCCCTTGGATAAAAGTTATGCGAAAGCGGAACCAATCGACATCGGTGGGTGTGCTTCGTGGCACTGCAAGGCCGGGATCAACAGTGTTAGAGGCGTCTGAAAGAATCCAGTATGTTCACCTGTATTACGTCATACCAGGTACAACGGCTGACCAGGTACGTCAACACTTAGTATCTATTTGTAATAAGGATGTATGTACGGTGGAACAGCTAAAGCCTCGTGGTAATTATGCATCATTCAAACTCGGAGTTCCGTCTAAGCTTGAAAAATTAGTTATGAGTACACAAAACTGGTCTGAAGACATCTGTATAAAGCCCTGGAGGCAGAATTTTCGTCAACAAAATCAAAAGAAGCGCAGTGAAACACAATAAAACTAAAAGAACTAAAAATATATCTGTAATCTACCAAAATGTAAGAGGTCTACGTTCGAAAGCTGCAGTTTTCAGTACAAATATGTATACATGCCCTTCAGATATTATAGCCCTTACTGAAACTTTTTTAAATAGTTCCGTGAGTGATGGAGAACTCTTCCCTCCGGGATATACAGTACTTCGACAGGATAGGGAGGGCGATGTAGGTTGGGGGGGGGGTGTGTTACTTGCAGTGCGGGACCATTTTAGTGTACGCAGAATTACGGACGTGGACGGCCTTACGTCAAACAAGGAAATTGTATTTGCTATTATCAGTTGGAAAAAAGTTATTTTCTCGTGCTGTGTAGTGTATCTGCCACCTAATTATAATGACTCGCAATATTTGGGGGTTCTTGATTGTATTGAGAATTATGTATGTAAATACCCATCACTCGATTTCCTGTTGATGGGGGATTTTAATTTAAATTCTTGTAGTGAAAATGTTAAATCGCAATTTGAAACATTTTGTGAATTTTGTCATCTAAAACAGCATAATAAGATTCACAACGAATACGGTGGCATTTTGGATTTGGTATTTACTGGCACTGACACACAAACAGTAAGTGTAACAGGGGACGTAGAAGCTTTGGTACCACCGGACCTGTATCACCCTCCGTTGAGTATATCATTGATATTAAGGCGAGGTAGGTCGTCCTTATATCCACCATTGCAATTTCCGCATCGTGATAATGACCGACCTCAGTGGAACTTTCATAGGGCTGATTTTCGTGAGCTGTATGCTGAACTGGCTAATACAAATTGGACGGAGGTACTAAATAGTGACGATGTTGAAAGCGCTACAGATATATTTTACACTTTATTATACAACTGTATTGATAAACATGTTCCGGTCAAAAGGCGTAGAGAGTATACCCAAGGGTATAAATACCCCTCGTGGTATACTCCTGAAATAATACGCAACATTAAATTCAAACACTTTCATCTAAAGCGGTTTAGATCAGAAGGTAAAGTGTTCAATCAGGAATTATTTAAATATTATAGATCGCGAGTCAAAATGCTAATTACACAGGCACATAAGTTATATGTTATAAATATCGAGAGGAATATATCTACGGACCCCGCAAAATTCTGGGATTATGTTAAGGATAAGCGGAGGAGCAGGGACAGGTGTAGCGACTATACATACAACGGGAAAACTGTTAGTGGACAGTTAGCTGCAGATTCGTTCGCTGATTATTTCAGCTCAGTTTTTCTCGACGATATCCCGAAATTAAGCGTGGACCGGGCAATTTCTTGTTCTAACGAATCATCAATAAAAGGTGCCTATGTATCCGTGGAAAACATTACATATCAGCAATTACGTCACGCAGCTAGGCGATTAAAAGAACGTGCAGCTATCGGTCCGGATGGTGTTCCGTCTTACTTAATCAAAGACTGTATATCGGTGTTAGCGGAGCCTCTCTTACACATCTATAATCTCTCCTTGAAAAAGTCACATCATCCTTCTAGGTGGAGATTATCAAGAGTAACGCCCGTACCGAAGGCTGGAGCTAAAACAGATGTAAGTTCGCATAGGCCTATCGCAGTTTTATCAGGTTTTGCAAAATTATTTGAAATTAATTTAGATCAACTTATTAGGCAACAAATTGGAACTTGGTTAAGTGATACTCAACACGGTTTTCGAAGGACAAAGTCGACCACCACAAATCTCGTAAACTACGTGGATTACATTCATGCTGAAATGGATGCTCATCGGCAAGTTGACGCGGTATACCTTGATTTTCAAAAGGCCTTCGATATTGTGGACAATGACGTACTGTTATATAAACTTGCATGTATGGGATTTAGCCATAACCTCCTTAAATTTTTCGCTAGCTATCTGTCGGAAAGGAAACAGTATGTCCGGCTGGCAGGTTATGAATCGGTGACTTATAACACTCCTTCGGGCGTAAGTCAGGGTAGTTCGCTCGGGCCTACCCTTTTCCTGATAATGATCAATGACTTGCCGGAAGTTGTAAAAATTGCTAAATGTTTGATATTCGCTGATGATGTTAAACTTTATTTGGGTATAGAAGCAGTAACGGATGTCATGTCCCTTCAGTGTGACATAAACCACGTAGCGGGTTGGAGTAAGTTGAATAAACTACCTTTAAATATTAAGAAATGCCAAACAATCACATTCACTATGGCTAAAAATCCTATTCAACCTACATACACCCTGCATGGGGTGGCTTTGGATCGGGTGGACGAGATACGGGACTTAGGGCTAGCGTTGACTTCTGCACTAGATTTTCATACACATGTTAGGGCGATATGTAATCGTGCGAGTAAGACTCTTGGTTTCATCGTGAGAGTCTCCACAGTTTTCCAACGTGAAAACTGTCGTCTTACTTTATAACGCTTATGTGCGCAGTGGATTGGAGTATGCGGCAATCGTGTGGAATCCGTATGAAGCTAAATACATTCTATTCATAGAAAAAATTCAAAAGAAATTTGCTCGCTTCATATATAAACGACAGTATGGATATTATCCCTTTCTCTATCCATCTCTCTTTGTTGGGGGAATGGTCGGATTGAACACTTTGGAACATAGGCGCACTATTCAGCAGATAGTTCACGTTTATCAGTTACTAAGAAATAAAGTAGACAATCCAGAGGCATTAGGACGCGTCGGTTTGATCGCACCCGCCAGAAATTTTGGAGCTTTAGCTCTACGTCACCGGCCGAAGCTTTTTGCCGTTGCACCAATGCCCCTACGTCTCGCATGGTGTGCAGTTTGAATGAAATCCATCAGCAATGTCCGGATGCTGACGTATTCGTAGATAGAATCTCTGAATTTCTGAGCTCTGTGCTATCTGCCAATATTATTTAAAAGCGCTACAGATATTATTATGTATTTGATAAAAATGTAATTACGAGTTACTCGTAATTATATTTCATATTTTATTTATAATTTAAATTAATCTAATTGTTTCTTTGTTATATACATGTGTGATTTGGTTTTTATAACTGTAAGTACGTGTATGTTTTGTCAATAAATAAATAAATAAATAAATACGATTGTTTGTAATGTAACCCAATGATGTAACCCAATCGATTAGCAAACATCATCATTTCCTAACTAAGAGTTTGGTGAAGATACTGATTTTGGCATGGAGCAACTGTCGGCAGACCACCCCAACCCAGAGGGAACATTATTAGGTTAATTCTTTCTTAGGTTAGGTCACACGTCTTTTGAAATATAATTTCTTGGACGTGCGGGTTGTTTCCTCACGATATTTTCCTTCACCATCGAGCAAATGGTAATTACAATTATGTACATAAATCCAAGAACTTTGTATACGCCCACCACGCCAGGATTCGATTCGAGTCGGTGAATAGGCTGCTTCTTATCCACTAGACTGGAGAGCTCGATAGCGTCGTTGCGCGTGTCATTTTAATCGAACACGCAGGTTAAGCAACGTCGACCGCAGCCTGCCTATGGATGGGTTAATCTATCTCGCCAATCCGCATTTGAGCAGCGTGGTGGAGTATGCTCTAAACCCCTTCGGTTGAAGGGAGTCCCGTATCCCTGCAGTGGGATGAGTAAGGGTTGATGTGGTGGTGGTATCCACTAGACTGCTCAATCTCTCTATACCTATCCTAATTATAGATATCCCGCGCTCAAATATGGCATTATTAAATGACAATTATTTATAAGGTGGCGGCGGAGGGTACTCTACCGGCGGAGGCTCTGGCTACAACATGGGCAACTCATCGGGTGCCGGCAACCAACGCAGATTTTAATTCGTCGCGAGCATCTCTTGTAAGTATTGCTTAACGTCAAATATATAATTCGAGCCCCGGCTCCAAATTCGACCTCGTCATCTAATACCACGGCCACGCCCTTCACACTGGTTCAGAGAAGTGAAGTAAGCATGTTATCAGCAAAATAATTATCAAATAGATCCTGAACTGTACGAAAGTACCAAAATATTTGCGTTTTTTAATGTTTCACAATCATCATAGTTTTTGAGTTCGCACCTGTCGTTTGTTCGCCAATGTCAACGGTCTCCTAAATAAAATAGAAAAGGCATGACCGTTGTAGTTATTACGAGTCATTGAATGGAATGCAAATATTGACTACTTATTTTTTACGTAACAAAGCACTAAGTGGATAAAAAAATAAATATATGTATGACCACTTAGATGGATTCTAAAAATTGTCAAATTAATGGTTTTTCTGTTACAGTTTCTATTAAAAATATATATATTTCAAATCTATGTATATTATGTGTTGTGAACAATAAAGGTCGTACTTTCTTTGATGGGTTCAGTCATTGTAAGAACAGAGAGACTCATTACTAATAGAGCGAGATTTGTTTTGATATGATAGCGTAAATACACTTAGTGATGCGGGGTTTCGCACTTTCACTCCATTCGGATTTTGAAAATAATTATGCTTATTTTGATATCATTTGTAACAATGGTACAAACTGTAACAATAGTTACCATAGTTGATATCAGATGACGAAGTCGAATTTACAGCAGGACCTCAACGATACATGTAAATACATGCAACTCAAGCACAAACTTGTTCACAGGAAAATGAGCACTACCACAAATAAACCACGAATTTACCTTTATTTGCCTTAATTTACTACAGATTACAGAATAACAAAATTGATTTTAATTCATACAGCAAATAAATACCACTAATCTGTTTATATTGATTTTACAAAGAGATAAAGTTTGTTTGATGGTGTGTGGAGGGGGGACTCCCCCGTGGCACTCTGATTCTTTTGCCAACCCCGCATGGGACTTGGCGTGCACATAGATAGATAGGGGGAACTCTGCAACTCTGATTAGGTACTAAAACATCTTTAATATGGAGCGATATATATACCTGAGTTCTATAAGGCAATTTTTTATTTAGCTTTCATAAGTAAAACAGCTCTGCCAGCGTGGCATATATATGAATCTTTAATTGAAGAGGAATTAGATGCTAGCTATGTATAATAGAATAAAATGAAAACAAACATTTCTTTAACATTTAAAAAATGATGGAACCCAGATTTATTTAGTCTGGCACCATTTTGTATAATGTGAACCCTTTGAGACTTTTCGTGGTTGATTTTTCTTCTAGGGATACTTCCACGGAAATTTGAACACTTTTACGTACCCCCCTATATACATATAGCTTAAAACTGAAATCTTGTAATCTCCGCCTATTTACACAAGCGAAAACAATACATTAATAACTACCAATAAACCAACTTTTTCTACTTTTTAAATATATATATATATATATTGTATTTCTATCTGTTGGTTTGTCAACCGATTTAGTTTGGATAGAATTTATTAACATGTCTTTGTAGTATAATATCAATAATAATTTTTGGAAACTAGTAACAATGACAGCTAATAAAAGATAGATAAATGATCATGGTCGAACTTTGACAATTGTAGTAACCACTATTACCAAGGCGAACAAATCCGAAAACATGATGGATGGTTAAAATAAAGATGGCTGAAAACCTTGTAACTGTTTTTATTTCAGCTTTATTTAAAAGAAATATGTATATAGAGAGGTACGTAATAGCGCCCAAATTTCAATGGAAGTAACTTATAAATATGAAACATTAAGGAAAACATCAAAAATGTTTGTATAAGGTACTCGTATTAAAAAAATATCGTATCGTTATCCTTATTCAAGTGTATTCCGCAGTGTAAACCTAATTGCACTGAACTACTTCCGTGCCAATCCCAGGAACCAAAACAATAGTCTCGAAAGGTTTTTGACTGTTTTCTTATTTTATCAGTTATGCACACGTCAGGCAAAAATTGCTGTACGGATTTTGATGAAATTTTATATGGTGCTTATATGACGGGTCAACATTATACTACTTTTTATCCCTTAAATACGTATTTATAATAATGTATTACAACTTGAAATACCAAACTCCACGCGGGTGAACCGCAGGCAGCAGCTAGTAACACAATACACACATATTTTTTGTACAATCTTCATAGAAATTTCCTATAAATAGTGCCGTTTTCCATCTGACTGTGCAGTGCATGTATTTACTCGTAATATATGGCTTTGACTTTCCCAATCATACATGCCCCATACTACTAGGTATATTGATCAAATTTGATTTTTGCATTACTCGGTGTTAGATTTTTCAGGTGAAGTACTTGTGCTGTATACTTACTAAGGTATTTTTCAATGTGTAGGTCCCAAGTTGCGCTTAGTTGAAGCTAGGCAGGCAGGCGGTAGTGTAGAGATGGGAGGTAGGCCACGCGGCTGCTAGCTAGTGAGGGGCAAGCGGACTTAGTGAAGCGACCACAATTCATAGTCATTTAACATTTTTTTTCTCCTTCGATTAAGGTTTGTTCACAATAAGGTACTGTGTAGGCACTAGATTCCTTTTTCATATAAGTTTAGCACTGCAATCACAGTTTTTACATTTGAAATATCACAATACAATGTGTTTGGCACAGCTGTGTGTTAGTCAGGCGTTTAATCTTTTAATGTGACGTAACGTTGAGACTTTTCGCATCACTATAAATTCTATTGTAAAAGCTGTGGCAATATTTGCGTACCTAGTATTTAAGAGGATTATATTCATTATTAATGTTTTTTAATATTTTAATTAGACATCCTTTTAGCAGATGATAGCTATGACATTCCAAAACGCGTACCGAATTTGTATGCTAAGGCGGTTGTTTGATTTCAGTTAATACTTAGAATACATATATCATAATCCAAATATAGCTATCAAAAGTGTATGAATTTACAGTACTTGGTGTTAGACATAGGATGCATAATTACATTTTACATACAATTAAACAAATGAATTACTTAAGTTTTTATGTTAAATACCTTTAGTATCCAATTTGTTTATTTTGCTACTTTATGTTTACATGAAATTGTCATCTGTTTTATTCGCCTTTGTCGGTTGTAATATGTAAAGTTATTAACTTGTTATAGATTTTAAAGTGTTCTTGTTATATTATTCTCATGAGACATATAATTTCGCCATATTATTTTAAAGTGTGAGTTTAAAAAAAATTCGTTCAATGATATTGTGTGCATGCAATTAAACAAATACCTACTGTTTTCCATGGACTCTTCTATATGTGGGCGAGGCTTCCCGGGTGGAAAAGGCCATGGTAAGTTGGATTTGCCTAAATAAAAACATTTTAACAATACCTCTTCTTTTATTTCAACCGTGTTATCCTTTTCATACACATCACTAAAATAATTATTTACATTACATTTAGATATACGATAAATTAGGAACGTGTCACATAAGAGAAATTATTCAACAAGTGTATATACTAAGTACAGTCGGCTCCTCATTTATCTGACCAAGCTTAGTAGTGCTTTAACGTAACTTCAGTTTTATCTAGAGACGAGTTGTTATATTACCGGAAATATACAAAACTCAGAAGTAGTAGTTGTTGGATTTTTATTAATTTCCTAAGAAACTAAAAGTCGAATCCGACGTACAAGTGTATAATATTATATAAATTAATTTACACTCTTAGAATCAGATTATAATAGAAAAATTAAACTCGCTGTAACCTAGTGACTACCGAATTTAATGCAATTTAATACAATTCTGGTTGTTGCTTGTGAATTATCTCTCATAGGAAATGTGTGCAGTAACATTTACAAGTATTTATACAATTCATGCCGATTTTAGGCATTACATACATTTCTTAAGAATTAAATATATAATAATAAGATGTATTTCATGCATTTCCTATGATATTGCCTTAACAGAAGAATGCATTAGGCCGATGTATTGAAATATATACGTTACCAAGACAAAATCTGCAAAGAAAATAAAATAAGGTACGATGAGGTTTTAGCTGACTGTACTTTCGTTCACTGGTACTGACACATCAAGCTATACACCTATGCGTCTTATATTATTGAAATAAAACTAAGTTTTGAATGGTTTTGTATAGCTTGATCTGTCGCCGTATATACATAACTACCTAAAGAATAATACACCATAATATCATTGGGCTTGGGCGAAAAATGTTGAGTTACGTAGACAATTAGATCATGACATCGTATAATTTGTATATGAAATTTTAAATTACATAGTATATCCAATCTCGTGGGTTTGATTCCGTTGGTGTACCTGAACATGTCTGTTTGTCTTGGACCGGGCATTTTTAAGAGCGGTAGGGCGTCTCATAGTAGTCCGTCTGGGGAAGTACCGCACAGAAAATCGCAGCCCTATATCCATGAAGGGTTGTGTTCCTACGAGTGATTGAGGTTACCGTTATTGAGCTTCTAAGGTGTTGTTGCCTTAGCAGTAGGAATGGCTGCATCACGAGCAATGCTTCCTGTAATGTTAGTATTCACTGGCTACGGTAACCACTACTTCAGACGGACCGTATGCTTGTATCCACCCGACGGTATATAGAAAAAACATCAATCAATTTTAAGAGATTCATCAAACACACCTAAAAGTACGTGCGCGAATAAATAAGTAAATGAGATATGACTCGAGGCAAATGTTTATGTATAAATAAAATTAGTGTGTCATATGATTCTGACGACGACGTTCAACATTTTGCTGCGGTAAACGTTTGGCGGTCTTAAGACAAGTCAATTGGTCGATGTGAGAACCAAAAGTGTCTCGAGAATCGGCATGACGGCGGGCGCAGGCTGGCTGAGTCAACCTGTGTATGTGCACGGCGGATGTCGCAATCTTGCAACACGGTGATTCGGAACGATGCTGGATACATGAGGCTTTCCGTGTATTGTGGTTACGTAACGAGCGAACCGCCAAACGTTCCCCTACCGGAATTTATGAAGGAGTCTTATGACACATTAAATCTTTTAAAGTACCCAAATGTCGATGCGTAAATAAATATTGGCTTGCTTCACTAATTGCTACATTAATTTGTGTAATATTTTTTTTTTCACATGGAGAAAAATTGCGGCTGCAATAAGTAAAATAGATTTCGCCTAGAGTAATACGTTTTGGCAAATATCTCAAAAACAGTTCAGTACCCTGAATTAATACGTTAACTTTTCATTCATTTATGTGATCTAATTATCTGCAAAACTCGAATAAAAAATAAATACATTAGCTATTCCGCTAGATGCACGCACCGAGCGAGCACATGAACAACGGGTGGATTGGCATTGTTATTTTTACGTCAATATTACGCACCAGGGCATTGCCATCGTATTTTACAGATGCTGAAACGTTTCCACGAGACTGTAATCTATTATACAGTTATGTTTTCTAATTTCGATATGCATGGCCGCATAGCGAGTTCATATTTTTTTATACAACGTCGGGAGGCATACAATCATACGGCCCACTATACGGTTGCAATACATTAAGTATCAGTTGTTATTTAGCTTCAGTTTATATGCAGTGGAGGTACTTCCCCAGACGGACTGCTTTGATGCGCCTCTTAAAATCTCTCTTAAATTATATTAATTCACAGACTGAGCTGATTAGTATGAAATATTTTCCACAATAGTAAATAAATAATATATAAATAAATATTGTCGGACAAATTACACAGCGCCACCTAGCCCAAAGTGAGCGAAGCTTGTGTTATGGGTGCTAGACAACTGATAAACATACGTAAATACATTATTTTTTTTGTAAATACATACTTACGAGTATTATACATACAAAATACCCAGACCAAGACAAACAGACATGTTCATGCACACAAATGTTTGCCTTGTGTGGGGATCGAACCCACGAGCGTTGGTGTCAAAGTCGCGTCATTCACGACTGAGCCACCGAGCTCGTCAATAGATAATATTAACTAATATAATAGATATTATATTAGTTAATATTCACAACATGGGCTGTTCATTACGATCATAGTTTCCATGAACCTAGAAATAAAAAACACGGACAACCGCGGCCAAATAACAACTCCCTTGAGTGTTGTTGTGTCCATGGGTGCGAGTGAGGTCACCAGTAAGCTCCTAAGGAGTTGCTGTGCATTCACTGAGCTGCTTTCACTGAGTACATGCTGAGCATCACCACGCAGGTCCTCTCGGGGCATGGTGGGTTCTCCGCGTACTTGCACAGGTTCAAGTGCGCGGATGACCCATCCTGCTTCTGCGAGCCCGGCGTGGACCAGACAGTGCAGCACATATTGTTTCGGTGTCCCGCATTCTCCAAACAGAGGTACGATTTGGAGCAGGAGTTGGGAATGCGGGTCACCGAAACTACAGTCTCCGAAATAATGATAGGGAAAACTCGAGCAAAATTTTTAAAATACTGCGTCAGTCTAGCCACGGCTACGATAGATCGTAACAAGCAGAGCGGCTCCGCCTAGGACTAATGCTGTATACCTCGGCTATATTTTGTATAGCCGATGGGATCGCGGTGGCTAGGTGGAGCTGCGAAGCTCGCTGTCGCCCGTGTCTGGACTGACGCAGTATAGGGAGGGAAGTTTGGCAATAGGTACAATAGTTTTCACCGGCGTTCTAAAATGGGCAAATGAGAATATTTTGACAATAAAACTGAAAGATGAATGGAAGAATGAATTGAGGAACGAAAGTGTGTGATGTATGAATGTGTTATCTATATGCGATTGTACAAACTTTATTAGACATAAATATATATATTAGTAGCAATAAGTGCCTTGCCCAAGGCAGGGGTGTACGTTTTAAATAAAAAAAAAAAAAAAAAAAAAAAGGAGTTGCTGTGTTAGCAGCTGAGAAGATATCGCCAGAGTGATACTTAACGTCTTGCAAGCGTTCATAGGCTACGGTAACCGCTTTACATCAGGTGACCTTTTTTTTATACTACTTCGGGAGGCGTACAAGTATACGGCCCACCTGATGTAAAGCGGGTACCGTAGCCTATTAACGCTTACGATATATTACGTATCACTCGCGCGATGCCTCCTCTGCCTTACACAACAACTCCTTGGGAGCTTTCTGGTTTTTTTTATACTACGTCGGGAGGCATACAAGCATACGGCCCACCTGATGTAAAGCGCGTACCGTAGCCTATTAACGCTTACGATATATTACGTATCACTCGCGCGATGCCTCCTCTGCCTTACACAGCAACTCCTTGGGAGACCGATGACCTCACTCACACACAGGAACACAACAACCCTCTAGGAAGTTGTTATTTCGCTGCGGTTTTCTGTGAGGTGGAGGTTCTTCCCCAGACGGGCGGCTTTGATGCGCCCTACCTCTCTTAATAGATCCAGACCAACACAAACAGCCATGTTCATGCAGACAAATGTTTGCCTTGTGTGGGAATCGAATCCACGAGCGTTGGTGTTAAAAGTCGCGTCATTCACGACTGAGCCACCGAGCTCGTCTAGCAGGCCGATTCTACTAAAAAACTGCAACTGCACTGCAGCGCGGCTTGTGTCAAAATGCGTACATTTTGACGTTTCATTAAACGTCACTGCTGTCAGATCGCTTAACATAACGTCAAAATGTACGCATTTTGACACACGCCGCGCTGCAGTGCAGTTGCAGTTTTTAGTAGAATCGGCCTACAGACCTCTGCCTCACGACGTTGTATAAAAAAAAACTTACGGGAGAACTTCGGAATCTAAAAAATGAGCTTCCCTTAAAACTAGTTGATTATTTGGTTGCTTTTTATTATATCGGAAGCCCAATTTTTTCTTCTACTTCGAAACTAATTTTAAAGAAAAGTTTTTAATAATAAAGGATTGAACCTTTCCCTTTACAAGAACTAAAGTATTAAAATGTCAAGAGTATCAAAATGACTTAGATCTAATTAATAAATAGACATTTTGATACTTTAGACCTAATGAAACGAAAGGAGGTCATTACATTACTACCGTCCTTTAAAGATGAAATGACCGTGTGTAATCGGTCATACATTATCTATATATATAACTATGATAAAGAAATGTCAATTCACGCGTTACATATAAATGAAAAGACGTAATATTTATTATTTATCCATCGGCGGCGGTTGTACTGGCAAACAGGGGCACGGCGTTGAACAGTACGGAGCTCCTAAAACCGAAGGGAACAACCCTGTGGCAGCCGCTAGGTGTCTGTAATAAATGAACGAAGTAAACATCACGTTATCTTATCTGTTACTTAGAGGCTTAGTACATATTTGCAATTGGCATGTCAACAGCAATAAAAGACTTCTATGCGAGTTGTGAGTCAGATTCGCGCACTCAGGGTCCGTCCACTGTGTAGAAAAAGGCCGAAAATATACGTTTTTTGTATGGGGCCCACCTAAATTTTAATTTTTTTTTATCTTTCATATTTGTTGTAGCGCCCATAGATAGGTATAAGCGCTATGGGAAATTTTATCTTTTCTATTTTATATATATATTTTTATTTTCCGCATTTATTACAGTGTAAAAGATACAGCCCTGCGGCAGCAGACACCAAAACACATTGGCAGATAGAGGAGTATAAATAATAGCGTTCCTTTGATACGTGAGATAAAACACTAGTCAGTAAATTTTATCAAACGTAAATTAACGTTTTACAAAAATCTATCGCAGAGAGTCACTCGACCTACCTTAAAACGATGCCGATGACCCTTTCAAATAAAAATCGCTTCAACCGTTTGGTCCCTTTATATGATATGTCTACTAATTAATACTAAAGATAGGCAGATCTAGGTATTTATTTCCATCAAAAAAATATTTAAATATGTGGAAATGAAAAGCTCTTAAATATATTGTCCACATTTAGTTCTGTCCTTGCCTGAGAAATGTTCAAAAGATACATCAAAGATACTCTGTGCTGAAAGGGTTATTATAGAATCGATGAATATCTAACTGATAGAGATGTTTGGAAATGATTGAGCACATGTATTAATATATCTTTAATTGTACCACTTGATTTCACTATATGTACACTCACATATATTTATTGTAATATATATTAACGATGAAAAATATTGCCAAGTTTCTTTTGGCATTTATTCTTCGCCAATGGTCATTTCCGACATTAAAAAAGAGAGATTAAAAATAAAAAAAAAACTGGAAAATTATTAAGATACAATATGATTTAATTTAAAGAATGTAAGACAATGTAAGTGCCCGTAAGGGCCTAATGGCAAATAAATGATAATAATCTTTTAAATTTTTCAAATAATAATCTTTATTCGCTGTAACCTGTAGGTCGCAATTCTTAAGTAATTTTGAACTTTTATTAGCTTGACCTCCTCTAGTAGTACTTCTTCTTCTTAGCGTTATCCCGTTCCCTACTAGGATTGGCGGGATCCGCTGCCTAAATCTAAGTAATTAGCGAAGATACTGTTTTTTTATATACAACATCAGAAGGTATACCTATATGCATACGGCCCACCTGATGTAAAGCGATTAAGTATCACTCGCGCGACGCCTCCTCTGCTGCTAACATAGCAACTCCTTAGGAGCTTACTGGTGACCTCACTCACACGCAGGAACACTACAACCCTCTAGGGAGTTGTTATTTGGCTGCAGTTTTCTCTGAGATTGAGGTACTAGATACTGCCCCAGAGTCAAAGTCGCGTCATTTACTGCGCCACCGAGCTGATTTTTACGTCTGCGACTGCCGTCTTTCTTAGGCAAGGTCACACATTTTTTTTTTATACCACTAAGGTGGCAATCAAGCATACGGCCTGCCTGATGTTAAATAGTCACCGTAGCCTATGGACATTTGCAACACCAGGGGCGTCACTCATGCGTTGCCGACCCTCTAAAAACCTCTTCACGCATTTCTTGAAGAAATCCATGTTGTAGTCCCTTGGAAAAACCTCGGCTGGGAGCTCATTACACAGCTTGAGTGTTCTCCGAAGAAAACTTCTCTGGAACCGCACCGTACGCGACCATTGCGGTTCAAGCGTGTGAGGGTGAACTCCCCGCCGTTGGCGAGCGATGCGGTTATAAAAAGTATCCGTCGGCATCATTTCGAACAACTCTTCAGAACACAACCCGTTGTACAATCGGTAGAACACACAAAGGGAGGCAAAGTCTCTCCTTAAACTTAAGGGTTCAATACCGTGTGTAAGCTTAGGATTGTCGACAATTCACACATCTATCGAAATATAATTTCTTGGCCGTGCGGGTTTCCTCACGATGTTTTCCTTACCGCCAAGCAAGTGATAATTACAAATATGTACCTACATAAATCCGAAAACGAGAATTTAGTGAAACATGCCAGGATTCAAACCGGGTGTAATACGATGATTATTGTGACTATTATACTAAATCAGCATATTTCACGGGAACCTATTTGTCACTAGTCTGATTCTTTATCTACTGGGCTATCAATGCTTAGACCACTTTTAATAGCCACGAAAATTAGCTATTATGTATAGTGTAGGTGATAATACAATAATGTGGTACCATTGAAATGATCTCACGATGGAGGTCAGATGTTATGGAATTTAAAGAATCGAATTACAACCATTTCTAATTATATCATCTCGAAACCTGATAAGTTTCTGATGACAATATAGTAATATGACGCTCTGCTATGATGGCGGAGGGCGAAACGCTGTTAGAAACTCTTCGACAGTTAATAATCCATCGAGTATGAGCTCGCTTGACTTGCAGTGAACTGTTTCACAATACAGCGTTTTTAGGGTTCCGTACCCAAAGGGTAAAACGGAACCCTATTACTGAGGCTCCGCTGTCCGTCCGTCCGTCTATCACCAGGCTGTATCTCATGAACCGTGATAGTTAGACAGTTGAAATTTTCACAGATGATGTATTTCTGTTGCCGCTATAACAACAAATACTAAAAAATAGAATAAAATAAATATTTAAGGGGGCTCCCATACAACAAACGTGATTTTTTGCCGTTTTTTATAGATAATGGTACGGAACCCTTCGTGCGCGAGTCCGACTCGCACTTGGCCGATTTTTATTTATAACTAAGTAATTTAACAATTGTTATCTCATTTCCTGTATGGCTTTTATCGGCGTATCGAGTCAGAACGTGCGGGGTGTGCACTCTTGAGTGTACCAATGATTATCACATTAAGTAGGTAGGAGCTTGATTTATCGTTGTCTGTGCGTACATAGCTAATTCATTTAGTTTGCCTCAAAATTGTTTACGTTACATTTATCAGCTCTATTCTCCCGACAGCGACGGAATAAGAAGGCTGAATTAGTCAAGACAAGTCTTATAATTTTTATACTTATTAAAGTAGGTAATAAGTATTAGGAACTGGGTGGCGGTTATGAGGTTGGGTGCCTTCATACGCAGTCAAGTGGTTTATTAGTTTATGGGCTACGATAACCGCTTTAATTAGGTGCACCGTATGGTTGTATGCCCTCCGAGGTCTTTTTTTATATTGGCTCAGCATAGTGGCTCCTCTTCGCCTGTTGGTAAGCGAAAAGAGGAGCCCAAATTGCAGTGGCAACTGACAAAGGACTACAGGTGCTTCTTCACGCTTCGTCGTCGTACAAGAAAAAGTAAATGTCGTTTCAAGAATTCACCTGTCGTGGTAATGTAGGGACTATAATATAAACTTACCTATATTGTTGATCCAGGTGTGCCTTCTCAATCCTTTTATCTTTGGCTCTTCGATTTTGGAACCATATCTTGACTTGTGTCTCACTCAGCGATAAAGCTGACGCCAATTCACATCTGTTATTATTCATAAAATCACTCAAAAACAATAGGGTTGTCTCATCATAAATGTATTGAACTATTATTATCACTACTACAAAAATACATTTTGATGAATTACGCAGTTCTGCAATATCTAATATATCTACGCTTTATCTCTTTTTAACATAAACAGATTTCTGCTAGTAAAATTGGGAGCTTTTGTTGATAATTTAATTTAAAAAGTAAACGTAAAAATGTAGCCTGTAATTGTTTGTAATAAGTAAAGGATCGTTCGCGCGATGTCACGTCTGCTGTTAACACAGCGCCTCTTTAGGAGGTTACTGGTAACCTCACTCACTTGCGGTAACTCTACTACTCTCCAGGGAGTTGTTATTTGGCTGCGGTATTTTGTAAGGTGGACGTAGATCCCTATATGGGTTGCTATGAGGCATCCTACCTCTCTTTTAGAAATACCCACCAAACAAACACAAAGACAAACAGGCATGCACACGAATGTTTGTCCTGTGCGCGAATCGAACCCGACGAGCCTTGGTGTCAAAGGAGCGTTATTAACCACTTTGCCATTGGGCTCGTCAAAATTCTACAAACTATAGCTGACTAAATCTCATTCGAGGACTAATTTTGATTAATTAGCGTTATTTTTTTGGTTACCATATTTGGTAATAATAACTGATCCAAAGTACACACATCAAAAGTGTCTAGGGATCAAGCATTTTTATGCGGATTTCTTGAGATTGAGATGTGGCTTTGTAATAAAAAAATATATAAAATATATAAACGTATACGACACTGGAGAACCCCTGGACGCCAACAGCGATTAAAATCCTGCCAGGAAGTCCATCCTTATAGTGGTGGAACCATCATGGTATGGGCGGGTATTTGGATCGGCGGAAGAACTGAGTTGATTTGGATCAGAGGCAACCTCAACGCTCAAATTTATGCTGAGACGATTGTATCAGACGTCATCGTTCCTCTACAAGTGCAAATCGGTCCCTTATTTCAGTTAATGCATGATAATGCACGACCGCACACCGCAAGAGTTGTAAGACAGACTCTCGCCGCAGCTAACATCAATGTCATGCCCTGGCCTGCTCAGTCGCCAGACTTGAACCCGATTGAGCATGCATGGGATATGCTACAGAGAAGAGCTCTGCCGAATATGGAGGGTATCCAGTCGCAAGAAGACCTTTTTTTGTTGTTGCAACGAACATGGGCGGCCATTCCACAGCGTGATTTGGATGAACTCATTTTGAGTATGCCAAACCGATGTTCTTGTGTTGTTAGTGTTCGCGGTAGAAACACGGATTATTAATTGTTTAAGTTACCCAATAAAATTTTAAAGAAAACTGTTATTTCAGTCTTTTTTTCGAACTTTAATGTTAGTGGTTCAAATGTCAAAAATCCCTTTATTATGAAAATGGCAAATTTCTTTATTAATGCAAAGGTGACTTGGTTTATCGTTACTGTAGACAAACGAAAACACTTTATTTGATGAATCCTTAAAGAAAATTTTAATTAATATCAATCAGGAGAAAAGTTATTGCAAAAATATATGTTGATCCCTAGACACTTTTGATGTGTGTATTAATTTTTTGCATAACTGCCATGAATCGAAATCGTCCCGAGTGCGCTGTTTGAGAATTCTTCTGTGCCAGTGATTGTGGATTTTTAGAAGTTAAGACGTTTTATTTTTGGGTATCTCGTATCAAACAAGTTACAATAAGATTATATTAAAAAAAAATGTAAGACGTGTCTAAGTGCCCGCGAAGGCCTAATGGCAAATAAAGATTTTTTATCTTATCTTTATCTTATCTAAAAATTCATCCGCGCTGATCAGGCTGCCAGGATATTCTTACTTTGAAACTAAATGTACCTTTAAAAATGTTATTGAGAATGTAAACATGTAAACTGTTGGTGTACCTAAATAAATAAATAAATGACGCTTGTTAAATATACATAGGACATTTATTTAGTCAAGTTATTTACCTTCTAGCTCTTGCTACGTATTCGCCTCTCGCATATTCCAATTCAAGTCTAAGAGTTTGATGCGCGGAGAACGTAGTTCGTTGTCTTCGTGGTCGACTTTCTTTCCGCCGTCTTCGAGCCACTGGAAAACATAATATTAACATAATAAGAAAATCGTGAAAACCGACTTCACTACCTCTATAAAGCGGTAACGTAACAAATTTAATTCTCATATATATTTTAATGTTCAAAATGCGTCCATCCGTGCTTGTGTTTTATACATTTTCACCACTGGGTCAGTTTTCACCAAAAGAACAGCGGCGGCGCGCAGTTACTTTCCGGTGGCCAAAATTACCGAGTATGTTGAATCTTAAGAAAAAAACGGGGTGTGTCTGTGTCGTAATCTTATTCTAAGGACTAACATCTACAGCTCCTAAGGATGCCTCGTGGAGAGGCGAAACGCGTGTCGCAGAGACAGCAGCCAGCAACGGTGGCGGGTGAATGCGGTTCACATTTTAGATTGCGAACACTCACAGAGACGACCACAGCAGCCGCGGCAGAGACGACCGGGGCAGCCATGGCAGCGGCAGCATGCATCTACTAACGGTAGTGGGTGGGAGCCGACCGGCAGTAGTTCGCATGAACTAATCGGTAGCGGAAGCACACAAAGTAGTTTAGATCAAATTGCCTGTAAATTTGACTTTCGTAATATAACGCCTGAATCTATTAACATCTTTTCACATTATGTTGGTTTTGATAATAAATAAATATTAAAAAAAAAAATTGTAGAAAGAAAGAAGTGATAGCTCAGTGGATACAGAATCAGGCTATTAACCTACGGTGCCTGGTTCGAAACCTGGCGTGTACCACTAAATTCGTCTTTTCGGATTTATTTAGATAAGTACATCTTTGTAATTATAACTTGTTCTCCAGTGAAGGATAACTTCACAAGGAGCACGTCCAAGAGATTATATTTTAACAGACGTGTGATCTAACGTAAGTAAGGGCTGATTTTTCCTCTGAATAGTGTAGGCCTGACGGCAGTCGCTCCGTGTAAAAGTTAGTATCTTACTCAAATCTTTTGGCTTAACCCCGCCAATCCTAAAGGACTAGGAAATGGGATAACGCTAGGAAGAAGAATATTAAATAAAAAAATATTTTCCTATGTTGTACTAAAAATTTGTTGATTTAATCGGTGTGCCTTGAATATAAAAAGATTGTGGAGAACTGGTGTTGACGATTCAGATTGATTTTTATAATATCGCATTTCGGTTTACATTGGTAATTGATATATACACTTATGCTGTTTCGTCAGTAGAGTTCCAGGGTGCCTGTCATCTTAACTAAATCGAAGTTCAATTACCGGTATAAAAAATGCGATCTGTATCTCGTTATTTTAGTCGATAGTCCCCCTAAAGCAAATTCAAAATTAATCGATCCAAAAGTTAATTTAACTCGAAACTTGTGCGATATAACTTGATTAAAACGTCTATTTGTTTTGAAGCTAATCTAATTATTATTCAATTAATAATGAATAAAATGAATATTAATTCAATTATTCCGGCGGCGGGTCGAAGAGGAAACCGGCGAGCGTGCATGAAAAGAGCAATGAATGTTAAAGAAGCGAGTGAGGTATGTAAGGATCGATCACGTGGCGCTAGGTTCTCTCTACCTACCCCGTAAGGGATTTGGCGTGAAGTTATAGATAGATAGATAATTCAATTAATTGAATTGATAATCGAATTAGTTTCAGTGGCTCGAAATAAAGCGTTAGTTTGAGATAATCGCCGATGTCTGTGGTAAAGGCTTACATTATCATTTCAATCATTGAGACTCCGCTATCCGTCCGTCCGTCTGTCACCAGGCTGTATCTCATGAACCGTGATAGTTAGAGAGTTGTTTTCACAGATGATGTATTTCTGTTGCCGCTATATAGCTGTTATCAACAAATACTAAAAACTAGAATAGAGTAAATATTTAAGGGGGCTCCCATACAACAAACGTGATTTTTTTGATCGTTTTTGCTCGATATTGATAACGGCAACAGGTAGACGCTTGAAATATTCACAGAATATTTAGTTATATAATCACTTTAAGAATAAATAATTAAATTAAAATAAAAAAAATATTTAAGGGGGGCTCCCATACAACAAATGTGATTTTTTTGCCGTTTTTATAGATAATGGTACGGAACCCTTGGTGCGCGAGTTCGACTCGCACTTGGCCGATTTTATTCAACTTATTTTAAATGATCTTTCCCTTAGCACTAAGTAAATAGGACAGTATCAGAATTAGTAAAACATTTTAAGACTGTGGAATTAGTCGCACCTGCAATATAGCGTATTTATACATTGTGAGCTATAGATTACTATCTATTGGCTATGTCATGAAGACGGTACGTATCTCGAACGTCATTTCCCACGCCGTAAAGCGTAAGGATTCCCTGTGGTTCCTGGAGGCGGTAATACGTGATTGGGCCCCTGAGAAAATGGATTTTAGGTCAGATTGCATGCCATATTGTGCTGCGGAAGTCCGAGTCCCGGGTGAAACCCGCCAGCACCGGACAGGGGGGATTGTTTAAAATTATAATGGAATTATAGGACAAAACGTGTTTATCTGCTAATATGTTTTCACGTTAAAATGGATCGACAAATTATTTTCCCATAAACATACTCGTAGTTTGAGGTATAGAGTCGGATATATACTACTAAAATAAAATCCAATTGGAACGAAACCGAGACAGCGACAGTACTGGCTTCAACCCACGACTTCATTCGCCCGGTATCTCGTATAGGAACAGCTTTCGTACTTTCTTTCTTTTTCTTCGGCATCCAAGGAGTTATGTGTATGTGAGCTGGAAGTACTTCCCTATTCTCGCTGCTTTGATGCGCCCTACCTCTCTTGAAATCATTCAAACCAAGTTATTGTCAATTTTATTATTAGCCCGCCCCGGCTTCGCACGGGTGATGTTCCGATCGCTACCATTCGAGTCCATAGAGGACAAACATACATACACAGATTTTTATTTAAATAGATAACTCGAAGACTTCTCTGCAAGTTCTGAGAACAGCTGTAGTTTGGTTCTGGTTCTGGTGTGTAGTATATAATATACACTGTAGTGTTAAGAACACCAAAGCACTTGGGACTTCGTATTCTTACAACTAGTAATAATCTATAGGTAGACCTATTGGTAAACCAGTGTTTTTTTCATACAACGTCAGGAGCCATACAAGCATACGCCTCACCTGATGTAAAGCGGGTACCGTGCCCTGTGAACGCTTGCAATACATTGAGTATCACTCGCGCGATGCCACCTCTGCTGCCAACACAACAACTGCTTAGGAGCTTTCTGGCGACCTCACTCACGCGCAGGAATACAAGACCCTCCAGAGAGTCGTTATTTGGTTGCGGATTTCTGTGAGGTGGAGGTACTACTTCCCCAGACGGGCTGCTTTGATGTGCCCTACCTCTTGAAATACCCTGATCAAGATAAACAGACATGTTCATGCACACAAATGGTTGTTCTGTGTGGGAATCGAACCCACGACTGTTACTTATACAGTAGCGTTACTAACCACTGCTCTACCGTCGTCAAGATTACAATTCGATATGGCAAATTACCTTAAATGCACATTAAGGTGAAGCCGACTGTACTTGCGGGTTATCGTTATTAATTCTTATTAACAGGGTGGAAAATAAACAGGACAGGGCAACTGTCATCCGCCCCGGCGTGGATCCCTTCGGCGCGGCCCGGCCGGCGGCGGCGAGATAGAAGCGCTACAATCTGTCCACACATGGCATATCACTGCCGTGTGCAGTGTGCCTTACTCATGTCCGGTCAATTAGCCATCGAACACGACCCATGGACACCGTAATCGGTATAATTATAACAAGTACAACTTGAAGGGTTTGAATAAAGCCACTGTTGTGACTGAATCCGTTCATTACAATGAAATATTTATTGGCAGAAACCATAAAAACAATGCACGCATAAAAAGGCCACGAAAAAAATGGATGAACAATACACACAATAAAAATGACGCGAAGAAAAATTGATGAAAATACATATGAAAACATGTGTATTCTAGTGGTTGCCAATAAGGTGCGTTCTCACCATCATGTTGTAGGACACGGGTGACCGTATACTCAAACGCTGGTTTTCGTCAGGCTCTTAGTGACGTCGGATTCCGGACAACACACGATCACTCATGCATATTATAAAAGCAAAAAATGTATAAATTCCGACATACACAAAAAAAACAAATAAAAATGCGTCACAGATATGGCCGCCGTACTGCGGGTTTTTTTAATATTTTCAGGAACACCGTTCCTATATGAAATCTATATGTTTGTCTGTGTGTTTGTCTCGCTTTTTTTTTCGAATTTTGACTTCAAATTCGGATTCAGCATAAAAAAGTAGAATAGGAATGTTCAGGAACACTTCCTATCTCTTAAGGAACATGGTTAAAATGGCCGCCAATTTTTTTTTCATTTTTAATTGTTATATAATTGACGAGTCAGGTGTTCCTCTGGCAATGCAAGCTTGCGCATTCTTAACTGGTTTAATAATAGATACCAGCGCTCGTAAGTATATTATGTATTTAAATGCTCTTACCAGAGATACTCGTATATAGCTACATTGGATAGTTGGACTAGTGGTCCAACTATCCAATGTAGCTATATACGAGTATCTCTGGTAAGAGTATTTAAATATAATAAAAATTTATTGAAAAACTGAACTAACCAAACAGGACTTATATCTTCATTGCAATACTGTCTTTGTATAAAGATCGACGACTATCCTACTTCCTACTAATATTATAAATGCGAAAGTTTGTATGTATGGTGTTTGTTGCTCTTTCACGCTTTTAAACGGCTGAACGGATTTGAATGAAATTTGGCACGTAGATAGATTAGGACCTGGATTAACACATAGGCTACGTTATTTGACTCCACGCGGGCGCAGCTAGTGATTAATATTTGTACCTCCATACATTTTCTGAACGACCGTTTTCGGTTGATGCTAGTTGATGGTATGTTGAGGTATGGTTTGACGAGCTCGGTGGTTCAGTCGTGAATGACGCGACTTTGACACCAACGCTCGTGGGTTCGATTCCCACGCAAGGCAAACATTTGTGTGCATGAAAATGTCTGTTTGTCTTGGTCTGGATGTTTTAAGAGAGGTAGGGCGCATCAAATCAGCCCATCTGGGGAAGTACCTCCACCTCACAGAAAACCGCAGCCAAATAACAACTCCCTAGATGGTTGCTGTGTTCCTGCGTGTGAGTGAGGTCACGAGTAAGCTCCAAAGGCGTTGCTGTGTAAGCAGCAGAGGAGGCATCGCGCGAGTGATACATAATATATTTCAAGCGTTAATAGGCTACGGTACCCGCTTAACATCAGGTGGGCCGTATGCGTGTATACCTCCCGACGCAGTATAAAAAAAGGATACCGAAACCAACAATATTGCCGATTTTAGAGACTTCCTTGATATGTCTTCTGTTTAAAGTACCGACGGTTCGACCGAAACGAACAATATTGCAAGTAGGCAGATTGAATCGAGAGTCACATGCCTTGATCCACTTACACTATAATTTAACTTTTTAAATAGAGAAAGAGGCGCATCAAAGCAGTCTGTCGGGGCTGGTACCTCCACCTCATAGAAAACCGCAGCAACAACTCCCTGGAGGGTTGTTGTGTACCTGCGAGTGAGTGCGGTCACCCGAAATTGATACCGCCACGTGTTCCTGAATACTTGACAGACGGGAAACGAAGTGATTCTGTTAACGATTCTGAATTTGTACCATAAAGGTATTATACCACATAGTGCTTAATAACTTAGTAACTTTAGGAGAAAGGTTCTCCTATGCCGTCCCCGTACTGGTACATGCAATGTGGGACGGCCCCATACTGGATGGAGCGAGAACCTCAGGAGGTTTGTTGGGAATTGATGGATACAAAATCGAGACGAATGGCACTATAGAGCGGAGGCCTATGTTCAGCAGTGGACCAATACGAACTGAGGTGATGATGAGTAACTTTATGGTTTCTTTGTGATTATTGGCACCTGTAGGATGCAAAAGAATATGCATTTGTTTTTGTCTACCTGAACGTTTGCTACACGGAAAACCATTATTTTCAATCTTTTTTTATAGTACCTACTTAGCCCTTCAGTATATTCACGGGTATAAAAAATTGTATAGGTACTACAGAATCTGATATACAACGGGGTTCATGATATCTGGACGATGCGCAAATAAACAGAAAACGATTTTATTGCTATTATTCATTCTCTCTCAGACCTAGAGTTTATTGTACAATTGAAAGTTAGTGAAGCGCCAGTTCCGCAATATCAATATCTATGATTGAAAATAAAACAGAAAGTGAACAAGTCAGGTGTGGCATTCGCTTCAATCTCGTGCTATCACGGACGAACGAATTGGTAATTAGGGGATCTTTGCTAATGAATATCAAGGGGTCGCAACCCCAATATTCACTTCAACCGCTTATTGTTGGATTGTTGATTAATCGCTATATCTCTGCAAAATAGAGCTGTACTGATTGTTAAAAAAAAACATAGATTAGTTGGTTCACCAAGTTGTTGTATTAATACAATTAAGTAGGTCTATTACCTATATTGCATCTACATTGTATATGCACAATAATACTCTGTATAATATCGCATATCGGAACAATATTTTAAGACCAATATTTTAAGAATAGCATTAAAAGCGTGCGAAAAAGTCCACAATATTATAAATATCGTTTTTTTATTCAACATCGAGAGTTATACAAGCAAACGGCCCACCTGATGTTAAGCGGTTACCGTATCCTATGAACGTGTGCAACACATTACGTATTACTCGCGCGGTACCACCTCGGCTGTTAACACAGCAACTCCTTAGAAATTTACTGGTGACCTCACTGATACGCAGGAACATAACGACCCTAAACCCTATCTAGGGAGTTGTTATTTGGCTGCGGTTTTCTGTGTGGTAGAGGTACTTCCCCATACAGGCTGCTTTGCGGGTCGGATGCTCTACCTCTCTTAAAAACACCCAGATCACGATAAACAGACATGTTTATGCACAATCGAACCGCTGCTGTGTGGGAATCGAACCGGAAGAATCACTGTTACGTTACTTTGTGAATGTAACGTAACAGCCATGTTGCCAGTTTCGCCACTGCGCTACCGAGCTCGTCTTTTCCCACTTCTCCAATCCATACCTCCCCAATCTAGCCGCACTTAATTAAATAGGTATAATACCTTTCCCCTCAATTGGTGTACCTGCGCGTCAAAAAAACGCATGTCTGCATATAATGTTTTTGCCATTTTATAATCGTAGCCTGTCTAATGAATTATATACTTAGATCGTTATACAGTATTTTTGGAATTGAAATTTGGAAAAGCTACTCAGAATAAGCCAACTAAACTGTGGCAAGCGAGCATACCTTAGCGATTTCATTGACACTCTCTCAGGAACACAACAATATCAGGAAACGAAATGTAAATTCGAGGCCTCATCAAACAATATGACTTGTATAAAATTTTATTATAATAATAATAACAAATTAAACATGTTATAATAGCTGTTTAATCCTTTTAAAACCCTCTAAAATATCCACTTATACATTCAAGTCGATTGAGCGCGTGACGACATGTGACAACACTCACATCGGGCACATAATACCCATTGTGGGACAATTACAAATGGGGACGCGACAGGGGACAAGCACAGCTGACGACTCCCACACACAGCAACTGGCGAATTTGGTCGAGGGACAGCTTATCCATGTATGATTAACTTTAGTGGCTAGACGAGATAAGTCATAGTAAAAAAGTCAAGTGTGAGTTGGACTCGCACTCTAAGGGTTCGTACAATATTTAACAGGACATAATATATTTTAAACGGTGACACTTTGAATCGCATAATGTTTATTGTCATAATTTCAATTGTCATATATCATATGGCATACGAATCAAAAAGCATAAGTAATAGTTTTTTTTATTTTTTTATACTTCATAAACATAATAACGCAGAATGTTAAATCAATTAATCAATCATAAATCAAATTTTATTATGCATATATGTCCATATTCATAATTTTGTTTAACATACTCTTACAAAGCATAACTCACTAAAGTCATAGTATTATAAAGCATAACTGTAAATATCCATATTTTCAGGAACACAGGTGTTCCTCTGGAAATGCAAGCTTGCGAATTCTCAACTGGTTTTTAGGGTTCCGTACCCAAAGGGTAAAACGGAACCCTATTACTTAGGCTCCGCTGTCCGTCCGTCCGTCCGTCTATCACCAGGCTGTATCTCATCAACCGTGATAGTTAGACAGTTGAAATTTTCACAGATGATGTATTTCTGTTGACGATATAACAACAAATACTAAAAAATAGAATAAAATAAATATTTAAGGGGCTCCCATACAACAAACGTGATTTTTTGCCGTTTTTATAGATAATGGTACGGAACCCTTTCTGCGTGAGTCCGACTCGCACTTGGCAATTTTTTATTATTACTATGATGCATACTTACATACGTTAAAAAGCATAATTTCTTCAGCATTTTTAAACTGTATTTACATATAATGAAGTATTTCTAACCCTGAAATTGTTAATTGTAATCATAACAAATTATATTATTATTAATTATAAGCATCGAAGTAAAAATAGGGAAATCAATATTGATGCAAATGAATGAGATAGAAGAGTGTCGTTTGTAGCGTCTTTCAATTATTTGTTTCTGAGAATTATTACTAGCCCATATTAAAACACTAGCCCACATTTAGTTACTTCTCTATTGTTTATATCATTCTAATTTTAAATAATAAATATATAAGTATAGTAGTAGTATAGTAGTAAGTATTTCTTCTAAAAAATAAACAAATATTTTTTTAATTTCAATAACCATATTATACATTTTTTATACTCGTATATATATTGTACTGATATCAGTACAATGACAATGATGCCGTGTAATAAAAATACGTACTTATATAAGCTATGCTGAATCACTGCCAGATATCGTTGTTAGTTGCATGTTAATGAATTCTATAAGAAGGCTTTTTACAAAGAGTATTATTATTGATGTGATGTTTGACGAATTTCTCGGAAAAGGACAAATACCTATACATCAGGCGATTTATTAAAGAATCGAATAAAATTTGCAGCCAAAGACTTCCGGATTCACTAAACTACTCGTATAAATACGACTTTATATTTGACGAGCATATTTTATTTATGTTATCATAAATATACTCAGCGGTAAGTGTGAGGCTATTTATTTTTGCAGTTGGCTTTCCATGGACCCATAATATAAATTGACTCCTTCTTCTTAGCGTCATTTCGTTTCCTAATCTCTTAGAATTAGCGGAATCCTCTACCTAAGCCAATGGATTTGGCGAAGATATTGATTTTTACATGGAACGACTGCCGTCAGACCTCCACAACTCGGAAGAAAACCAGACCTTTCTTAGGTGTCGGGTCACAACGTTTTTCGAAATATAAATTTCTTCGACGTGCGGGTTTCCTTACGATGTTTTTCTTCACCTTCATAAATTTAGTGGTACATGCCCACACTAGTATTTGAAGTGGGGACCAGATGGCCAAAAGGCCTGTTCTTTATCGACTGGGCCATCACTGACCTGTCGCTGTGTATACTTCCATGAATAATTCCAAAAATTCATCAATAACTATGGCTAACTAGGTACTTGTACGTAAACCTGTAATTAAAATAAACCCAAACTAATACAAAAAGCAGAAGAGTTTGTTTGAATGCGCTAATCTTTGGAACTACCAGTCGGATTAGAAAAAAAAACTTTTTGCATTTGATAGCCCAATTTTGGAAGGCTATTCAACATCACGGCACGACTCTTAGGATGCTGAGGAAAAAAAAAGAAAGTAGAAAAACGAGTATGCTTTAGACCACACGACTGAAGTAAAACTTCTTTAGCTCCATAGTGTGATACAGACAATAGGCCTGCACTGTGTCTTAGATATACGAAACTTAACTCGCTATGAGAGAATCGTAACGCTCTCGTCACGCATTCATCAGCTTACTCCCCAAGTCAAGCGTGCGTAAAGAAGTTTTACTTCAAAAAGCTATTTCCACGGTAGGCATACCGGGAATACACGCGGACGTAGTCGCGGGGTTCAGCTAGTTCTATATAAAACGGCAATTTCATAAGTGGTAAAAACGGTAAAAATGCATTATATTTACTGTGTTATCGTGTCTCGAGAACAACCGTGAAATATTTTAATTTTCATGACTGACGTTACATTTTCCGTATGTAGATAACGTAGCGGTGTTATCGGCAGGAGTTTGTTTCGGAATTCTGTTATCGCCACACCCGATGGCTGAAATACGAGTTCGTCCTGCCCGTGGCCATCATAATTTTTTTTTGACGTTATTTTTGCTTTCATAGTGAAAGACAATTCAGAAAACTGACGATGATAAAATCGGGGGAAATAATTTGGTGTTATAGCTGCATACTTATCTATCGTTTATCGTATATCTAAAGAATCAAAGAATTGAGTGAGGAGAGTGATGCATCACTCGCGGATGGGGAGAAAGAGAGAGAGTTACGTTTCGTATATATAGAAAATGATATATAATATTTATTTATATTAATAAAAATAAATAAAAATTCTAAAATAAAAGTAGCCTAAGTTACTCCTTATTGCATCAGCTATCTGCCAGTGAAAGTCCCGTCAAAATCAGTCCAGCTGTTTCGGAGATTAGCCGGAACAAACAGACAGACAGGCAGACAAAAATTGTAAAAATATTAATTTTGGTATATGTACAGTGTATACATCCATATGCATTTAGTAAAAAGCGGTTATTTCAATATAACAAACAGATACTCCAATTTTATTTATCTGTATAGATTATACCCTTCCTTCCCATATGGAGGTTAGCGGCGATAAACTTGTTTCTAGAATGGAGGGAACTTTGACTAAAATATCGAACTGTTAGCAGGTGAACTTGGCCCCAGTTATGAAGGGAGGTTTATTTTATAATTATAATTGGCACAGTAGTCTGTGACGTCGTGAGGAAACCCACATGTCCAATAAATTATATATCGAAAGACTTGTGACTTTCCGACCTAACCTAAGAAAGGTATGATTCTCCCTCTAAGTTGTGAAGGTCTAATGGCAATCGCTCCATGTCAAAATCAGTATATTCGTCAAATCCTTAGTCTTTGGTATCGTACCCCGTCAATCCTAATGGATTAGAAAACGGGATAACACTGGAAAGAAAAGGTACTGTTCCAAAGCGTACGGGGTTAAAACAGCTGATTTCAGACTCACAAAAAGTGAATATCGAACAATTCATTACGAAGAAGAAGTGCTTTAATGCGGAAGCCGAGGATCGCATATAATGAAACGCGTTAGCGAAGACGAAGACATAACCGGCAGTGGATAAGTACCGGCTGATGGTTTGGATAATGAGTGTAATCAAATCATTACTAACATTTTGAACGTATTATTTTCACAAATAAAGAAATTCTTTATTGTTCCCAATTCGCATGATCCATATCGTTAGGGCGGCGATGCGTGCGAGATTGTTCTCTTTCGTTTGTTTGTGGTAACTGCCCCTGTATGTTTATTGTACTAGTATGGGCAGCTCGTCGTCCTAATGATCCGTCATAAATAATAGAACAATAAAGAGAAATATCAGAGGCCTAGATTCATACAAAGATAATCGACAATGAGTTTTCGTGTAACCAGGTTCTTTGGCATAAAACGTTCCTGCTCCTACTAGCATAGCGCACTGTTCTATCTTAATAGGAAAACTCCGTAATGGGTTACCATAGATTGAAGATTAATAATTTATCAGACCAAGGCTTAGAACTACATATTTATTAATAAAAATCTGTACAATATATATTGAAGTATCTTGAACAAATTGACATAATTTCTAGCGTAGGTACTGTGGCAAAGCAAAACGGAGGGTTAACTATGAATTTAGAATTCTTAGTCTCCATCTCTTCTTCTTAGCGTTATTCCGTTGTCTAAAGGGGGGGGGGGGGGGGGACTAATCTATAATAAAGTTATCTATATATATTTCCTGTATGGATTTATTCCATAGAGAAAATCCGGTACAAGAATTGTTAACATAACTCACAGATTAAATAAACTGAAGTGACAGGGCCATTCTCTATAGGTAACTTATAGGATAATAGGGTCAACATGGGATTGCGCCTTATTGGTCTAAGAACTAGCGATCGACAAACTTTCGGTATTTGAGGAAACTGCATATTGATGCTAGTTATACTATTAGACATGCCGTAGATGAAATGGGGATTCACTATCCCCGGTGATGGTTCCTTTGAGCGTGCCCAGAAGTCAAGAACGTCAAAATTGACTTTAAAACGTGATCGCAGTGTGCCTGACGTTTTAATATCTTAAAGTATATAATTTTTGTTATTTAGTAAATCAATGGCAGACACTTATTGCGGTTCCAATTGTGTTTTATAAAATTTCAAAAGTTAAAAATAGTTCAGTTCCAACATGTGGGTAGACGATATAATACCTACTCTCACTGGCGTACTATTAAAAGTGTACGATATTGACTCGCTCACTCTTACAGGGAATGAGAGCGAATCAGTACTCATACATTGTTGTAAATAATTTAAATAAATGTTAATAATGTTATTTTAATAATGAAGTCCACGGTTCAGAGCAAGAACCATAAAACTTTTTTTTGTAATTAATGATTTTCTATATACATGGGGCACACTAAAAGTTTTGCACTTCAAGCTAATCGGAACTATTTGAATTTCGAATGTTATATTTTTTGAAACGTTGCAACCTACTTAGTACTAAAAAAAAACAATTGGAGGGAAATCATTTGTCAATTGTTTTTATCACACATCAAAGTTCTACGTACGCAACGAAAATGGAATTGAGTCGAAAAGATTTTAGAGCGATGATTTTTTATGATTTTAAAAGTTCTCTCTCTCCGCAACACTGTGCTGCTCGTCTTCAAAATGCTTTTGGGAGAGAAGCACCTTCTTTGAAAACCGTGAGGCGATGGTTTGCTGAATTTGAGAGAGGTCGAGTTTCTTTACATGACGAATTTCGTGAACGGCGGCCTTCAACTGCCGTCAACGTAAATAATGTGGCTACTGTTAAGCGATTAATTGAAGAAAACCCGCGGATTACCAATGAGACAATTCGAGAACTATTGGGGATTGGTATGAGCCAAATTCAGAAAATTTTACACGAAGAATTGAAAGTTCGGAAACTTTGTTGTCGTTGGATCCCTCATGAACTGACAGCGGAGCAGAAGCGGGCTCGCATGGAATGGTGCTCACACATGCTACTGAAGTACGACCACGGACATTCTAATGCTGTTTATGACATTGTCACAGGAGACGAAACGTGGATTTATTGTTTTGAACCCGAAAAAAAACAGCAATCTTGTGAATGGGTGTTTGAAAATGAGAACAGGCTAACAAAAGTGAGGCAGGCGAGAAACGTTGGTAAAAAAATGATCGCGTTTCTTTTCTCAGTTACGGGTCCCATCTGCACAATTCCACTTGAAGATCAAAAGAGTGTTAATGCCGAGTGGTATTCTACCATTTGTTTACCCAGGGTGTTAGAAAAAGTTCGCGAAAGACGACCAAAAAGCCGCGTTCTCCTACATCATGACAACGCTTCTTCACACACGACCAACAAAACAAAGTCATTTTTAACTTTCGAAAAAGTACAACTCGTTACCCATCCTGCGCATAGCCCCGACCTAGCACCCTGTGATTTCTGTATTTTCCCCAAAATCAAAGATTTGATGAGAGGTTTTACTTTTACCAACTCCGAAGAGGCAGTGATAGCGTTCAATCAGCACGTAGAAAACATGCCTTCAGATCTGTGGTCCTCCTGTTTTAAAAAATGGTTCGATCGCATGAAAAAATGTTTAAAATGTAATGGAGAGTATTTTGAAAAGCAATAAACATAATATTTTAGTCATAACATGTTGTCTTTTTAAGTTACGCAAAACTTATAGTGTGACCTACGTATACACAATTTTCACTTTGAATATTTTTATGTAATATTTACTTTGTATTTCTATTTTAATTCGTAGATACTTTTTGTTAAAATAATATAAATTTACCTAACCTAAAGATTGTCTGGTTTTCTCTCTGGGTGGAGATCTAACAACACTCGCTCCATGTTAAAATCAGTACCTTCCCTAAATCCTCATGCTTAGGTAGCGGACCCCGGCAGTCCTAATGCATTTGGAAACGGGGTAACGCTGGGAAGAAGAAAAATCGGCCAAGTGCGAGTCGGACTCGCGCACCAAGGGTTCCGTACCACTATCTATAAAACGGCAAAAAAAATCACGTTTGTTGTATGGGAGCCCCCCTTAAATATTTGTTTCATTTTAATTTAATTATTTATTCTTAAAGTGAATATATAACTAAATATTCTGTGAATATTTCAAGCGTCTACCTATTGCCGTTATCAATATCGAGCAAAAACGAGCAAAAAAATCACGTTTGTTGTATGGGAACCCCCTTAAATATTTATGTTATTCTATTTTTTAGTATTTGTTGTTATAGCGACAACAGAAATACATCATCTGTGAAAATTTCAACTGTCTAACTATCACGGTTCGTGAGATACAGCCTGGTGACAGACGAACGGACGGACGGACGGACAGCGAAGTCTCAGTAACTAAAAAGCACATCGACTATACAAAACCGTTCAAAATTTACATTTACTACAACGATATAAGAAGTATAGGTGTATAGCTTGATGTGTCACTTTGTGTTCTTTGATGCATATTCATGTCTATTGAAGGACGGAAAGCAATGAACTCTACAGGCCTCATTCAACCACTCACCGGGTATCATATATTTTCCGTGCAAAATATAATCCAAACTTCGAAAAAAATGTATATATGTATCTTGAAGCAAGCTCTGGTGAGCATGGTTGGGTGACTTTTTTTCACTCAACCATAGTCGTAAGTGTCGTAACTCATGTAACATGTAACCAGCACCATGTGCATTTTTTCACAGCAGATGAGATAAGATAACAAGATAAGATAACATCCCTCAAGTAATTGTTGTATTAGACCGCAAGAAAATGTAAAAAGACAATGCCGGCGGAAATCCTGCACAGATTCACTCCCAAGCAACTTCTTTGTACTCAATTTGAGAACATGGTTTCACTGTTCTGTGGTGGAAGTGGTAAAAAGTAAAGTAAAGCCGTAAAAAACTATAAAATATAATAGTTAAAAAAAATATTTTTCACCCTTTAAGTCAAAAAATTGCAAAAATTGAAAAGGAAAGTTCGAACATATTCAAATAAATCCGGACGGATGGTGACCCTATACAGGATCTACTTTACATGATAAGATAATTGACAATCCAAATCTGAATGCTCTCGTACGAACGCCTATATGACTAGCTTATCTTACCAATCAAGGTTAATAAAGCAGTATCGTTTTGTCCGTAGCTTACGTTGAAAATAAATAATAAAATAAATAAAAATAACTTTATTATACTATCGGTTCTCTCTGCCTACCCCGCAAGGGACCTGGCGTGTAGATATACCAGATTTTACCAGAGGGAGACATTGTACAAAAGTTGTCTGCATGGGTACCTCTGTCTCACTTATTTCTACCGCCAAACAGCTATATTTATATACTGTGTTCCGGTTAGAAGGGTGAGATATGGCAGAGAAATTACTGACGAAACATCCTTAGGTCAAAAAATTGGCAGCGCGCGAATAACATCTCCGTGGTGTTGCGAGCGTCAATAGGCTGAGTTGACCGCTTACCACCTGATGCGGGCCGGATGCTTGTTTGTTAATCTAGTTGTATAAAAAAAATATACATACAACTTTATTTCTGTAACAAATTTTTGAGTGTACCTACATTATTTGTACTCGGAAGTTTCCTTATAGGCATAAAAATGCCTGTATTAGGAGGCTTCGCTCCTCCATAACCATACTATTATTATTTTTGTAAAATAAATGCGTGTGCATGTGTGTACGGGTTTAGATATGCGTGTGTGCGCACGTTCGTATGTGTGTGTACGTTGAAGGTTATTGGTATTGCTATTGCCGATGTGCATTGAGATAAATCAGTTTTCAGTATGGATTTTAATAATTCATTGTTAAGATCGAAAATTCTAGAACTGAAATGATTAAACCAATATTATTATTATTTCTTTTAAGTCACGGGTATTGATCCCGGTCATTTGAAGGCGTGCGCGGGGAGATGGATCTAACGCGTAGATAGGTGTTCTTTGAGAAGAATGAAGTAATGTAGTACACCCGTCGTGATCCGCTCCGGGGAATATTAATGGAAAAAATCTGCCCATGAGTTGGTCTCCGCAGGTATATGGACTATGCAAATATATGGGAAATTTTAGACTATTTTAATGTGATCTAGAGGGATTATTAGTACCTTTTAAGTTTATTATTATTATTTAAAGAACAGTAATTTCACATCCGGTACCCGGTTTTTAAACGTATTTGATAGTGACCTGTCTGTACTACATTGGTGCCATGACGGAACTCGTATTCGAAAATAAAACCTAATTTCGATTTTACCATGTTAACAGAAATGCTTTATTTATTTATATAAGCAATAACAAAGGAAAATGAAACGACGGAAAAACCAAAATGTCCTAGCTATGTAAGAGAATAAATTTGAATGATTTTAATTTAAACGATACAGGTCTTTACGAGTACTCTAGCCAGTAATAAAAATCGTGATACTTAATAGACAAATCTTATCAGAATGCTTTTCGTTGCATTAATCACAATAATGTAACCACAGCGAGTCACCGAGGCTTGAACTAAATGCAATTTGAAGCGAGGATGACACAAATTCGAGCTCGTATAAATCGAAATGTTATGTTTCCAACAGACTGCGTTGTGAATTGCGTCCACGTGTTAAATCCCACAGAGAAGCAGTTGCACATTGGATTGCGAATAATTCACACTTGTCTATTGAATATAGAACTAACTATATTGGATTGAAAGTTAGTTGTTGCGTAGAGTGATAAATTATTACTTAGTTGTCACCGCACCACATGAGCTACTCATTAATCTAATAAGGGTGTTTGAGAAAAATGTCGGTATGCAGCTCAGTTACTAATTAGAAAAGTTATTACTTAAGGCCATCTAACAAAACGGCATAAAAATCGTTTCGTTTTAGAATACGGTCAATGAACAATCCTCGCCTAGGTTGGCTTGAGATTGTCTATTGCACGAGGTATTATTAATACTGCTAATTAACAAACGAGACTAACGAAGGAGAGATAGGGCGGATCAAAGTAATTTTCTTAGTACTGCGATCTTTTATATGCTTAAAAAGGTTACCTTAGCAAAAACTATGGTCTATAATAGTGTACAATCATCGACTTATATTACCTATATTACCTACGGTCTCAGCCTACGGTATAGACTGGCTGGTCGCTAAGAAATGAACGTTACATGCAGCGCAAAGCGGAGCGGTAAAAAAAAGGCGAACACTTCCACTGAGCGCCCGTGTTAGAAAGAGATGAACTTAATTACTTCGGCTGCTATAGGAAGTCATAAATGTGTTCATTAAATTGTTTGTGTGGATCAAAATTAAATAATATATTAATATATGATAAACTTGCGTAAGATAAGTAATCTCATCTGTCTTTTTAGAGTTTCTGGTATTAGTGAGATAAGCTTTAAAAACACACGACGGCATTTAAACGTCATTCAACGACAAAAAACAAAGAGCTTCACTCGACTACACTCATTGACTGTGGACACGCGACTAAAGCTGGCTTGTTCACAATCGGCCGTTGTGAACGACTTTCGTACGCAGTTTTGTGGAAACGTACATGCAGTCTATACCGTAGGTAATATAAGTCGATGTGTACAATACTGCGAAAGCAGCAAATCATCAGTGTAGTCCTGGTGATGTCTAATTGGCAAGATCAACCCTTCGAATCACAGGAAGTAACTACATATATATAGAGGTAAGGCGGGCGCAAAACAGCCCGTCTGGGGGCCAAATAACAACTCCTGGAGGGTTGTTGATATGTTAATATATTGGAAGTGTTCATAGGCTACGTTAACAGCTTTACATTAGGTGGGCCCGTATGCTTGTATACGTATGTATCTGACACAGTATTTAAAAAAAATATACAAAACCTGCTTTGGACGGGATTCACCCATTGTTCATTCGAAAATCTTAAATTCTCGTTCTGGAGAAATAAGATTTAAATACACCAATATCGACCATTAGGTTAAATTGGTTACCAACCAGTAGTTGTAGTAGCAGGCGTATTCACTTTGTCTCGAAACACCACATTTTAATGGAATCTAATGTATGAAATCTGAGTGAAAACTTTTCGAATATGGCTTTCCTAAGCAATGTAATACAAGGTACAGTATCATGTGATGTTCGTAACCAGAATCCACGAAAATCAGCACGGTTTTACAAGCATCGTGGAGTAAACAAGCACAAGCATGGTGGTTTTTACCAATATTTTGGCAGAAGCTTTTGAATTCGTACTGTCTCCTGGAAAGAAAATTTATTACCACGTAGAAAATTGTTCAAATCACAAAAAAAATGGTAGTCAGTTGGAGCAAGGTCTGGCGAGTACGGAGGATGACGTATGGTTTCTAACTGCTGCTTCTGTAGAGTTACAACGGTTTCTCGTGCAGTGTGAGGTCTTGCATTATCATGGAGTAATAATGGTGAAGATGCATTCACGAGTCGGGGATGTTTCACTGCCAGTTTCGCCATTATTGTTCGAAGTTCGGCACAGTAAACATCTGCTGTTATGCTTGACCAGACCTGAGAAAGCAATGGTGAATAAAGAGACCACCAAACAGTTCCCATTACCGTTTTATTGGTGAGCTTTGCTTTAGAGCACTGTTGCGGCGTATGACCTGGGGTCAGCCATTGCATTTATCACGTTTATCTACTCGTAAGAGACTTGTGAGGAATAAGAAAAAGATTTGTTACAATAAATGTGGTTGATTACAGGTGAAAGATATATAATTTTTGTTTAACACATTTGGTGTCAGTAGACATGCAACAGACAAAGTGTTTCTCATAAAATCAGAGCGTAAAATAAATTATGACAATTAATTGTGACTGTGCTATAACATTTAAAGACAGGTTCCGGGGGCTCCTTGACTGCTGCTTGCGGTCGGGGTGTTGCCTGGGACCCTTCAGGGTGGGCCGGCTCTGCCTGCTGTTGAAGGGAGACAGGCCCCCGGACTCGGGATCGGCGCGGTTCGACCAGTCGTTCTGCTGAACGAGGCGGGCAAAGCCGGTTGTCGCTTTCCGCCTCGCTCAGCATTTGGAAGATGGTCCGGGACCGCGCCTCTTGGATGCCCAGTTCGGGTTCCGGGCCAGACGATCGACTCAATTTCATTCAAAAAAGACATAAATATCATTTATAAAAATAATATGTATCTACCTATATAAATTATTGTCATTCGTTATATACCACTGAAACTAAATGTCATGTATTTCAACTATTATATAGGTTATTGTAATCAATAACATTGTCAATACCAAGAACATGTAGATATATATGCCTACAAGTATTTATTAGTTATTTTATCTAAAGAATATTTTTCCCCTCATTAAAATCATCGGTGCAAATGCAAGCCAAGTGAGAATAATATGCAAAATACGACAGTGTGGCGCCCTCGGCAATCCAATATTTTTATTTGGATCTATTACGCGATAATCTAATTTAGTTCAATAACTATTCTGATGTGTCAAGAAAAAGAAAGCCTACGTCCTACTACATACATATATTTATTTTAATGTATATCATAATGAGGCTGTTATAATACTATCTATATGGCACGTTATGTTACTATCGACCCGCCCCCGCTTCGCACGGGTTATCCAATCGTTAGCAAATTTCACAGGATTACCCGCTGAGCTAATCTGAAGATTTCCTGAAAATGTCATACAATCGGTCCAACAGTTATCTGGTCCGTACGGAACATACACACATAATTTTTTTATATAATAGCAGTTAAAGTATGAAATTGCCGTTTTATAGTAATAGATACTTTGAATTGACATTAAACCTTCATGGTGTGAGATTTTCGAGTGAAACATTTTTCACATGATACCTATGAGGTTTTTCTTTTAAAAAATGTGCAACATTTGATTTTTTATTCGGCTTAGACGGGAACGATGGATACTTCGAATATCCGAGTCATTTTTGCATGCGAGTTCCAACGCGGAACTAACGCAGCAGAAACGGCTCACAATATCAATGCTCCGTTTGGAGAGGAGACTGCTAATGAACACATCGTGCGTTTTTGGTTTAAACGATTTCGTAATGAAAACTTCGACTTGAAGGACGAACCACGTGGAAGACCGCCCACACAGGTGAATAAATAAGGTGAATAACGCTGAATTGAAGGAAATGATGAAAGCCGATCTGAGTCAAACTATCCAGGAATTAGCGGCATGGTTTAACGTTACCTTACCATATACAATATACAATATTGACTCATTTGCATCAAAACAATAAAGTAAAAAAATTGAAATTGCTCCATGATAACGCAAGACCTCACACTGCACGAGAAACCGTTATAAGTCTACAGGAGCTGCAGTTAGAAACCATACGTCATTCTCCGTACTCGCCAGACCTTGCTTAAACACTTAGTAAAAGTGATCGAATACACCAAAATACAATATTAATAGATAGGTATAATTTGAATGTTAATTCTCGTCAGCTCAAATAATACGTCTATTCAGTTAAATGTTTCATGGACTGTTGTTTTCGTAATAGTTATTTGAGTTGAACAATGGGCAGATTTTATAGCGGAGTAGGCGAACAGTGCCGGCAATTTTCACATAAGAGCGGACACGAATAGCTGCCGGCTGCCGGCATTGCCGCGCGGCGAGACGTGGCGTGGTAATCGCATCACGTCGCTCGCCTTCCCCGTCAAACCGACGGTTTTTCAGCGACGCGACAAACCATTATGATTCTATTTTCATGGCAATAAGAATCCCCACACAGGGAAACGAATTTTGCGATAATAAGCTTAAGTTGAAAATTGACGCCTCGTTGTTGGCTGCTTGGAAATATTTAAAAGGACTTAATGTATGCCAATAACAACGTAAAATATGTACTATGAATTATATATCTCTGCGTTTGTTTAAAAAAAGGGGTCCATGGAGCGGCTATTCCGAAATCAGTAGGTACAAATATTTAGCCTACTTATAGTTGGTCCTTATAAAATATTTATCTACATTTTATTTATCTATTACCTACCATAATAATCTTACGTATATACCTATATAATTTATTTATTTAACAATGTTTATGATGTCGTGTGTAGTCTTCAATTGTATAAAGTAAACGCCACAATGTCTTCAATTGTTGAGTTTGGATAAAGGATACGGCGTATTAGACAAAGTAACATTGTAACAAAATCGAATAATTCCAATTACGACAGCTGTGTGTAGCTACGCAATACCTAATTATTAATGCAGACGTGACAATAGCAGTTTAACAACTATTATATTCGACGATTGTTTTCAACTAATTGTTGTTTGTGCCTCCGCTCGTACGATTTTTCAAGATTAACGCAGGAATGTTACCTTTCAGGGATAAACAGTAGCTAGGTACATTACGGCCTACTTGATATAGATAGCTACATTTAAAACAAAACAACTCTCCAGGGAGATAGTATTGTTATTTGTTGCGGCTTTCAATTTTTCTGATTACGAGGCGATTATTTTAAAAGAGTTTTCCACCTATCATCTATATCTATAGATAGATATTAGTTATTATAATAACTATTATCTATTTATATAGATAGTAGTTATTATTCAATTGATATTAATGTCCACTTTGTTGCTTCTTCCTACTATTATCCCGTTTCCAAATCCATTAAGATTGGCGGGGTCTGCTATCTAAACCTATGGATTTGGCGAAGACACTTCTTTTTATATAGAGCGACTGCCGTCAGTCCTCCACAACTCAGAGGGAAAACAGACCTATCTTAGGTTAGATCGCACGTCTTTCGAAATATAATTTCTGGAACATGCGGCTTTCTTCACGATGTTTTCCTTCATTGCCGAGCAAGTGATAATTACAAATATGTACATAATCCCGAAAATACGAATTTAGTGGTACATGCCAACACTACGATTCGAACCCGGGACCATCGGATAACGGGACGGTACATACTATATCATTTATGTTTTCTTTTCAAAATTATGTTTTCTCTACATTTCATACTGCATTTTATTTCAATGGTATTATCATAATGATAACGGCTAAACCGATAGCGATGTTCGGCTTTGTGAGAATGTTACTGTCGTCACATGTAACTAGTCTACTTAACTATAGATTCTGAAAAACTGCTTGTTGCTACGCACCTCACATTTCCTACTGTTGGCCTTTTCTTGCAGTACCTTTTCCATTGGGGAAGTAGAAAATAGGGTCTAGCAAAGAATACTATAAACCATGGTTCAGAACAGGGCTGTCCAAGTCAGTAACGATCTCGGGCCAATATCATCTCAAAATAGATTTGATTTGAAGGGCCGCAGTAGTTTTAATTTTTGAAGAAAGAATAAAAATATTAGCGATACTTTTCAGGAACATCGTTCCTATATGAAATCTATATGTTTGTCTGTGTGTGCGTTTTTTTCGAATATTCGAATTTTGACTTCAGATTCGGATTCAGCATAAAAAAGTACGAGTAGAATAGGAATGTTCAGGAACACCGTTCCTATCTCTTAAGGAACATGATCAAAATTGCCGACAAATTAAAAAAAAATGAATTGTTATATAATTAACGAGCCAGGTGTTCCTCTGGCAATGCAAGCTTGCGCATTCTCAACTGGTTTACACTTAAGTACTTAATCTTATTAGTTCTTCGTTACTTTATCTTTTACAATTTTTTCTTCGAAACACCGCTCAATTTCTACAATTATCTCATCAACATATTCTTGAATTCGTCAAAAAAGTTGCATTGTTTAGAAGTAGGTACTAATCTTTGCGTAATATTCATTGCAATTCGAAAAAAAAAATCTTTCTGTTACGGTGTCTTTAAAAAAAAATTGTTTACTTCTAAACCCATTGACATATCCATATAAATTGGCCATATTCAGTTCTTTATTTTCTATATCTCATAAATATAAAATTATGTTCTTACAAAATATTTTTACGAAAGGAAACCAAAGCACGGGTGAACATGAACATGAATAAATAAGCGAATGAGATGTATAAGGACTGAATCACGTGACGCATTTTTCTTTGCGTATCCCGAAAGGAATTTGACGTAAAGATATGTGTGTATATGTATACACTCGTAGATATATATAAGATTAAAACTGCGTCGGGTAACACATAATCTTATGTCTCTTGTGCAATGTGAAGCCCCTGGGCGTGAAGTTATAGATAGACAGATAGATAGACGAAATTTGTAAGCAGTTTTTAATGCACGATGGCATTACATAGCATCAGCATAGGGGCGATATATAGCCAAGATGAGAAAAGACGATATAAGCAGATAGGCACCCGTTGTTTCTCATGGTAGATACGAATGGGTCCAAAATGTGAAATTTGCATTGCTTCTGTTTGTGTAGGTTGTAAAGGTTGGGGTGGCGACCGAATTTCATTCAATCAGGTCGCCCACACACTGCTTAGTTGCAGCCTACAACTAAGCAGTACAATATTATAAAGAGGTACATTTTGTTGTTTTGATGGTAGGGTAGTGTTCAGAAACTGGAACTACAGATTCGATTTCAAAAATATATTTCACTAATAAACAGATATATTGTATATTGTTATATGGTATTGCTATGTTGAAATAGTATTATTGTAATATCAATTGAAAAACGACCTACTATATTAATAATAGGGATTGAAATATGAAATTGCCGTTTTATAGTAACAGATATTTTGAATTGACATTAAACCTTCATGGTGTTGGATTTTCGAGTAAAACTTTTTTCACATGATAGGTTCTTCTTTAAAAAAATGTGCAACATTTGATTTTCCAATGTCAATTGTTTTTTTCTTCAGCTTAGACGGGAGAAATGGATACGTAGAAAATCCTGGTAGTTTTTGAATACGAGTACCGGCGCGAACTAATGCGGCAGAAACGGTTTGCAATATCAATGCTGCGTTTGTAGTGGAGACTGCTAATGAACGCACAGAGCGTTTTTGGTTTAAACGCTTTCGCAATGGAAACTTCGACTTGAAAAATGAACCACGTGGAACACCGCCCACACAGGTGAATAACGCTGAATTGAAGAAGATGGTGGAAGCCGAACCGAGTCAAACTACCCAGGAATTAGGGGCATGGTTTAACGTTACCTTATCTACAACATTGACTCAATCTTGCAATCAAATCAATAGGATAAAAAAGAATATGAAAATGGGTGCCTCATGTTGTATTGCCTTGTTGAATCGGTACAGAAATGTAGGAATATTGGATCGAATTGTGACATGTGACGAAAAGTGGATTCTTTACGATAACCGTGATAAATGCAATGGCTGACCCGTGGTCAAACGCCGCAACAGTGCCCTAAAGCAAAGCTTACCAATAAAAAGGTAATGGTAACTGTTTGGTGGTCTCTTCCTGGCGTTATTCACTATAGCTTTCTCAGGTCTGGTCAAGCAATAACAGGAAATGTTTACCGTGCCAAACTTCGAACAATGATGGCGAAACAGGCAGTGAAACTGCCCCAACTCGCATATCGATCTTCACCATTATTGCTCTATGATAACGCAAGACCTCACACTGCACGAGAAACCGTTGTAACTGTACAGGAGCTGCAGTTAGAAACCGTACATCATCTTCCGTACTCGTCAGACCTTGCTCCAACTGACTACCATTTTTTTTCGTGATTTGGACAATTTCCTACGTGGTAAAAATTTTCTTCCCAGGAGGCAGTAAATAATGCTTTTCCAGTTTGTCGAATCTAGATCCCCAGAGTTCAATCGCAAAAGCATAAATAAACTTCCAATTAGATGGTAGCAATGTATAGATAATGAGTGTAAATATTTTGATTAAATACATAAATTACATCTTAGAAAAAACGAGTTTTAATTTTTCAGTACAAATCGGCACTTTCATTCATTAACCCCTAATAATATATTTAGATGATTTGAAACAGGTAAGGGCACGCAAATGTTTTTTAAATAAGGAAGGATGGTAAATAAAGAATATTTATATTCTTTTTATCTCTATCTATTATTATCCACTATTTTAACAAAGCAGCCTGTCTGGGGAAGTACCTCCACATCACAGAAAACCGTAGCCAAATAACAACTCCCTTGAGGGTTGTTGTATTCCCGTGTGTGTGTGAGGTCACCTGTAAGCTCCCAAGGAGTTGCTGTGTTAGCAGCAGAGGTGGCATCGCGCAAGTGATAATTACTTATGTATTACCAGTATTCATAGGCTACGGTTACGTACCATTTTACATCAGGAGGACCGTATGCTTGAATGCCTCCCGATGTCGTATAAAAAAAAAACAAATTCAGATAATTCTAAGGCATCTTATGATTGTTTTTTTGCACTTATTAGAGTTGAGTATGCTTTTGTAGCTGGTAAAGAGATTACAACACCGTGAAAGTTCTTTGATAGGTACAGTCTAAGGCCTCGAAATTGTAGGTAGACATAAAAAAGTGCAATATGGTCTCGCGTCTTGAGAGTTCCGTACCGATATATTATAAAAATATCTCGACCCAATCTACCGATCTTACCTAAATCTCCCCTAAACCCTTCCTTAAACATAATTTTAAAATTTATGAAGTGAGAAGTAATAAATACGTTTTTCAGTCATTTTGCTTTACCTGTATACATAGAAGTATTTGACCTATGTTGAAGTTTTTATACCTATGCGTTTCTATATTACTACTAATACAATTTCATTCAAGTTATATATATGTTCCTACCAACGAGTGAGGTTACCACTAAACTCTTAATGAATCACTGCGCTATCAGCAGTGATACCGCTAGCTACGCTCCTTGTCATTTAAGGAATAAAAGGAGTCACACACTATGCAGATACGATAAGATATCTGAGCGCATAGCTTTCAAAATAATGTATCTATTCAATGAACTAACACGGAGTGCTCAGATAATTTTTATTTTAGCGTAAAGTATATAGTACCGACATATATTGAAAGACGTTGATAATATTATCTGCTAACACAAATATATCTACAGATATTATCTGCAAATGTGGCATAAGAATTTACCTGCTGATCAATATAGGATGATCTGCGGTGAGACGGTAGCAGTGTGTTATCTAAAAACTGAGAAGATTTCTGAAATACTGTAATCTTTTAGAAATCATTTCAATTTTTAGTTTATCGAAATGTACAGATTTTATTTAAGATGCCGACACACAGACACACATCTATTTTTTTGCAACGTATTCCATCAACTCATCGTCAGCAAAACTTGCATACCTACGTAATTTTCAATATTCCCCTCGTTCGTCCGACTATCTGTGATTATTTAATCATAATGATTAATTAATTAATTATACTTACGTCTTTTATTTATAAGTGTCATAAGTTTAAGTAATATACGCCAATTCCCTATAGGTAGTAACACTCTGTATAATCAATACCTACGCATCAAGACAGGCCTAGTAAGTTGTGTGTGATACTTTCAGATAAGTAATGAATTTTTTATACGCACATAAAATAAATATGGAATGAGCTCCCGGCCGAGGTTTTCCCAAGGGACTAAAGTATGGGGTTCTTCAAGAAAGGCGTGAAGAGGTTCTTACAGGGTCGGCAACGCAAGAGTGACACCCCTGGTGTTGCAAATGCCCATATGCTACGGTAACTGGTTACCATCAGGCAGGCCGTACGCTTGTTTGCCACCTTAGTGGTATAAAAAATATATATTATCGTATCTGCGTAGTGTGTGACTCGCTTAATTGCGGGTTTTCATTGACCCCAATTATCGCTTTACGAGGCGGATCGTATACATACTTGCCTTCCATGTATATTAAACCATCTTGACTCTCGATAGCTTTACTGTTCTGAGAAAGGGGGCTTTGAGGATGAGGCACACGACACCAAAGATGTCCTACTACAGTTCCGTTTTCACTTATGAGTTACGGAACCCTTAGCAAAATGCTATAAAGGATTTTCCATTGAACTTGCCAAGAAATGTCCGGTAAAGAGACGACAGGGGATTATGGTGGTACTCCGTTGAGGCTTATCTACGTGGACAAGCTCTATTCAAATATTTTTCAAGTGATATTTTATTTTTACGACTAAGTAGGCCGGACGCTGTAGAAAATATATCTTTGATCTTGGTTTCTATGACGAGGGAAATATCTCAAAGAATCTGGTATGTCATTCATTTTTATCAAATAAAAAGTATTCGTTTGTTGAGAATTTTCTTGTACACTGTTGATAGGTGCACCTAAGCGCCCTGTAAATATACGAGAATTAAATCTTATTCAAATGATATTTTTTTATCTACGTCGGGTGGTAAAAAAGCATACGGCTCTTCCGAAGTCATGAAGGAAATAACCTACGCGGTACAACTTGTACTTATCGCCTTAATGGTTAAAATAATCTCCCGTTGGTCAGTAGGTTCGCATGATATTTAGGTGCTAAAACACAATATTTTTGTGAGTGCGGAGTGCCTTTATGTGCAGTCAAGTGGTTTATGCCTGAAGTGAAGCTTAAAATACACGGAGTATCACAGATTTGTCACTAACCATTGACGTACCACCAAGTTGACGTTTAGTGATAGATGAATGCCACTTATGCAGAAATTCTCCTGTATAAGACAGAGACTAAATCTTATCATTCGCTCCTGCGCTGTTCCTACACACCATTTTTCCAGGGAGATGTTATTTGACAACGGTCTTTTGAAACTTGATTTCAAAAGAGCAAAAGAGGTTCTATGTAGGTTACGTATGTTTCTTTTTTTTTAGTATACCGTACCTAACCTTCTGAGAACGCCCCCCCCCCCCCCCCCCCATCATTTTCCACGCCATCTTTTGGAAATAGATAGAACTTTTATCAGGCAAGCCCGGAGCAAGCGATACCACCCATAGTAGAATAGGATTGGAATGATTCTGATGATGAGCCCGTGTCATCTTTACGCGTTGAGCCTCAATCTTCTCGCAGCGATCATATACAATGGAAACATACTGACAACTTTGCCTTTACTCCTGATGATGCCTAATTGAATGTCTCATTTGATACGAGTACAACCTCTTTTGAATATTTTTCACAATACATTGACGTTAGTTTGTTTGAAAGTATGTCTGAGTGTAGGTACAATTTTTTCTAGCGTATTGAGAACAGGTAAATCTTTGACACAACGCCCTTGAACTTGTGCACTTCTTTGGATGCTCCATGGCCATGACCATACTTAGTCTCCTACGATTAAGGATGTACTGGGCATTGGAGAGAAAAGTGCCTTACATAGCAAACACTATCACTCTCAACACTTTTTTTCAATTGAGGTCACATTTGCAGATGTAATTGAAGCGGTTGACCATAGCACCCGAGAGAAGTTTTGGAAACGCCCGTTTGTTTCTGAGATAGAAAAAGGCTGCCGAGGAACTATTTCCTCGGCAGCCTTTTTCTATCTCAGATCTCTTCTATAAGGGAAAAGCATGTCGCCATTGATGAGCAAATAGTTCCGTTCACGAGAGCCAACAGAAACAGGTGGTAAAATGTTAGCCGAACACAGAAGGTATAATTTTTTTTTATAATGGCTAATCCTTTAGGCCTTCCATTGGACTTGTACTTGTATCAGAGAAAGGGTGCTACAATTGACTCTGGTTTATATCCTACTCTTGAAAAATTGGACCTTGGTAGACAATTTGTATTGAAACTCGTAGACACGTTGCCGTTCTTCCATTTTTTTGAACAGGTATTCTACTTCTTGATATCTTATTACAAAGAAGAAACAAGACGACTGGAACTCTAGTGAAAAATCCGGTGCCTAAGTACCAAAGACCAAAAGCTTTATGTCACATCAACAGAAGCTGCCGTTCAGCCATTATGAAGATGTCGCCGCTAGAGCAAACAGGGAAAAGCTTACATTGATATTCCACAACCAGTGGCTATAAAACAATATAATAAATTTATGGGCGGTACATATAGATTTTAGATCGCATTATCGGCAAGCATTCTATGCGAGGAACAACGGACAAATGGATAGTTAAGAGCAATATTTAATTTCTTTGACTTTGCTACTGCTGCAGCGTGGGTAGTAGTACAGAGAAAAGATACTGCACAGTATTTGGACTTCAAACTTGACTTAGCAATACACATAATTTATTCAGAACAACGTTTGTCTCTGCCGCAATGTTCCAGTCCGCAACTAGTACATATTACACGCAATAGTCCGATTCAAAGCCGCAATAGCCCGATCCAAAGTCGCAATAGCCTGATGCAAAGTAGCAGTAGAAGCACTCAGGATGGTCCTACTCCCATTCCTATTGAACCAAGGCCGAATATTTCTGGGAGAAGATATACCTAGACTGATCGAACCTATCCCTCATGTCTCCAAAAGAACGAAGGAAGCGAACCATTTGCCAACTTGTGTGAAGGGCAATCAAAACAACAGATCAAAATGTTGTAACAAAGCCTGCAGTCACTTTACATTCGTAAAATGTTCGGAATGTAACATATTTCTTTGTTTTAATGTCAATAGAAATATACGAACTAATACGTTTCAGTTAAAATTATGTAAAAATTTCTTATTTTTCCTTGAAAATTTTTTGTGATAAAACTTCCAAATCACCTGTTTTAATACCACTTCAAACCCAAAGTATCACTAGTGATACCATCCCTTACGCCGAAACGGGTGGGGGTAGATTTTATTTGTCTAAAGTTTTAGTAACTATAGGTGATATAAAGATAAGGAAATAATCCTTCATTAATAAAAAATATATAACTAAATCTTGCATATTAAAACTTACGTACCTACCTGAAATTAGGCTATATTTTGTAGAATGTATACAAAAAATGAATATTTACTAAAAATCTATTTAATTACTTTTTATGTAAGTCCCATACATAAAAAAGGATAAAATATATATAGTATACATACCTATATATATATCTATATTTCCACACCTGAAATGTGAAGTATCATTTTTAGAGCTCATCGAGTATAGTACAATTACAAACACTTAATGTTTTTTTATATTTGTTTTGTGTTTATTTTCTATTTTGTCTTTATTATTTTTCTATGTATCTATAACTTCATGCCAAATCCCTTGCGGGGTAGGCAGAGGGAACCGAGCGCCACGTGACTTGATCTCTACACACGTTACTCGCTTCATTAACACTCATTGCTCTTTTCATGCACGCTCATCGGTTTCTAAGGACAGCACCTTCTGATAGAACACGACAAATTAAAAAAAAAAATTTTTTTTAATTGTTATATTAATATATTTTTGTTACGAGATCTATGTAAAAAACGAAACTAGTTAGGTATTTGCAATTTCTGTATACTACTACAAAGTTAATTTAAATATATATATATATAGTCTAGCTTTGTTGCCCATTGCCGACTCCCACTTGTTCATTGTTCAAAGGCTTTGGTGAAGTTTTGAGAATATATTGAGTAATATAACAGTGTACATACATCAGATTGCTTGGGTATTATTTTTTTGTATTACTCGTATCTATAAAAAAACGATAAACAAATCAATTAGAATTAAGTTTAGATGTGCCAACTAGTGGAGTTCCAAGACGGTGAGTTACGGGTCCTGGGATCGAACTGCTAGATAATATTTGTTTTAAATTTGGATGACGAATCGTGGAGAATGTCTACACTATGTAGCGTCCTTGTATGCCTGCTGACATTGTATAAAAAAACACACTGTAAAGCCATACAAGAATAAAAAAAATTAAATAAAAAAGGCTTGTTTTTGTCACAGGTGTTATGGCGGTACTACAACTATGGATTTCGCATATTCAGTGTTCGTTGTGTACTACTTGTATACACGAACTGTAGGGAAAAAATTAAAGCTAGTTTTGTTCTTAAGATTGAGCTTCATAGAACTTGAAATAAAATGTACAAACTTTTAATCTGTACATACATATCTCTGAATATTGTAAGGCTAACTTTTTTTTTCAAATAGATTCGCAAACAAGCATGGCCCGCATTAGATGGTAAGCGGTCACCGCAGCCTATTGACGCTCGCAACACCACGGGGATGTTACTCGCGCGTTGCCAATCTTGTGACCTAAGACTGTTTCGTCACAATACCCAGTAATTTCTCTGCCATATCTCACCCTTCAAACCGGAACACAGTTATATAAATATTGTTGCTTGGCGGTAGAAACAGGTGAGACAGAGATACCCACGCAGACGACTTTTGTACAAAGTCTCCCTCTGGTAATACTAAAAACCTGTGGTTAAACTAAAAATCTAAAGTTCCTAATTCAAAATAAAAAAAAGAAAAATCTTGAGTTAACTTAAATTAAGCTTTTCAGAAATTCTAAACAAAGCTATCACCGTGGGGTGATTGAAACATAAGTCTATATTGGTTTCAACAAAACAAGACTACTTACTTGGTAAAAACGTTTATCTGTAGGTAACTGTAAATTAAGGGAGACTCGTGAATCGTGATGTGCGGACGGCCGTTCTTATTTTCCTATGGTCCTGACTTTGTAAGTGTAGATATGGAATTTGTTCAATTTCATAGGTTTCGTTATTTTCCGCGGAACCCTAATTCTATTTCAAAGTAAAGGATGCCTATGTACTTCTATGCCTAATAACCTCAGCTATCTTCTAGTGAAACTTCCGTCATAATCTGTGTAGCAGTCGGGGGAAACAGACAGACAGATACAAATTTTAGTAAAAAGATGTTATTTGGATATTACAAACAAACAATAATATACAACAATAACATAATTTTCGCAGTTAATAGCTTTACAATTGGCGAAATATAAGGAACCATATACACAAAAAACCATACGCGGCGAATTGTCCACCTCATATGTGGCGTTGGTTAAAATTACTGGCTGTAGCCCCCGCTTCGTTTGCACGTATCCCGGTCTCGCGTGGGAACCGCGGTTTTGTACTTTATTTCTTTTTTCTCGGCTTCTAAGGGTCGTATCATGATGTTGACGAGCTCGGTGGCTCAGTTGTGAATGACGCGACTTTGACACCGACGCTCGTGGGTTCGATTCCCACACTAGGCAAACATTTGTGTGCATGAACATGTCTGTTTATCTTGGTCTGGATGTTCTAAGAGAGATAGGGCGCATCAAAGCAGCCCGTCTGGGGAAGTACCACCGCCTCACAGAAAACCGCAGCCAAATAACAACTCCCTAGAGGGTTGTTGTATTCCTGCGTGTGAGTGAGGTCACCAGTAAGCTCCCAAGGAGTTGCTGTGTAAGCAGCAGAGGAGGCATCGCGAGAGTGATACTTAATATATCGCAAGCGTTAATAGGCTACGGTACCCGCTTTACATCAGGTGGGTCGTATGCTTGTATGTCTCCCGACGTAACCTTCGTCAAGATTTGGACTATCAAATGCGAAAATATTATTTCACGTCCGGTTGGTAGTGAGTGCCTAAGATTAGCGCGTTCAAACAAACTCTCCCGCTTTATATAGGTATTAGTATAGATAGCTGCAGATAAGTAGGTATTTAAATACTGTCATTGTTCTGTTGTTGTATTATCAGACTTACCAGAGATTTTTATACCTACCTGCTACATGTATTTATTAGCTGAACATTGTTATACTTGAATAAATCATCAAATTGCCTGTTATATGAAGTAGGTAATCAAAATTATCACTCACGAAAAGCAGCAAGGCCGGCACCGAAAGCAAGCTGCTGGTGAGGCAACAGCATGGGACGCGGGCACAGCGGCAGTGGCGGCGGTGGCGCCCAAAGAACTTGGTTCCTCGGCTCCATGGTCACACCATTTCCTTCGCTCTCCCCTATCTCAACATCTGAAGAAGATTCACTCTCAGATTCGACTACATGTCCTTGTGTCTCTGCAGGCTTAGGTTCTTCGAGGTGACCGTAAATTCTAGCAAAAAACTTTCGCGGTGAAGAAGGACGAGGAATTTGTATTGAGGTATGCGTATCTGTTTGACTATTATCCAAATCATTGACGACACTCATAGTTTTAGCACAAATTAACTTTCCGAATACCACTGTCTCCGAGCATCACACGTGTTAACGAATCACGGTCAACACGTGGATTGAAAATCGTATGTCAGGTGTTCCTGACGGAGCCTCCGGGAACATGTTCCGCCCTCTGATTTACGCCCCTGTCTCAGTCCGGCATGGAATGGGGATACCGTAGAGAGGGTAAATTCCGACCAATAGGGGACTTTACTCCACAGAGAGACGGCCCAAAAGGCGTGATTTAAATGTTTTGAAGTTATGAAACTTTGCACGGAACCATTTTAGTTTGTAGAAAGTTACAAAAAGGATCTCGTTACTTTTTATTTATTTTCTTTAGTTATTCTGAGTATAAAACACGCTTCTGTAGACCTACTTGCTACAATAATGTGAAATAAGTTAGCTTAGAGTAGGTACCTATACATACCTAAGCGAACTATTATATATTTACATGTACCTACTTTAAGGAAAGAGGTAAGAAAGTACATAAACATAGACAAAATAGAACAGACTTTTGTATCTGATAGTAGCTGTCAATTTTTAATTGTATTGATTAATCCTTAGCTCATGGGAAAAATGTGTTGAATAAAATGGATATTCTGAATATCTTGTCTAACAAATAATGCAAAGAAACGGCGCTGTGTTGACGATCGTTTGCGTGTTACTGTGTCTCGCATTTAACTACACATTTCCTCTACATAGAGATATCAAATGGCACTTTATGGGCACCCGTGGTAATCGTAAGTAGCTACCAATTAAACCCTGCTCTGGGGCACATTACCTATAGTTAGGTACTATGTGCAGCGGCCATATCGTTTAGCGTGAATTCGTTTCACACAACGCTTTTGGATATTCGCAATCGAGATAATCTCTTAACAGTAAAATTTAAGGTCATGGCTTACTTAAACTGAAATTCGATTTTCGATCTAAATAGTTTAATATTTATATTTGAAGGAGCGGCTCTTAAAAATATTAAATTAGGCATTAAAATGAAGTAGGTAGCCTCACTAAGTAGATTTTTTTTATACTACGACGGGAGGCATACAAGCATACGGCCCACCTGATGTAAAGCGGGTACCGCAGCCTATTAACGATATATTAAGTATCACTCGCGCGATGCCTCCTCTGCTGCTTAAACAGCAACTCCTTGGGAGCTTACTGGTGACCTCACTTACATGCAGGAGCACATCAGCCCTTTAAAATCCTTTATTAAAAACTTCTTAATTAAACTTTACCTAGGTTTTAATTTATTTAGGTAGAAACCTAATGGACACACAAAGAACTCGTGCAATATAAGGAATTCGTGCACTTTCAAATGTTTTTTCAGCGTTACCATCATCAAGTTTTTTCCCAAGAGATATAACATCATATTAGTTAGCATCGCCAGTAGCGTTTTACAGAGAAAAGGTTAAATGTGCTGCTACATTTATGATGATCGCGGTGGTCGAGTGGTTAGCAATAGTTACATTAACACCAAGACTCGTGGGTTCGATTCCCACATAGGACAATCATTCGGTCACGAATGTCACGATCGATTCGATTTTCTGTATTGCAAGCGTTCATAGGCTACGGTAACCACTTTACATGAGGTGACCCACCTCATATATCTCGTATGCCTCTCGAAGGTGTATACTAATTACTGGCTAAATGCGTGTCGGATTATGCGCCGTGTAGAGATCTGCTGCAGTTGTATGTCACAAAATGCGAACTTAAAAATGGGTTTTTATTTGTACAACCAGACACGGTTTATGATAATATGTTGATAGACTTTATGTCTTTCAAGATTAATTTGTAAAGCGTCCTTTTAACTTCGCTATCTACTATGACGTGAATATTTCACATACAAAATAATCATTTAGTTGGCAAATGTAATCAAAATTAGCATTGTAAAATTTAATTTCACACAACGGACGGCTTTATGAATCGAAAAATGTTTCACACATCCACTATATTTTTGGGCGACCTGATGACATCACTCACTATAGTATAGACAAAGAAAATTGACTATGGAAATCAAAAATACAAAAAACATGCAACGGTCTGCTGAATCTATTCACACGGTCGATAATACGCGAGTGATACCGATGATGTGCAAGCGGCGAAAAGCTGCGGTATCTTTTTACCGTCAGGCAGGCTCTCTTCCCATCTTAATAGTGTAAAAGAAACTTCACATTATTTGTATTGCGTGGCCAAGGTTATTTTCAGCAACTTCAATAAGACGTATGCTTATACTTATATGTACTCGTACCTTCGTGAGTTCTCTTTTAGAGCAGCGGGCGGCTGGCAGACTGTGACTTCACTATCACGGACATTATTTTAATTATTATCTTATATTCTTGTAACATTCCATTTTTTCAGACTCACAATATTGTGGTTTAAATCGCAATACTCTTCTGAACCGAACCAGAAATATGGTGAATAACATAGAAAGCGCTTTGAAGAGAAATAAACATACCGTCCAAAATTTGTATCATATTAATCTAGATAAAAATAATTTGAGTGATAAAGATTTGCGCCATTATGAACAATTGGTGATGATGAAGAAATATCCGTACCTTGATATCAAAGAGCTCGACATGAAATATAGCCCTTCGTCTAATAAAAACACGAGACAAAGTATCAAACTTGAGGCTGGAGGATTCAGAAGCGACTCTAGTTTATGCGATGCAGGAGAAGATAGAATCAACGTAGAAATTAATAATAGGGGGCTTTCAGGTTTCTCTATTCCACTGAAATTGATCCGCATGGAAAATAAACTAAAATCGAATGACCTGAAAACTGATGAACCAAAGACTGAACCTAAAATTGACTTATCAAGGGAATCTTCACAGGCAGATGTGCTGCATAGTTTAAAGGATGACATACTAGCTTATAAAGAATAAAATATTATAGTTTAAAACACTAAAAGACACGCTTCTGTCACGCACTGAAAATTAAAAAAAAAAATGTTTTGTCCGAAAAAATTTACCTTAATTCAAGATACTTTTTATGTTATCGTGAAAATTAACTCCTTAACGTACATTTTTTGTGTTTTATTATTATGTTTTGAAATTATCTATGTACACACAGCGACACATAAATCTAGACTGTGTGATATTTCTATTATTCTTATTGGCGCACGAAATTAGGGTGAAAATGGGTGCTGCAAGTATCTTGGCGTCTCGACTTGTCGCTATGTGTACCTATTAAAGGTAGGGCCAAAAGATTTTTCGAAGTATGAAATCAAAATAGTTATTGTCCTTTATTGGTCATAAATAGACAATTAAAATCTAAAAATATAAACATTTCAACTTAACAATACAAATTATCGTCGCATTTGGAATGAATATAAAAGTCCTAAAAGTAATAGATAAAGTACCTAACAGATCACTCAACTGGGATCACACATTTTAGATTTATGTTAGGTATATACTTATTTAACTTTAGATGTGATTTAGTTTTAGTTTATTGCGTATTTATCTAATTTTAGTTTAGTTGTATTAATTTTAGTGCTATATCTTTGTCAGTAGGTATATATATATATAGTTTAAAAATAAGTTAGCACTATTTAATAGGTAATCTTTGCAGATGTATCCACAGGAATATAAGCGCCATAAGAGCACCATACTTCACTCGCTTCTCTAATACTCATAGCTCTTTTCAAGCACGCTCTCTTTCCTTCCACTTTCGTATTGTACCTATACCTGTTTCGTCATTCTTTCTACATGTCCGAACATGAGGTAGGGTGTTGAAAGGAAACCAGCAAAAGGGTTGGTTTTGTCGAAGAAACTTGATGTGCCTACCTACTATTCGCTCCTAAATGACTACTATTTTTTATCCTGGACACACTGTATATAAAGTCCTATCAGTCATGACGTATTATGTTAATCTTTGGCGTTGACAGAAGATAACACTTATTCAATTTTTCCCATAATATTAATCCATTAGCATTGTGTAAGTAACCGAATAACCAATATCTCTCGAGATTGCGTCAATCGTCATCACTAGAACAGGTCTCGGATTGGGGTAGACTGAATTTAGTTCAACTTAATCCCCTAAAGACACAAGTGTGCATTTACCGCGAAAAAGTCCCCATTTATAGTAGTTCCTCGATTAGAAAGTATACCTCTCAGCGTTACGCCTAGCATCGGCATCCTTGGTGCCGACATATCGAGCGATGTACAGGTTCGCGGTCATCTGGAGGGCAAGGCTAAGTTGGCGTCCAAGAAGATTGATGTGATCAATAGAGTTAAACAATACTTTACACCTCAACATCGCTAACTTTATAAGACCCAGGTACGGCCTCACATGTAATACTGTTCACATTTTTGGGCCGGCGCGCCACAATATTTGGTTATTCCATTTGATCGCATACAACGCAGAGCAGTTCGAATCGTCGGCGACCCAGTGACTCCGCTCGGCTGGACTCGCTGTGTACACGAAAAGACGCTACTTCTCTTTGCGTACTGTACAAATTGAAACATGGGTAGTGTTCGGAGGAGCTGTTCAACTTAATACCAACCGCTGAGTTCCACTACCACGTTCCAGTACCACGTTCCACGTACCACTCGCCATAAATTTAAATTTCACCCTCACCATGTTGATGAGAGGCAATCCACTACAGCCATGCAATTCTCTAAGCGACTCGTAATGGCTGTGTGCGTCGCTGTGATCACAGATGTCACAACTTTGACATAGTCTACTGCGATCACGGCTTTTTATTTGGTACTAGCTGCTGCCCGCGGCTCCGCCCGCATGGAGTCAAATAAAGTAGCCTATGTGTTAATCCAGATCATAATCTATCTACGTGCCAAATTTCAGTTAAATCCGTTCAGCCGTTTAAACGTGAAAGAGCAACAAACATCCATACATCTATAAGGCTGTAAGCGTACGCGAGGCTGTTTGCTTTGTAGAATTCCAATTCCAAACGCATCCTTGCGGCGCTAGTGTCGCACAACCATGAAAAGCGACACTAAGGAATTGCAATTTTGTGTTCCAAGGCCGATATAACATATATATATATATATATAACAGCCGATGTTTCCGAGGATGTAAGGATGTTTGCTCTTACAGAATTGCATGGCAGTACGCTTTTCGAGACATTTTCTACCACGTACTGTGAAATTGTGGACTAAATTACCCTCAGCAGTGTCTCAATTACCGAGTATGGCGATATTCTTTACCGAGTTTCGTTATAAATCATGAAGGAAATAACCATGAAGCCCAACGATATCATTTTTGCGTAGCGAAAATACTTACCGCTATGGGTCGGTAGGTGAGGTAAAACATGTTCTCGTTGGCTAATTCAAGACTCAACATCGTGTCGGTTCGGTCGTGTTCGTGCGTGTAATGTTTTAGTGGGGTACGACAGAACTACATATTATGTTACGATTATGAATATCGATAAAACCGAGTGACTAAACTGACTGATGTCGGAGACAACTGAGTGCAGTATAGGCGCATGGAATGTGAGACGTGGATTACAAGATAAGATGAATGAGCTGATAGATATAATGAACGAGAGATGAGTAGAGAAAGAGAGAGTGCGTGCGTATGATGACCGTCTGGTGTGAACCACGACAATAATGCCTGCACTGGCGTAGGTGTCGTGCTTCATTGGCCGCTGGTGTGAAAGTTATAGTTTAGTATGTCAAAGACTGAGTGGTGATAAAACTGGGGATTACCCGAGTTATTAGTTACAGTATATACTCCCTTGGACCCAGCAAATCCCTAGGAGCTCGAGAATTTTTTTGAGGCCGTAAGGGATATTCTGGATTTGACTGAATGGAATGAAAAGATTATTGTGTGTGAAGATTCGAATCAATGAGTTGTGACCAAGCGAAGCAGTTACGAGGTTGTGCTTAGTGCAGACGGAGATAAGAGAGTGCACGATGCAGGTAAGTTACTATTAGACGTATAATTATATGAAACGATATCTCCTTGTGTCGAACATGTTCTTCCATCACAATTCACAAACGATAAAGTGTCCCCGTCCTTTTCTCTCGCAGTTAGGAACTGCGTATACATGTCGCTAAGTGTTACTATCTTTAAATTTTGGTACAGAAATCATGACTGTAGATAAACAATATTTACGTGGTTGAGTCGTCAATTAATTTAATCAGTTAAGTCAGTGAACCTCGGGTGGCTTGAAAACAATGGCATCCGCCAATCCGCATTTGAGCAGCGTGGCGGTGTATGCTCCAAACCCCTTCGGTTGAAGGGAGAGACCCGCCTTTATAGGTCTAAATTCAGCAACATCTGCTGGTTGTAGAATTCTCGTAAAATTGGGGTACAATGCTGTCAGGTATTTGCAACTCTTATAAAATTCTGTTACTTCCATGGTAACGTAAGTTTTGTGTCCATCAACAAAAAGAATAACTGGAAATTGAATACCAGCTTCGGTGACTTGTTTATAAAAACATTTGAGATAAATTTATAAAACACGGGCGCAGTCATCCAACCTTTTTCACTTTTACTAAAACCCCGCGGATGGAATACTTTCTAATATTTTTTCATACAAAGCTAGTCCGACGTAAAGAAGAGTTTTTTTGAAGCTGTTGAGATGAGGCTCTCGATGTAGGTAGTAGTTCTCGTTTGTTGAGATCGCAACGAATATCCATGCCTAGCATATTCAGGCCATTTCGCATACTGAGGGCATCGCCGTGAAGACTGGGAGTGGGAAGGCGTATATTGGCCTATACCAAAATCCGTTGGCTGCAAAAGTGAACGTAACTGAAATATTTTCCTTTGAGGGTGGTTTTTCTATTTCGTAAACATTTTTTCATCTTTTTGAGTGCTAAAACTTTTCCTGTTTCGGGGTAAATGTTGAAATTTCATCCATCAGCATTAAATAATCGACTGGGGTCATTCATTACATCCAGCAGATTTTCTTTTTCAATGTAGGTCTGAAACGATTTTCTAATGTCATCCTTACTCGCGCAAGCACTTGCATTCGTTACGCCTTCCGAAGATCTTTCAACGACAATGGAATGTCATTTAAAAATGCTTTGAGCCACCATCACCGGGCTTATTATCACAAAAAGGATTCATTCAAGGATTTTCATTTAAAAGTATCTTAACACATAATCTATGTTTAGTCATTTCAATTATCCTGTTAACCAAGGACTTTTCTTCCTCATCTGATAAGACAGGAGTAGGTTCAGATTTAAATTTAGTGTGCACGTTTTTAATTTTTAATTGTGTACTACCAGGAACCAAGAACACTTTAGCTGTTTGTCTAACTGAATATGTCTCATTCTGAACACATTGTGTGGCTTTTAGAGGGGATTCTTTAGAGCTTTTTTTGACATTTTTAAGCCGAAAATTCAAATCTGCAAAGGTAAATAACGCTCGTTAAGTAACTGGCCACCACTGTCATACTGTGCCAGTTTCTATTAAGCATTATTATAATGAAACAGTTGTTAGCTACATTTAATTCTGCTCTAAAACTATATTATATTAGAGTTCAAAATTTGCAAATTTATTGTAATTAGGGCGCTACTGTCGTCAGGTCACCCTTTAGAAGATGACCAAAACGATAGTGATACTTTTATTACTTTTTTAATTTTTGATAAAGATCATAATATTTATGACATTAGGTAGGTGTGTATAATAATAAAGAATAAAAACAACAAGTATAACGAAACGATCATAAATCCGAAAGGAAAGTAGTGTTGCCATAAAAAAAATATTAGTTCCAGCTGTCACCACGGCAAACTCTTTTTTGCCAAGCTGTACAGTAACTTCAAGCGCCAGTGTGCGACAGAGGCCAACTATTTTCAAAAAATGTAACGAACAACCTATGACGTATATGAGCAGATTTAACATTGCAAAGCATTCCTAATTGACAAAATAGTTCAGTCAAAGATAAACAGATGACTCTTTCCTCACTGAACTCTTAATAATTAAACTTGCAAATAGTAGCCAAGTTTTGTCAGTGGCCTATAATATCCCGGTTTACCCACCTTACTTTAACAGAACATATTAGTTTACCAACTCTAACTATAGTCTATATTTAAGAGGATTCCTGACTTGCGGCCGACGTAATACTTGTGTTACAAATGTTCATAGACTACACCAGATGGGCCATATGCTTGCTAGCCTCCTGATATCGTATAAAAAAACTCACTGTATTAAAATACCATTTTGTTGTGTTCTACGCTAAGGCAAAATAACAAGGGGGCAAATTTTGAATATGCGCCAAATAATCAAGGACAGCCTTGAATTTCACAGTCCTGTCATACTTTGTTTTATTCATTACACCAACACTTTAGGTACCTATCTGAACTTCTCCATATGTCTTTTGTTAAACTCAGCTAAAACAAAATATATCAAATTTAGAATTCGAAATGTATCTTCTGCCAATACAGACGTTCCAATTGCGAATAATAAATTAGAACTTGTTGAATTACAGTAAACCCCAAATTGCAGTGTCCCCTTCGTCTCCTCACTCACATAAATAAACTTGTCAGTAAGCTCAGCTCTACCATATAAGTATTCAGTTACGAGAATCGCACAATTGACGGAGTTAGCTACTGAGGGCTCATTTTATTTCAACTACTTATAGAGTTAAAGTAATGGTATTGTCATAAGTTATACTCGCTATTGGATCTCAGGATACTTATTTCATAAATAAATACTGAGAAGTAACACAATGTTTTCTCGCAAAATTATAGTTAGTAGTTGTTTTACAAAGTTCAGTGAATATCTCAGAGATCAATTTAATATGATGGTAAGTACAGCGGCTCGTTAGGTCTGTGGGAGTATTCACATTGTCTCAGAAATGTTTTGCCTCAGATCCCATACATTTTGACAAATAACTTCTCGATTCCGGTTTGAATATACTCGCAGTGTTTCGAGGCAATTTGAATACGCCTATGGGTTTCGGCCCCTTTCAACTAAGCTTTCGGCCTTTTTTGGTATGCATTCTGGCAACACTGCTACCGGTTCTGAAAATAAAATGAATGAAATGCAAAGATTAATGAACAATAGTAGATATTGAATATTGTTCCATAGGAAATTTATATTCTCTTCTCTTTTGAGTAGTATTAGCTTTAGCTGTTGTCACTGCAATAAAACCATTTTATTCCTTTGCATTTCTAGGTAGCAATTAGTGAGTAACTACATTTGTTACAATTAAAACTATTTATTAATGTACTGAAATTGTTGCTGTATTTGAACCGATACTACCGTACTACTACTAATACTGTGAGTATTGTAAGAGTAATGCAAACATGTTACAAGTACCAGTAAGTGAACTTGTAACAGTCAACATGCTATCCCTTACTTCATGTTTTGGCGGAATTTATAGTAACGGTTTCACATTAAGCGGGCTGTATGCTCTCAGCCTAGAGTAAAAATCATCATATTTTTGTATATGAATGAATAGAATAATTCTCTCAAAACACATAATGTGTTGTGTAGTATTTCTTGCTGTAATCCTGTACTAGCCAAAGATTGTGATTTTGTCATAATCATTATTTATTTTTACAATTTCACTGTTATCAGATAAGAGTAGTGGTGAACCAAATTCTGATGTAATATTATTAACTGATGGTGACATTCAACTGAGTTTGCTGATAGACCAGTGTTATGCCAAACTTATCGTCTAACCCCTTTCTGAATGATTCTATCGTTCAAAAAACCATAGCTTGCCTAGCCATTACATGATGCTTTCATATTTAATTAAAAAGATTGATTATCTCAGCTTCAATAATATTAATAACTACTATTTTACAATTATGTGAAAACTAGGAACTCACTTTGCCCTAAAAATAAAACCACAATCTAAAATAAAATAATACAAACTTCAAAGTTAAGTTCTACGCATCATGATGCAAAATAACATTTTCTTTTGATAATATTGGTATGTGACATGACCACGTACGCTGTCATTCAATTACCCACCATTCTCTGTCGCGGTATACTAGTGAACCAATGAATTTAGCTTTTTCTATCACTGTATTTTTTTTTATATGGAGTAATTTTAGTTTCCATTTATTTTAGTTCATTAACTTATATATTTACAAGGCAATAATCACATGATAGGTAGAGAGAACCGAACACCATATGACTTGGTCAGTACACAATATCATTCGCTTCTTTAGTATAAGTAGACAGATACTTTATTAATATTTGTTGTCGCTCATTTCTTTTTCAGTTAATTATGGAGCTGCAATGTCAAGTTCAGAACTATGACTGGGGAAAATTAGGTTTGGAAAGTACAGTAGCAAAGTTAATAGCCAGTGGCGATCCTACCATAAAAATTGACTCATCCAAAAGCTATGCTGAGCTGTGGATGGGTGTACACACCAATGGACCGTCCTTAATAATTGAAAGGGATATACTTTTGTCAGAATATCTAAAAGACAACCATGACGCTGTAGGAACGGTGGTCAAAAAGAAGTTTGGGATCACAGTGCCATTTCTGCTGAAAGTTTTGTCTATAAGAAAAGCATTATCTATTCAAGCGCATCCAGAAAAGGTAGGGCTTGTTTTTGTATACTTGAACTTTTATTCAAGTATACAAAAACTTTTGCTGAAACAATTTTTACTAGTAGAATCCTTATGATTAGTACCAAAATGGAATTAACAGTGTAGTGTGTGTGTGTGTTATTTTCCCTACATTGCTTTCAACATGAAACGTGATAACTTCACATTAAATAAATCACATTAATAAAAAAACCTAAATTGAAGAAACATGAAGTGAAGTTTTTACAATAGATCATTTCTTAATTATATAGTTCAAAACCTTTAAAATTTAGATAATTAAATTTTAGTACAAATATAGTAAATTTTGAAACCGACTCAATACATGTATATTTATTTGTGTCTATTTTTTTGTATTTAAGTCTTATAAAAATTGCTTGTTATACATAGTGGTAGCAACTGGATGAGCTAGTGAGTTAACCCACTTGTTTTCGATTGCCAATAAGCAAAATGGTACATTATTTTTGTTTTTATTTCAGGAACATGCGGAGAAACTTCACAATAATTTTCCTGAAATGTACAAAGACCCAAATCATAAACCAGAGCTGGCCATTGTATTAACGCCGTTTGAAGCACTCTGTGGTTTTAGATTAATATCAGATATTAAAAAATATCTAGCAAGTGAGTATAAAATATAAATGCAATATTGTTACAGTTAAAGCGGACAGTGATAAAGAATTGCTTTGCTGTTATTTAATTAAGGCAACATTGTCTTTTCCAATTCTTAACCCGTCGAGTCCCGACTGCCATATATATGGCACTCGCTTACGACATATATATGGAATAACGGAACCACCAGGCCTGAACGAGTTAATAGAGGATTTTTAGGATTGTCCACAGAAAGTTAGGAAGTGCACACAAAATCCACAAAATGGTTTATTTCATTTGATTTTAGTGAGCAGACATGCAAGTCGGTAGAATTTTGAATGCTTACAGCAACTTTGGACAAATATTTGAACCTCACAGCTGCTTATCTAGCGATTCAGGCTATGAATTACTGAGTACTGACAGACAGAATACTGTCTGTTAGTATGTATGTCACACTGTGGGTGACATTAAGATGCTACATGTTTTCTTTTTCTTATTTCAGAGTTGCCAGAATTAACTCAAGTGTTACCTCAGGATATTGTGAATAGCTTACTGACCCATAATGAGCAAGCGGACAGTGATAAAGTCTTGAAAAAGTTTTTTGAAGCATTGATGACTTGTGAAAAGTCAAATATTGCTAACAGTTTAACAAAATTGCTGGAGAGATTAGAAAAAGAAGGTAGTGTTTAATATGTTTGGCGAAACCATCATGATTTTTTATATAATGTAAGGAGGCTACCAAGCTGGTCCACCTGTTGTGGTTACCACAATCTGTGAATGCTGGTAATAGACAAAGTATCGCATGCGCGTAGCCACCCATGCTATTACGACAGCAACTCCTGACGTGCTTACTGGTAACTCATTCGCTCGTAGGAATACAACCTTCCATAGTGTTTTATTCATATCCATAGTGTTCCATTATTTGGTAGTAGTCTTCTGTGACAGGGACATGCTTCTCTAATTGGGCTGGTTTGAAGCATTTTGATGCATTCTACCACTTTTACTAGCTAGTGGTGTAGTATGAAACCAACCGGATCACATACACCATATTGTGAATACAGAAAAAAATGAATACAGCACTTACAATAAATTTCATATGCGATAATTCGGTTATGGTAGTGTGTGCATTTTTGGGCTATCATTTTAAACATCACCGGTTGGAAAAAATGTATTGTACTGATTTCTTGGAATATTGTCAGGATAGTTACAGTTGCCCGATGCTAAATATTGCACGTCGTCAATCATCGCATTTCTAAATACAAACAAATACTAATTTCCATATCCATCAATTATTAGATTTAACATTTATCAGAATTTGAATTCAGAACTAAGTACAATACAATACACTTTATTCCACCAAAAGAAAAATACATAAAGAAAATAAAGTAGCAGTACAACGGCGGTCTTATCGCGATGCGATCTCTTCCATACAACCTGTGGGTAGAGGAGAAATAAGGAAACAAGGTAGGGCGGCACAGAGCAAAACTTAAGGAAAATAAAAATAATTATATAAATATATATAAACATACATGTTTACATATGTTATATATACTAAAATATATACATAATTAATCTAAATGAATATACACAGTAAATGGAACTAATGAAATTGAGGGGAAAGCCAAGAAAATTAAGCTCATTACGTAATGTTAAGAGAAAGATAGTGAAGTTTTACAAGTTGTTTGAAGGAACGAAGTGATTGAGCACTCCTTATATCAAATGGCAAAGCATTCCATAGGCGCACTGCTTCGACCGAGAATGAGTCAGTATAGAAATCAGTGAACTAGCTAGAGCTGTAAAACTACTTCCTTTTTAAATATCATTTACTCCTTTTCAACTTTTCAACGTGTAAAGTATACCAACGAAATTAATAAAAATACAAACAAAATTAAATACTTCTTCAACCGACTTCCAAAAAAGAGTAGATTCTTTTGTTTGACAATTAGGTGTACAACTAGAATGAATATTTATGCGACGACTGACGAAACACGAAGTTCCGAGAGACATTAAGAAAAATAGTAGCACTGTAATATAATTTTAAATATAATTATTTTTATGTTTTTAGGTTGTGAAAAAATAAAATACGCGAAAAGAATAAAAAATATGTTCCTTTTATGTTTTAATCAGAAAAATTCTCAGTTCCTTCCATTTCACTATCTGTGCTCTCATTGAGGTCTATCAGCTGTATTTATCACTAGTCTATCTATGTAATCGTCTACACCGTGTTGAATTCTTCTATATTCATTCTCACATTTGATTGCATGATCGCAAACCTTTTTCCACTCTTCAGCCCCAATCATGTTTACTTTATCAGTCAATATTTTTTTATTGAAGTTAAATTCATATCTACGTTTCTAGCGGCTACATAGCCTTTCGGTTGAGACCATATATTTTCAATTGGATTAAAATCCGGATGGTATGGTGGCAACCGCAACACAGTGTGCCCATGTTCGGCAAGTACCTTGTCCACGGAAAACTGGGATTTCGTCAAAATTTAAGTAAAATTAGCCTATTGTCTCTTTCCAAAGGTCCAAGTGCAATATTTACCGCTGGGTACCATTAATGTAATATGTACTTCTAAAAATCAATAAAGCTAGCTGTAACTGTCTTCTAAGCAAAATATTGTCTAAATTCAGACGAGGAAACCTATAGAAAATGAAGATATAGAGCAGCTATCTAACATTAATGTAAGCATATATGAAGCCCTGTAAAATGCGCGAATGCTTGAGTTCCTTACGCAAGCCTTCCGCGTCACTCCAGCGCAGCATATTCATCTCCGTTCTTGAGCGATATTACATGGAACAGAAACTGACTAAGCCTGGATTCCTGGTGGACCCCTACCGTGATTTTGAACGGCTGTGTCGCCAACAGCCAGTTCTAACTATGGAATCGAGGCTCTAACTATGGAATCGACCCTTTTGAATTTGAGTGCCCATTAGATCTTCATGCGAGGAACACGGTCGAAAGCAAATGATTAGATACTCCTCTCTTTTTTCGGTGGGTGTTATTTCAATTGAAGCCCAATATTCAAATTTGGAGAAGCTTACCTGAAGGCGACTTAGCTTAACAAATGCTATCTATCGACAATAGTTTAGTTTAGAGTAACTTATGGCTTCACATGCCCTCCGAAGCATGGGATTTAAGTTACAATTATGGATTTTTTCCGTTTTCAGATGCCGATACCCAGTCGTATCTTTTATACCCATTGATACGGCGGTTACACAATGACTTCGCTGGAGATGTGGGATGCTGGGCTCCCTATTTAATGAATTACCTGCAGCTTCGACCCGGACAGGCCATTTTCCTCAAGCCAAACTTGCCACATGCTTATTTAAGTGGAGGTAATATAAAATAAAGTAATTCTACCAATAGACATACAAACAGACGTTTGTGCATCTATTTTCATTTTTAAATTTGTTGCGATTTTTACCAGCTGAACTTTGATGATATTTTTCACAGGCAGGAACATTTACAAGAAATTCTTGTTAAGATGTTATCTGTTGTGAGTCAGGCAGTTGGGTGTTTCTTAGTTAAATATCATTCTGATGTGCCAGTACTTCACCAAAGCCTCATTCACTATTGGGCACAGTAGTTCACTTCACAGTTCACTATAGTAAGATTGACTTTAGCATGTGCAAGAAAATTAAATGCAAAATTGCTGGAGTACAACTGTTTTTTGTAGTTGTATGATTAAATTTACCAGTAGCTTCGATCGATTAATCATACGATTCGATGGTATCAAACGGATCGTATGCTGGTTTTTGCCATTATAATTTTAATTATGTGATACTTAAAATTAAACAACTTTTCTTGTTAGGTAAATATTGATGTTAGGTAAAATATCATCTCCATTCGTGAGTTATAGCGATAAAATATGTGTTGGTAATGTAATATTGTAGATTGTGTGGAATGCATGGCGTGTTCAGACAACGTGGTTCGAGCCGGTCTTACGCCTAAACACATTGACGTACCAACGTTAGTGGATATGTTGGACTACAACAGCTACACACAGGAGCAGCTGTTGTTCAATCCGCAGATGGAAGATGCTAACTGCTGCATCTGGCGACCGCCTGTGCCAGACTTCGCTGTAGCCAAAATTCGGGTGAGTTATCATATTAGTTACTTTATTAATTAACAATAACGGACATGAAGCGTAATTTCTAATAAATACTTTATTAGAAATTACGCTTTTATGATTGTAATCTTTCATCCAAACTAACGAAAGTCCAATTTGTTTCTAAAGGAGTAGATGATTCGACCTAAAACGGTGAACCAGCAGTAAAGCCAAAACCATTCAAGTCAATATCCCTCATTCAAATCCCTCATTTTCTCCTGCATAGTAACAATAAATTCCATTGGAACGTAAAAATGGACCTCTTCGGTATACTTTGAGCAGTCAGAACCCGTTATATACGTTTTCCCATACATTTCGCGGTCGTATACGACCACCCGGGTTTCGAAGGGTTAATAATGAAAAATCATTGAGTTTTTTTTTAGATAAAATAAATATCAGTTTTAAAAAAGTAATGATATCCCAATAAAAACATAATACCAATACATATGGTTCCTAAGATTGTATGCAATTTGATCTAACCTACTTTGCAAAATAAGAGATAACTTTCGTAATACTTTCTAATTTCTATCCTATGATTGGTGCACAAGAGGCAAGTAAGATTTTTCACAAATTTACGTGAACGAGGTCCCGGGTATCTTATTAAATGTATATTTTATTTAGACTAAACTGTTCGAGACATAATGTTTCTTTGCAAGAAGCTTCATTGAGATTGGAGAACATAAAAATGTTTCCCTTTCAACAGATAGGTGACACTGGTGTTGCTGATATCTGTGGATAGCATGATCCCATCCCATCAAGTATTCTACATTCGTTTGTCTTTTCTTATTTAATACATAAGAAGAGGCAAACGAATGTGTGAGATGCAAAACATTTTAAAGGGTGACTTTCGAGTATAATGATTCGAAAGATATAAAAAATAAACAATTTATTTTTTAAATCATGATAGTTTTTAATTTCAAAAGTGCTATTTATTTTACAATTAAAACTGTACTTGATACACTGCCCTTTTTTGTATTGGACGATACTTTTCGCATATGGGTGGTATGATAATTTTAAACATATCATTCTCAAAAGTAGTAATTTTCTAAATTGTGTTAAGTTTATCGTAAATGAGCGTAAAACAATTATTATAATTGTAGGTTGAAAGTGACGACGAGCCATACAACACGATAGCCCGTCCAAGCCCGAGTATCATAATCATTGTGTCGGGGTCAGGGGAAGTGTGCGACACTCTACCCATCGAGGCGCGGCCAGGAGTCGTCGTATTTCTGAAGGCCAGTCGACAACTCACGCTTACCCCAGCCCCCGGGAATCACCTAGAAGTCTATCAGGCTCTATGCAATGTCTAGCATATATTTAATTTTAAACATGTAATATTTTTATAAAATTTTTAACTGGCGTGGAGATCCCCTTTATAATAATGTAGTCTATGCAAGCACACAGGTTACTTGTTATAAAGGTTGTGTGCAAGTATAATTTCAGCAGATACGTGTAATTAATACGCGGATGTGATGCCCCAGGATAGGATGCTGCTTACCCTCCGATAGCCCGTAGTTACTTGCCACTTGAAACGTATAAAAATAGAGTATTATGGTACATACTATATGGAGCTGAGCTGATGATGATGATCCCAGAAGTCATTAGTATCGCTCGTGGATTACGTACAGCAATTTCTTTCGTACGTATTGAAAAATCAAATTAGGCTCATTCGTTTTCATGAGTACTTTAACTATGAGAGGCGTGATATGTAGTCTTTTTAACTATAATATTATTATGTTGAAATGTTTATTATTGGTTGTTATGTTCGATGGAAAATTTATGGATCATATTACTTTTTCTATGAAAGCAGTTCAATCGGATGATTTTTTTTCAAAGTCAAGTCAAGGTGGCGCAGTCGTAAATGACACGACTTTGACACCAACGCTCGTGGGTTTGATTCCCACACAAGACAAACATTTGTGTGCATGAATACTATTTGTCTTGGTCTGGATGTTTTAATAGAGGAAGACCACATCAAAGCAAAAGTCTGAGGCGGTACCTCAGAAAACCGCATCCAAATAACAACTCTCTAGAGGCTTTTTGTATTCCTGTGTGTGAGTGAAGTCACCAGTAAGCTCCTAAGGAGTTGTTATTTTAGCAGCAGAGAAGGCATCGCGCGAGTGGTACTTAATGTATTACAAGCGTTCATAGGCTACGGTAACCGCTTCAAATCAAGTGGGCCGTATGCTTGTATGCCTTCCGACGTATATATAAATAAAAATGTCACAAATTTTCAGCTGAAATGTTTGTTATTGTTAGTAGCTTGTAATATTCGACGAAGAAGTCAGGGATAATATATAATATTTGGTCTGTTTATCTATAAAAGCAGTTCAACTGGATGTTGTAAAAGATTGTTGAGAATTGTACAGTTTTTGTGATAATAACGTGTTGAATTTTATACAGAAGTCATAGTTTTCAGCAGAAATGCTATTGATAGCTATAGTTTGTACTGTTCGATGAAGAAGTCATGGATAATATTAGTTTATAGCATCATAATTGAATTCGTTATGTATATATATATATATATCGTCAGACTAAGTACATTGCGGGGTAGGCAGAGAAACGCATGACTCTGTCCATACACACTTCGCTCGCTTCTTTAATATTTATAGTTGTATAGGGCCGTTGTTAAATGTACTGTTTTCAAAGGAAGATAAAAGAAATTGACATTTATCGAATAGTTACCACCACCATCTTCTGTAAAATAACTTTTAATCACCTGCTAAAATAGCGATTTTGTATCATTGTTGATACTGAAACGAACGAAAAGTATTATTTTGTTTTATTGTTTATTATTAATAATTGAGGATAGTACTATTGATATATATTAAATATTGTTCGGGATATTATGTACAAATAATTTTAATGAAGCATATCTCATCGAATAGAACATCCAAGTTTGACAGATTTCCATTATCGTATATCTAAAGCACCTCATATTGTGGTCACTTATGTAGCAAGTCATCTTTCATATCTTGCCGGCGCCGCTGCTAACGCAGTACCTTCTCAGAGATATAGCATACTTATATGCATATATTATGTACGTATGGCATGTAGAACTCTCTGCGCAAGCAAAACTTGTAAAGTACTAGAGATAAAAACTAAACAAACATTCAGGGGTACGTAACATATTTTTAAAGAGTCTGTAAGGATACTTTATCACCACTGTAAGGTCTATATGTTCTACGTAATAATACTGGATCACGTCAAAATCAAGTTCTAAGGGATCACTTAACATGGTTCAGGTCCATTGTAATAATAATTCATAGTCAAAGTCCGAGACGAACACTTATTTTTCCAAGATTATTCACAAAATACTAATACAGAATTACAAAGGTTGAAAACAATCAATCTTAATCAATGCGTAGTAATGACCAAATATTACAAGCGCTCCAATTTCGCTGTCGTCATCTTAGAGCTGCTACAATAGTCTTCTTTAGTCTGTATAATTACGCCAGGTCCCCTGCGGGGTAGGCAGGCAGTACCGAGAGTCGGAAGAAGAGAGCCATGCACAATATGTATTTACTTTAACAAAATAAACATTAGAACATGACTTCGATGACGATAGTCTACTGAAATGGTATAGTCAAGACTTCAATTAATAATTGATATATAAATGATACACAATATAGAATTTTTGACTACTCATACGTGCAGATTGTAATTATGAAGATCGATTTTGTTTAACCCTAGTCACGCGTTATTTATTACATTACTAAATATGTATCTTATTCAAACAGACATTGATTATAGGATTTCTTGTTTATTTTAGTTTCTAAAAACAATTGACGACTCAATGGCTTAGTTAGATCGCTTAGTATGTTAGTTGACCTGTCAAATGGGACGAATTTATGTGCAGACATGATTCCCGTTCTAATATTTATAAACAGGAGTATACTTAGCGACATTTACGCCGCCTTTCCTGCCTGCGAGAGAAAAACACGGGTCTCATCGCTTGTTTTGTACTGTCACGAAATTCAGTAAAGGCCGGCGTGTTTATTATTTTTATCTCGTTGAACGTATTTTAGTTCTAAGCGTACAGAGGGAATGCCGATTTTAATTTGTACTATGCATTGATATATTCGTACCCAAATAGTTCTAATATTTCCTAATAGTTCCTATTATCTGATTTAATTGAACAGGTACGAAAAGACTGCTCAATAAACAGATTATAGAGTGCTTTGAAGAATGTTATATTTAATTCTAATGTTTAGATAAGAACTTTATAAATATAAGTTAATATATGAATATATACGTTAATATTACAATTACAAAGTCTTATATATCATTATATAAATATACATGTGTGTGTATAACGTTAAAATTTTATAAAATATATTTTTATTGACCAAATAAAAGTGAATTTATTTGTAAAACCGTGTTAAAAGTGTAAGGGCACGATGATATTTTACTAGGCACTCTCACTGGCCAGCAAACCAGATATTTTTTTAACTGTGTGTCCTGAGCTTGTTTAGTATTCATGCTGTATCTTTCCAACTATTGACGCCAAATTCTTTGCAGGATAGCCAGAGAAAATTGAGCTCCATAGTTCGTACACAGCATTCTCGCTTCTCTAATATTCAAAGTACTTTTTTGTGTACACTCGCCGGTCGGGCCCCACCTTCTGATAAAATACTAGTAAGATTATTTGGTTGTGGTAGAAGAGTTTTGGCCTTCCTCGGTATCTACATCCTAAAATTTCGCATTGTTTATTTAGTTATTACACATTATTTCCTTTTGCCTTCTTTCTTCATGACCAAACTAACGATACATCTGCCCCAGCCCCTCTTTATCTTAAAACCGATACTCTCTTTCAGACCAAATCTGTCGTATACATCATTATTACGAACTCAGCCTATAAAGCTGGCGATCGAAAATTTTGCGCAACTCTTGCATCTCGACTTTTACATTCTTTGCTTTAAAAATGTAAAAATGTTCATAATTCTTAAAGTATATTGCTCACATAAATTAATTGTATGTGACAACGATTTCTGATATATAGCTTCCGTTTGTATACAAGGATTTAGAAAAGTAACTTCAAAATTCAGAAGATTCAGATGGGAAATCGAAAAAAAAATAAGCTTTTTTATGCCCATCGCGTTTTGGGCTGAGATTTCTGTTTGACAAATTTACACTATTTTGTGATTATAAAATACAGCAAAAATCAAAACGGGCAAGCCTTACAGTAGCCGCATAATTATGATGTGTAAAATCTGACATCTCACCTTGGTATTAAGTAACTAGAATTAAATTTGAATTATAAATATTTAAAGAATATTAATATCAAATAAATTATCCGTGTAATTTTTTTTTAAATTAAAAGTCATTTCTATTTCAATCTTTTTCGGACGGAAGTAATGTGTTCATGATGACGTTCAGTTAAAATGTATTTAATTCGTAGTGGCTGCGACTGTAGTGTTACTAATTTCATATTTAGCTATAAATTGAGAATTCAAGTAAATACAATTAATTATGTATTTACTTCATGAATACTTTTACAAATACAAGAAAGTACTAGTACATTTGTTGGTCAACTCTACCAGCGCGCGCGCTTGCTCATTGGGTCTTCGCAGCAGTGGCGTAGCGTAGTGGGAGCGGCAGGGGCGGCCCGCCCCGGGCGGCACTTTTTAGGCGGTAATAAGGTATTTTATTTTAAAAACTAAAGGTACGGGTAAATCCGTTCAAGGAAGTAGGTACTTGTTGCTTGGACAATTCAAAGAAAGTTTTATTGATGGATCGTCTCGTCTGTTGTCCATTTCACATTGTCACGTATTGTAATTTATGTTACGCTTTAAAACAGTAATTTCTGTGCAAATAAGTACTTGTAGTGGTTGTGAAATTAATTAGCTTTGTGAAAAATTGAATTTTTCCGCTACGTGTACCTACATTCGACAGTGTGAACTGTAACTTTTTAATTTAAAATCTAACCCGAATAATGCAAAATAATGATCACTGTTCTTGCCGAAAAGTTCTCTAGAATTAATGTATGTAATGTATAGTATACATTAAACTGAAATACCTAAATAAGAGGGCGGCAAAATTGTCTTCTGCCCCGGGCGGCCGACACCCACGCTACGCCGCTGCTTCGCGGTTATTTCTTTCATGCCGTAGCCTATGAACGTTTGCAATACATGAAGTATTATTCACACGTTGTCACCCCTGCCGATAACTTACTGGTAATTTTACTCACTGTTGCAGGAACACAATAATCCTACAAGGAGTAGCTTCGGTTTTCTGCGAGGTGGAGGTATTTCCCCAGTCGAGTTGCTTTGATGCGCCCTTCCTCTTAAATTTGAAAAGATATTCATTTCATCATTAGAGGGCACGGTAGGCCTTTATAGTTATCTACTGGTTTTCTTAAATAAATAAGTTTGTAATAAAACAACATTGATAGAAGTTGATACGGTATCTATAACTTCACACCAAATCTCTTGCGGGGTAGGCAGAGCGAACAGAGCGCCACGTGACCCGATTCTTACACACCTCACTTGCTTTTTCAAATTCATTGCTCTACTCATGCACGTTCGCCGGTTTCTAGGGCTCCTGACATCTTCTGATATAACATGACCAATTTGGTAATGGTAGGTAAGTCATGACTTACCTACCATTACCAAATTGGAGCCGAGGAAGGCCATGGCCTTCCTCGGCTCCTACATCCTTCCACTTTTACGTTGTATATCTGCTTCGTCATTCTTTCATCCTGCATTATTTCTACATGTCCGAACCAACGGAGCATGCCTCTTCTTATTTTAACACCGACGCTCTCTTTAAGGCCAACTCTGTTTAACTTCATCATTGCGAATACGGTCAACAAGCGCTACGCCACAAATTTTGCGCAACGCCTGTATGTCGACCGCGTTTATCCTACTATCATGGTCTTTCTGTCTTACCCAGCTCTGGCTTCCATAAGTAAGCGTTGGGACCAGTAATGGATTGTGTATAGCGGGTTGTGCCTTCTAGCTCAAGTTTTTACTGCCAAGAAATTTCCCAACGCTCCATTCACACTATTCCCAGCATTCACTCGTCTTTCTTATTCAGCGGTGTACCTTCCATCCCTGCTGAAAGCGCATCCACGATATACAATCTCATCCACTTGTTCCAACACTTCATTATCAACCGTAATCCTTACATTGGTTCTGGTTTCTTCTCTTTCAAATACTATAATCTCAAATAATCTTTGTTTTCTTCGCATTCAATAGTAAGCCTTTCTCCATACATTCGTATTTCATCATTGAGACCAGTGTTTAGAGTTCAGATGGTGTTTCTGCTAATATTACGCCATCGTCTTCATACAGCATACATGCATACAGCAGACAGTTCACCACTAGCTCACATTGATGGCGATTGGGCGCAATCCAACTATCGAGATACAGAATAAACAATCTAGCAGATAGCATGCAACCCCGTTTGGCACCAATTTTGATATCAAACCAGGGTGACATGCTGCCATCTATCCGCACACATGCTAAGCAATCCCTATAAGTGGACTTTACAGCACGGAGCAATGAACCGTCAATCCCATATCGCGGCAACATGTCCCATAGTTTCTTTCGTGCTTTCTCTAGATCCACAAAACCGCAGAAGACCTACTACTCTATGGTCAGATGCTTCTCCACGATATTTTTATATACTCCCATGTATAATGCCATCAAATGGCCAATGCCACACACCTTAGTTTCATATGCCGCCCTCAATATAATGGTTATAAAAATAAAATTATTAACTTGATTGATCATTGTAATATATTTCATTTACAATGCAAGGCATAGGCTACATTATAATTTAATAAAAAAATATTCGCCTTAAAAATGTAAAAATTTACAAAGTGCAGTTTAACCGTTTGTAGGCTGATAATCTTGATATACATAATTCTTCTATCCATGTGTGTCACTGTACTCCTAAACGGCTGGACCGATTTTCATGAAATTGTATGTGTTTAAGTGGATTCGAGAATCGAGTTGCAATCGATTTTATCATGATTGCGCTTATATCAAAAGCTGAAAAGAGAGAAAAGGAAGATATTTTATCGGCAGATAAGAAGTATATTCTAATTAATTTCGCTCTTATTTTCCAAGCATTCCTTTTATAATTGTAATCGGCAAGATTATTTGCTTTCACATAGAATAAACGTGCATTTTTTGTACTAAATAAATAAATTTTTCGTTTGTCGGATAACGATTATCCATGATGAATTAAAGCAGATACGCCCGAATTCGTTTTTTTTATACTACGTCGGGAGGCATACAAGCATTCGGCCTACGTGATGTAAAGCGGTTACCGTAGCCTATAAACGCTTGCAATACATTAAGTATCACTCACGCGATGCCACCTCTGCTGCTAACACAGCAACTCTATAGGAGCTTGCTGGTGACCTCACTCACACGCAGGAATATAACAACCTACAAGGGAGTTGTTATTAAGGTTTTTTGTGAGGTAAAGCTACTTCAGTCGGGCTGCTATTCTGCGCCTTATATCTCTTAAAACGTTCGTTCGACTCTGACGCAAGTATGCGCGCCTCGGCGCTGGTTTTTTGTTTTATATGCCACTAAAATGGCATGTATGATGGTAAGCATTTAGCTTTTTATTTATATTTTCTTTGTACGAAATTGTATGTTATTTAATGGCGATACCACGATTTACTAACATACACGTCAGATTTCCAATCATTTTTGTCCTGTAGACCTCCTGCCTAACTAATGTTTGAATCTGATGGACCCCTTACTTGTTGCAATCGACACCATGGAGCTCGACATATCTATACCATTTTGGGGAGCATGCATCTATATCTTCACGCCGGGACACTTGCGGAATACTCGGCGAGAACCGAGCACTATAAGACGCGATCCTTACGCGCCCTGCTCGCTTTTTTAACATAAATGGCTCTTTTCAAGCATTCTTGCGGTTCCTAAAGCTCCTGGAGGTTATTCACATTAACACGGACAATACTCTTTCAAATCGAAAAGTTGTTACACTAAGTCGAAGTTGTTTCGTTTCCATTGACACGGAACGCCATATTCGTCACGAAATCGATATTTTTTCAATGCAATTTTGATTCACGCAAATTATGATTTTGGCCGTTAAAACGATTTCTTCTTACTTCGTAAGATTACGCTATTTTAACTCGAAATATTCTCGAGAGTTTGTAGGCTCGTGATTTTTCCGAATAAATTTATTATAATTATGTAAATTGCATAGGTACATATAATATTAAGTAATTTTAATGATTGTGGGTTTTAGAGTGTGTGTACTTGGTTTAAAACTTGTATGACGAAGAACATGAAGATAAAACTTTAGTTTTATCTTCATGTTCTTCGTCATACAAGTTTCTTCAATTTACAAGTTAATTCAATACTATCGAATTAAACAATTTTTTAAGGCAGGAAGACTGCGCCCTGCGACCACGGACGCTGCAAAGCGTTCAAAACGTCAGGTTCAACAAAATAAATAAAACATGCGATAATTCCGTTAAAAATTGTTTAATTCAATGTGTAACAATCGCGAAAACCTAAGACAATTCAATACTATCGTTTTACGGCTACATAGTCTGAAAGTTCAGGATTTTATCTGTGGACCCTTCCGGAGTGTATTTCAGCAGAATTGTTGAAGTTGCGACATCCAGAATTAAGAAAAATTCTATAACGACTCTTTGCAATGTAGAGTCGTTATGGGACCCAAACTAATTATAAATAGCCTCCTGATACGTGGATCCCCGACTATAGGTAATCTCCCGTCTGAAGGGCATGTTTAGATTATTTTTTCGCGCTAATACACTATGTAACTCAAGTAGTAGGTACTACGTTAGAGTCAGTCACCTAGATAGGTAAATTTCATATTCCTTACAGTCATTTACCGACCTAACTGAACATTTTCACAACCGCTCCATTATTCAACACTGTAAATTGATTCCGGCATTGCCTCACTATACTTCTTTCCTGTTTAATTTCATTCACATAGAGTGACAAATAGTTCGGAACGTCTTGTCTATTTTGCAAAGTGTTACGCGATCGAGACCAATCGAATAATCAAACAGCTTCTCACTCGATGCTTATTTGTTAACATTTCTTATTCAATTGTATTTCGTTACATGTTTCGGGCTTTCATTGCTTGACCAGAACGAACCTGAGAACGATGTTTTTGTACACTTACTTACCTACGATAAGAAATGAAAACCGGATTCGCTCTAAACTCTGAATGAGAATTCTAATTGTACATAAAACGGTAGATAAATAGATAAATGATTTATTTTGGGTAAATTAATTACGTTGTTCAAATACTTACTTACCAATTGCTGCTTGAAAAAAAAAGTGAATTGCGAACTTTAAATTTTTAGACTTAGTCTTTGAAACGTCGACGCTTATTTGCGTATTGAAGCAATTTGTTTTGGATATTACTAGCATGAACGATTTTTATTTAACAAGTTGACGTAAATTTTATCCGCTAGACTTTTATTTAACTGGCGATTTCTTCATGTCGGCGAATTTATATCTTTGCAGATATTTAAATAAATTTTAGGTTATTTATTAAAGTACTCGTACCTAAGTATCTATACTAGAACACGTTAAACAAAATTAGGTACGTTACACATGTTCTTATTGATTGTCGCGAAAATAACGATTTCAATAATTAATGTCTCTCTAGTATAATATACCTACAAAAGACTGTAACTTTATGGTTTGTTATATCAACTTCAGTAAACGATTCTTTATAAAAAGTTGATCTAATATAGAAATAAATAGCTCAAGTCGTGGCGAATATGGCTGCACACATTCTGTACTAATAACCGTACAATAAAAATGATAATCTTTTCGTTATTGACTGTACGCCACATGTAGTATACTATCTGGGCTTTGAACTGTCCGAGCCGTACTCTGAATACATGAAAAAAAATAGTTTTTTCCAGTAATGAGACAATTTGGATTGATTCTTTACCTCTGAAATTCCCAATAGGTAAGTACCTATCTTCTTTAAATTTTAGTGAAATTGTGAGGTTTTATTGACCTCAAAAAAGTTTTTTTCACAATTATTTTTTTCTTTTTGACACAGATATCCCAAACAGTTGGAGGTGATATTAGAGATTAGATTAACTATACAAAAATCGACATACGGCGCACAAACCAAGTCGGTACGGTACGGTCGGTCCAGTGAGGGTGATTTCGTAATATCGACTATAATTTTCCTAATATGTGCTTGAATCACAATCATAGAGTCAAAATAGACAATCAACAGCCAAGATTAAACCAATCTGTCAATCAATTTAATTTCAATGTACCGGAATTGGTTTAAAGGATACCTAACTCTAGTGTTTAGTTTAGTCTTGTAATAATAAGATTAATAAGAAGCCTTCTGTAAATAAGAGGCCCTTCAGGGCGGTTTGTGGCGAGCTGTACGGTGAATAACGATATTACGGGTTCCGAGTTCTCCACTGACTCGGTAAGGCCTTCGCCTCCGGCGTGTTTTCGCCAGTTGGAGAGGAATTCCATGGGGGCATTGGTTAACTAGAGAGGAACTGTGTGAGCTATAGATATGCTACAGAGGTGGATATGTTCAAGGCGATAATGCCGCGAGTAACTCTGGAGAAAGCGCAGCACGCCTCTACACCCCTAGTCCCTCACACCCGTGTTGCTCCCGGCCGTCTTTCTCCAACATTTCTGGAGTCCATTCAGTAAGTAGCGAGCCACGGTCAGCCGGAAGTAGCAGTCTGATACGATAGTTGTGGTAGGCGTCCGTCCCTCTACTGTATTAGCCCAGTTTTAATAATCCCTTGAGATCTTATGTCAATAGTCCATTAATTTCCGACACATTCGCAATAGTCCATTAATTTCCGACACATCCGGCGGGACGAGGGGAGCCGAGTGCCGCATAGGCACGTGGAATGTGAGAGGTGGATTGAAAGATAAGACGAATGAACTGATAGACGTAATGAATGATAGACGTTTGGATGCTTTATGTGTGACAGAAACTAAGCGCAAGGGGAGCGACACCGATGATCTGCCCGGTGGTATGATGGCCCTATGGTCTGGGGTAGACCGTGACGATCATGCCAGTGCTGGTGTAGGTGTCGTACTCTCCTCTCGCTTAGCCACTGGTGTAAGAGATTACTGTTTGGTAGGGCCTAGACTTCTCTGGGTCCGTATTAAACTGGGCATCACGCGAGTATTTTTGGTTGCAGCATACGCTCCCGTAAGCTCAGCGTGTGCTCAAGAACTGGAGAAGTTTTGGGAGTCTGTGAGGGATGTTCTGGACTTAGTTGAAGGGAACGAAAGAGTGATTATGTGTGGAGACTTGAATGGATGGGTTGGGACCAAGCGATACAGCTATGAAGCTGTTCTTGGTCCGTATGGAGATAAGAGAGTGAACGAAGCAGGTAAGTCTATACTAGATTTATGTATGGAACGAGGCCTCCTCGTGTCGAATACTTTATTTCATCATAAGGATATTCACACGTATACATGGAGAAGAAATGATCAAAAAAGTGTGATTGATTTGATTTTAATAGATAGACGTCTCCGAAATGTTTTAATGGATACAAGAGCCTTTAGAGGCCCCACTCTTGAGACGGACCACTACCTGGTGGTAAGCCGGTTTGTGGGCCTTTTTAGGAAGTGGAGGCACTGGCGAGTGCGTATCCCTTTCGGAGATCATGAAAGGATAATGAGCGAAAAATTGCAAGATGAAAGTGTAAGGAGAATGTATGTGCATCTGGTAAGTGAGAGACTTGCAAATGCAAGCCTCTCCGACTCAGATGTGGATGATTGTTGGAAAGTTTTGAAAGAAAGTATGGTGAATAGTGCAAAAGAAGCTTGTGGATGCGCAAAGAGACGTAAAACAGCGAAAGGAGATGCCTGGTGGGATGCGGAGGTTGAATCCTCCGTAGCAAGAAAGAGGAAAGCGTGGCTAGATTACGTATCATCTTTGCCTTTAAATGAAAATATGAGAGAAAAGAAGAAAGAAATGTACCGTCTATGCAAGAATGAAACCAAGGCTTTAGTGAAAGAGAAGCGTGAAAGACAAATTATGAATGAGGAAGAGAGGCTGACGAAAAACTTCGAGGCAAATACCAAACTCTTTTGGAGAGAGGTAAAGAAGTCTCGGAGTGGTTCGTCGGCATCCAGAATGGATAAGATAAAGTCTAAAGCTGGTGTCATTCTTGCCAACACTCAGGAAGTGTTAGAACGGTGGAGTGAATATTTTGAGGAAATGTATGAGTATGCCTCGGACGCTGGCAATGAGAGTGAGTCGGATGCTTACTCCACGTTGACGGCGTCCGACGAAGGCATAACTATGGATGAGATCGAATGGTCGATACGAAGCTTGAAAAATGGAAAATCAGCGGGAATTGATCTGATCACAGCTGAGATGATCAAATTAGGTGGCACTTACGTCCGGGACGCCTTCTGGTACCTATGCAACCTATGCTGGAGAACTGGAAGGGTCCCAATGGACTGGAGACGCGCAGTCATCGTGCCCTTGTATAAAGGCAAGGGATCACGCATGGACTGCGCCAACTATAGGGCCATCAGTTTGATCAGCTTAGCAGCAAAAGTATATGGAAAGGTGATTGAAAGGAGAATGAGGGTGAAATCCGATGAAATGCTGTGGGACGCACAAGGAGGTTTCCGAAATGGAAGGGGATGTACGGATCAAGTTTTCTCGCTCCGCAATATCGTAGAGAAGCATCTGGCCATAGACCGGAAGGTTTTCTGCGGTTTTGTGGATCTTGAGAAAGCCTTTGATAGGGTTGTGCGAAAGGAACTGTGGGACATATTGCCGAGATATGGGATTGACGGTTCACTGCTCCGTGCTGTGCAGTCCACTTACAAGGATTGCTCAGCATGTGTGCGGATAGACGGTGGCATGTCACCCTGGTTTGATGTCAAAATTGGTGTCAAACAGGGTTGCATGCTATCTGCTAGGCTGTTTATCCTGTATCTCGATAGTTGTCTGCAGAGAATAAGGTCAACGAATGTGGGATTGCGCATGGGTGACCAAGTGGTGAACTGTCTGCTGTATGCAGACGATGCCGTGCTATTAGCAGATACACCATCTAAACTGCAAACACTGGTCACAGCGATGAAAGACGACTGTATGGAGAAAGGCTTACTACTGAATGCGAAGAAAACAAAGATAATGGTATTTGAAAGAGAAGAATCCAGAACTAATGTAAGGATTACGGTTGATGATGAAGTGTTGGAACAAGTGGATGAGTTTGTATATCTTGGATGCGCTTTCAGCAGGGATGGAAGGTACACCGCAGATGTGGAAAGACGAGTGAGTGCTGGGAATAGTGTGAATGGAGCGTTGGGAAAACTTCTTGGCAGTAAAATCCTGAGCCAGAAGGCACAACTCGCTATACACAATGCAGTGTTGGTCCCAACGCTAACTTATGGAAGCGAGAGTTGGGTATGGCAGAAAGAGCATGAAAGTAGAATAAACGCGGTTGAAATGCGAGCGCTGCGCAAAATTTGTGGCGTAAGGCTCGTAGACCGTATTCGCAATGATGATGTTAGAAATAGAGTTGGTCTGAAAGAGAGCGTCGGTGTTAAAATAAGAAGAGGCATGCTCCGATGGTTCGGGCATGTAGAAAGAATGCAAGATGAAAGAATGACGAAGCAGATATACAATGCGAAAGTGGAAGGATGTAGGAGCCGGGGAAGGCCAAGACTTACCTACCATGACCAAATTGGTCATGTTCTATCAGAAGGTGATGTCAGGAGCCCTAGAAACCGGCGTGCGTGCATGAGAAGAGCAATGAATGTTAAAGAAGCGAGTGAGATATGTAAGGATCGAGTCACGTGGCGCTCGGTTCTCTCTGCCTACCCCGCAAGGGATTTGGCGTGAAGTTATAGATAGATTCGCAATAGTTACAATACCTGCCAAGTCCTGCAAGGTATATTACCCCATTTATATCCCCTGGAGGGAGTTACGGCAGGTATACTTCATAATGACTATCATACAGATATCAATCTACTTGAAGGGGCACCTACATGTTGAATTCATATCCCCTCGTACGCCTATCTAATGACCGGGATTCATACCTACGAGTTTAGAGAGGAATGAAATAAAAATAAACATAATCATAGTTAAAGGAAGTAGGTATATGTTCACCGAAATCTCAAAAACAGCTCTTGCGCCGTCCTGTTCCCTGGGGCGATCGCTTCCGATGTAGCCTTAAAAGCCTTCGCGGCCAAAGGCGGTCCCAGGTGGTATTTTAGTCAGTAGGAGTCTGACATAATCAATTGGGCCTCCCGATCTCACCACCTCCCTCCCATATGTCAGAGGGTGCACCTCACGAATGAGTAACGCGCACCAACGTGTGTGGGTTAGTCCTTCTTTTGAGGGCCTACAATTTTCTTGAGCGAAAAAAAAACGAAACAGCTCAACAGATTTGTGTAAATTCAAACGTTTTCTATTACGGTAGACCAGAAGTGATGCCTTATGAATTCGTCGAAGTTTGACTGAAGAAGGTAAAACAATGACTCACATTTTCACCATGAACAACCGATTAACACCATGTACATACCTACATGTCGGTCATTAGTCATTACAGACATTTTTATTATTTTTCTGTTAACATTATTATATTACAGTTAAATATAAATTAAACTGCCTTCAGGGATATGGACGTAACTTTGTGAATTTCTCATGGAAAACACGTTACCTTGAGAAACTCATGTAACTTAATTTAAGGCGATTTTCAACATTCTTAAAAAAAAAAAAATTTTTTTTTTCGACAATGCGACTATTAATTCACAAACATTTTCTCACGTTTTTTTAAGTATAAGTATAGGTACTAGGTATAATGAACTCTATGATGTAGAACTATAGTTTAGGAGTCCCCATGCAAAATTAGAGTTAAGTCTATCTGTGATGGCATTGATGTAACACACATACGCATGCACTGTATTTCAATAGTAGGTACGTGGGAAAACGCCCGGTGGAAAAAATACAATCAACACCGAATCTATCTCAGCATTTAGTTATCTTCGCCTACATAAGTAGGGCAAGCCACCATAAATAATAGATTGGTTTCGTAAATTGCCACATTATCATTCCATCGAGATTAATTCTTTTACGCAGCGTTTAACTTTGAAATAGGTATTGCGTACTAATTAAAGTTTGTTTCCAAATACCTTTTTTTTTAATTAGGAATCGTAAATTAGTGCTTTCAAAATAGCTTTGCTATCTAATTGGTAGTTAAGTGCTTTATCTTTATTTCACGTATTTCTTCTCACTAAAAGGCATCATCGAAATCCGCTTTTCGATACAGCGTCGATTGTGTGTTCTGTGGTAGAAGTAAATGTAATATTTTCGACGAGCTCGGTGGCTCAGTCGTGAAAGACGCGACTTTGATACCAACGCTCGTGAGTTCGATTCACACAAGACAAACATTTGTGTGCATGAACATGTCTGTTTTTCTTGGTCTGGATTTTTAAGAGTGGTAGGGCGCATCAAAGCAGCCCGTCTGGGGAAGTACCTCCACCTCAGAAAACCGCAGCCAAATAACAACTCCCTAGAGGGTTGTTGTGTTTCTGCGTGTGAGTGAGGTCATCAGTAAGCTGCTAAGGAGTTGCTGTGTAAGAAGCAGAGGAGGCATCGCGCGAGTGATATATGTTACAAGCGTTAATAGGCTACGGTAACTGCTTTACATCAGGTGGACCGTATGCTTGTATGCCTCCCGACGGTGTATTAAAAAAATGTCACGTCGGATGACAAATAAGTGAACAACACAGCTAATGTGAAGCGGTTGCCGACGTTATGACCTTATAAACGCTCTAACACAGCAGCTTCGAGAAGATTCCTGCTAAACTTACTTATTCCTAGGAACATTAATTCCTTCTTGGTAGGTGGTTGTTTGGCTGCGTTTGTTGCAAAGCCAAACTTGAATATCTCTGTGCCCTACCTCTCTTCTTAGCATAGTTTGGATAGCTGCGGTGCACCACGCAGATATAATATAATTGATTTTGCTATATAGATGCCGGTAAGTCACTTAGGTTACATTTTTTCAAAAAGAAAGTGGATCTTAATATTACTTTATTTATATTTTGGGGTTACGACATAATATCTTCAATTGTAGCATAAATTTAAAAATTATTTCTTTTAGCATCCGGTTGATCCCATATAAATGTGAAGGAAATGAGCACTTTTAGGGCTTTTAAATTTTGTAATTACTAGTCCTCTGTTTCCAGGAGAAAAAACGGAAACATTATAATGTTACGTTCGACACGGCCATTAATCTCCTTAAGTTATCTGATATAAAACCTTGAAATTTGTTATTATAGCATATCACGTGTTTATATTCTCAAAATAATGTGAAAATATGTTTTAGGATGTGTATAATTTGAAGTAGATGTGAGTTGGACAATACATTGGCTTACTGGAATTAGTCAGTCTCTACAAATGGTTTATGTAGGTAGAATGTGTCTTTAAAATAAAAATAAAAGAAAGTACAGTCTAGGTATACTCATATACTGTTTTACAGTTGTTTTCTTTTTTAAATCTTTTGAGGTCTTTTTTGAACGCGAAGTTTGTTGTTGCTCGCGCTTCTTGCCGTCGCTGTAGCTACTATGAGTATTCAGGTGACGCTACTATAGCCGGTATCGCAAGCATAATAACTGCTGCCCATCAAGTGTATGCTCATTTGACAACGTTGAAGAAAAAAAGTGTAAAAATGTTATGTTTCCTTTCCTTGTATGACTTTTGAAATTGAATTTGGGTCCCGGACCATAGATGATGAAAAATTCTGAGTCTGTCATATTATAGATCATATATATCACAAACTAAGTAACTTAGAAACTTGAAACTAGAGAACATGTCGTATATAGTAATTTCGAAACCCTAATTGTACCTAACAATAATTTAGGCTAATTTCCGACTCGCTCGTAAATACATTATATTATTTTTATAGTCTCAATAACCATTGTGTACAATATATGTGACATCATAGTTTGCTTAACGATAAACTAATTTCTAATAAAGTTTATTTTAATTTGAATGGTGATAAACATTTATCGATTTCCAAGATATGGCGCTAGGTAACGAAACTGTCGTAGGGTTGTTGGCTGGTTAATTGAGAATTTTATTTACAATACGTGATTCTTTTTGGCAGGTAAGCAACAGTGGCAAATGAAAAATATACCTATTACAGTTTAAATATAACTACATATTCCCATAAAAAGCTTTTATGATTAATATAATTTAATACAATTATTGAAGGGATATCAACAGTAAAAATAAGCGCTAATTCTATGAGGACATCATACTTTACTCAGGTAATGACGGAGTTGAAGAAAAAATCGGCCAAGTGCGAGTCGGACTCGCGCACGAAGGGTTCCGTACCATTATCTATAAAAACGGCAAAAAATCACGTTTGTTGTATGGGAGCCCCCCTTAAATATTTGTTTTATTTTAATTTAATTATTTATTTTTTAAGTAAATATATAACTAAATATTCTGTGAATATTTCAAGCGTCTACCTGTTGCCGTTATGAATATCGAGTAAAAACGAGCAAAAAAATCACGTTTGTTGTATGGGAGCCCCCTTAAATATTTACTTTATTCTATTTTTTAGTATTTGTTGTTATAGCGGCAACAGAAATACATCATCTGTGAAAATTTCAACTGTCTAACTATCGCGGTTCATGAGATACAGCCTGGTGACAGACGGACGGACGGACGGACAGCGGAGTCTCAGTAATAGGGTTCCGTTTTACCCTTTGGGTACGGAACCCTAAAAAGCAAGACGGATGACATATGTCATGCACCTTAACTTTTTTAATAACCTAATGACAAAGGCATTAAGGAATTGTATGCACTACTGCGTACATTATATCATACCGTGTATTTCAACAATTCTAAAATACCATTATGAAAGTGGTCTAAATCTGAGTTAAAGCTGAGTTACACCGAATATAAACCGAACCATAAGATTGACCTGAGCCGGACCAAAACCACCTAATCCGGAGCAAAGATCGACCTAAACTGGATTTAAGCTGGATCTTTTTCCAAGATGACCCGACTTCGGCCAATTTAAAAAAATATGGTTGTGGTGTCGCTTTATCCTTGCTAATTTCCATTTCAATTATATATTACATTACGGTTTTATTATAAGAATATCTTGTTGAATGTTTGCGTTTCTTTCTATGTTTTTTTTCTATATTACGTCGGAAGCATAAAAGCATACGACCCACCTGATGAAAAACGGTTACCGTAGTCTATTAACGCTCGCAACACATTTAAGTATCTCTCACGCAGGAACACAAAACCCTCCAGGGAGTTGTGACTTGGCTGCGGTTTTGTGAGGTGCAGGTACTTCCACAGACGGGCTGCTTTGATGCGCTTTACCTCTCTTAAAACGCTCAGACCAAGACAAACAGACATGTTCATGCACACAACGTCCTGTGTGAGAATCGAACCCACGAGCTTCAGTGTCAAAGTAACGTTTTTTATTGCGTCAACGTTAAATATTTATCAGCAGTAAAAGAACAATTCTCTGGAAGATCGTCATGTACCTACGAGTGCCCCAGATCACCAGGAAACTGGTGATTGCTGCATTACAACTCCTATACTAATCCAGCAACTTCTCAACTGAAGCTTTTTGTCAGTGAGTGAAGTCAGAAAGTGACATGTTTTAAAACCTACGTTGAGAGATTAGGAGGGTTTGTTTTCTCTACGTAGGTTTGAGTATGAAATTTAAAAAATATGGTGTTTGAAGTTTAAGGTATTTTTATCGAGTTATACCTAATACATCTTTAAAGTGTCGTAGGAAACTTAATCCAGCGAAACATTAATACACGGTGCTCCGGTGAAATTACCTAATACATAAAGTTAAAAGTTAGATATTCTATCTATAACTTGACGCCAAATCCCTTGCGGGGTAGGCAGAGAGAACCGAGCGCCACGTGACTCGATCCTTACATATCTCACTCGCTTCTTTAACATTCATTGCTCTTCTCATGCACGCTCGCCGGTTTCTAGGGCTCCTGATATCACTTTCTGATAGAACACGACCAATTTGGTCATGGTAAGTAAGTCTTGGCCTTCCTCGGCTCCTACATCCTTCCACTTTTGCATTGTATATCTGCTTCGTCATTCTTTCATCTTGCATTCTTTCTACATGTCCAAACCAACGGAGCATGCCTCTTCTTATTTTAACACCGACGCTCTCTTTCAGACCAACTCTGTTTCTAACATCATCATTGCGAATACGGTCTACAAGCCTTACGCCACAAATTTTGCGCTGCGATCGCATTTCGACCGCGTTTATTCTACTTTCATGCTCGTTCTGCTATACCCAGCTCTTGCTTCCATAAGTTAGCGTTGGGACCAACACTGCATTGTGTATAGCGAGTTGTGCCTTCTGGCTCAGGTTTTTACTGCCAAGAAGTTTTCCCAACGATCCATTCACACTATTCCCAGCACTCACTCGTCTTTCCACATCTGCGGTGTACCTTCCATCCCTGCTGAAAGCGCATCGAAGATATACAAACTCATCCACTTGTTCCAACACTTCACCATCAACCGTAATCCTTACATTAGTTCTGGATTCTTCTCTTTCAAATACCATTATATACCATATTATTAGCTATATTTATTAGATATTACCAGAAGTTAGATATATAGGGCATTCAAAGCTAGATCATAAAATACAACGTTTATTATTCTTTATTACATAACAGAGTTCAGAGTGATTTAAACACACTCACGCGCACTATGCACACGCAGGAAAACGCGCGCGCGCACGCTGTTAAATTCCATTCTAGGAGGATTTTTTGTTCCTGCAAGTGAGTGAGGTTACCAGTAACCTTCTGACTAGTTGCCGATGTGCGAACGATGCTCGGTGTATTGCAAACATTCATAAGCTACGGTAACCACTTTACATCAGGTGTGTCGTAGCTACGCATATTTGCTTGCCGGCGTTGTTTAAAAAACGTATATACACAGAGAGAAAAATAGAAAAAGACAAAGACAGGAACACGGACGGAAGTACTCAGCAACACAAAGGAACACAAACGAAGACAAACATAAACACACAGCGAGACACAAAACTAACACGCACAGAAAACACACATGCGTTTTTTACTATAACAACTGTTAGCATACTGATCATATGGTGTATTATTGTAAACCATAATAGTACACACACATAATCATATTAAACCATAATGTTCATTGCTCAAAAATTGAGCCCATGTGTCGAGTTATGCCTAGCTAGACTGTATGGATGATAAAAACAATTATGCCGAAGATTAAGTTATCCCTAACTCGTTGCTGCCAAAGCAGATTAGGGATTAAAACATGATGTGAATTGAAAGAATTCCACTGCATTTTCTGCTATAGAAGGATAGTTGTTAAATGTTGTCTAATAATAACAATTTATTTGCTTTAAATAGGATAATATACAATACCGGTGTTAAAGTTAAGAAAGTTACAAGATGGAATAGCCTAAACCTAGGCTATTCCATCTTGTAACTTTCTTACCTATTTAGCCATTTTTAATAGCACGCAAACTTAGAGTTTTAGATATGTCTCGTTAGATCTATTTTACACTAGTCAAGGAAACACAAGCCACACATCGATTATACTCGTAAGAATAGTATATATATGAATATAGTATCTATTACTTTGTACTCTAAGGACTCTTTAACACTATAAAATAATTTCTCTAAAAGCCATTTACGTAATGTAACTTTGAATCTGTTGAACGGGAGTTCCTTATGTGCATTGGTATTTTATTACAGATTGTTTTGTTTTGTGTTCTGTCTTGAATATTATAGGCTTGAATATTGTCCGAATGCTCCAATTGCGTTGTAAGTCGAGCAAAAATATACTTGTGCTGTCAACTAATATACAAGGTCGTAAGTCGTAATGCGATCAATGAGTGTAAAAAGATCATCACAATGTTAACCTTGTTTTCATGGTAAGTGTCAAAACACACCGCAGTGGAATGAATGGGAATGAACAAACACTGACAGAATTGCATCACAACCAAGTCGTTAAAACTCGGTCAGATAAGAATGAGCCCCTGCTGCTTCTCACAATACTCTGCCGCAGTGATCATCGACTGCGCCATTATTGAGCTTATCGAATTTATTTTAATTTAATTGTTTACTTTTTTTAGATTGTGCCCAATAATCGATGGTCTATAAACGCCCTATCTCGACTACTGTCAGCTCTTGAGAAATAGATTTGCAATAAACATACCTTTATTATATTGTAAGAAATATTGCTAATTTAAGAACTGTAACCTTTTGCGCTAAAATGCACTTTATGATCTCAAAATTGATTTAATTTAAGTTTTTTTTAATAAAGTAATATAAGAAACTTTGATGCAGTGAGCTTTGACTTTGAACTTTAAGACAGAAAATATTGTTCTGGAGTCTTTTCCTCAATTTGACGAGCTAGGTGGCGCAGCGGTGAATAACGCGACTTTGATACCAACTTTTAACTGTGTAATATATCTCAAATCGCCAAGGTGATTTGGGACATATAAAGCATTTTTTTCAACTTTTTCATTATTCTTATAATGTTTAATCATTATTAATTTGGATTTATCATGGCCGCGTTGGTTAAAAACATTATTATTGGAGAAATATCGTTTGACCTACTTTTTATAATATTAAATTTTTACAGTACCTACCGTATTTTTATTTCGATACTTTTATGTTATGTTATAATTGATGAGCATCATTGTTACAACAGCAAATCTTATGTTAAAAATATTAAGTTGAGCGCAACTTAGCGTGACTTACAATTTGTGTTCGATGTCTTGATCGTGATTAATTATGATAATATGCAAACGCCATACCGACCGTAATGTTGAGAAATGCCTTCGTGACTCCACGTACACCTTACTAGTTCACCTTCTTAATATTACATACGGAGGGCTGAGTACCCACATAAACATAATAAAATTTACACAATTTTATTATACAACGTCGAGAACCAAACAAGCATCACGTAAAGTGATTACGGTAGATACAGAAACACGCCAAACCTCCAAGCAGTTGTTAGTATGTCGTAGTCGTCTGTGAGGTGAAGGCAGTTTTCCAGGTACGCTAGAATTTGTAATAATGTAAATCCTTGCAACAATTTCTGTTTACATTTAGTTACAAGAAAAAATGTAGTCTTGTTTTTGGTGAAATACTTGCGAACACGAGTCTTTCCTACTCAAATGTAGACGAATGTTGGAAAGTTCTGAAAGAAAGTATTGTGGACGGTACAAAAAAAGCATGTGGATACGCAAGGAGACGTAGGACATGGAGAGATGATGCCTGGTGTGATGCGCAGGTTGAATCCTCCGTGGGGAAAAAGAGGAAAATGTGTCTGGATTATGTATCATCTTTGCACAGAAGTGATAGAATAAAAGAAAAGAAAAAATAAATATACCGTCAACACAAGAATAAAACTATCATTGAGGAAGAGAGCCCGACGAAGAACTTCGAGGGGAATATCAAACTCTTCTGGAAAGAAATAAAGAAGGTTCGTCAAAATCCAAAAGGGACAAGACATGGTATCTTGTCCCTTTTGGAAACTTTCTGAGTGTCCCACGTAAAATGGAAAGCTGGTGGCATTCTTGCTAACGCTAAGGAAGTGTTAGAATGGTGGAGTGAATATTTGAGAAATGTACTGTTATGTCCAGGATGCTGGCACTATAAATGAGTATGTGGCTGACTCGGTTGTGTCAGCGCACCAAGAAGACATTACCATGAACGAAATAGAATGATCGATACGTAGTTTTATAAATGAAATGTCTGTGGGAATATGTGGTTCCAGCTGACATGATCAAACTTGATGGTACCTACATTTGGGACACTTTCTGGTTTTTGAGTATATGGAAAGCCGAAAGAGTCCTGACCGATTGGAGACGCCTAGTCATCGTACCCTTGTATGAAGGCAAGGGATTACGCATGGACTATGTCAACCATTAGTTTTATCTGCTTAGCAGCTAAAGTGTATGGCTAAAAATTGTTGAAGGAGAATGGGGGTGAAATTCGATGGAATGCTTTGGGAAGCACGGGGTGAATTTCATAGGTGAATTTCATAACGGCAGAGGATATAAAGATCAAGTTTTTTCACTACACAACATCATAAAGAAGCATTTGGCTATGGACTAAAAGATTTTCGGCGGTTTTGTGGATCTGGAGAAAGCATATGATAGGGTCGTGCAAGAGTTGACGGTGACCAGCTCCATGCTGTGCCGTTCACTTATAAAGATTGTACAGTATGCGTGCGGGTAGAAAGCAGCTTGTCAACTGCTCAGTGGTGAACTACGTCAGTCATTCTCATTTAAGAAGTTTGATATGGAATGGTTGATCTAAAAGAGAGTGTCGATGATAAGAAAAGTAACAAAAAGGCGTGCTCCGTTGTTTCGGCAATGTGAAAATAATTGATGAATAAATGACTAAATAGGTATACAATGCGAAAGTGGAAGAATGTAGGAGCCCAGGAAGACGAAGACAATGACCATAGTGGTCGTGTTTCATCAGAAGGTATGTCAAGAGCTCTAGAAACCAGCGAGCGTGCATGAAAAGAGTTATGAATGTTAAAGAAGCGAGTGAGGTATGTAAGGACCGCGTCTTATGCCACTCGGTTCTCTCTGCCTACCCAGCAAGGGACTAGGCGTGAAGATATACATATACACATTGGTACGGGAGGAACAATTTTCCGTGATAGATTTGTGTTCCAAAAAAAGTTTCATCTAGCCTTTTACCACTAAAATAATTACAAATACATATAAAAAATCATTTGTATTAAGTCCCTTATGTGCCTTTCGCAATAGTTCCTTCCATTTTATGGATTTTGAAATCAAAGCTACCCTGAGCAGCAAACGATGCTTCACACTGAGTTAGCGAAAAAGAAATAGTGCGTATTCTTTCTGCGGGGAATCCCACCACCATGCAGTAGACCACAAACTAAAGAGTCACTAACAATTGATTATGCGAGTTGCGTTATTAGTGAGCGAGTAACTACTCTATGCGCTAGATAAAACATTTTTTTACGACAATAAAATATTGTGACATCTAAGCGCTAAGGTGTTCATTTTTATTAATTAAATATCTATATGTGTTATAATATTAGTATAAATTTCTATATGGTATATATAGGGAGTTGCCCTGTTTATCAAGATTAGTGAACACCCAAATGGTAAAAAGTCGACCATAACCGTGATTGAAAATTTGATGAAAACTTAAACAGTTTTACATGTTTCCGATATTTTTTCTTGTTTCCAATTTTTTTACTGATGTATTTAATAACAGGTACCTAAAGCTCGACATTAGCATCTAAACAACACAAAAAGTCAGTCGACTACCGGTTGAGGAGAAAAAGGTACTGACCTGTTTTGTCTTTGCCTACTTGTTACTTATGTAGATAAGTGCTTTATCGACAGTTTTTTTCTTCCAACAAAATAAACTTAATCCAACGCACTGTATCATATATTAGGTTAGAAAGTACAACTGACTAATCTTATATTTAGATTGGTCAGTCAGTAGCATCTTCTTTATATAAAAATGTCTTTTGTTACACAATGTCGAGTGGCATACCACCATACGGCCCACCTGACGTACAGTGGCTACCGTAAACTATATACCGTTATAATGAGGTTCATTCGCACGTTGACGACTATGAATCAACATGATGAGTATGTCCCCAGGTGTTAACATAGTATTTTTTCGGTGCTTACTACGAGTACTAGTATCTTCACTAATTCTGGAACACAACCTTTGAAATAATTGTTATTAAGGTGGCGTATTTTGTAAGTTGGGGGTAAGTATTGTAATTCCCTACTCAATCTGCTTTGATTCACCTTACCGCTCTTAACCTTCTAATTAGGTAGGTAGATAGGTAGGATTTCTGGATACAAGGCTCCTGATACGTGATGCTAATAAATAAATCCACTCATTTATTAAAATTGTAGTAATGTTTGTCTTTAAGAAGTAGAATCCAGAACTAATGTAAGGATTACGGTGGATGATGAAGTGTTGGAACAAGTGGATGAGATTGTATATCTCGGATGCGCTTTCAGCATGGATGGAAGGTACACCGCAGATGTGGAAAGACGAGTGAGTGCTGGGAATAGTGTGAATGGAGCATCGGGAAAACTTTTTGGCAGTAAAAACCTGAGCCAGAAGGCACAGCTCGCTATACACAGTGCATTACTGGTCTCAATGCTAACATATGGAAGCGAGAGCTGAGTATAGCAGAGAGAGCATGAAAGTAGGATAAACGCGGTCGAAATGCGAGCGCTGCCCAAAATTTGTGGCGTAAGGCTTGTAGACCGTATTCGCAATGATGATGTTAGAAACAGAGTTGCTCTGAAAGAGAGCGTCGGTGTTAAAATTAGAAGGGGCATGCTCCGTTGGTTCGGACATGTAGAAAGAATGCAGGCATGCATGACGAAGCAGATATACAATGCAAATGTGGAAGAATGCAGGAGCCGAGGAAGGCCAAGGCTTACCTACCATGACCAAATTGGTCGTGTTCTATCAAAAGGTGCTGTCAAGAGCCCTAGAAACCGGCGAGCGTGCATGAGAAGAGCATTGAATGTTAAAGAAGCGAGTGAGATATGTAAGGTCGAGTCACGTGGCGCTCGGTTCTCTCTGCCTACCCCGCAAGGGATTTGGTGTCAAGTTATAGATATAGATAGAGTTTGTCTTTAAATTTATACTGCAGACGTTTTATACATCTGTTGAAATCATAAATTTAGTTCAGAGGATTAAACATTTCGATATGTCTGCAGGCTAAATGTAAACTTGACACAAAATCACAAGTAGTTCGATGACAATATTTCAAGAGATTTTATCTCTTTCGATGTCGCCTGAGGGGCATACACCATACTGGTTAGGCACAGCTGCTTTAGCATTCTACATAATTTGTGGGCACAACTAATTCTAATAAGATTTTTGTTTATTTGCGATAATCTGTAGGTGAGTATTATATAGAGCATATGAGTAATACTCTTATTATATGCTATCCACTATAATTTGTAAGTGTTAACTTACAATCTTACGAGTGCCACTAACTACCACTGGCAACCGAAAAGTAGGCCATTGTAAAATTACCTATTATCACGGGAATTACCTTCACCCTGCAAATAACAACTCTCTGGGAGCATGTTGGGTTCACGTGAGTGGTCGATATAACCTTCTGACGAGTTGCTGCGTTAGAGGATGCGAGCTTAGAATAGTATTTTTGTCACCAACTCTTCTAGTTCCTCTTCTTCTTTAATTGAATAGTAGACAAAGAGATTAAATAATTTCTGTACCATCTTTCCCCACTGCGTAATTACACACTCTATTATTCTTATTTATATCTCTAAATTATATCGCCTATTCATGAACTCCTCCCAGTAGGAAGGAGCTAATGAGTAGGCGGAGTAGCTCAACCCTTCGTGTTTCTTACATACGTATGAGTACTCTAGGTCCTAGAGCATTTATGTTTTTATGAGAAAGGGTTCTACATTCATGTTGACATTGTTCTTGTTTTATTATTTCCGCTGCCGTCTCCCCTCTACTTCCACTATACTCTTTCCCCTGTAACTGTTACGCACTTCAAGATCTGTTTAGGCGATTCAGTAGTCTTGTATCTGTATTTATCATTTACCTTTCTGATCCACATTACATCCTCAGATTAGATAATAAATGTAGAAAACAAAATACTCTTGATTATCAATAATTGGTGCTGATCACTTCAGCACCAATTATTGCCTCAACTCATCATCAAAACTATCTGGATAGTTAATCTTTTTAGAATTAGGCACTTATTTTAAAAATAAATTGTTTCTATATATAGTTCAATATACACGCAACACCACAGTATGTATACATGTCACTATATCCGTCTAGACGTGTATGTATTCTTTGATCGGCGACGCATTGTCTCTGGTAGGTTGACAAGCCCTAATACATATCTTACCGTGATTTGTCGATCAGATTAGGAAGACAGCAAGGTTGTCGCATTGCTAAATTATGTTATACATGATGTTCCATAATAATATGCACAAAATATAATATTTCTTTCTTTGTTTAATTGGCCGTAAGTTTGTTTGCGCGCTATTTATCTCTGGGGTTAACTTAAAAAAAGATTTTTTAGGCGAGGGGGAATAAAGAAAGTAAGAAAATGCAGTTACCACAGGTTACCGGGATGCGCTTGAGCGGTGCAACTAGTTAGTTCCAACCCAAACAAGAAATATACAAATGCGGTCCATACTATTGAGTTATACTAATTTATAATAAAATGCCATACGAACTAGAAACGGACTCGTCATTAGCGGCGTTTATCTATCACGTTATTTGGTTCATATATTAGAACAGAAGACAAAGACTTCGAAAAATGGCTGCCCTTATCAAATTAATGAATCAACCCGAATCCAGGGCCAGACGACCCTGGCGCGCTATCGTTTTGACAGCGGCGGTCATGAACCGGTCGTGCCTAGATCGTATCAGCGATCCCTCTTAACTGGTTTGTACATAATTTAAATCACATGTAGACTTGCCCTCGATTGCTCTGCGAATGTACTAATATGCACTGTGTGTTACGCCAGAAATTCTTCCACTCGAGATTATCTCTATTGTTTATGTAGAGTGTATTAATGGCCGACCGTTTCGAGAAATCTTGATCAAATTTCTTTGTAATTGCCAAATATTAATATTTAATATAATCGTTTGAATTCGCTGTACGCATAATGTGCTAAATTTCTTTATACAACGTTCGTTGACAAACAAATATACGATCACCTTTAAGAGAGGTAGGGCGCATCAAAGCAGCCTTTCTGGAGAAGTACCTCCACCTCACAGGAAACCGCAGCCAAATAGCAACTCCCTAGAGGGTTGTTGTGTTCCTGCGCGAGTAAGGTGAGGTGTACAGTAGTAAAAATAGTAATTTACGCCAATAGGTTAGAACTTAGGTAAATTCTATGACACAACTTTTAGACACATGGCAAGTGGGCATATTTTAAATTAGTCAGATGAAGGATCAGGTGTATACCGGATACAAGGATTTACATATTATGTTAGTACGGTTGGTGATTTATAGCTGCAGTGATCGTTTCTCGACTTTTAGAAAAGCTTGAGTTAGGGAGGGACCTAGTTTTGACGAGTTTCATTTATCATTTTGTATTCCAGTAAGAGATCGAGACATCTTATACATGTCGTAAATTACTTATCGCATGTAGATGCAGATCTATGTTCGACAGCGAATCGATTGCGATATTGTGGTTTAATGATGCGGTATCGAACTTTAAGATTAACGATAATCGCAATCCATTTTATTTATGTAATTGTATAGAATTTCCCATAGGTATTATAATGTGGTATAAAAAATACTGTGTTACTAATATCGGAATCGGATTTAGAAATCCTGTCGCTCCATAACTATCGATGACAATTGACCGATAGATCGCGAACGGTTGAGCGTCAATGTTTGACGCGTTGCTGTGTTAGCAGCAGAGCTGGCATCGCACGAGTGATACTTAATGTATTGCAAGCCTTTATAGGCTACGGTACAGGTGGAACGTATGTTTGTATGCCTCCCGACGTTGTATAAAAAAGAAAAAATATGTGTATACAACTACACAAGTATTTACATTGAAATATAATTTGTGTCATAGATATCGTTGGGTATTTAGATTCAAGTTAAGTAATGATAACCAAATGTTAAATGTTAGTAAAAAACGATCTAATATTGTAATGACGAATCATAAACATTACTTATTATTCTGAAATGCACTAATTCCTTAGTACAATTAATTGGTTTGTGAACGAAGAAATAACTAGACAAATTTCATCAGTCATGTTGAAGAGGCCCAAGGTCCACGGACCACAAGAATATCATATACATGCGTCTATAAATATCCTTGGCATGAACTTACGAAACGTATCAAATTCGCCCACCACGTCGACCTGCCTGTGCACGATTTCGTCGATAGTCACTAATAATGCTTTGTAATTTTTCCAAAGCCTACACGATAGTTAAGCCCTGGTCTAGTGAGACGGAGTACATTGAGCGACGCGTTGTGCGTCTTGTCGTGTTGTACGTCTTGCGGTTACGACAATGACGAGCTCGGTGGCTCAGTCGCGAATGACGCGACTTTGACACCGGCGCTCGTGGGTTCGATTCCCACACATGGCAAACATTTGTGTGCATGAACATGTCTGTCTTGGTCTGGGTATTTTCTATGTATAATAAGTATGTATTTACAAAAAAAAAATGTATTTACGTATGTTTATCAGTTGTCTAGTACCCATAACACAAGCTATGCTTACTTTGGGGCTAGATGGCGCTGTGTTATTTGTCCGACAATATTTATTTATTTATTTATAATGCGTGCGTGGCGACGTCGCAACGCAGTAGTTTAATTAATAATTTAATTTAGGCTTAAGAGACAGAGCAGTGATAGCCCAGTGGATAAGGAACCGGGCTATTAAACAAATGGTCCCCGGTTCGAACCCAGGCGGGATCATATACCACTAAATTCGTGTTTTCGGATTTATGTACATATTTATCACTTGCTCTGCGGTGAAGGAAAACATCGTGAGGAAACCCACACGTCCAAGAAAATACATTTCGAAAGACTTGTGACTTAAACTAAGAAAGATTTGGTTTTCCCTCGAGGTTGTGGAAGTCAGTAAAAATCAGTATCTTCGCCAAATCCTTGGGCTTAGGTAGCGGACCCCGCCAATCCTAGTGGATTAGGAAACCGGGTAACGCGAATACAAAGAAGAAGAAGATAATTTTGGCTTAAAGAATCTTTACAATGTTATTAATCAACTTAAAAGTATCAATTTAAAAACAAATTTAAATAAACTTTTTAGAAAAACAAGGTTTATAAATGTCAGTTACGATTAGGAAATTTATAATTTCTTAAATTTGACTACCATATTCTTAAATTGTACTTAGCGATCCTATGATCATAACGGTCGCATAATCACAGAAATTAAAGTAATCAAATATGCTGCTTACTATTAAAAATGTAGAGTAAGAACTTGCTATGACGTTGTTATTTTTGCAGTCCGTTTCGATTGTTTGAGGATGCAGAACGGAGAGATATTATGAATATCTAATTGATTCAGAGTAAGATCACTTGATTTTTTCAAATATTAATGACTCTAAAAGTACCAAGAACCTGATTGAAATTTTGTATCAGCGGTTCAAAAAATAAGCGGTGCAGTTTGTATATTGTATGGGGCAGTAATTCCATAGTCTCGAGCAAGATTGAATACATATTTTTAGTGAGCGTTGAATGTCCGTATAAAATAAGTCCAGCATTATTTTTCTAGACTACAAAGCTTTTTTTGTCGCTTCGCTTCTACTTCGATGGATCTATTAAGGAATGATCGTATGAATGAATTTATATATCTGATGTATCTGATAGGTCGCAGAATTTGCGGTCCAAGTGTACGGATCCTTCAATGAGCGAGTTCCACTAGCACTTGAATGGACCGGGCTTTATCCAATCATAATTTCAGTTCTCTCAAGTTTACATTCGATTTTCAAACTCTGATATTCATTCAAGTATTATATTATCTTTATAATCTTTATCAAGTTAGGTGGCACTTACTTCCCGGACGCCGTCTGGTACTTAATCAATCTATGCTGGAGAACTGGAAAGGTCCCAATGGAGTGGAGACACGTAGTCATCGTGCCCTTGTATAAATAAAGGCAAGGGATCACGAATGGACTGCGACCGCTATCAGTTAGGGCCATCAGTTTGATCAGCTTAACAGCAAATGTATATGGAAAGGTAATTGAAAGGAGAATGAGGGTGAATGTTGTAGGGAGGATTCCGAAATGGAAGGGATGTATGGATCAACTTTTTTCGCTCCGCAAAATCGCGGAGAAGTATATGGCCATAAATCAGAAGGTTTTCCGCGGTTTTGTGGATCTCGAGAAAGCATTTTATAGGGTTGGGAGAAAGGAAATGTGGGACATATTTCCGAGATATGGGATTGACGGTCCATTACTCCGTGCTGTGCAGGGCACTTATAAGAACTGCTCAGTATGGATATATTATATATTGTAACATGTCACTCTGGTTTGATGTAAAATTGGTGAAACGCGGGCGTTGCGCAAAATTTGTGGCGTAACGCTTGTAGACCCTATTCGCAACGCTGATCTTAGAAACAGAGTTGTTCTAAAAGAGAGTGTCAGTGGTAAAATAAGATGAGACATGCTCCGTTGGTTCGGATATGTACAAAGAATGCAGAAAGAAAGAATTACGAATCCGATATCCAACGTTCTACTTTCGAGAAGGATGTAGGAGCCGAGGAAGACCGAGAGTTTTATCAGAAGGTGATATCAGGTTCAACTCTCTACTTACCACGCAAGGAATTTGGCTGGAAGTTATATATATATTCATACTATCATCTAAGGAATCAAAACCAATGTCACCTGCATGTGGTGCATCCTGCTAATTAACAAACAAGAGTCGGCGAAAGTGAGGTAGACTGCGACAAAGCATCATCAGGCAGTACCTCTTCCTCGCAGAAGACCGGTTCTTTAATACATTTTGTATTTCTTATCATTACAGCGAACTGTCACTTCTCAATAGGCCGCATGGTACAAAATTGTATAACAATTGCTACAATTGACTAGAGACCTTAGCGAGGCGGATACAACTGTTCTTTATGTAGAGTCGAATCCATTATCTATATCCATTAACATTAAAGACTTACTTTTATTGTATAGATAATGTATAACGTTCCGCGCAGAGCAGCTCTACATTTTTGTGAACGACCAAGTGTAATAGCCTTTTTAATGCGTCTAAAACTAGACCATTAGTATTATTGAATATAAAAGGAAGATTGCCGAGAATAGTCAGAGTGCGAACTTGACACATTCATTTGTCTGCTTGTCAGTTGCACAAAAAAGATCTGTAAATGGTAGGATAACTTCAAAGAAATGTTTGAATTCGTCATACCATCGCACCCACCTACTATCGTTAGTAGATGCATGCCGCCGCTGCGATGGCTGCTCCAGTCTTAACTGCCGCGGCTGCTGCGGTCGTCTCTGCGAGTGTTCGCCATCTGAAATATGAACCGGATGTATCCGCCACATTTGCTGCCCTATGGCTGTTCCGGTCGTCTCTGCGACACGTGTTTCGCTTCGAGGCATCCTCGGGCGCTGTAGTCGTTTCGTAGCATGTTATTCTAAAGACTAACATATATAGCGCAGCAACTGTGTAGGGTGCATGCAGTTCATATTTCAGATGGTGAACACTCGCAGAGGCGACCGCAGTATCCGAGGCAGAGACGACCAGAGCAACCATGGCAGCGGCGGCATGCATCTACTAACGATAGTGAGTGAGTGCCGGCCGGCACTAGTTCGCGAGAACCAATCGGTAGCGGAAGCACACAAAGTAGTTTAGATCAAATTGACTACAAGTTAATTTGCCATTGGGCCATTGCAGACACTTATATATCGTGGATACGTCTTATAGTTTTAAAATAAGATATATTATTGCATTCATTGCCCATAGATTTTTAATGTACCAGTATTTTAGAAATGAACATTAGCGAGAAAGAAATGCCGAAAGGAACTTTATTAAGTACAGCAGTTTCACTGAACATTAGTAAATTATTGTTATTTCGTAAATCCGTGCAAATAATGTAACATTAATTCAGTAGATGTTTCTCGTCTTATTTTCAAAACTAGTTTCGATATTAGTTCAAATATTTTTATAGCATCTTTTATTATATACAGAATAATCACCTGGACAAATTTAACGATTTCACTCGGTATATGTATCAGAAGAATAACTTCAAAGTAATGTCCGGAATCGTCACTCACCCTAACATGTGCAACTATATGATTCTAAGTGAAGTTCGCAGTTGAATTAGTCGCGACCCGTTCTATGTTGTTGATCTTGAAAAGTGACGACCTTACTGTTCTAGTGCAAGCATTAGTGATTAACGGTTGTGTGCACAAAAGCCTAAGTACATCAGTTATCCTAGTGATATCTCTACTGTTCTAGCGTTGGTAATTTACTTATATATAAGACGTTAGTTAGGCTTCTTCTTATATTTCTATACTGTGACATTTGACGGCAGCCATTCGGTAAATGCGGAAAGCTATGTGTCATCCGACCGCGTCGACAGTAGTATAGAATGTAGGGCACTGTTGATTGACTATGATGCGTAGTTCAAGTGGAACAAGGTTACAGATGATATCTTTGTCTGTAAATGGTCGCACTTTTCTATGTATATATTTCTATTTCAGGTACTTAGCTATGCAGTAGGTATATTTTGGGAACTATCTAAGAATTTATTTGTCTGATGCTAACTCCACGTTGACGGCGTCCGATGAAGGCATAACTATGAATGAGATCGAATGGGATAGGAATACGAAGCTTTAAAAATGGAAAATCAGGGGGAATTCACCTAATCTCAGCTGTGATGATCAAACTAGGTGGCACTTACGTCCGGTACGCCTTCTGGTACTTACGCAATTCGCAATATCGTGGAGAAGCATCTGGCCATAGACCAGAAGGTTTTCTGCGGTTTTGTGGATCTTGAGAAAGCATTTGATAGGGTTGTGCAAAAGGAACTGTGGGACATATTGCCGAGATATGGGATTGACGGTTCCCTGCTCCGTACTGTGCAGCCCACTTACAAGGATTGCTCAGTATGTATGCAGGTGGCATGTTACCCTGGTTTGATGTCAAAATTGGTGTCAAACAGGGTTGCATGCTATCTGCTAGCCTGTGTATCCTCGATAGCTGTCTCCAGAGAATAAGGTCAACGAATGTGGGATTGCGCATGGATGATCTAGTGGTGAACTGCGTGCTGTATGCAGACGATGCCGTGTTATTAGCAGAAACACCATCTGAACTGCAAACACTGGTCACAATGATGCAGACGAATCTACGGAGAAAGGCTTACTTACGCGTTGTTACGCTACTTTGACACCAACGCTCGTGGGTTCGATTCCCACACAGTACAAACATTTGTGTGCATGAACATGTCTGTTTGTCTTGGTCTGGGTATTTTCTATGTATAATAAGTATGTATTTACAAAAAAAAAAATATTTACGTATGTTTATCAGTTGTCTAGTACCCATAACACAAGCTTCGCTTACTTTGGGGCTAAATGGCACTGTGTAATTTGTCCGCAAATATTTATTTATTTATTTACTATTGAATGCGAAGAAAACAATGATAATGGTATTTGAAATAGAAGAAACCAGAACCAATGTTGGAACAAGTGGATGAGACTGTATATCTTGGATGCGCTTTGAGCAGGGATGGAAGGTACACCGCCGATGTGGAACGACAAGTGAGTGCTGGGAATAGTGTGAATGGAGCGTTGGGAAAATTTCTTGGCAGTAAAAACTTGAGCCAGAAGGCACAGCTCGCTATACACAATGCAGTGCTGGTTCCAATGCTAACTTATGGAAGCGAGAGCCGGCATGCTCTCTCTGCCATAGCAGAGAGAGCATGAAAGTAGTACAAACGCGGTCGAAATACGAGCGTTGAGCAAAATTTGTGGCGAAACGCTTGTAAACCGTATTCGCAATAATGATGTTAGAAACAGAGTTGTTCTGAAAGAGTGCCTCGGTGTTAAAATAAAAAGCTCGAAGGCACGCTCCGTTGGTTCGGCATGTAGAAAGAATGCAGGATGAAAGAATGATGAAGCAGATATGCAATGCAAAAGTGGAAGGATGTAGGAGCTGAGGAAGGCCAAGACTTACCTACCATGACCAAATTGGTCGTGTTCTATCAGAAGGTGATGTCAGGAGCCTTAGAAACCGGCGAGCATGCATGAGACGAGCAATGAAAGAAAAATAGAAGTCGTGATTACGGATAAATTATGCGGAGTTCCGATATTTTCATCTATATTCACGAAAAAAACCGATCAACAGTCCTTATGGGTAAATTAACCGAAAATCCTAATATTTTGTCATGAATTTGTATCAGTGAACTATCAGTATAGAGAACGTTTAAAATGCTTGCAAAACCCAATAATAATACGTGAAGCGTCATGATGAATTATCGTGCTGACTGCAGGCTACAACTTTCGTAGAACATTACGGTACTGTTAATTAGTCTACGCATCACAGCAAATCGTCGTGACGGTTATTATTATTTATTGTGATATTTGTCATGCGTATTGACACTATGTCGGTATTTTCAGGATAGAGCCTTGCTCTGTCTTGCTATATTTACGGTATCTTCCCAATAATATTGCATGATGTTATGACATTGTGCCAGTACTGTAATGATAGATCCTTGCTCCGTCCTGAAATATTTGTGGTACCTAGCCAATAATTTTACGTGATGTCATGACATTGGGTCTTTAATTTTTGGGTAGAGTCTTGGTCTATCTTGTTATATTTACAGTATCTTACCAATAATTTTTCGTGATGATATGATATTCTGCCAGTACTGTAATGATAGATCCTTGTTCTGTCTTGGTATATTTACGGTACCTATCCAATAATTTTACGTGTCGTAATGACACTGTGTCAGTAATTTAAGGATGTATAATCGATATTTTACCGTTAATTTTGCATGCTATCATGACGTTTTGCCGACACTTTATAGGACTTCCAGATGATTCTGCAGTATACAGGGAGTAATATGATCACCACAAAAATTTCAGGAGGTTGTTCAGACCAACAAACGTTCACTATGGGGACCAGCTCTAAATCGTGAAAAATCGAAATGTTTGAGGCAACTAATTTATTTTCGCAATTTCAGAGTTGGCCCATAGTGAAAATTGTTCGATGGTCTGAAGTATTGAAATTTTTGCGGTGATCAAATTACTCCCTGTATCCTGCAGAAGCCCTGGAAGTGCAGTAAAGTATCGGGCAAACGTCATGATAGCATGCAAAATTAACGGTAAAATATCGACAATATTTAAAACAATTAAATTATACATCCTTATAAAATATCACTGACACATACATTTATTTGAATTTTACGTGATCAATAAAAAGCTATTTAATTTACTTACTTTATTAAAAAGTGGTAGGTACTTAAATTAGATTACAGTGTGGGAAAAACATTGGGTTAACGTCTATAAAACAACTATATTATTAGTGTGTACCTAGACATGGTAAATTGCTAGGCATATTGTAAATTGTAGGTTGATTGTAATTTATATTATATGCGTCCTAGGCAGATCGTAAAATGGGGATTTAAAAATTCGATTGTAGGCGAACTCGCTAGGCATTATTGTGCGTATGTGTGCGAGTTCGGCGCTAGAGTAGCGGGAGGTGTCCGAAATGTCATCGTTTGTGAGTGGATTACGCGGGTTTATTTCTAATTAGAATATTGTTATGAATATTTTGCAAAACCTGAGGTTAATTATGGCAAATATGAATTACAGGTCACATGTCGGGTTTGTGACAGTTTTACCTTTCGGAAATTTATGACCTCTTTTTTCTCCGAGCAAAACGGGACTGCGCAGCACTGCGGCATGCTCGATATTTTTACGGTACTACATATGATTTAAATAGGTATAAACTTTGTTTTCACGCCCGCGATAACAAACTTTGACAGCTATTTCAGAATCTTAGTCGATAGTGGCGCCAACTGGTGAGCACAAAAACGGTTGCCCTCATTGACGCTTTTAAATTTAATTTGGAATAATAACACAACCTAAATTTTGAATGAGCTTTACAGTCTGCCTAGGTCGTTTGTTATCAGCCTAGGCATATTATTTATAATCTACCTGCGATAGACAGTTTCAATTACAATTTTAAAAGAACTTTAGAGTAAGTTAACAAAACAATACAATGGCCAAGCAAACAAATGTCATTGGAAGTTCAATCCAAACATTAAGGTTGAAACAGGTGAACCAGATTCTTAACTAGCAAGAGACAACAATTGCAACATTTAGTATAAAATTCAATTTGAGTGAATAATCACTGACAAGCCAACCCATTTATAGCAAGTGAATATAAAAATTATAAGCCAAAGGCATAACCATCAGCAATGTAATAACCTAAGAACAAAATAATGTCAGTGATTCTTCTGAGCATAGAATAACACAAAATACTCAAACAAAATGGTAAAATCATATTTCCAAAATCAATAAGCAGTAGGAAGCAAGGTCACGTAATACAGTAAATTGTTACCAAACAAAAAAAAAATAAACACTAGCCAGTTAGTGAAAAGCTTACTTAAAACAAAATACTTAGGTATTATTTTAAATTATTGCTAGCTTGCTCATCTAGTATTCAAATTATAAGTAAGCCAAACAAAATAGAGAATAAAATAAATTCTAGACTAATACAACAATTGGTCCCTCAAGAACGTAAAATTGGAGAACTGAATTCAAAGTTATACACAACACAAGACAAATTCAAGTATCTCCAAAATCCGAACACAAAATTACTCAGTACAAGTGCAAAGTACAACTAGCAAGGTTCGGGTATCCAACATCAGATTTTCAATCAAGATTACTTTTATTTACATATAAAATTTATGACCAAGTTTATACCAAAATTATATATTATATTTTACCAATACGAATTGTATTGTTGGAATGTAGTGCTATTTCTTAATAACTTTTCGCGACGCTCAGCTAATTTGGGTAGCACGTCACAGGAACTGAGTGCATAAAGGATAAAGCCGTCCCTAAATTCAGTATGAGATGGTTTCCAGGCTCCTTTTTTCTTTACTAGGGGAATATTAATAATAAACGGCAGCAGAAGAAGACTGGCACTGATTTCTGTTGCCTCGTGGTTTTCTGTAACAAATTGAAATATTTCATTATGCTTTAAACAGCAAAAAATTGTTCTGCACAACTCAAACATAGTCGGTTTCTTTCTATAGCTGTCAAATCTTTTAAATAATGAACATCATGTATTTTTTTTAAATACGCCTTCCTCTTTATCAAACCCTTTTCAAAGATTAATTTATTCTCCACCAGGACTATGTGAAAGTAAGTTCATCTTCACAGATGGCATAAAGCAAACTAACATACCTAACCAAAAAATCAAATATGCAGTGTGGAAAGAACGAAGAACTTAAAAAGTGTAGATGCTTACCATCAATTACATCAAGAAACTCTTGGATTGCTTTCTTTATGGTAACATCTTTGATTGTGGCTACTTTTGCTGCAGCTGGTTCATTAATTTTCTTTGTTGAATTTGAAGCCGTGGTCCTCTTGGTATATGCATTGCTTATCTCTTGACGCCATAAAAATAATTTGCTTTTAGCCGCAACCAGTCGCCAATCGGACCAATTAGCAAAACAATTTCACTTTCCCCAAGCCATTGGAGTGTTGTTATATCAATTCGTGCTTCTAAAACATGCAACAAATTTTGGTTTAGTTAATTAAATAATACTTAGAAAGCTCATAAGACGATTTTAGTTAGAGTTTGTGCCTCTCTGACCACTATAAATTATGGTTGTGAACTATATATATATATATATGTGTGTTTATGTATGTAGGTAATTAGTCAAACCTGTGAAATTATAATTTCTCTAGTTGAATTAATTATTATTGCATGGTTTTTTGTCTTTGTTTCATACAATATTAATGTCCAATTTAAATTATTATTCTATTGGAGCATTACCATTTATTTGTGTATAGCAATTGTCAACTTAATGGAAACCTGTCCATGATATTGTATGAAATTGAGGCGAATGATAAAAACCGAGCAATTGTAAGTTAACTACAAAATTTTTCGGGCTACTATAATCCTACCTATACTAGCTAAGAATAATCAAGGACCTCAACATACAAATGATGCAAACACACAATCCCAATAGGCACACACAGACAGACACTATCAATCCGTTAAGCTTACACCTGCAATGTGATTTTTGACTCTCATTATCAACGGGATAAATGATTCATCACCACCTTTGCATCCTTCTCTCTTCTGCCACCATCAGTCAGCATCATGCAACCTCAGGCACTCACTTATTTTACTGAAATTAGGTAGTACAATGTTATAAAACAGACAATTTTACCCAGCAATCTATAGTTTTAGTAAAAACACTTTTAGTTAGTAAAAGCAACACTGGGTTACCTATTGAATACTGACTGAATAGAAGAAAATAAACTTACCTACGCGCAAATGCAGAAACATAATCTAGCAATACCCATTTCATTATCAAATCTGTAGTATACTGATCCACCTGGTGTTAGATACGTATTCTTGTTGTAGCTAAGTACCGGGTGATTCTGATTGATACAGGTTAGAATTCTGCCATATGTCTCTTAAGTAAGATGAACCTAAAAACAAACACAAAATGTTATCTTTTACCAACACCAATATTCATATGAGAAATAAAGAATCTTAAACCGTATAAAGGAATCCATATTTTTTTAGCATTTTAGCTAAACACCATTGATTTACTACTTAAGTACTTACCAAGTAGATAGATGTAATCATGGTATAATAATATACTACGCCTACTGTTTTCTTGGATCATGGATGTAATGTAGACTTCAATTCACAAAAAAAATTAAATATAACAAAATGGCATGGCACTCAATGTTGCCAGATGGCTGCGTAAAGTTCCCCATTAAGTTATTCAAAATCTCTTCAAAAATTTGTTCACATTACCCTTTTCGTAACCTTCAAAGGGCATTGAAAATGCATTTGCCTAAAATAATAAAACATTAAGTATACGAGTATATCTATATAAAGAAGCACTTTAATTTTTTAAACCAATGAACCAAAAACTTCCTACCTACTACTAATATTATTAATGTGAAAGTTAATTGGTTACACAATCAAGCCTAAATGACTGAATGAATGAAAAAATTAATAGCATAAATAAAGCATGAACCCACATTAAACGCGGGCGAAGGCGCGGGCGGTCACTAGTAATATTATAAATGTGAAGTGCATATTTGTTTATTTATTTTCTCAACCACGCTTAGGCGACTGAAATCTGATATTACGGGTAGAAGTATTTCATGTCCTGGACTAGCGGATACTTTTTAGCCCCTTTTTGTCAATATTTAAAAAAGTCGAGTTTATGTACTACTCACTAGTAATGCTATAAATATTATGTACAACAATGAATTGTTTTTCTCTTATATACCTATCTATCAATCTAGATACTATTATAAAATTGAAAAAGAGCCGTATCTGTACCTTAGAGATATTCCAGAAGAAATAGGTGCGATAAGATACTGGGACATAACTGAGCCAAAATTAGATATTTTTATCCCGGAATTCCCACGGGAACATACTATGGCCGTGTCTTCTTAATCTGGCTATACTATTATAAAGCCGTAAATGAGCTGTGTCTGTATACTGAAGATAGATACTCCAGAAAAAATATGTGGGATAGGATACTGACAACTGACACCGTAACTGAGCCCAAAAATATTTCCTTTTTTTAATTTTTTATCTGTTTTTCTGTTTGTTCGGGCATCACGCTAAAACTACTGGAGAGATTTCGATGCAGTTGTTTCTGCTTATTGTCTAACTTAAAAACTGAGATACTTGGTATCTCGAAATTCCTACGGGAATGGTGGCGTTTTCTTATTCCACGGGAAGTCAGTCTAGAGCGTATCGAGGATTCCAACTTCCATACCACGTATACTCAAGACCACATCAAGCTATACACTTGTAACGCGACATTAGACCCTTCATCTATTGAAATATATAATCACGGATGGTGCTCCAAAATCGCAAAAAAAGTACCTACTTATTTATTTCATATATGTATAACTAGAAAGACAGTAACAATTTTCGGACTTCTTGTGCCGTAAGACCTTGCTTCTTACGTTTCATAGTCCTAGGCAAAGTAAACAAAAAGTACCCTAAAGATTTTGATTTTGATTACCTAAAATATCTTTTTAATTCGGCAACACTAAGTGTTTTGCTAATACAGACAGGTTATTGTTATGCCCTTCCCGGCGAAGTGTCGTAACGATCACGGTATTTTTTGGTTCTGTTATAATGAAACGTCATGACGGTCATGATACTTCTTCGTTAAGTACTAACAAAATATTATGAATCATGTCAAAATACCATTACAAACTGAAATTTCTTAGTGAAGCATGACGATTTTATATGATGTTCCAATATAAAATCGTTATACTACCGATGAAATGTCATGAACAACACGATACGCTATCAACCTAAAGGAACGTTATTTCTACGGGAAAGTATGATTATATTTTAGGAAGATTTATGAAATATTGGAATATTCCCAATAATTTTCTAGTTTTATGTCACGATGAAAATAAAGTAATGGAGAGTTGTATTCTCATTAAGTTACCTTTAAACAATCGTGATTACTTATACGATAATGTGATGGAATTACAATTTTCATAAACGATCGTGCAAAATTAGCGTTACTTTCATTTATGTTTTTCAGTACAAGGTTCGAACTTAATATCAATAAATTCCTAACAGAAAATCATGCTTCCCTTTAAAATAATGGTAAGGAAGTGAAAAAAGACAGGTCTAAGTATTCTGAGGAAGCATCATGATGCATCATGAACTACAATCGTTGCGTAATGTAAACCTGTTGTAAAATCGACATATTTTCGTGAAATTGACATTATTTAAGTATCACAATTAAGAATCGTTATTCCTGATAATATTTAATGAAGAACGGAACCCAGTTTTTTCAGTGTGTTAAAGAAGCGAGTGAGGTATGTAAGGATCGAGTCACGTGGCGCTCGGTTCTCTCTGCCTACCCCGCCAGGGATCTAGCGTGAAGTTATAGATAGATACCTAAGAATTTGCTGTGTCAACAGCAAGGGCGGCAATGCGTGAGTGAGTGAGGTTACGGTAACGACTTCAGATCAGGTGAGCCATATGCATGAAAGAAATAACCTACCTATAGTAAGCAGGTGAGACCGTTATTACGTCTGTAACTTCTCGCCAAATCCCTTACGGGGTAGGCAGAGAGAGCCGAGCGCCACGCGACTCGATCCTTACATACCTCACTCGCTTCTTTCACATTCATTGCTCTTTTCATGCACGCTCGCCGGTTTCTAGGGCTCCTGACATCACCTTCTGATAGAACACGACCAATCTGATCATGATAGGTAAGTCTTGGCCTTCCTCGGCTCCTACATCCTTCCACTTTTGCATTGTATATCTGCTTCGTCATTTTTTCATCCTGCATTCTTTCTACATGTCCGAACCAACGGAGCATGCCTCTTCTTATTTTAACACCGACGCTCTCTTTCAGACCAACTCTGCTTCTAACCTCATCATTGCGGATACGGTCTGCAAGCGTTACACCACAGATTTTGCGCAACGCTCGCATTTCAACCGCGTTTATCCTACTTTCATGCTCTCTCTGCCATACCCAGCTCTCGCTTCCATAAGTAAGCGTTGGGACCAGCACTGCATTGTGTATAGCCAGCTGCGCCTTCTGGCTCAGGTTTTTACTGCCAAGAAGTTTTCCCAACGCTCCATTCACACTATTCCCAGCACTCACTCGCCTTTCCACATCTGCGGTGTACCTTCCATCCCTGCTGAAAGCGCATCCAAGATATACACACTCATTCACTTGTTCCATCACTTCATCATCTACCGTTATTACGTAATAACTCAATTCACCGCTCTAAGGGGGACAAAGTTCGCAGCTAATTCGCACAACATCGCGGCCCTTTTTTCCCTAGCAATTGTCGTTTCTATGTGACCTACCCAACACCACTTCAACTTGTTTTGAGAGTTATACGATGACTATAAAAAAGATAAAAACGAAAAGCGAACTATAAAAATGTATTTCGTAGATAAATTTAGCGTGATGTAATAGCAATCGATTTTCGCAAAGTTAATAATTCATTTGCAATTGTTGTTGAAATTATGTGATTTCGTACATGGATGACGACTGAACCAACATTTGCTTGTTCGTTTAACGACCACTAATAATAGTTTAACATCTATAATTCGCGAATAGAAGGCTGAACACACGATAGCATCTCCCTTTACATGTTGCGTAGCGACCTTCGGCGTCACATGACTGTAGAGGTTCTCATATTGATACACTTTAGCACTGAGATGCTCAAACGTAGCGAATGCCCTTCAGGAGCGGTCTATTGGCAACTATAGTATCTTTCACTTTGTGCACACGTATGCGAAATAAAACCCGTCATTATGAGTTCCGTACATTCCTTAAATCGCTAAATTTGTGAAGGTTTTTTAATATTTACTCGAAAACTATACTAGTTAGAAACTTCATTATTATATTGTTCTGTAATATTTGCATGAAGTATAATATAAATAATATATATATATATATATATATAATATATATTCTCTCTGCCTACCCCGCAAGGGACCTTGCGTGAAGATATACATACATACAAGTATAATATATGTGATATGATTATATAATTTTTTTATGAAATATATTTTTTCTTATTAGATTAGCGATGATTTCTAATCATAGCCATTTAATTTTCTCTATGTTAATGACATTAACGAACTTTTATAAACAGTGAATAAATTATGTGAATTTAGATTGACAATTGATGGAAATTTATGTAAATATTATAGATACTAATTCTAGATTTTCCCATTTCAAAGAGGAGGTGCAGGGGGCATGTCTGATAGACGGACGTCTAATATCTCATTGGTACAGAATCCTAATAATTGTAAATTTATTTCTAGACAAGATGTGCAGTCTACATTTCTTAGTAGTTCTGTCTACTATAACCACAGAATAAGTAATAGGACTACGTAACTAGTCTAATATGAAATAAACCTAAACCTCAGTAACCACAAAGCATATTGTTACCGCAATAAGAGACTGTAAAACTATTCTTCTTAATATTACATAAATATAATAGTTTTGCGGTTAAATAAAAAAACATATTTCGATCACAAGCAAAATGGTGTGAACAAATTTAAATTGAGTAAACAATCAATCTTCGTTGTGGAACATTGACATTTTGTTAAAGGCACTTTTTGTAAGTAAGACTTGCCTACTTGACATTTTATTTATTAAAAAGCTATTCCGTAATTGCCACAACCTGGCCACTTAGACTGTGCTTATATTTAAATAAATCAGCCTACGATCTCGTCCACGTATTACACGAATCCCGGTATCGCGTTGGGATAATCGAAATTAGATTATTTTTACTATTTTAACCGAACAAAGAGAGGTAGGGCGCATCGAAGCAGCCCGTCTGGTGAAGTACCTCCACCTAACAGAAAACCGCAGCCAAATAACAACTCCCTAGAGGGTTATTGTGTTCCTGCGTGTGAGTCACCAGTAAGCTCCCAAGGAGTTGCTGTGTAAGCAGGAGAGGAGGCATCACGCGAGTGATACTTAATATATCGCAAGCGTTAATACGCTACGGTACCCGCTTTACGCGCGGTGAGCCGTATGCTTGTATGCCTTCCGACGTAGTATAAAAAAAAGTAATCTATTTATTATTTTGGGATTTAGGCCTTAATAATAGAGAAATAAACCCTTCTTGTTGATTCATAAAATAATTTGATTACTAAATAAGTGACGGAATAATTAACTTCTAATTTTCCAAAATTAATTAACTTCTCTCTGCCTACCCCGCAAGGGACCTGGCGTGAAGATATATATATATATACATACAATTAACTTCGAATAAAATTTTCCCTAAAAAGTCTCCCTAAATATCATTTTTTTCATATTGGCTAGTTTACTATTGGACTGAAGATATATTGTACCAGAAGTATCGATCAAAATGAAAAGGAAGGCAACTGCATTGTGCCTAAATATCCAAAGAGTGGTGGATTGAGAATTACAATCGAGACGGTATTTAAGAGCGTATGTTCGATGTCTGTTCAAGTACCGCTCCTAAAACATGTTATTTGTTATCACATTTGCCAGGAAATAAATAAAAATATTTTTTATACTACATCGAAGGCATACTATACGAGTATACGGCTCACCTGATGTAAAGTGTTTTTTGTACACTATAAACGTTTACAATACATAAAGTACCACCCCTGCTTCTAACACTGAAACCTCTTACGAACTTACTGGTAATCTCACTCACTAGCAGGAACACCAAGGGAATTTGGCTGTGATTTTTTGTGAGGCTCTCCTACAGTGGGGCTGTTTTAATGCACCATGTCTGTCTTAAAAACATTCAGATTAAGACAAATAGGTATGTTCATGCACACAAATATTTACCCTATATGTGAATCGAAGTCACGAGCCTAGCGCAGTTATACAATATGACGATTTTCTGCGACTATATTGCCCCATTGTAATATGTTCATAAATAGTTCAATAACTGATTAGAATACAGACGATGTGTCCATAGAACTTCTGCATCTCAGAGTCTCAGTCTTCGTAGGAATAATGGCGCCAGTGTTGGTCTTCGGCTTCGTAAGTTGTCTTTGCCCAACAGACAGATCTTTGGCGAAGCGACTTGTATTAAATTGGCGCATGTCTCGCCATATACATTTAGAGATCTGCCTGTTAACCTGTCTGTACTGTAGCATATGAGTTAAACTGCAACCACATTTCACGTCTACACTAAGTCGCTATTTTATAAAACTCACTACTTACTCGTACCTACATATATTTATTTTTGCCTCTATAATGGAAGTCATTTCAATTTGAATATATATAATGCGTTTCAAATAAGTTGATAACTGTCATAATGACATTTTGATACGTGTCGGTAACTTCATTGTGTAACGTAAGGTCAGCAAATACATTTTTATATTTCACTGTTGCTGGACACTAATAATAGTACTTAATATATTTCCAATTAAATATTTATGATGATTGTTGAACCATATTCCCTTTTCAAGATAGATAAGGATAGGGTAGGATAAATACATACACAATAAGTAAGAAATTAAATTATCGGTTCTTTTTTATATTTATTTATTTTTAATCGGGCGGTAATTTTTGAATAATTATAATTACTAAAAAATTTGATAAGTGCTTAATGAAAAGAATTTTAATTATTAAATTAAGTCGTTGTTACCATACACGTATGAACCTGCCCGAAATGGAAATTTTGTTGTTAGCTGTACATTTTTGATGAATACGGAATGAAGTTGCCGCGGTCGCGATTATCTTCTCATTTGAAACGCATAGTAGAAAGGAAGAGATCCCTTAGAGAGATAAATTCGCCTTTCTACTATTGATATATTTTATTCCGTGGAAGCTCCTGTATTTGTTTTGAATATTTACAATACAAATATTACATTGCTAGTTTAATAGCAAGAAGTTTAAAATTATTCTAATATCCTGAAAAATATTGTGTCTATCGTAGGAACCGTCAGCATTTATTAAATCTTCCAGTGTCTCAGGGGCAAATAATACATATTTCATATAAGTTTGTAAAGACTGGGATGATGTATGCTCTCTATGCTAACTCGAACCTCAACCAGCAACGGTCGCTGCCCACTGCAGCCGGCACTGCGGCCGTCAGCTCGCAGCAATCGCACCGACCGATAGTTACTCGTGATGCCGGGAGAATAACAAATTATGTAAAGTATTTTACTATTCACGTTTATTATGTGTGTGCTTCAAATTCGTTAACACTAAAAATTGTTACATACGTATTCTATGCAAAAATTATGAATTGAATGTTGCTACAAATTGAAAGGAAAAAAAAAGAAGCCGGATAATGCAATAAAGTACTTACATAATTTTATATAGAACGGACAATGGGGAAACATTGTGTAGTTGCTGAGTACTATAAGTTGGAAGTCTAGAAAGCACATGTGTATCACAAACGTAATAATAAGTTGTTTAATGTTAAAATATTTATAAGAAGGGAGATATTGTGGTAGTACAGTAGTTTATGCCACTGCACTGAAATGATGGTCATTGTAAAACGAGTGCTTGTGTGATTAGCATTAGTGTTACAATGACCATTTCTAATGCGGTGGCGTACATTACTTTTCTACGACCATAATTATAGGTTTAAAAAACCAAAGTGTAACCAAAGAAAAAATATTTTTGCTTTTCCTTCAATGACAGAAACTTTTGTAACATTTTTTCATAATTCTTTGGAGTTCTTTTGGGAAGTAAAGATTTTGTTGTTACTATTGCAGCGTCGGTTATTTCTGACTGCATTACATTTTCAATATCACTCTCAACACTACTCTTATCACTCATTTTTAATAAACTATTACAAGTTACACGAACAAACTGAAAATTTCGATAAAATGTGGCGAGAATTTTTAATCAAAAGTTTTAGCCAATTTTTCATACGACGCTTTTAGCTTCCAAATTCAAATTTTATGAATATTCGCATTACACAATATTTCTCAGTTAAACTGTATTGAAAAGATGTATAGATGGATTTTCATTACGCAACTGTTGTTTTCTGAAATAAGGTTCCTTGTGATACTGATCGCAGTTTTAAAATTGGAATATTTTCAAATAGGAGTAGAAAAATAAATATTACCATGTATGTGGGGGGCACTTGATAAACCCGTCAAACGCTGTTATATACCTATTGCCATAATGTGCATGGTTCGATCAAACCTCTCGGTACGCAATGGGTCAATAAATCAGTCGCTATCAAGATGTCTTTCAATACATGCTCATGCAACATGCAAAGTTTACAGGACCTATTGTATGATGATACCTAATGATGTCTACATGCCCTGTTTATCGTAAATGTCAAGACGTCTGTACTTGGGTGGCTCGTGGCTCGAAACTTGACAATGGATGCTCTTATTTATTGCTTAACAAATTTTATGATAATTATTATTGGTAAAATATACTATGTTCGATAACAATGGCAGCTGACTCAGAAAATATAAAACAAATTATCGGACGACAAATTAGTATCACACACACACATATAATATAGTATTATATATATTACTTTTTAAGAGGGGCAGGGCACATCAAAGCAGCCAGTCTGGGGAAGAACCTCCACCTCACAGAAAACTGCAGCCAAATAACCATTCCCTAGAGAGTTGTTGTGTTCCTGCGTGTGAGTGAGGTTACTAATGGTAGTAAGCTCCTAAGGAGTTGCTGTGTTAGCAGCAGAGGAGGCATCGCGCGAGTGATACTTAATGTATTACAAGCGTTCATATGCTGCGGTAACTTCTTTACATCTGGTAGGCCGTATGCTTGTATGCCTTCCGACGTTGTAAAAAAAAAGATGGACCGCCACCTTACAAAAGACCGCATTCAAATAACAACAAGAGCAACAAAATCTTAAAAATGGATTACATGGATATGTTTTTGGTATCTTCAGTGCATTTCTATGGCAGGTGTGTATGTAACCACTACAAAGTCCCATAAGCCAAGAAATAGTAAATAGACAACAAATGCTTACTGGTCAGGTTCACGTGTAAATCTGACACCCATATCTTAACCGAGTCAAAGACTTTTCTTAGTCCACATACGCCAGACATAAGGGAGGCTATACTCCTCAGTCTTGTGTATAATCTGGCGAAGGGTATGTATTTGATCTATAGTGCTATAGTCTTTGCGGAATTCGGTTTGATCGGGAGGCTGGAATTCATCATGTCTGCGTGCGAGGCGGTTTGTGATGATTCTTGTACACAGTACATAAACGCGGCGCAGAAGCGATATCGGCCTATAACTTATCACCTTTTTTGAAGAATAGGATCACCATATTTATATTGTAATTTCATTCTCACACGGAGCTTTCCCATTTTTAAGGTGTAACGATACAATAGCTCCATTATTCCTACGAATACTAAAATTCTGAGTGAGATGGAGAAGGTCTATCAACAGCTGTACATATCGTCGTTACAGCCGGGCAACAGTGCTAGTAATGACACAAGAGCTACACTGTCCCGACACTGTATCAAAGAAATCCCGGACATCAGTCTGTACGAGGTTCATATGGTTCAGAGCCATATGAACCTCGTACAGACTGATGTCCGGGATTTCTTTAGGAATAATATATTTCTAGGGAATAATGGCCCTAGTGTGCGTCAAAAATGTTTTGTCTGTTGACTTTGGCCAACAGACAGATCTTTGCCAAACACTCTGGAGCCTTGATTTACCTCTATCGCCTCTTTAAGACGAATTGTATCAGATTGGCGCATGTCTCGCCGTGTATATTTAGAGATCTACTTGTTCAGCTGTCTGTACTCCAGTGTGTAAGCTGAAGACTGCAACCACAGCTTTTGGGTCCTATTTGTGCAAAACATTAGAAATTTATCACTCGCATGGATAGTTTCCTGCGATGCGCGATCGCATGGATGTTGATGCGATGTCGTTCGGTATTGTACAATCATCTAGGCACCGAAAACGATTATGAAGTCCGAACTAATAGCTCTCGGGATGTTGACTCAACGTCGACTTCACCTCATGAGACATTTCTAGTTTTATGTTAAAATTCAAAATGCCTCTTACAATACGGTAATCGCTTTCGATTTTCACCATGCTTGTCACACAGAGAACATTAAACAAATGCCAGCTGGTCATCAAGATGAAGTCTATCTCGTTTTTCGTCTAACTATCCGGGCTGCTCCAAATCCCCTTGCGCTGCGTCTGCTTTCTAAAGAAGGAGTTTATCGTAAAGAGTCCCTTCTCTATAAAATCGATCAGCCTCTTTGATTTCGTTTTTCAATTCATTTTGATTTCGTGGCCCCATTCCAATTGCCCCACTTTCAACTCATATTTAGGTTTAGTCCCTAGCTTTGCATTGAAGACCCCTATCACCACTGTGTAGTCAGTTTAAAAGACACCATGTTTAAAATGTTTGTCTATAATGATATATTCTAGCACCCAACCATTTTCCTCAAATTGGTATATGCATTATGAGCTATAATTAAGTGTAGTATATTAAATTTTAATAGCGATATCGACACACTAAGTCTAGTACACACCGGTAAGTATTGACCTACATACTAGATATATAAAATTGTGAGTTGTCGTATGATTACCAAAGTTTCGTCAAAAAAGTTGTCTCGCACGGTAATTAAGGATATAGTGAATTAAGCAAGAATTTATTTAACTAGGATGTATGTAAGCTAGCGTGGTTGCTCTCAACTGGCCAACCTCAGATTAGTTGGGTTCTCGCTAAAATTAAACAATGGTTTGCATTTCAATAAAACTTATTAGATGTGACACCCTACCAACTCCTTCTATAAGCACTGTTCGGCCTCTATAACTTCACGCCAAATTCCTTGCGGAGTAGGCAGAGAGAACCGAGCGCCATAAGACGCGGTCCTTATACACTTCACTCGGTTCTTTAACATTCATAACTCTTTTCAGGCACGCACGCCGGTTTCTAGGACTCTTGACATCACCTTCTGATAAAACACGATTAATTTGGTCATGGTTGGTTAGTCTTGGTTTTTCTCGGCTCCTACATTCTTCCACTTTTGCGTTGTATATCGTCATTCTTTCATCCTGCATTCTTTCTACATGTCCGAACCAACGGAGCATGCCTTTTCTTATCTTAACACCGACACTCTCTTTCAACTCTCTTTCTTACGTCATCATTACGAATGCGGTCTGCAAGGTATATCTCTCCCCTCACAGCATACACGTATCCACTCGCCTTCTGAAAGAAATTGCATTTTCCCCTTATTACAGGAAACTCGATTGCCATAATCAAGAAATTGATAACAGGCGAATAGGATAAATAATTAAAGTCAGTCAGTTAAAAATGACCAAAGCACTTAAAATAAAAACGCACAGCGCGTTTACATACAATGCTTGGTCCATACATGCCGTTCATACGTCGCCCATGCATGGTTTGCCCAAAGAATGATTGGAAAGAAAAAAAAATGGAGCGCAACGTAGAAGGAATGGAATAAGAGTACGCACGGCCGCCTTTAAACATTCTTGTGTCTTTGTGTGCGTTGCCGCCCCAGAATGGGAAGAAAGTCACTCAGAAAGTCAGAGACACTGTGGATCCTACTAATATTATAAATGCGAAAGTTTGTATGTATGGATGTTTGTTGCTCTTTCACGCTTAAACGGCTGAACGGATTTGAATGAAATTTGGTACGTAGATAGATTATGATCTGGATTAACACATAGGCTACGTTATTTGACTCCACGCGGGCGGAGCCGCGGGCAGCAGCTAGTATAGAATAAAATAACTTGTTAGGTACCAAGCGTTGCCCACGGCACGAAGAGAGCCAACGAACAGCAAATGTCGTGTGCAACTCTTGCGATTCGACTCGTATGACCGAGAGGTCGGTGAAGTCATGGGAAGGTGGTGGGTGGGACGTCGTTGATACTGCGATACACCAACGGGTGCCACAACTTTGAGCTCGTATATGCAAATAGGTGTAATTGTTTTCACTCAGTAAGGGATGAGTATCCAAAAAAATTCAAAATATCTGAGGCTGTTTTCCAGGGCGGGATCCCAGGATTACTGTGTAAATAATATTACATTAGATTATTTTTGTATATTATTTGTTAGTTGTTTTATAATTATATGCGCATACGTAACCTGTCTCTTAGTAAATACGGTATACGTTACAAGCGATTACTAAAGTATTCTATCAACATCAACTAACTACTCACAAGTCAATCATCGGGCTAACATCGTCGTTGAGCTGTAATCAATCATCCCTAATTCGCTTGCAAAATTTAAAATTAATTCTGCGCCCATGTAATGAATAATAGCGTTAACATACATAGATTACCCTAGTATGTTGTTTCTCAACCTGGCAGATAGCGATACCTAGGGGGTCAAGTTTTAATTTTAGGGAGTCGCTTAATCTAAAGATAAAACCCAATGATAATAAAAATGAAGATTTACTTAGACTTACTTTATTTAGAAACTTATTATCAAACCTACACTAGAATGAATCTGTGATATGATTTAAAACTACATATATTTGAACCTATATTTAACAGTGCTTGGATTTTTTAATTTGCTTATTGTTCGCTACGACTGTACGTTTAAGTTCTTTGAGGGTTTGGACATTGAAATGATATTCTGAATTTTTTAATAATATATTATATTAGGGATTATTATATTATATTAGGGAACGTAGTGTTCCTAATGCAATAATAAACGTTATCAAACGAGGCATAGTTATTCGGTAATTATGCGTTTTAATGAAATGGCAAGGTATTGACTTTCTTTTTGCTTTAGTTCGTGAAGGGGTCGCAGCACCAAAGTTTGAGAAACGATAACTTAGCAGTATGCAAGCACGAACGTTCTGCAATAATAAATGATTATATAATTTAGATACCAACGTAGATATGAACTAATGCAATACGCACGCACATATGAACCTTTGGCTTATCTAGACTTATCTAAGTTCTAAAACGTGTCACCGAATATGCAACTATAAATTATTCGCCTATTCAATATTGTGTAGGTAGGTTGTCCACTGACAAATATGTAGAGCCATTTAACACACCTTGTGGTGCAAGTATATGTCCTTCAAACGTTTAATGGAAAAAACTTAAGTTTCACTTTTTAGCAGGGATGGAAAGTACACCGCTTAAGTGGAGGGATGAGTGAGGGCAGAGAATAGTGTGAATACAGCGTTGGGAAAACATCTTGGCATCAAGACACATCCAGAAGATACAGCTTGCTATACACAAAGCGGTGCTGATCCGAATGATAATGTATGGAAGCAAGAGATGGATTAGGCAGAGATAGCGTGAAAGTAGAACAAACGCTGTCGTGACGCCAGCGTTGCGCAAAATCTACGGTGTAATAATGCTTGTAGATCGAGTTTACAATGAAGACGTAACAGAGTTGGTCTGATAGAGTATATCGGTGTTAAGATAAGAAAATGCTTTGCTCGTTTGGACATATCGGAAGAATGCAAGAGAAAAGAATGACGAAACAGATATACCTGTGCAACGCAACGATAGAAGGATGTAGCAGCCGAGGAAGGCAATGATTCACCTATCTCGATCAAATTAGTTATGTCTTAAGGTGTTGTCAGGAGCTTAAGAATATGAGCGTGTATGAATAGTTGTGACTTTTGTGTTGTGTGTAAGGGGCGAATCATGTGGTGCTCGGTACTCTTTGCCTACCACGCAAGGTACTTGGTGTGGAGATATGGTAGTGACACTTAAGGTTCAGTGACAATACTGTACATATTTATTTATTTGGGATATAAAACAATCGCACAATGCTAAATTCACTAACAAGTAGGTATGACATAAAAAAAATAATTGCATAACCTGCTACGATCATATATCACGATCATATTGAAGGCGAACTCTAGTTCTGTACATTAATACCATGTTCTAAAAATGAACATTAGTAGTGTAAATTGATTTTTGATAAACTAAATGCGCGACCGTTGATTGGTCTATGTGTATAGGTATACTTTACTTACGACAGCTAAGGTCTCTTCCTGTGTGGTTAGGAATGGTTGCGGTATCGGTTTCGTATTGGTGCGATATCTGTGCAGCACCTATTCGATATACAAAATACAATTAAGTGTATTGTAGTAAAATGCGATTAAGTGTATTGAATGATCACAGTGCTGATTGTGAAGTGCCATTTACGTCAACGTTAGAGTAGGAGCTGAGACACCCGTTTTATGGAAGCATAATAATTTTATTTTGACACTATTTAAAGTCAGTTGATTTTTATTAACAAGTATTCAATTTTATTAACATCTCATTTTCTGATACAGAAATCACATTTCCCTGTATTTCCCGGCGCTGGATCTACTACATAACTAGGAAATACAAATTCGATTTCTGTACTGGTGCTGCAATCCCTAGTGGCAACCGACAAGGCAGCTAATTAACCAACCCAAATAAACGCTATTATAAATTTCAAATTGAATTAACTGATAAATGGTTCTACAAGTTTGTAATAAGAAACTAGCGCACCTAAAGTCTATGATACGCGTTTGTCAGACACACATATGTACGCCAATGTAATAGAATTCATATCTTATGCAATAAGAACGCGTGTATATCATAAATAATGTCGAGTTAGGTCGCAAATTGAGGTTTAAATTATATCAACTCCTCTGTATTCAGTCAACATATAAATTATCTGTTAGTTCAAGGCAACTTCTAATTTGTTAATTATTGTTTAATTAATTTCGTGAGTCTAAAATTTATTATTCAAACTGCAAGAAAAGTAGATTAGTCGATCTTACCTAAAATAATGGATCCCACAAGGTTCTTCGAACAATAAATTATAATACCTAGTGTGGACTTAATTTATTGAAATCAACATTCATGCAAATTGAAATAAAATTATAGGCGTAATTAGAATTCTGAGAACTGTGAATTTAAAAGCCTTATTATCTTATTTGTCAGACATTTTATAAACGCCTAAAGCACGGTCAATCTGCTCGTGTCGTATGGTAAAATAAATAAAATAGACTTAAATGTGTCACAGTTATTGTAGTCGGGCTATATATATCTCGTGAACAAGTAAATATAAACGATTTACAATGAATACTTATCATTGTGTCATATTAGGTACGTGTCACCCGCCACCTCGTGCGTACACACCTTAAATTGGCATTAGGCAAGAATGCTCACGGCACTAGCATAAATTTAACCACATGTCAGTAATTCTTGGATGTTTGAAATGAGAAAATCGGAGCAACAGGCTCTATTTACGCCGCCACCGTACTAGTAATTTATATATAATAAGCATTTACTTCAACAATTGTACGTTCATGCATGAAAAATATTAAGTAACGTACATACCTGTCTACAATAATCCCCAAATAGTCAGCACACTCACGTGTGACTGGACATAACAGAGATCAGTGCAGTGCTCGTAATATCACCTGACGCTAAATGAACATACGATACACGTCTAGTAAATTAACCAAACCCTAAATTTTCGATTTCAAGGATCAAAATTATCATTGCATATGTCAAGTAAATCCAACGCGCAAGTGAAGCTACCACGGTAGCATGTCAGTATGTATGTATGGATTTATGAGAAACTCCCAAATTCGGAGCGTACGTTTAGCCGTCGCTCTCGGCTGATGTTAGTAACAGTATAATCGGGACAGGCCCACCACTCATATCCACCACTGTGTCTCCTGTGTAACCAGAATTAACAGCGGCGGTCACCAAAAAAGGCAATGAACAATGAAATTTATTGCTGTCCCGGGGGTTAAACTACAGCTGCCTTGGAACTCAATTAACGACGAATTTAATCAGAAGAAATTTGTAGGGGTAGGAAGTTTTGGAATTGACTTAGTAACAGTATAATCGCTAACCTAACCTTTAAATGGCTTGGAAACATTGACCAACCTAACGCACTATTGAGCGGTGTGTTGGAAATTTAAATCGTATCCCAGCAGTGGGACTGATGCGAAGCGAAGTGAAGAGGCTCTCGATTTCAGTTTGGAATTTAAACGTTAACCTTGACTAGTTGTAATTAGCGGCTCAGGTCTTTGAATAACTAAACAGTAATGAGCACACAAAGCAATACTATTAATTATATTCAAAAGATAATTATTTATTAACCATTGCACCATTTCCGTAGCTAGTCGCCAGATTCGTTAATTTATCTGGCGATGTGTTAAGGTCGCATTCTCACGCCGCGTATTACTTTAAAGAGCGGATGTCAAGCAAGAACGCTGCCATTAGTCGGTACCTGCTTGTAGGTATATATAAACATATACACGATATTTTATTTAACATTACTGATGCTCAAACCGTTCAAGTAGATTAGATACCACTCTAAATAACCGAATATGTATATCTTGAGATGCAATAGCCGAATATCAATGAATTTCTTGTATATATATATATATATATATATATATATAGAAGAAGAATACTAATACCTGACTTCTATATATATATATATATAGAAGTCAGGTATTAGTGGACGTTTTATTATTAGTATTAGTATTAGTGGAATTGTGCACATACAATTCTAACAAACGTCCACTAATACCTGACTTCTTCAATATTAAAAGATAACGAATTTAAAATTGTCACAGAAAAGTAGTCTTTACTAGTTTTCTAGTAATTTAATAAAAAGTAATTAATAACTAGTAAGATTCATAAAAATTATATGTAATGGTAATAATTAAACCATCTTGCTAATGTTTTTTTTTATAAAATGTTGATAGGCTTTATGCCTACGTGATGTAAAGTGGTTACTGTAGCCTTAACGCGTTAAGTATCGCTGGTGCGATATGACCTGTGCTACTAACACACAAACTTCTTAGGAAAGCTCCTAAGAAGTTGCTGTGTTAGCAGCAGAGTGCACTGGTGACCTCGCACACACGCAGGAACAACTTCTAGGAATTTGTTACTTGGCTGCGGTTTTCTATGAGGTGGAGGTACTTCCCTAGACGGGCTACACGTTGTGATTATCATCCAGACATCTACTCGGAGTTGCACAGTAATTACAGAGATTGAGCCCTCTTACAGGTTTCATAGAAATTGTACGCAACTATAGCAGTAAGATAACTTGATATTTCATTAAAGGTTATAACTATTATATTATATAAAGTCTATACGACTTTCGTTTTGCGAGTGTCGATTAGAATTCAGCTGATTTCTTACTACTAAACAAAAACAGAGAGAGCATGAAAGTAGGATAAACATGGACGAAATGGGAGCGTTGCTCTAAATTTGTAGCGTAACACTTGTGGACCGTATTCGCAATGATGATGTTAGAAACAGAGTTGGACTAAAAGAGAGCGTTGATGTTAAAATAAGAAAAGGCTTGCGCTGTTGGTCTGGACATGTGGAAAGAATGCAAGAAGAAAGAATTACGAAACAGATATACAATGCAAAAGGAGAAGGATTAGGACTTACTTCCCATGACCAAATTGAACGTGTTCTCTCAGGTGATGTCAGGAGCCTTAGAAACCGGCGAGCGTGTATGAAAAGTGCAATGGATGTTAAAGAAACGAGTGAGTGTGTATGGATCGAGTCATGTAGTGCCTGGTTCTCTCTGCCTACCCCACAAGTCAAGAAGTGTCGTACATACATAAACCAGAACAAAAGCGTTAAAAATGTTTTGTTTTTAGGAAACAATGGCTAATATACGCAAAGCCTTTTTGAGGCTGCACTTTATGCAAGTTTTCGAAGAATTAGGATAATACTGAACTTAAACTATGATTATTATTCATGTTATGTTTTTAGTCTAGTATACTAGAACAAATTATATAAACCGATATTTTAATATTATAGACATAACTTATGCGGTATTTGTCTCAAATTTGGCAACATTGTGAGATGCGGAACAACCAACACGTGACTCGTACCTACCTTTCACTCATCAATTCATTACCCGCTTAACGATACTGAGAAATATCACTCCTATTCTAACAATTTTCTACAATGGTAGTGATGTCACTTTTTCGCACTGAATTGTATCTCGTACTTGGTTTGAAAATTAATCTAAACTTGGAATAAACTTTGTACACCTTTAATGTAACAATGATGTGTGTAAATAATATGCAATATGTAAAAATGTGTTTGTGTCAATTCTGACTCACGACTGTAATTTACTTTTTTTTTTACGAACGATAATCGTACTAATATTATAAATGCGAAAGTTTGTATGTATGGATGTTTGTTGCTCTTTCACGCTTAAACGGCTGAACGTATTTGCATGAAATTTGGCACGTAGATAGATTATGATCTGGATTAACACATAGGCTACGTTATTTGACTGCACACGGGAGGAGCCGCGGGCAGCAGCTAATAATAATATATATCGAATAGAAAAAGAATGAATGCATCTTCTGAAATAATAAGAATAAATTTTATATTATTCATGAATTAACCGAATTTAAGTGTTTTTCGGATTCTTCCTCGTTACGACTCGAATCAATTTCTTCCATATTTTCCAATGTTTTTTTAACTTATGAGTTGTTTAATAGTATATAAAAATATACGTAAAATGTACCAAGCTTCATAATACGCAGGCAGGCGCGTGCACACACGTACTAACACACGTACAACGCTCGGTCGGTATCAAGTAGTAGTGTAGGCTTTGTCTTCGCCTCCGTCTTCGCGTTCGCGATCCCATTAGTGTTCACATTAGCCTTCGCGTTCGCCTTCACCTTTATCTTTGGTTTTTCTTTCGAGTGATACTTAATATATTACAAACGTTCATAGGCTACGGTAACCGCTTTACATCAGATGGGCCGTGTGCCTTCCGACGTTGTATAAAAAAAAACTCAGTTAAATCCTTTGGTTAGATACTTCTATCTCACTCTCGCGCACCTACAGATGTATATCTCAAGTCTCTTTTTTAGCGAACGTGCGTAAAACTTTTTGTTAACGCGTTCACTTGATTTTACTCATCATAAAATGTCCGTACCGGGCCTTATAACTAAAATCGTTTCTTAAGGAGTAAAAATATACGTACGTACGACGTAGAAGTTTTAATACTTAATATAAGTAAGTACATGTTTTATAATAATTACTACCACAATCGAGAATGTTTTTTTTAAATACCGCGATGCCAATAAGCGAGCTACATCAGTCATTTACCGTCTTCGATTAGGTCACGTGAGTCACGTCTGCACTAATATGCTTCTGGCGAAAATTACAGTGAGAGACTGTTCTCTGTGCGAGTATGGTATGGTTGAGGGTACACTAGAATATATTCCATACCTCCCCCAAAAATTCTACCTGTCTCTTGAAATTCGTACATAATTAAATACATAAGTTAACTCCCACTCCTTTGCATACAATTTGTGTTATTAGATCTAAAAAAATTAAATTGTAATTATGTGAGTCGTATCATCATACAAAGTTTTGTCTGTATTGTTATTGTGCCTATTGTTTCAGGTAGGTCAACAAACAATTGCAGTATTCAACACTCGTTAAACTATTTAATTTATTATTCACTGACAAAGTCACTTCTTGACAGAGTCATATACTAAGAATAATCACACCTACTTAGTTAAATTCTGAAATAAAACATTGAAAGCACTGACACTGGCGACAACACCAGGCTCGCCATAAAGAAGAATTGAATTAATGACTATTTTGTGGGTCTTTATTGTCTTACTGATGGATAAAATACTATCAATTTTAGTTGTCAGTAATCCATGGTATGTATTTTATATTAGATAGGGGAGTTACAAAAAAAACGTTGTGTCTGTTCGGGAATACCGTTGAGGGAAATTGATTTTTTAGCTTTACTACGTAAAAGATAATGGTTTCCAAAGCGTACCGCGGTGGAATGCGTTCTGCAAGGTTTTACGGACGGATTTTCAGTATATAGCTAGTGGAATGATAGTGGAATTCTGCAGCTGAAGTACATCGAAAAATTCTTCCGAAAACTTTCGTCATATATTTCATAAAGATAAAAAGAGAGTTATATCTCTTCATACAACCAGCTGGTCCCAGTGATCAGAAATCACGGAATTCGAACTGCTCGACGTTGCATGCGGTCTTAAAGATAAGTCACATGGAATACGTCAAACATAGTATTTACCATCTGGGAACTACATCGAAATTTATCGCGATTAATCACCATCTAAGTAAGTCTAGTTTAACTCTTTCAAGAAGATGATTCGTGGCGCTGAAATGAGAGTGCAATCCCCTGATGTTCCTTAGCTCAACTGAGAGCAGATAAAAGAATAATGCGTTGCGCATTATTATTTTGTTCTGTTTGCCCTTGCCAGTAATACGAGTACAAAATGCCGTAGAGGCGATAGAGAATACGACGAACAGAATTAATGGAATTGAATCAGGAATTGCTCTTCACCGTGGGTGATGACAATGTGTGTGACTTGATTATTACCATTAGTGAATGCTCGCTACATTCCTGGTTTTATCTGTTTATTATTTATTTATCTTTATCTGTTCTGAAAATATTGATTTCAACCATGACACCCGTGGCTGATCGAATACGGAAGTTGATAATGACAAATTAAAGGCCATTGTGGATGCAGATTTATCTCAAATCACGTCGAAATTGGGAGCGGTCTTAGTATAAGTTAAAAAACAATTAGGTTTATTTACATCAAATTCTAAACATAGATAAGGTCAGGAAGGGGCTAATGTTTTACGGAGTTCGATGGACTAATAAAGTTCATTGTTTGGTGTCATTGCGCTTTGATAGAATACGCAGGTTAATCAACGATGACCGTAGAATTAGTTTATCTATATCAAGCTTCTCCGTGCTCCGAGTACGTGAACGGTGAGTTAAACTGTCGTTGCCGGCTGCTGTCGATAAATGACAATCGTTAAGCTAAGTCAGTGACTTACCGGTAACCTCATTCATCGCAAGAACGCAACAAGTCTTAACAGATTTGTATTTGTTTACGATCATCTCTGAAGTAGAGGTACTTTACCTGTTGGGCTACTTTGATGCACCTAAAAATATACCAGGCCACTCAGAAAGTATTGTGAAAAAAGTTTATATGTATTAAAGACATTTTTTGCGAGCTAATTTAATGGCATTCATGGATGAAAGCCCTTCCAAGCCAACCGTGTATCGTTGGTATAACGAATTCAAGCGCGGTCGACTAACTTTGAAGGATGAAGAAAGAAGTAGTCGCCCTTCGACAAAAAAAGAAATCCTGTTACGAAAGAAAACGTGCTACGACAATAGGCGAGTTACGCATCAGGAGATTCAGCACATACTGCAGATTGGATCGGGAAGCCTTCACGAGACTCTACACTTGCATCTTCGCGTGAAGATGATAGTTTCATGCTGGATGCCGTACAACCTCACCGTTGCTGATGCAGAAGCAGGCCCGGGTGGAATAGTGTCTTGACATGATAAACAAAATTTGAAGCAGGCTCGTCTCGGCTTATTTACGACATCATTACAGGTGATGAGTCCTGGATTCATCGATACGATCCAGAAACGAAGCGCTAGTCGACAGTTTGGGTGTTTCATAACGAATCAACGTCTACCAAAGTGAAGCGACCTAAAAGCGGGGAGAAGATTTTGATCGCGAACTTTTTCAGTTTGACTGACTACCTGGTGTCAATTCCTTTACAAAAACAATGAAGCATCTACGCCGAATGGTATACTATCCAATGCTTGGCAGAAGTTTTCTCTGTTGTGGACAACAAGCGACCAAACATAAGGTTCCGCGGGCTACTGCTCCATACGGCGCACACCGCGCTCAAAACGAGGGACTTCCTGGATAGCACGCCGATCAAACTCCTGGGTCACCCTCCTTATAGACCTGACATAGCACCGTGTGTCTTTCTTTTATTACCGAAAATAAAATATCAGCTCAAAGGGATACCATTTTCGTCGCCGGAATATGCGCTGTCCGCGTTCGAGCAGGCTGTAAATGAGGTGTCTGCGGCGGACTGGAAAAAGTGGTTCGAAAACTGGTTCAGACGCATGAAACTTTGTATAGAGGCTGGTGGCGAGTACTTTGAAATGATTTAATAAAACAATATTTACCTATAGAATATTTTTTTTATTTTCGCAAAACTTTCTGATTGTTTGTCTGATTGAAAATTTGAGTTTTAAATTTTCGATTTCGGAATTTTCAATCTTAATATTTTGATATAACCTGTACCTTCATCGATATAGGTGCTCCAAGATAGTCTACTGAAATTACCGATGAATATCAGATGAAGTGACGGGTAACCTTTATTAACCTTAATAAATATTCAGTGATATTTTATACTGCATAGAGAAACGTGACATGACACGTGCAATTGATCTTAATTGGTTTAGAGATAAATCAGATAAACCACATAAGACTTAATGAGTTGACAAAATTATGCAATATAATTACTTTGAAAACGAGTTACAGTCGTGGGCACTGCGTAGTAAGCAGATAAACATACTTACCACATATGTGTACAAGGCACTACAAGGCCAGGGTTTTGATATTGGGGTCAAAAAAACAGAAAATTCATTCATAACAAGTGCTCATGGCTGCTATGGAGAAGGTTAAACTATTTTCAAAAAGGTTTTAAGAAGGTATGTTTAAATAGATATTAATTAATGTTATAATTAACATAATTATATTTTACTGATTTCAACATTTTAATTATTACCAAGTACAATTAACTAGATTTCGAATATAGCTTCCTAATAATAAACAATGAAAACCTTGGATTTTTGCAAGTTTTTATTTTGCATTACTTGAACACTTATATTAGAGACTAATGAGTATATTATAGCGGATGTTTTCAAGGTACAAATTAAAAAGAATGTAGTCATAAATTATTAATACGTGATTTTATAACTTCAAAATCTGCAACACATTACTATTCACAACTTTCGTAATCTCTTGTCTTATAGAAAGATTTTATTGGTCATAAAGTTACAGAACTTATAGCAAGTTCTATAACTTTTTATTTTATTAGAGATTATCCATTGATTAACATTAAATATTTGGTACATAAGAGGTTATCATAAAAATTAATGAAGGAATTGATTTGTGTAAAATAATGCATGGTCAGGTCATATACCTATTATTTTTACTTTTATTCGAATGCATGAATTAGCTTACTAAATGAATGTGACAGGACTAATTTTACTTATAAATCATTCACATTACTGTCAACAAGATAAAATTGTTACGTTGAATGTTCCTATGATATTTATTTTAATATTATGATAAAATGTACTGTATTTTTTTACTATACTCGGCGACAAACATGTCATACGATATGAATTACTTTTACTTATCTCGCATCCACATTATATTTTTCCATTACACACTTCTTGAATAGCCTCATGGAAACGCACACTGAGAGGAGGATATAGTCTTCATAACGCCTACATGAAATATATAAAAGTAAAGGTTAAATCAAGGTTGTATATAGGTCTCCCCATAAGTTTCACTTTCACGACTTGAACTTTATCGGTGCAATATTTCTGCCTTCAAAATAATAACAGAAATATATATTTTCTAATCTATTAATAACATCATACATGAGAAAACATTAAACGTTTTTCTTAGAATTTTATTTTGATACTACCATTCAATTGAGGTTCAGACCACTACATAAAGAATATGTTGGATTTAAACTACGAAAGCACTTTATTGGTTATTTAACCTTTTAAATTAACCACATCTCGTTATTGTAAAATCTGAATGCGCAAATGAAATGAAAAAAGAATCTGTCGCATTGGTACTATTGAAAATTATACTCCTTATTTTTTATTGCACATCATTAGAGGGTGTATCTCTGGTAACATCAATGAAAATACCTTTGACTTCAGCGATATGGCCTATGTTATGATAACTAAAAGAGCTGGATTTAAACCACTTCACTTCATTGTTGTGTCATCAACTCATCACGAAATTTACTACTTATAAGCGAGTGTAATTACAAAAAGACAATTATAATAACTTGCTATCATAGAGTTAGTATGTTGATGGATGTAAGTCCATTGGGTTGAAGTCTTTTTATTGTTCTCGTTATATAGTTTTTAAACAGTTTCGATTTCACGAACGATCTTCATAATCTTGGTACAATTTCATATATAATATTAATAAGTTCTGACAAAAATATAAAATTTACCAAGCTAAAGTGTTCAATTGTTGATGGCCAATTGTAAGAAGTATAACATAAATTTTAAGAAGCACTACATTTTCATGTTTCGGATTAATTTGTTTGTTGTTTCTTCCTCACAAATGTTAGAAATATAATACACCTGACTCAGCCGTAATTAACGGTTTTGTTTAGTGAAAATGTAGTCGGTTGGGTCATCGTTTTTTAAATTCTGTTTCTAGGTTTTGTCTTCTTCTAATTTATTTATTATTTGCTCGACAATGGTTTCATTTTCAACTTGGATAGTAATTGTTTTACAGTGCGAATCGGTTATAGAGTAGTGTGTGATACAGACCAAACATAAGTAGATATTAGTAATATGAATAGTACCTTCAATAAATTAGATACAACACCGACGGATACAATTCAAGGAGAGATGAGTATCGATGAATCACTTATAGATAAGGAATCACCTGTCACATATGTATGTATTTACAGCTTAAATATATGCAACGCAACAACATCACAAAACCTCACAACTCATACTCATTAACTCTCATCTCACCAAACACATACTGAAATCTAGTTAGTGGTTCAAATACTCTTTTTTTTCTGTGCTCATCTTATTAATGTTACTGAAATTAAATATTGTTTCACTAAGCCAATAACCTACTGGTGAAATACAGGCTTGCCTAGCTTAGGCACCAGTCTCCCATAACTATGAACCACGTAATGTACAATATTCTGTTTCTTGTACAATTTATGGGAGAAATAAATATTTGTTATTATATGTGACACAACGCAGAGGTAATGCATCGCATGTTGTGACTTGTGAATATATGGAGCAGTTCGAAAGCAAAATCATGGTTACATTGGAGTCCTGGTTTGCCAAATATGATCAGAAATTTTCTAAGATCATTTGCGATCTTGAAGAGGTTAAGAAATCTATCCAGTTTATGAGTGATAAATAAGAAGAACTTGATAAGAAAACTGAAGATATACCTACAGCAGCAAGTTTTGGCTCTTGAAGATAAAATTAACGTGATTCAACCACAGCAGTTCCAGCGTTTAGATGAAATTCAGTCCAAAATTGACACAATGGAACAGCAAGTGAGGCAAAATTACAGCTAATTTTGAAACTAGTAATATTCCAGAAATACGTGGTAAAAATCTGCTTACTATTTTGAAATAAATGGGAAAATTCCTAAATATATGGTTTTAGACGAGCTCGGTGGCGCAGTGGTGGAACGCGCTGTTACGCTACTTTGACACCAACGCTCGTGGGTTCGATTCCCACACAGTACAAACATTTGTGTGCATGAACATGTCTGTTTGTCTTGGTCTGGGTATTTTCTATGTATAATAAGTATGTATTTACAAAAAAAAATGTATTTACGTATGTTTATCAGTTGTCTAGTACCCATAACACAAGCTTCGCTTACTTTGGGGCTAGATGGTGCTGTGTAATTTGTCCGACAATATTTATTATTTATTTTATTTATATGGTATCCATGCTAGACGTCGTGCTCATTCACCTGGTACCCCAGGCGGACCCCAAAAGCTCATGACCCTAGAATATATTTGTGAAATTCACCACCCACATTCTGCGTGATTTTATGGCTTCTGCGCGTGCTGCAAAATGTACCTATCAAAAGTGACGACTTGAAGATCTGGCCATCCCAAAACATATATGTCATTGAACAAATAACCTTAAAGAACAAGGGATTATTTCGGGACGCAAGAGAAGCGGCAAAGAAATGCAGTTATAAATTTCCCTGGATTAAACACGGAAATATATTTGTTCGCGCTAACGACACAGCTCCAGTTGTTGCTATTCGATCTAATAGGTACTTGACAACAATCAAACCCCGAAACAATGTGATAACTATAATCAATAGTACTTCGTTTGAATTTAGAGACTACAGAGAGCCTTTGTTTATTTATTTTTGTAGTTTTTTATATTTCGAAGAAGTTATCGCGCTGTATGTCGGCTGCGTCTGTTTCGTGTATACTAGTTCATATTTTAATATAATATTTACCCGCTTAAATAGTCTGATGATATGCATTTTTGAATCCCGCCTATCCATTTCCGACATTTCGGATCCCGCCGGATTGAATTCAACTGGATTGAAATTAGCGCTAAATTGCATCTTTAATAGCAATAAACATTTGACGAGCTCAGTGGCGCAGTGGTGAATGTTACGTTACTCTGACGCCAACGTTTGTGGGTTCGATTCCCAAACAGGACAAACATTTGTGTGCATGAACGTGTCTCTGGTCTGGGTGTTTTCAAGAGTGGTAGGACGCATCTACTGTAACCTATAGACTTGCAACACAAGTAACTATCTCATGCGGAGCTCTGATATTGCAAACATCCGTATCATCCGTATCAATTACTTAACATCAGGCGACCTATATTCTTGTTTCACGCAATGTTTCATAAAAAGAAACAGGTTCACAATATTATTTCGTACTGAATCCTACAAAAATTGAACAGCCGCACCCATAACCCATAATAATATTTTTATGATCTTGACTTTTCCGAGAACTTTATGTTATTAAAAACGCAAGTTGGCATTGATAGCAATGACGTGAAAGACATGGCAATCGTTTTTACATCATTCATTACCAATTTTATAGTTCATTACTAAATATTAACTTCACACGCCAAATATGAGAATCATTTTAAGTCATTTATAATCAACAGTATATTCCAACTGAGATTGACTTGACTTGCCAGTTTAATTTAAGGTTTCTGAAATTTCACAATTTTAATGTGAATTTTATTTCCTTTAATACGTTATATTTTGTACGATACGTGTTTTTAGGGTGATGAAACTGTGCAGGTGCTCGAATGAAGTAGTCCAATCTACGATTCGTAGAGTTCTACTTAAAATAAAACTCGAATAAATTTATGTAAAATGAACAGACACTTCAATTTCATGAAAGTGAAAAAAAATGTTCTTGGTTTCGTGATCACCCTTTCGACATTCGTCAAAAGGGTGACCACGTGCAGACGAGGTTCTAACAAAAGCACCAAGTGCCCTTTGCAAGGCACTAATATATATTTCATATTTAATAGTCGGCCCGACTAAAGATGAGCCAATTGGTCAATCATAGCTCGTGGTTGCATCAAATCTGCCTGACTAGGGAAATGCATCCACCCCATAGGAAACTTTAGTCAAATAACAAACCCAGAGGATTGTTGTGTTCTTCCAAGTGAATGAGTTAGTTCCTATGCTATCAGCGGGGGTGGCAATCCTTTCCTTTATGTATGCAAACGTTCATAAGCTACGGTAACCACTATACATCAGGCGGATCGTATGCTTGTATGCCTCCAAACATTGTATAAAAAATGGAAGAACCTTAACCAATAAAAATTTCCTAAATGGTTACATTTCTGCGAAAGAAATAGGCCTTCAATTAGCTCTTAAGGAGTAACGCCATACTGCAGGTTCATATGCTATGGTACGTTTCACATTAGACAGCCTTATCAACCAATATTAGGAGAAAGAAATATTATAATATCATCAGTAGTTATACCTAATGCCATAATGTGTGAAATCTGTCCATGAGTCAGTCGCTTTGGCGGTCGTACCGGATTCTTTGATTAATGATGTTTGGGAGTTGATTTGTCCCGGGGCTGTGTCGACACGCCTGATAAGACAAATCGACACTTAGCTGCAGAGATCGACCTCGAACTACATTGCCGTTTATGATCGTGTGTTAGCTATTTGTATTAAAATTACGCTGGCTGTGAGAAGGTTGTTTGGAAGACGTGTGGATCGGATGTGAACCACTTGCTCGACCCACGCCTATATTTAATGATAGCAAGTGCGAGCTTCTCGTCAATTATATTATTAGCATTAAAAAACCAACCTAAATGAGTCTCTAGTAAACTTTTTTGGTACACTTTTATCACTCTGAAAAGTTTTATAGGAATAATACAGGGAAAAAATATAACGATTAATGAAAATTTTTTTCGAGATCCAAAATAAAATTTGAGTACGAATATGTGAAAGTTCCGTTTTAACTTTTTACGTGTGGAAATTTTCTAAATAGGATTCATCCTGCCGATTATCGAATGGGATTTAATAATAAGAAAATCGCCTTGGGAAGTACTACTGTCTTACAACTGATCGAGCTACAGGGATATTTCCTAAAAGTTGTACTGTCAAAGCAACAATAGCCTTTTTTATTAATAGTATTTTACTTAGTAAAGAAGAAGGCGGTAGGCCAGTATTTTATGTTTTATTACATAGATAAAGTGAATGTTTCGTATTATAACGTGGTATTATTGCAAGGAAAAACTTATATACGGCCATAATTTATCTATATTAAAAATTAATATTTCAAATATTTTAAATACTCGTCTTATGGCGCTCGGTTCTCTCTGCCTACCCCGCAAGGGACCTGGCATGAAGATATACATACACAAATACATACAATATTTCAAATTAATTTATGAAACTGTAAAAGTTATTTGAAGTATATAAAGTTTAGAAATATATAACATTTAGAAGCGTTTAATTTCTTGACAAATGAAGAAGAATCTATGCCAGGATTCAAACCCCGGTATGATACCACTCGTATATATAAGTTGGTCAATAGGCTGGTTCTTTATACACTGGTCTAACACTGCTATAATCATAGCTTTAAAAACATTTTGTAAAATAACAGAATGTAAATGTAAATATGATGTACTGTATTAAGTTAACATTTATTTAATCGTCTAAGAAAATGAGAGCCAATAATGAAAATATCCAAAAATAAGCAAAGATAAAAAAGATTGCTTGCTATTATATAGCCTGCAAAGATTTTATGGAAAAAATAAGTAGGTAGTATTGATTATATACATTTGCATGCATTGCATGTGCTAGTTTTAATCAAGTCACTTGTGAGAGGGTAATGAGTAAGTAAGCTCCTAAGTAGTTGCCTTGTTAGCAGTGGGGGTAACAAGTATAAACAGATTACTCCTTACACACTATTATTATGCAGGAACTATTTATCGTTACCGACCAGAGTAATAAATAAATTTATCACTTTAATAATACGTTCTATAATGAACCAAGCTTCCCGATTAGTCTTAGTTATTAATAACTTCAATTTATCTCACTGGCCATAACATATAGACCATTTAAACAAGTTTTTAATTTATAACATTACATTTAAGTATACATGAGCACACTGAAGGTTATGTGCTCCAGGCTACTTATTCCGTTTGAATTTCATATTTTTAGACATAAACTCGTAATTCTTTTGTTTTATATTGGCGGGAAATCCTTTGTCAATTGTTTTAAAATTTTGAGTTTTTGTTTTTTTTATAACACTAAGATGGAAAACAAGCGTATGTTCTGCCTATGTACATTTGCAACACCATGTACACCCATTGCCGTCCCTGTAAAAACCTCTTCACGCCTTTTTTGAAGAACCCCATGTTGTAGTCCCTTGAGAAAACCTTGGCTGGGAGTTTATTCAACTGGAGAGTTCTCGTAAGTCTCTAATAATAAATATACTACTTATTTATTATTAGAGACTTACGAGAACTCAGTACATTTAGTGTTGATCCCGTCTTTTCTAACTTCTTTACCCATTTCTTTATCAACACTGGACTTGGACACTGATTTAAGTCATATAAATCGTATTCAACACGAAATAAGCTTCTTACCATAACGAGCGAATTAAGATAAAATTTCTTTATATTTAAATAAATTAAAATTTTCTTTCGCAATAAGCGCGTTAAGGACCCGTGAACCGTTCCATCGACAAAAATTCCGAGAAACGAGCTAGCTACTCGACGCCTCCCCGCGCCCCGTGCCGCTCAGGTTTGCGCGGGAAGTCAAATATGGCCCACCCTGTGTTATAAGAGCAAGAAATGAGCCATAATGTCACTGTAAGACTCGGTTGGCGGAACTCATTAAAATCACAAAGTCATGATATATACAAAAGTAATAAATAAATTATGTAATTAATACTACTAAACTTTCAAAAATAATAATTTAAACCTACATATTTTGTGATTTAAGCGATGTGATCCCTCAAACTCAAATTTGCCTAAAAGTGGGATATGATACAATAATGTAGGTATTACAGAGGTAAATAAATAACATACAAATATTAAGTCATTAGAGTTAACACATGCATCAATTAAAATTTAAAAATTCCTCAACCGCGTAGAATGGTGTGTCTAGAAACCATCCGCGGAACGATGATTCAAATTTATTAAATGACAACTCTGTTAAAACGTCAGGTATTTTGTTAACAGTAATTTTATGCACAACATGTCACACTTTTTATTGCAAATTTACCTACCTCTAGTATTTACAGACAAGATAATGGCAATGTAATAAGATGTATGTGTATATGTGTGCACGGGGCCAATTGGGTCTAACCAACTCAAGAAGCTGCCCTACCAGGTCACGCCGGTAAGCCCGGAGTGGTTCGTCGTGCCGGGTGGTGCCCGGTTATGGGTTCTTTTCCCTTGTAACTCCTCTTCTTCCCTAATAATCCCGTTTTTGCAATAAAATAACAGCACAGTATACATACGGAGGATCTACAGTGACATCTCTCTCTCTCTCTCTCTACCATCAACAACAAACTTTTGAGGTGGAGTTCGCTGACATCCGCGGTCTCCATTCTAACCTCAATACCGTCCATCATCACCTCCAGACGACTAAACCCGCGTTACTCTTCCTCACAGATACACAAATAAGACGCCCTGCTGACACAGCATACTTACACTACTCCAGCTACACTAGAAGAATCTTTCCTTCCTAAAGCCGGTGTATGCTTCTTTGCTAGGGCAGATGTATGCTGTCGACACTTGCGCTGCCTTGAATACCCTTCTCTGTCCACCCTCCGGGTGCTCGTAAACTTGGCCTCTATAAACAGAATTTACGTGTGCCTTTATCGTCCCCATTCTGGAGATACCGAGACATCTCGACTCTTTGAACACCTGAGTCGAGCGGTTCCCTGATGCCGAAATTGTACTTCTAGGGGACTTCACAACTGACCACGCAGGGCGAGCCATGCATGCCTTTGCTCTCACGTATGACCTGACACAACTAGTAAACCAGCCCACTATGGTACCCGATATTGTCGGTCAAGCGCCCTCGTTACTAGACCTTCTGCTGACGAGTAACCCAGCAAGTAAAGTATGAGCTACGGGTGCGTGCTCCGCTTGGATCCTCCGATCTTTGTTTAGTTCGTGCTACAATTCCTCTAGAAGCTCTGACGCCATCAGCCGAAATGAGGAGACGGCTCTGGCATTACTCTTCGGTAGACTGGGATGGGATATATTTCGCTTCTGTTCCACGGAGGCAGCGTTGCTTTGAGAGAAAACCCGTTTCGGAGAGTACGCCGGCCATAGCTGGTAAGATCTTGTTGGACTGTTACACACCCACTAGGAATGTCGCCAGTGGAAGTAGAACTCGGCACTGGTTCAATCGTGAATGCACGAATGCTGTCGAACGGAAACAAGCGCCGTATCGAGCTAGAATTAGGGCTTGGATTTGTAACGACCCTCACGTTGAGTCCCTCAAAGCGACTTATAACCAAGCTACCAAGGAATGTAAAAGGGCTTACATAGTTTCTGTCATTCTAGCTGTCTCCGTTACGATATCCGGACCAGACACTCGCCCACCAGGCGCAAGAGAAAGCCAATCTTCTCGCTGATCTCTTCGCGGCCAATTCGCGTATTGATGATTGTGGAACCACCCCAAATTGCTGATTATGGGACAATGGTGTCAGACATACACATTAGGGAACGTGATGTCCGCGCAGCACTGCAATCACTCGATGTGCGAAAGGCTAGTGGCCCCGACGGTATCCCTGCCGTGGTAATCAGGAACTGTGCCTCTGAACTTGCTCCTGTGCTAACTCGCCTATACTGAATGACGAACGCCTCGGTAATCGTGCCGGAGGCCTAGAGAGAAGCGAACATTCAACCGGTCCCCAAAAAAGGTGATCGGTCTGACCCTGCCAACTACCGACCCATAATATATATCCATTCTCTGCAAGGTATTTGAAAGGATTATAAATACTCGACTCATACCGCTACCTGGAAGATCACAGAAGTTATTTAATAATTGTCAATACGGTTTCAGACCAAATCGGTCTACAGGTGATCTTCTAGCCCACGTAACTCACATGTGGGGTGAAGCTATGGACAAGTATGGGGAATCTTTGGCATTCAGTCTAGATATTGCCAAAGCTTTTGATCGGGTTTGGCTTCGCGCACTTCTCTTCAAGCTTCCAGCATATGGTCTACCACCTCACTTATGCACTTGGATTGCTGCTCTTCTCATGCATGGACGCAGTATACGAGTCCTTTGCGATGGTCAGTTATCGCAGTTTCTGCGTGTGAACGCATGTCGCCCACTCTGTTTTTACTGTATATCAATGACATGTTATCACTTGGTAACATTCATTGCTATTCAAATGATAGTACAGTCCGTCTTCGCGGACAAGTGGAGGACAGCCAGCACAGCGTTAATCACTGTGATGGCTGTTCTTCACCTGGCTCTCATTGACGCTTTCCATCAGGCGTATCATATATTCATTAGCCACTTAATGCTAGCGATGTATTCAGTATCACTCGCGCGATACCTCCTCTGCTTCTTACACAGCAACTCCTTGGGAGCTTAATGGTATCCTCACTCACACGCAGAAACACAACAACCGTCTTGGAGTTATTATTTGGCTGCGGTTTTCTGTGAGATGGAGGTACTTCCCCAGACGGGCTGCTTTGATGCGCCCTATCTCTCTTAAACCCTACCCCTCTCTTAAACTAGATGGACTTACTGGTAACCATATAGGAGACCCAATTGTCACCTTCGACCTCCATCATCCTATTGGCTCAATGGAACACGAGGAACTAGATGGCGTCGTTGCAAGTGACAGTCTAATCGAACACGCAGGTTAAACAAAGTCAATCACAACTACTCCGTGCTTCGGAAGGCACGTTATGACGTCGGTGCTGTTGCTGATTAATAAAAAAAAAATAATAAAAAAAAAAAAATATTTATTTCCTGTAAGAGTTTCTAGGTATACATTTTGTACTTGAAGTTTCCTTTTAGGCATAACGATTAATGACAAGTCTTTAAGCTGAAGGCTTGGCAGCTTGAAAACACTGGCGTCTGCCAATCTGCAGTTCAGTTGTGTAGCGGAGTATGTTAAAAACCTAACTTCGGTTAATGGGAGACCCAGTAGTATGAGTGAGTAAACAGACGAAGACTAAACGAATTTCAACCACTTTTCTTTGGTGTAAAACTACAACAATGGGAAGTGGTTAAAATTCGTCTCGTAACATTTCATCACCTGGTTGCACACAAATCGACCCACTAAAAAGTGTTATACTTGATATACTCTCCACTTTAGCTAAAGTGCGTTATCAATAGCGAATAAAATTAATTACGTTCACTAATTCGAATATAAGATCAGTTTTATTGCATGATCAGTGACATAATAGCACTCGGATTATGACATTAATGGCGATAACTGCCTGGTCGATAATAATCGCAAACGAAACACATTGTTATTAAGTAGCGATGAGTCATATGATTCAAAACCATGTCCGATGAAACAATAACAAAGTTGCGGAATTAACTTTATGAAATTTAGTTCACGTAAATTATTTCTTGTATGAGTTACAAAATATGTTTTTTTTTTTCGACGGGTCGTATTGAGGTCGTAATCAGTAGGTTTATATCCTATTATATCTATACTCTGCTAGTTAGGAGTCTCGTCTTTTCTATCCATCATCTAGTACTTTGCAAATTGCTCGTGTGTTATGTTGCAAGTTATATAAATATAAATATTGTCGGACAAATTACACAGCGCCATCTAGCCCCAAAGTAAGCGAAGCTTGTGTTATGGGTACTAGACAACTAAACATACGTAAATACTTTTTTTTTTGTAAATACATACTTAACATACATAGAAAATACCTACACCAAGACAAACAGACATGTTCATGCACACAAATGTTTGTACTGTGTGGGAATCGAACCCACGAGCGTTGGTGTCAAAGTAGTGTAACAACGCGTTTTACCACTGCGCCACCGAGCTCGTCGATATATATTTATACTACGTCGGGAGGCGTACAAACATACGGCCCACCTGATGTAAAGCGGGTACCGTAGCCTATCAACGTTAGCGATATATTAAGTATCACTCGAGCGATGCCTCCTCTGCTGCTTATACAGCAACTCCTTGGGAGCTTACTGGTGACCTCACTTACACGCAGGAACACAACAACCCTCTAGGGAGTTGTTATTTGGCTGCGGTTTTCTGTGAGGTGGAGGTGCTTATCCAGACGGGCTGCTTTGATGCCTCTCTTAAAACATCCAGACTAATACAAACAGACATGTTCATGCACACAAATGTTTGCCTTGTGTGGGAATTGAACCCACGAGCGTTGGTGTCAAAGTCGCGTTATTCACGACTGAGCCATCGAGCTCGTCATATGCCTGGACGAAGATACTTTTGATGTTACAGTTAAATTAGGTCGAGATACGTCGGTGTTAAAGGCGATGATAGAGATGGCGCATCAAAATATTGTCGGTACTTTACTGATTTTATTATATTTTTTTCTTTAAATGATTACTATTCCAGGTATTCCAAGACTCTTGCACACACGGATAATTAGAGCAACAAATACACAGATAAAACTTTTGGTTTTGGTTTCTATAATGTTATTAATGTCCACAGCAATTATAATCCTCTAAATATATTACATAATATTTATATGCAGACATAATAGTTGATGGAGATCAAGAAGTTTTTATCGGGCAGAGTAATAATTGTATGTACTAGCTTACATTAAATATTAAAGGCGACGTTACAAAAGTAAATCATACAAAATTTGTTAACATAGCATAATAACAACCAGGAAAAACGCTTATCTAAAACATGTAGAGAATGTGTCCCGATTTTAAATTTAGAGTAATAACTGGAAATATTTGTAGCACATGAAAGAAAAAGTGCAATCTGATTTAACTTAAACCACGTTCTTAATATAACCGTGGGACTTATTGAATAATAATCACGATCCCGTAACAAGCTACTTCTTTAAAGTCGTAATTTCAGCAACTATTTAATGAATCAATCGAACGCTAGGCGCTTTACAACAAAAAGAGATCTATCTATCTGTAACTTCACGCCAAATACCTTGCGGGGTAGCCAGACTCGGTCATTATAGACCTCACTCGCTTCTTTATAATATTCATAGCTTTTTCCATACACGCGCGCCGGTTTCTAGAGCTCCTGACATCACCTTATGGTAAAACACAATCAATTTTCTCATGGTAGGCAAGTCTTGACCATCCTCCGCTCCTATATCTTTCTATTATCGCGTTCTATATCTGTTTCATTCATTCTTCCTGCATTCTTTCTACATGTATTTTGCGCAATGCTCGCATTTTCACAAATATATTAGGTACATACTATAAAAATAGTAACCAGTCATGAGGTCGCCGACAGAAGTGAAAACTTAAAACTGGAACTCATAACTGCAGATATACTGTTAACATATGGTGACGCAAACCTACAAGATTTGCCTTTACCGAAAATCACTGAACGCATTAAAGTTGTTATCATTAAAAAAAGCCGTCAAGTGTGAGTCCGACTCGCGCACCGAGGGTTCCGTGAGAAAATATTTTCTCAATGTTTTTTTTCGTGATCTAACTACAAATTTACGGTTTTCGGATTTTTTCCTTTACTAGTGCTACATGACATTTCTTACACAAATTCATGATTCTATGTCAACAGGAAGTACCCTATATGTTTTCACTCCCTTGCGAGTATTGAAATATGCGCTTAAACGCGGTATAAACGGCCGTATTTTCTGATTGCGTTGACTTAGAAGTTTGATTTTTCACTGCTCGAAGGGATTGCAGACCTGAGTATTTGATATTAATTTCAACTTGATAGCTCCACCCGTCCCTAAGAGAAACGGTTTTTAAAACCTTTAATAATTAAGAATCACCGTCCTTTTACACGAATATCCCAATATATATTTTGTATTGGGTCCCGCTCCCTCGCAATGGCATGTGATCGTTATATGTATAAAGTACCAACTGACATTATTTTAATGTTGCTTATGTCATTGTGATGGAAAATAAAAGATTTATTATTACTATTAAAATGGAAAGTAATGTCATGGTAATGTTTTTAGGACTCATGTATGTATGAAACACATGAAAAATAAATGCAGGGCAGCCTGTGAAGTCAGAAACGATAAATTTGACAGAGCTAAAAGTTTTCAAGGCATACATACAATAATTTAAACGGTAAGGCTATTATTAACCCTGCTGATATAGCAAATATGTTCAATGAGTTCTTCATTGAAATTCCAATGAAAACAAATGCACAAGGAAACCAATAAAACATACGTAAAAACTAATAGGATAAGTAAGAGCATTTTTCTGAAGCCTTGTAGCAGCGATGAGATAACGCGACATATTAACTCACTAAAAATATCATTTCAGTTGGCTATGACAATATCTCGACGATAATTCTAAAATCTTGTCCAGACATTATTGCTGCCGCTTTAACGGATTCAGTAAACAAATCATTAACGCAAGGTAAATTATAAAATCTATAGTTAAACTGCTACACAAAAAGGGAAGCACACTCGAAATTAACAACTACAGACCGCTAGCTCTCAATCAGATTTTTTCTAAAATCTATGAAAAAGTTATGTACAAGCGTCTTATAGAGTTTCTTAGTGAATTTAACATTAGGGAGGGCAAAATGTTTTTCAAAGAAACACACTTGTCAAAGCCATTACGGAAAACGTTGACAAAAAAACGAATTACCGTTATTTTCCTAGATATGAACAAAGCTTCCATCATGGTAGATCATGAAGTCTTACTAGACAATTGTGAAAGGTACGGTATTAAGCTCTGGATAAAAAGTTATCTTTGTCAAAGATTAAAATGTGTTGAGATTAGGTGTCGTGACGAGAATCTCTTATATACATCAAACCGATCAGACTACAAATACAACCATACAGATGTCCCACAAGGTGGTGTGCTCTCGACACTTCTATTTCTCTTCTACATAAACGATCTGCCAAATATTACAGCTGAGCAATGCGTTCTTTTCGCCGACGACATTTCTATTGTAATACCGGAAAATAATAACGAAGACTATGAATTTAAAATTAATACCGCATTAGATAAAATAATAAATTGGTTAGAGTGAAAGCAACTACGCGTCAAGCTACAGAAAACTAAATATATACAATTTTCAAATTACAGTACGTACGCTAAACAAATAATTGGAAAAGAGGATATCGTCAAATTTTTAAGTCTCACTTTGGACAAACAATGTAACTGGAAATTTCACATAAATGACATCAGCACAAGAATAAATAAAATCGTGTACGCTCTAAAAAGATTGCGTAGCACGGTCGGAGAAAACGCTGTGATAACAGTCACGGCTACGTGGGTTCAGTTCTAAGATACGGGATATTACTATGGGGAAATTTGATACACAGAAATAAGGCACTTTTTATACAAAAAAAACGAGCGTATACGTATATATGCGATCTGTGGAATAAGACCCATGAAATTGTCCAGGCCGTTATTCAAAAAAATAAATATTCTTACTGTCACGTCTTTATACATTTTGGAAATAGGTATATTTGTTAAAATTATTTGAAAAAATCAGTTATAACAGTAGGTACACTTAGCGAGACCCCGACAAATTAAGAATGCCTATATGTCAGAGCAATCTATTACAAAGAAACTACTTGATTAGTACTGTTAGAATTTAGAATAGGAAACCTCAAGGGATTAGACAAATGCAATTCAAGCGATTTGAACTTAAAAAGTGGCTTGTCATAAACAGCTTTTATTCTTTGAGAGAATTTGGTTGCTAGCTATTTTGACTAATAATATGAAAATGCGGAAATATTATCAATATTTATTTTAATATTTGTAATGTTATAATAAAGTTTTTTTATATGCTGTGTTACCACCATTAGAGGCATCGCACGAGTGATACTTAATGTATTGACAGCGTCAATAGGCAACGGTAACCGCTTTACATCAGGTGGACCGTATCCGTACGCCCACGACGGTGTATAAAGAAACATTATAGTTAATATTTTATTCATTGATTCTGTACTTATTACTTTAAATGCCTATCACTATTTCTAATAAAAACATTATTAAAAATAATGTTTGTTCAATTTCTTAATAACAAGACTTTTTGTAGTAAGTTAAAAATTCAATTTTAAAAAGTATGTATGCCTTCGTGCGTGAGTCTCAGCTCGCGCTTAACACCTTTAGTATCGGCTATGTTGAACACGCACCAATGCAAAAAAATGTATTTTGTACGATAATTGTATGTTGATTTTCGGTAATCACCTTCACTCACGATTGATATACTTTTCAGGTCAAGTGTATTTTATTCTGTCCTTTAAAAGTCAATGTAGATGGTATTTTATGAATGTACAGTAATGTAATATTTTACGAAACTCTTTATTTGCACCAATAAAAAAATAACGTATTAAATTCATCGCACGCTATGTCTTTTGGCGTATTAGGATAACTTAAAAAAAACGTGAAAACCAGGACAAGTGAGAGTCTGATTCACATACGTAGAGTTCAATATTGGCAATCTGATCAAGATAACTACCGAAACTATACCATTAAGTGTGGTAGAAGTATCTGTATGATTTAACGTGTGAAAGAAAACAATACAAGAATGAGAGATAGAAGGCATTATACAGTGTTTATTACAGGGTCCGAGCGTTGTACAACGTGTGTGTGAGCGCCTGCGTATTACTAAGGATAAGGCGTCATAACAACCGTGGCGTACTGTACACGTGTATTATTTACCGAAAATGAATGCAAAATATTGTCATGATTATCGGAAAAAAGAAAAGAAATATGTAATATACATATATGAATAAAATGCATAATAATTTTAAACTTGGTATCAATATTATCATAAATAAACTCTATAATTATCCTATTCCTGAAATTCTACACTCGTCTCATTATCTTGAAGTTCACATTTTTTAAAGTTTCATTTCTATCGCGTGTGAGCTGCACACATGTTTTGTTTTATTTTATTGAATGTCGGGTCGCAATCAAGCATACGGCTCATTGTTATGTGAAGTGGTTGCCATAGCCAATATATGCTTGTAATACATATCGCTCGTGCAATGCCAACTTCGCTTTTAACGCAGCAACTCATCAAAAACCTAATGGTAACCTCACTACCTCGCAGGAACACAACAACTGTTTAGGTAGTTATTATTTATCGCGGTGTTCTATGTGATGGAGGAAAGTTCTCAGTAGGCTGATTTGATGCAACGTACGTATCCTTCGTTTTAGCCTTGGTTTTAAACAGCAGGATGCACCGCAAGTAGTTAAGGTTGCATATAACTCTTAAAACGGTAGTGAGACGAAAACTTAAAAAATCAATTGTATAAAAATTCTGGCTGTCTATAATTATCTGGAAGATATCTCCTATACACGATAAATCCATCATTGCACATTTAAAATCTAAATTACATTATATTAGTACGTAGTTTATGCCACTGCACTGAAACGATGGTCATTATAACACGAGTGTTTGTTTCTGCTCGGCTGCGCCTCATGTTAAAATGGATTAGCACGTGCGTTACAATTACCTTTCAGGGGTAAAAACCTTCGACTTTTTTTCCTATGTAACCTTCAGACTGACGTTTTAAAAAACAAACAATTTGATATATTTAGATATATCGATGTTGTGATTCAAATGTATTGTCGACGCAGCATATGTTGTCCAAAGTGTCGATGAGTTATATGTTAGGTACATAAGTTTTCTTACAATTGAATAATGAAGTAATGTAATCTTAATAAAATTTATGTGTACATATTTATAGAAGTCTCAGCAAAAAATAACCAATGATTCTATTTGAACTGGTCACCCTGGATTTACGCACTATTTCCATGGGAAATTTAGCCACTGCTTGTTTCAGAGATTTCTTAAGAGACACAATGTCGGCGTGTCGTTTCAAGCAGGCAAAGGCTTAGATCTGGGCTAGACGAGGGCTTCAGTCTTCAGCTCTTATAAAGTCCGGAACATTGCTTTCGAGCTAGGCTTTGATAGTTCGTGCCTTGTGACGAGGTGCAGAATCCTGCTGGAAAGTCACAGGTACATTTTTAAAAAGTGTATTGCTGAGAGGTTTCACAACACGATCCAAGCTAGTCTCTTGATGCGCTTTTGCTGAAAGCTTCACTCCTTTTCCAAAAATGAAGCTTTGTAAGCTTGATAAGACACCTCCCACCAAACCGTTATAGAGGCAGGATCATACATTCTTTTGAGATTTTTTGAGGAATTTTATTAATTTGCTGTTCCTATAGCAGCGTCGGTTTTCAATATCACTCTCAACACTAATCGTAACACTCTTTTTCAATATAATAATTACAAGTTACACGAACAACTGAAAATTCTATAAAATATGGCGGGATACCAAATTCAAATTTTACAAAGATTCGTATTACAAAACTTTTCTCAGTTGAACTGTATTGAAAAGTTGTATGAATTTTTTCATTACGCAACTGCTGTTTTCTGGAATGACGTTCCTTATGATACTGATTGCAGTTTTAAAATTAAAACATTTCGGAATGGGAATAAAAAAAATACCTTTTTTGTCATTTATCTGTGCTATAAAACTACAATATAAATTTGCTTAATAGCACAGGAACTACCACATTGGGCTATTATAACTAGGTATATTAACTTGTTATTTCGTAAACATGATAATTCGATGAAAATACGAGGCTGAATTGTTATTTTTTTCTATCCGCCATTACAAGCATATACAAATCTCTAACAATGAATGAATGGGTGAATGCTTTTTCTTCACCTGTATTCTATTATGCGAGTTAAACTCTATGGACGTCGTTTGTTCCTGGCTGCATTTCTTGTAAATCACGCAACCAAATATTCACACGTTCAAAGTCGTAACCTAAATGTCATAACGTAACGTAATTTGCGTACACATATTTCAAACGTTGAAAAAACAACATGTATTTATAAATATGTAACTGTACCCACATTATTATAAATGCGTCTGGTTTTGTCTACGTATGTTACTTATCATAACTAAACTGCTAATAGTTCGTAAGTAATTTGGTACAGAGTTAACCTGGGTTATGAAAAAGATGTTACTTATTGTCGCCTCATGGGATCCATATGCATGCGTCAGAAATATACAATGAAGTTACAGTCCAACTGCACTAATATATGAACATTTTCCAAACTTACTTTTTTACGTTACGTTACTCGTACACAAAACATTCGTTTTCGTTTAAGAGTTCATCACCATCTCCGCGATGAAATACCTCATGTCTCTAATTAAATAACTACAAAAGTAAATGGCAAACAAAATCCTATTTTTCTAGCGCAGACAGAAGATCTAGTTATATATAAATGGTGGTATGTGTACAGTGCTCCAAAGAGTTGGAAGAGACATTTACTTCCAGGTTGTTTTCGTCGGTCACATAGTAAGAACGCATTAAGAAATGTCAAATCACTTTGAGCTCGAATACGGGTTGAGCTTTGTGATATGGTTCAAAGTCGAACTGTGGCAATTGGTAAAGATCCCAAAAACCACTTCTGGCCTTTTATGAAGATCAGAACGTAAGAAGATCTTAAAACCTAAATAAATAGAACTACAATATATACTGGCATGATTGTCTCATTAATAACATTGTTCAAATCTACCAAGCTAAGATATTGTCACTGGTAGTAACCAAAGTCACGTACAAACATTGGACCTGTAATCTCATTATCAATGTTTTCGAAACCGACGCTTTCGGTAATTCAAGTGTTTTATAGGACAAGTGTTTCGTAACACATATGTGACCGAATGCTCGTAGGTATGCATACTCCATACAGAGTACAGTACATAGTCTGTAAATTAGGCGAGACCGACAGGTTTCCCTTCCAACCTTCTATTAATTGTACCTACTATATACGATAGAGCAATTTACCGCGAGTCTTTATTAGTAACGCGTTCCTACTACTACGCAGTAACCAGTGGAGACCTTTAAGAGATGCAGAGCGTAACAAAGCATCTCATTTGGCGAAATACCTTTACCTCACAGATAATCGCAGCCAAATAATAACTCCCTGTAATGATATTATGTTTCTGGCAGTGAATGAGGATATCAGTAAGGCTCTGAGGAATTGTAGTATTAGCTGTTCATAAAAATGCATCGCCGGAAGCTCAAGCTACCCTGTTTTTAATTTTATATGTTTTTGTATGCCATTGAGGTAGTAAACAAGCGTATGGCCTGCCTGATGGCAAGAAGTTACCATAGCCTATGGACGCCAGTTCATGTAACTGGTGGCAACGCATGATTTACATGAACTGAGAACATGAGAACTTCCATTTTTCTTTGCAATATTCAGACAGGTATGTAACTTGAACGAAGTCGCGGGTGCAGTTTATCTTATGTATTACAATAATTCTAAATAAAGATATAATAAGCATGTAATAATTTAATAATATAAAGATACTTAGATGAAATCATCGTGTTAGGAATCTCACGCCATCAAATTATACGTGATGGCCATTAATATGATATAGCACCTCTAAAAATACCATACATGTGTTCCGCATTAACTGCGAAGCTCAATCCGTTAGGACATATACTTAGGAATATAAATTAGAGAGGGCTGGCCTTATACTGACAAGAGATGTATCCGTGAAAGGAGTGACTCGAATGCGTAACGGAGAAAGTTCTGATTCACACAATTTTATTGTAAATTATCAAAAAGCGAATCTTCTTCACATTCATTAGTAACGTAGGTGTAGTTTATGACAGTTTAGACGAAGGTAACCTGTACGTTACTATCACGCTGATAACATTCCATTATACATATATTAATAATTATGTTTAACTGTAAGTCATATGCCCATTGTGAATATTTTTTTGGCATGATGGTTTTTGAATGTTAAAGGAACAAGTGAGGTGTGAAAGTCATGTGATGCTCGGTTCTTCCTGCCTACCCCGCAAGGGATTTGGCGTGAAGTTATTTAAACCAACTTTAAACGGAAGATGTTCTCAAATTCACCAACATGTTTTTGTTTTGTTTTACAATATTATCCCATATTTTGAACTGATTTTAAAGATCTTAACGTGAGCTTAAGATCTTGGTTAGTTTCTGGTTCCATATTTTCGACTTCACTGAAGCCAAAAGATTTGTGAGTTTTGCTGTGAAGTTTAGAGCATTCGATTAGAGCCCATATAAGTCCCATTTTTGAAGTCTATGTAGATCATTGAAGTAATAAAGAAAGTTTTTACCGTTATATTTACATTTTACTACTATGACGAGCGCGTTAGTCAAATGGTTAACATTGGCTACTTTAACACCAAGGATAATGGGTTCGATTTCCATACAACATAAACATTTGCGATTATGATGATGAATATGTCTCTTTGTCTTGGTATTAAGAAAGCTACACTACTGTTACTGGGGAAGTACCGCCGCTTAAAAACACCCAGACAAAGACAAATAGGCATGTTCATGCACACAGATTTTTGTCCTGTGTGGGAATCGTACCCACGAGCGTTAGTGTCAAGTAGCGTTATTAAGTACTACGCCACCGAACTCATCAAAAGTACCTCAACCGCACAGAAAACCATAACCAAATAACTAGTCCCTGAAGGGTTGTTGTGTAGGTGTGAATTGCCAGTAAGCTCCTGAGGAGTTGTTGTATTAGCAGCAGGGCTAGTAACGTGTGAGCGATGCTGCCTGTTCAAGCACTCATAAGTTACGGCAACGACTTTACATCAGGTGGATCGCATGCTGCTATGCCCCCCCGACGTTGTATATAAAATATTATTAGTATTTTTCTTGGCTTTCCAGCGTGCTAGATGCAAATGATAAACTAATATTAAACGGCGGGGACAATGACTTCAAGAAATTCAATTAGAAAAAGTGTCGAATTAATTTTGCGGTGCTGTGAAATATCGAGATTTCGATAAAACGTGTTACTGTACACTATTTAAAATATGCAATGAACCGGAACATCGATAGTTGAAAATGTAATCGGAGCCAGGAGCGCTTTGCATTTTAGCATAAATTGGGCAGCGGATGCCTGATGGCATTTCGTAAGTGACACAGAAAACTGATCACCGATCTATTTGGCGCAACTCTGTCGCTTGCGGGATGTAACTTGAATAAAAACAGTTTGAAGGCAGTTGCATCTGCTGTTACGAAAACGATCGTTGCATGCTTAATTCTCATGGCATAAAATAAATTTACTGATTTGCCTCTTAGGTAACGTTGAGTTTGTAAGTATCTAGCAAAATATTCGATTTGATCACATAACTATTGATTGCATTTCTAAATTGAGTCAATATTATCGTATACATGTTTTTCCCTTAGCGTTAGGTGGTATGTGATTACACGGAGAGTTACATGATATGTAAAGGCTGCCTTATTGCTTCAAAGAATCACTTGCAACACATTAAGTATCACTCCAGCGATGCCACCTTTGCTGCTTACACCTCACTGATTCGAACACATCAACCCTCCAGGGAATTGTAATTTGGTTCCAATTTTCTCTGAAGTGGAGGTACTTTACCAGACGGGTTCCTTTAATTGGCGGGGTCCGCTACCTAAGCCTAAGGATTTCGTGAAGATACTGATTTTTACATGGAGCGACTGTCGTCAGACCTCCGCAGCCCAGAGGGTAAGATCACACGTCAATCGAAATATAATTTCTTAAACGTACGGGTTTCCTCACGATGTTTTCGTTCACCGCTATGCAAGAGATAAATTACAAATATGATAAACCTGAAAACACGAATTTAGTGGTACATGCCAGGATTCAAACCGAACTGAACTACAATTGGATTGTACGAGTACCCAACTTACAGTTAGTAAAACAAGATCTAAACCAAACCTAAGATGGCCTTGCTTACTTTTGATTTTAACCATACAACGGACCTAAATCGGGATTATAGTCAGACCTAAAATTGACCAAGCAAGACATAAACCGGACCTTAACTGTAGCCGAAGTGGACCTAAAAGAACGTAAGTTAGATCTAAATTGGAGCTAAATTACCTAAACCGGACCTACGCAAGACCTAAGCTTAACGTACGTCGAACCTTAGTCCGACTTTTTTTTCTCGTCCTGACTTGTTCACTGCTGATGTATGAGTAGTGGGAGCGGCGGCTGATGCGAAACTGCTTAGCATCTACAACAAATGTCTCGAGTTATCGAACTTTTTCGAATGATGGAACTTGACATAAAGTGGTCCTGGGTAAACTGGGAAGGAATGACTACTCGAGGCCTAAGTAAGCTCCCAAGGAGTTGTTGTGTAAACAGCAGAGGAGGCATCGCGCGAGTGATACTTAATATATCGCTAACGTTAATAGGCTACGGTACCCGCTTTACGTCCGGTAGGCCGTATGCTTGTACGCCTCCCGACGTAGTAGAAAAAAATGCTTGGTGGCCGGCAACAAACTGCTGGCTTTTAGAAGACACCGACCTTTACCTGGCTTACGCTTCACCCCTAGCGGACGTAAATCACCTAGGCCAAAGTACATAAACGTAACCTAAGCCCAATGCTTCTTGAATAATGTGTTCAGAAATTAATATGAAACCCCTTCTTTTTTTGAAATAAAAATATAAATTCTTTGGTTTTTGGTCTGTCAGTTTAACATTTTGAATTGTCTGTAATTAAACGAGACCCCGTCTGTATATGAAATACTTTTAGAAAAAATAATTACCATTACCATTGGAAAAATATACAAAAAAATATACCACAAAAACTAACGCTCAAGAATTGCAAAACTTTTAGTTACAGTAATATTACAGGTAATATCATCTAAAAAAATAATATACTTTGTGTGCTTCCGCCATGTTTGGCGTCATTTTACGGAAATAAATTTACAGGTAATTTAATCTGAACTATTTGTTAATAGTTTACATTAAATTACCTGCAAATTTATTTCCGTAAAATAATGCCCGATTCTATAAACTAGGTTTATTATAAGCTGTTGTTGTTGTAAACTCTTTATTGCACAAATATACATAACATATACTGTTACAAATGTTTAGTATGTACAAAGCGGACTTAATATACATGGAAAAATATTTTAAGCATATTGACGAATTCTGACAGTGACCTTACTCCTGCGGGATTGCTGCGGCTCTAACAGAGTTGGCCACGCACAAGTTATACTCTTTATATTGCAAAAGATCATATCATCAACCAACGGCTTGATTCAAGGGCATTATACACCTACTCATAAAAGTATTATACACGACTAATCCAAAGAAAGGAGCATAATATTGCTATCCGAATGTATGAAAATGAACGCAAATATATGTTGTCTTTATTGCACATAACAATATTATCAAACGGCATTATCAATATAAAATATAAATATTATAAGAAAAATTTCTATACAATAAAATATTTACAAAGTAATTGATTTGCAAAACATCGCCGGCGATAAATTTTAGTTTGAAAGTACCCCTGTACATCGCAATCGCGCGTGGATTGTCAATGACCATCTGTTGCGTCGGCGCATTGGTCGGGGGCTCTTGCACGTCAGTCGTCTCGAACACTTTCGTTGAAGCCCGCAGCCTTCGACTCGCTGCCGCCGCTTTGCATCCGCAGTGCTCTCGCTGGCGCACCACTGTTAACACGCAGCCAACAATAAATATAAAACTATTTATTATATATAACAAATGACTGAAAGCTCGATATACACAAACTGGTTCTGTGCTCGACTATTGTGCCTCATGGTATCAGTGATCTAGTGGACAGGTACATCTAGTGTTCGAAGAGGAGTGATCCCTGCATGATGATGACGAGGTAAGTACTTATTTACCAGCATGTAATATGTTTCAAATACTGAAATTGAAAATAGGTCAGATATATTTTTCATATTACCTGAATTGGTATAGGCTATAATATATAATTCAAGTAATCATTTTCGAATTTTTAACCTTAATGATATTATTTATGAAAATGTACCAATTCAATTATCTTTCAAAAAGTCATACAAGGGAATTCCGTAATGTAACGAAAGCGCGTTGAAGTCTAATGTTACGGGCGATCGTAGCTGCTACGGCTGGCCGCTACAACGTCTGCGTAGCAGGAAGGTGTGCTATTTTAAAATTAAGACCGTTTTATCAATACAATATAATATAGTTTTATTAATAACTTTTCACATACCTCGGTGTGGCTACGAAAGTATTTGTGGCGAGCCTATTACATGACGCAACTACAAACAATTCGCATTTGTAACTATATACAAAAAGAGAAATGCAAAAGTGATTTTATCACCTTTTCATATTTTTATTACTAAATCGTGAAATATATTGAAATCGAATTTGATACAGAAGACCAGGCCAGAGACCAGGTAAATGGAATAAAGTAAAAATAAATATCGATTATTTTACTTTAAATGAGTTTAGGCTATTCACCACGGCATGAAAAACCCTTTCATGAGGAGGTAAACTGAAATTTAATGTTAAATAAAATTGCGATTCGGACTTCACGCATAGAACATTATTCCTTGTCGTATCGTATACTTTGAAGAATGAATTTGTATATTATTATTATGTAATTTAAGCTAGTGAAAAGTCGGCAATAACGAGGACATTGCCGTTTATTACATTTTTAGAATTTTAATTTTTCAATAATCATTTTTTTAATAATATCTTGTATCGATTACGAGAAGAAATAAATATCTTGTTAATTAGGATTGATAAAAATATTTATTTTCATGCCCATAATGATTACATTATTGAAATTTAATGTATTATTTATTATGTTGAAGTATTGACTATCTTCGTTTTTATTCTTGTTATATGTAATAAGTTCTGGAACATGGTTTAGTTAGACTATGGCTATAGCTAGGTACATAGTTGATGACCTTCGGGTTACACTCACGTATTATACATACTTTGTCATATCATGGTATAAATAATTCTAAATATTTTATACATGAGTTGACTTCCACATATAATATAAAGGGGTTGATTTCAAGAAAATCCTGAGAAGAATAAAATGGTTATTGGCAAGTAAAGTAACCACTCTCAGCGAGAAATGCTGACTTAAATTGAATGGTTTTCTACGTTGAAGTAACGGAATGGTAAATAAAGCGTTTATTACTCAAAAAATGGGTGTACAAGTAATATGTCACATACCATGCAGATCAACCATGCAGACTCTATTTTAGACTTTTAAAATTACTTCCCTTATAGCGTTAAAAGTTTAATAAAATTTAAAAATCCAAGGATTTAACAAATAGCAGTAAAAGAGAACCTAACAGATTAATTTTGCATTAGTATACCTGCACAAAAAACCGCTTCATAAAGAAATATTATTTGAAAAGTATTAATATTTCATGTACCAGAAGTATGAATGTATACCTTATTAAAGTAAATTTAGGAAAAACTACTACTAGAAAAACTGTAAATATTAGTTCAGTCTTGATTAAGTTGACGCATAGGTAGACGTAGTTTATTTAGTTAGGCAGTTAGTTGATACTATCATCAACATAAACCCTTACATGCTTTGCTTATAGCTTCATATTGCTCTTGACCAGTTCTATTTCATCATATTTATGGCAACTAAATAACTGGGATTTACATTAGTATCTGGTAAACAATCGTCATACGAAATTAAGTGTTACATTATTATATGAATACATTATTTCAAAAGCAGCCTCCACGCCTACACTGAGTAGCGAACGAGAGAGCATCTTTCGAAGGTTGTTCATACACTTACTATTACTGTATAGACTATGATCATAATTTTGTTAGACTTATCTCTTCCAACCCTAACGGAAATCAAACCTGTTTTTTATGTCCGGCCGTACGTTCTAATCACAGACTATGGCAATATTTTTTTTATGTATTCCAATTATATCATGGTAACATTTCCCATACAATTTTCGATATTGTCTGAAATACTCCGGACAATACCTGTAAAAGCTAAAGTGAAATCGAATGTCTTTTTTTCTAAAAATTGTACTAGTTTGACTCCATTTAAAATATTAAATAATGCTTCTTATACTGTTCTTCTATTGTGTGGTCAAGTCAAACAAGACTGCGGCGCGCCTGATAGTGATCAGCTACCATATAATGTGTACTCTAGTAACATAAGGGTATTCACACGCACATCGCCAACCAAACTTCACTATCTTCTTTTTAAATTACACATTCTGTAGTCGCGTCACAACAAAATCCTCTCTGGAACCCTGTAAAAGTCTCAAAAGTTATAATAATTTGCATTGTTAGTAAAAGCTTATATTTAGGTTCCGTTTGGGCAGAAATGAGTCATCTTAAGAGCCTAAGGTAACTTCTTCTACGCGTGGTGCGCTGTGCTAAATTTGAGCACAGTGATATTTAATGCGTCCAACTAGAGTACCTGCATCTTTCCGAAGATCGCAGCCCAATAATAAACTTTTTCTGGTGTATTATTGCACTACGGCGAGATCATCAGGAAGATGATGATGAGCAAATGCTGCATTAGCAGTGGAAACGAAAACGCGCCAATGATACTATAGATGTCACAGCCATGTAGGGGTTATAGTGGCCACTTTATATCATGCCGACTACATACTTCTTTGCATCCCGAGTTGTGTAGAATAAACCAACAATATTACAAATATTATTTATTGCACCAAAGTAAAATTTACTTTGACATGTTTAGTCGCTTTGGTCTAGAACACAACTAGGGATAATTTTGTGATGATTTACGTTATTAATTCACGAATCGACAAAGTAAGTATTCTAATGAATGACGCATGGTCATTCAATCCGTTGCTAATGTACGGACTGCGAATACCGATATTTATTTTACACCTAAAATTGAACTTGAGCCACTCGTGGATTAAACTTTCCCACCCACAGGCGTACTGTGGAGTTGAAGCGTGCATAGACATTTTTAACTTATAAAATCTGTCTAAGATTATCTGTTTTATATGTTATTTAACATAATTTACATCAAACTAAACAAAAATGGAGAATTAGTGCACCATCTGTCGATAGAAGACTTTTGAGGAGGATTAAGAAATGTCTCTCTATCTCTCTCTCCCCCATTCTAACATATACAAAAATTGCCGAATTAAAAACATATGATTATTCTTCTTATAATTTGTAATAACGAGTTACGATTTAGTTATATGTACCATGTATCTTGAAATGCATACAAATTAATGTAACACATATATTCCGAGTGCATTTGTATATCTGTATCAAAAAACAAATAAGCTTACGGCCTATCTTATGGCGCGCAGTCACCACAGTGTTCATAGAAGTCCTTTGGAATTGCACAATACAGTTCCAAGGAACATTAATGGTGTCCCCTGCCCATTGGTACTTGGGAAGCCGTGTGATTGAAGGAAGCTGTAGACATTTGACGAGCTCGGTGGCTCAGTCGTCAAAGACGCGACTGTAACACCAACGCTCGTGGGTTAGATTCCCACACAAGACAAACTTTTGTGTGCATGAACATGTCTGTTTGTCTTTGTCTGGATGTTTTAAGAGAAGTAGGGCGCATCAAAGCCCTCCTTTTCTGCTTACACAACAACTCCTTGGGAGCTTAATGGTGACCTCACTCACACGCAGGAACGCAACAACCCTCTAGGGAGTTGTTATTTGGCTGCGGTTTAGTGAGGTGGAGGTACTTCACCAGACGGGCTGCTTAGATGCGCCCTACCTCTCTTAAAACATCCAGACCAAGACAAACAGACATGTTCATGCAGACAAATGTTTGCCTCGTGTTGAAATCGAACCCACGAGGGTTGGTGTCAAAGACGCGTCATCCACGACTGAGCCACCGAGCTCGTCGTCGTCATCGTCGTGTTGTTTTTAAGACAGGTAGGGTACATTAAAGCAGTCCGACTGGGGAATTACCTCCACCTTACAGAAAACCAAAGCCAAATACCAACTCCCTGAAAGGTTGTTGTGTTTCTGCGTGTGAGTGCGGTCACCAGTGAGCTCCTAAGGAGTTGCTGTGTTAGCAGCAGAGGTGGCATAGCACCGGTATTATTTAATGTACCTATTACAAGCGTTCATAGGCTACGCTATCAGGTGGGACGTAGGCTTGAATGCCTCCCGACGTTGTATAAAAATCTTCATTTTATATTACATACAACTAGGGCACGATTCCAGACATTCTTTTGCATTCAAATATAACAACCTGCTGCTCTATATGATATATTCGCAGCGTAACTGCAGTATTTAAAAATCTATACGTTTAGATAAAAAAAATATTACTTGAAAACATGCTGCAAAAACTAAATCAAGCAGTTTGCCTACATTATATCGTGCAAAATTACATGCTATTTTAATCAAGTGAACTTTGGAAATACAATGTGGTAACTGGTCTGATGTAACCCTGCGCATCGCACTTGACTCATAGAGTGGTGACCTCTTACTTAATTTACTACTTAGGTACTATTGCATTATCAAGTTTATTTTATCTTGATGGGTCATACATATTTATTTTCACTCTCTGACACTGTAGAACAACAAGTTATAAAATTACCATTACAAAATTTATCTTCTCGATTTCAGCTTAAATGACTTTTTATTAATTAGTGTAGATAAATATATAGATATATATATATATACATATATATATATATATATATATATATATATATATATACATATATATATATATATATATATACATATATATATATATATATATGTGTTGTTTGTGTATATGTATGTTAAGTATCTGTGTACATAACATTTATCAGGCACTTACAGCTATTCCGTACCTAACAATATATCCCACTGTTGGAGGTTGGCTGGAAGAGATCTCTTTTAGAGATAAGCTCGCCTTTGCGAACGAAATACTTTAAATCTGTATCTATATAGTGTTTTTGTGCAATAAAGGATAATAATAATAAATATGGTGCTCTGTCCGGTCTACTCAATTCTAAATAACACTCTCTCTATGGAATACTGAAAATATAAAAATCAATATCTCTCATGTATGTGTGTTTTATCAGAAGGTGATGTCAGGAGCCTTAGGAACCGGCGAGCGTGCATGAAAAGAGCTATGAATGTGAAAGAAGCGAGTGAAGTGTGTAAGGACCGCGTCTTATGGCGCTCGGTTCTCTCTGCCTACCCCGCAAGGGACCTGTGTGAATATATACAATATCTCTACGACTGTCATTACCATCAACTTCAATCTGATAATTCTTATAAGAAGAAGAGCTTCTCCACTTGTCCCTTTTTGGCCTGAGGTCGAACACCTTTACAATTCGTGCTGCATATTTATGGAAAAATACATCTGACTCTTTCATAGGAATTCCGAACTAATTCTTCTTCAAAGAGAAACAATTTGCCTAAGTTGTGAATCATCCATCAAAGTCAAAGTCAAAGTCAAAGTCAAAATCTTTTTATTCCGTAAAAATGGCTACATTTGTTTGGAATCGTCACAATTTTTTTCCCTACCGTGCAGTTCATGACTAGGTGAGCACTGATAAAAATACTGCCAAATCCATGTCATATTTAGGATGTCTCCGTGTGTATCTTACTGAATCCGATGGCTTATATTGCTAAAGAGAAAGGCGATTTACTGGGTAATTCTTCACCTCTATCTTGACTGCTATGTTGCTATCCCGTGGTACAGTAATTAACACAAAAGCCGTTGCTCCGATAACATGGACATAAATTTTGATGTTGTAGGCTCTGTGATATACCTGACAATTATTTTTGCTCCATGTTAGTGTTATGTTGTTAGTTGATAGTATTAACTAGGTTATGCAAACGACAGCATCATGGACTACGTCGTGCTATTTATTTATACCACTAAACAAGCATACAGCTTGTCTGATAATAAACTGTTCCCGTAGCCTATAAGCACTTACAACACTAGAGGCTTCACTCGTGCGTTGCCGAACTTTTAAAAACTTCTTCACGCCTTTTTTGAAAAGGAACGTTGTAGTCTCAGGAAAACCTCGGCAAGGAGTTGTACAAATTATTATGAAGGCCGTGCTGACATTCCTCGTTTCTTAGTAGATGAAAGCTACAGGACTAGGGTTTATCGCCTTCAAAATCGCTAATACTATCGCTGCACAGTGTGTAAAACATGAACAGTTGTTTCAAAGCGACTGATTTAACTGCGAACCTGGCTAAGAATCGTAATGACCCGCTCGTGAATGCTCGATTTTAAACATTTCCGTGAAGGTGATTATATCTCTATCTTGCTAACTCTACTATCGTTGGAAATCTTCTCCTAGCGATAAATTATTTTAACTGCAAAAAATTGCTCACACAAATGTTCCGGGAATATCAGTTTACTATGTGCATTTTTATCAACCAATTACGAATTACGAAAATAAAAAAGAGTTATTATTTTATTCTAAGGTTTAATCCGAGTTTCTTGAACTATATTCACTGAAGTAAACTTATTTTCTGCGCAGAAAATAAAATAATAATATTTTATTTATAAACTTTATATATATAATTCTTATGTACGCTTGTATGGTGCTGACTTCCTCCTTAGAGGCGGGTCCAATTTTGATGCCTCTATAGTTTAAATTCACAATTGGACACGGTAGGTGGTGCTGCAACCGGCACCGTTAGGAACCGGCCTTTTGGGCAACAAGTCCCCGGTTCGAAACCAGGCATCTACCACTAAACTCATGTTTTCGGATTTATGTTCCTTATTATCATCATTTGTTATTTTACATATTTGTTATTATCATTTGCTCGGCGGTGATGGAAAACATTGGGAGGAAATCCGCATTTTTTTATTATACTACGTCGGGAAGCATACAAGCATACGGCCCACCTGATGTAAGGCGGGTATCGTAGCCTATTACCGCTTGCGATATATTAAGTATCACTCGCGCGATGCCTGCTCTGCTGCTTACACAGCAACTCCTTGGGAGCTTACTGGTGACTTCACTCACACGTAGGAACACAATAACCCTCTAGGGAGTGTGTTATTGGCTACGGTTTTCTGTGAGGTGGAGGTACCTTCCCTGACGGGCCGACCTAATGCGCCCTACCGCATCCTCCGCATGTCCAAGAAATTATATTTCGTTAGACGTTGTGACCTATCTAAGAAAAGTAACTGGTTTTCCCTCTGGGTTGTGGAGGTGTGATGGCAGGCGCTCCATATCAAAATCAGTATCTTCGCCAAATCTTTAGGCTCAGGTAGCGGACCCGCCGATCCTAATGGATTGAGAAGCGGGATAACGCTAAGAAGAAGAAGCGGTGGCGCTGCAATTAGGTTTCAAGACTTTTTAGTTCTATCGTGGGGTAGGGCAACGTCTGTTGGGTCCGCTAGTTCTCTATAAAAATAAGACGAAAGATCGGGCAATATTTCGCTAATTTAGATATACGAGCCTTAAATTATCCTATATTTACATGTTTTGTCTACATCGATTTTCGTCAATCACATGCCTATTACATGCGAATATAAATAATCACCTGTTAGTTTTATTTGGCATGATGTTTGTAACAATGAGGTATAAGTGGTGTAACTAAAGTGTTAGACACAGTGTAAAACATTTATTCGCACCTTGTTGTTGGCTATTGAAATCACGCAATAGTGATGAAGTATAGCTGTTTCATGGATGTGATCGTGGGATGTCGCACGCTGTATTAAAATTGCCTAACATTGCATATAAATATTAAAAATAAAAGTTAAATAGCAAGCAAGCTTATTCAAGCTAGAACCCTCATCTAGCTATATACTTATATATTAATAATTGCTAACAATTCTCATAGCCAATCGATTTAACCACCCTCGAGGTCAAATTTCGCAAATCGCAATTAGGTAATTAATGCCAGCACCTTGTGTGTGCAAAGCGCGTTTTGACGTAACAGAATGACATTGCAATTTGGCCCATCTTCACATTCATGATTTACGTTCATGATGTCATAATATAAAGTCACGTGAGTATCTAGAAACGGTAGTATCATATTTTTAACCGCTTGATTTCAACGAGTAAAGTTACTGTGGTGAAAGGATTAACGGACGGACAAAAGATGACATTTTGTGCCCGAGGTCGTCAAGTATCTCATTGTATCAATTAACGGTTTTTTTTCGTAAGGGACATAATTAGCATACTTGTTGATAATTTTTAGATTAAAAAAAATGTTCGTGGACAGGAGATTGACCGACGTAATTTAATTTAGATTAATATCAGCGATCAGTGATAAATTTCGTCTTATTTGAAAAACTTGAGTTTCGAATTAGACAATTCGATTTTATAAATATGAACATTAGATACACCTAGAATTTTTAATAAATTAACAATTGCTACGAACACCTTAACGACGCATCGATCGATTAAGCAGTACCTAAAAAATACATTTCTAAATGCATTGTAGCCTTTGAAGTTGTAATAGTGTGGGCGTCTGCATAGCTCTGGGTGAGCAGGTGTCCGCGCTACATTAGTTACTAGTGTATAATAGGATGTACTAGCACACTAAATATCTTCGCCAACAAATTGCTTAGCAGTTTGGCGAATTTCATGAAGTGCCTATGTATTTTATTAAGAGAAATAAATTAAAAAAAACAACTTGCGGGTCGGCAACGTGAGAGTGACACCCCTGGTGTGGCAAATATCTATAGGCTACGGTAACTGCTTACTATCAGGCAGACCGTATGCTTGTTAGTCGTTGTTTGCTTGTAAAAAAAACATAAAAGTTAAATTATTTAGTAACATCGTTATTTGATTTGTATACCCATAAAACATAAAAATACGGGGAGCTCTCCTTCATGGCTCACGAATAGTAACGGAGACTTACGAAATGCTTACATCTATTGGTATTCAATTCAATTCTTCTTTGCGACGTTCCTGATGATGTTCTCACTGATGACAGTGCATTGACGGATAAATCAATCATTTATAGTAATACGATATAAACGACGATAATCTAATAAAATGATTCATCTATATTGTACCGCCAAATTAATTGCACAGTTACGAGTAAGTGCATTTCAAGTTTTTTTGCAATGCGATTGCAACTTTTAATGAGATGCAAATAAATTATTATTATTTTTCATTTCTTTAATTGCTGGCAATACTAATGCCAGCACTAGTAGTGTGAGTGAATGTATGCAGTAGAGCACTGATAGCCCAGTGAATAACCGCCCTATTGACTCAGATTGAGTCCAAGCACACTAAATTTGTGTTTTCAGATTTATGTACATATTTATAACTTGATCGGCGGTGAAGCTAAGCTAAGAAAGATATGGTTTTCCCTCTGGATTGTGGAGGTCTAACGGCAGTCGCTCTATGTATAAATCAGTATCTTCACCAAATCTTTAGGCGTAGGTAGCAAACACCGACAATCTAAATGGATTAGGAAACGGGATAACGCGAAGAACAAGACTAATGTCAGCACTAGCTAAAACTATATTCTCTGTCTAAAACTGCTTATTTTGTAATATTTTTTTTTTGTTCTTTTCATCCCTGATAGGAAAAGCAAAGGGATCTAGCCCATACAGCCAAGTCTTCAGTTTAGAACCATTTGAAAATCTTAACTCTATGTTCCAGCTTCAAGAACTGTGCTGAAAAAATATTTGGGAAGGGTACCTAGACCCAATCAACCCAATTTAAATACCACCCGTAAAACGATAGTTATTTTTACAAGGTTTTCTTGATGAACTTATTCACGTCTCCCAAAAAGTACATAAATGTGTTATATTTGAGTTTTTTCATTACTGTATAATTTCACTAGCACTTATGTTACAAAATACTATCAAAATTGACAAGACTAATTTTACACAGAATTGTAAAAAATTCAAGTAAAACAACAATGTCACTCGTCAAAAGCGCGGGAAGAACTCCGCTTGTGTTGTAATGCCGTCCGAGTGGCTTTTGTTAATGGAAACATCGTAAAGTATAAAAAAATGTTGATCCTTTATATCAATTCATGGGAAAATCTAAGGGATTGAATTAAAAATATGAGTTACAATTTTATGAAATTTAGTTTGTTGTCGGTACTACAATCTCCTTTCAATCTGTAAAAATACGAATTGATTAACTTTTAGGGTTATTATACACCATGTTTTTTAGTAAGTTAAGTAAATTGCCTGAGTGACAACCTCTAGATCATGGTATTTTCTAACAATATTAATTCATTAACTTAAAAACCATTTATAAATTAATTATGTTAAATGAAAACTTTGAAATCAAAAAAAGGTACAATGTAATCGATTTTTGGTTAAATGGTACCGTAAGAACAAAATCAGCAAAAAATTGAAAATTACATACACAATCCATCTGCCGGTTAAAATATTAAAAAAAAATTATGACCGTTTGTAAGTGTACAAGCCTTGGATTCTTTCCAAAAGCAATTACTCTAATTTGAACAATATGACGCAATTAAAGAGCACAATCTTGTCCAATCAAAAAAATAAAAATTGATCTTCCTCAATCTTGCAATAGATTGACGTAGTATGTGAATGCGGTGAATGCACATTTCATAAACATGTCTGGCGATATGAACCACAGATAAGAAGCAATATTATGTATCTTCGTTCCACGTTTCAGGTTAACCCGTCTATAGTAGATATTTCAAACATAAGAAAGATATACTTTATTTGCTTGTCTCTTGAGTTCAGACTTTTAAGTTCCTTTAAAAAACGAAGGGATTCCATTATCACTGTGTGCTTGCGCCATATTGTATTCTTTTCATTGATTGATCTATGAGTTAAGAACATCAGAAAAAGAAGCCCTAGGATATATAAGACTTAAGTTTCAATAAATAAATTCAATGTCAATAATACATTTTTGTGACTTAAATAACACATTCGTAAAATTTACAAAAGTATTTAATATGACATACATATAATATAACATACGTCTACAACAGTAATTAATTGGCGGAAATAGAATGTATTAAATAATTCAATATAACGGTATTAAATAAACTATTCATTGCAACACATAAGTTAATTAAGCCAAATATTGAAATACATGTTACCATTAGAAATGTAATTGTAGAGTATGTCACACGAGCGGTGGGACATGATGGCTGGTTGGCGATAATGTCTCTTTTTAACACATGTCATTTTTCGCAAGGACACATAAATATAAAAAATCGGCCAAGTGCGAGTCGGACTTGCGCACTAAGGGTTCCGTACCATTATCTATAAAAGCGGCAAAAAAAAAACACGTTTGTTGTATGGGAGCCCCCTTAAATATTTGTTTTATTTTAATTTAATTATTTATTCTTAAAGTGAATATATAACTAAATATTCTGTGAATATTTTAAGCGTCTACCTTTTGCCGTTATCAATATCGAGCAAAAATGAGCAAAAAAATCACGTTTGTTGTATGGGAGCCCCCTTAAATATTTATTATATTCTATTTTTTAGTATTTGTTGTTATAGCGGCAACAGAAATATCATCTGTGAAAATTTCAACTATCTAACTATCACGGTTCGTGAGATACAACCTGGTGACAGACGGACGAACGGACAGCGGAGCCTCAGTAATAGGGTTCCGTTTTACCCTTTGGGTACGGAACCCTAAAAATGAAATCAATAACTAAGAGAAATTGAAAATGTGCCACGAACGCATGCTCATATATTAGATATTTTCATTACAAACGCCTTTATCGTAACCATACGGCCCACCTGATGTACGGTAAAGCTGTTACCGTAGTCTATAAACGCTTACAAGACAAAAAGTATCACTCGCGCGTTGGCAACATGCAACTTTTAAATTGTTACAATTAACTCATATTACCTTAAAATGTTACAATTAACTCATATTACTTCTAATGTAATGTGTGTCAATTGTAGCTCATGGACCATGTTGACCAGTTGAATAAAACATTTTATTGTTCGGAAAGTCAATCAAGTGGTAACATAGATATCTAATTATCTATCGTTGTCACCGATAACTAATGACTAAGTCGTAATTATTTATTTGTATGCTACAATATTTTTGAGTAAATATTAATATAATTGTAACTTATTATATATCACACAAATGCGATATAAAACATAAGCTTCGATACATACAAATGATATGTATCCCGGAATCCTGTGAGAATTTGGCTTTTCATCACTCTTGATGGCAAATTTTAAGTTCCTATGTCCTGGCTGTGCTATGAACTTATTGTTCTTAGTTTTGAAAGCTAATTTAAATTACAAAACTGTTATTAATATCAAATCCGTGGCAGAGCATTAATGATGATATGAAAACCTTTTATTGCTGTGTTGCAAAGCTTTTCTCAAAACCCGCAAACATTGTCTACGCATTCCGTCTGTATTTTAAAATTCAAATATAATTTATGGTTTGTATATACGAGTACAATATATGGCTTTGGTCAAAATTCTATGTATTGTCACTTAGTATTGTCTTAGGTTTTCGCGATTGTTACACATTGAATTAAACAATTTTTAACGGAAGTATCGCGTGTGTTATTTATTTTATTGAACCTGACGTTTCGAACGCTTTGCAGCGTCCGTGGTCGCAGCAAGACTTGAGCTTGCTATAATTTGCTATAAATAAAACACGCGATACTTCCGTTAAAAATTGTTTAATTCAATATTGTCACTTATTTCAATGTCATTTATGTCATCCGCCTAACTCCACTCATAATCATCTCGTTTCGGGAAGTTGGTCTCCCTTTAACTTGTCGGGTTTTAGAGCGTGGGCACAATTATTAGAGCCACTTCTCCACTCCAGGCGGTCCGAAGGCCGCTTGGCTGCACCGTCATCAACACGACAACAGCAGGTTCTATCGTATTAACATAGCCTCCGAAACTTGGTGTAACTCAAGATACATGAACCCATCCATAAGCTCCCTATGGTCGACAACTAACTAGCGTGTTTAATTCAACTGCCACGAAGTAATAAAATCATGTAACCTCTCATTTACATGAACACAAAAATAGAAGGAGTCTGTTAGTTCTATACAAATAGATTACGGGGTAGCCAAAGAGGACTGAGCACTACATTACTCGCTCACTCACACTCACTCGCCTCTTCAACAATCATAGCTCTTTTCATGCTCGCTCGCCTGCTCCCTGGACTCCTGACACCACCTTCTAAAGATATTCATAAATAAATGTACTAATGCTATATTAAAAAAAGTAATTTGCTTTTATTCTTGTAATGTTTAGTAAAACTATGTTGATATAAGATAACTGCAATTAATAAAGTTAAACACGTGTGCTTTTAAATTAATTGATCGGATTAGTTCATATCGACAGAGCAATATTTCGCAGCTCGTTTGTGGTTTATATCGAATTGAAACCGCATTGCACAATATTAAGTTCAGGTGGATATATGGTTTGGTAGGCACTACATAGCACACACTTTTTGCCCAATGGTCATTTGGCGACATTTAGTGTAAATATATGCTATTGTTTTTGTCCCGTACTAATATTAATAGCAACCACATGTAATGCCAACCTTAAACATACTCAACTTTTAACTAAGCTTTGATCACCATATTATTTATATGTGTATATTATGATTTCCTTGCACGTTGTGATATCATATAAATGTGCAATACCATTGCAAATGATAACTGCCATATAGTATCTTTTTTTACATCAGGTTGGGTGACAAATATACATACAGACCAGTTAATGTGTAAGTAAATTAGAAATGCTTCTTTGAAGGACAGGGTATTTTTTTGTTTCGATATGAGGTGCTGTTGACTTGCTAATGTTCGCTGGAACAAACCCTTCAGAAATTCGTTATTATTTAAAATATTGTCGGACAAATTACACAGCGCCGTCTAGTCCCAAAGTAAGCGAAGCTTGTGTTATGGGTACTAGACAAAATTGTATATGTATATGTATGTATGTATGTATATCTTCACGTATATATATATATACATATATATATATAGACAAAATTATTGAATAGTTTTGGAGACGAGCAGAACCGTACTATTATTAGAACTTATCTCTCACTCTGCTTTTGGTAATCGACAAATTGCGGCAAAATGCATATAAGTGATGTTGGCATTGGCTTTGAAGTGTACAATGAGACTCTTTCATACCGATGTTCAAATCAAAATGACGTATCGATGTGACACATATCTTGAGTTTGTAATAATTCCCAATATATTTATCTATCACATTTACCACTACATTTCAGGCATGGCATTAAATAAAAAACCGGCCAAGTGCGAGTCGGACTCGCGCACCAAGGGTTCCGCACCATCTATATATATAAAATTGAATGTTGAATGACTCAAAAACGGCTGGGCAGATTTTGATGTAATTTTCAGTGAATCTTCAGGTTAGCCCAGCAGGTGATCCTGTGAAGTTTGGTAGCGATCATATCACCCGTGCGAAGCCGGGGCGGATAGCTAGTTATCTATAAAAACGGCAAAAAAATCAAGTTTGTTGTATGGGAGTAAATATTTATTTATTCTGTTTTTTAGTATTTGATGTTATAGCCGCAACAGAAATACATCATCTGTGAAAAATTGAATTGTCTAACTATCACGGTTCATCAGATACAGCTTGGTGACAGACAGACGGACGGACGGACAGCGGAGTCTTAGTAATAGGGTCCGTTTTACCCTTTGGGTACGGAACCCTAAAAACATCGTTTTATGGCCTACGGATGTGGGCAGAGCACATTTTTATCTATTAAATTAAATCTGAATGTAAGTCAATTATCATTTATACGTCTATATTACACACATTTATAAAATATATTAGATGTTTATATATTTGCGGTTATCGAAGGGCCTTTATTTATAACCTTACATGTGCCTTTCACGCACGGCTCTCGCATTCTGTCAACCAGTACTCCAACTAATAACCTAGATTGAGTGCCAATTTTGCAATTGAAATGCTTATCAAAAACCTTATGAGGTATTAAATGAATGAACATTTTTTAATTCGGAATGTTGAGTGGTTGTAATGACGGAATGAAATATAGAAAAAAGATATAATTACTTCTTCACCGAATGTTCGCTAATTCAAGGCATTTAGTGCTATTATCGAAAACGAATAACGGTCTTTATTTGGTGATGTGTTTGGTTGTTCTACACGTTAAAAATATTTTGTACGTACATGATATTAGTAAGGAATAATCAGATCTCATAATGTGACATTATACAAACTGCACGTGTATAACAAGTAAAAAGTATTTCTCATACTAACCCTACTGCTGGGAATGATATATTAGTTATAACTAAAGTCCATGTAATCATTCCTAACGTTTGGTTCTATAACTGAGATATAGCCATATTTAAACGAAAGCAAGAATTAAGAGAGATAGGGCACATCAAAGCAGCCCGTCTGGGGAAGTACCTCCACCTCACAGAAAACCGTAGCCAAATAACAACTCCCTAGAGGGTTGTTGTGTACCTGCGTGTGAGTGAGGTCACCAGTATGCTCCCAAGGAGTTTCTGTGTAAGCAGCAGAGGAGGCATCGCGCGAGTGATACTTAATATATTACAAGCGTTAATAGGCTACGGTAGCCGCTTTACATCAGGTGGGTTTGTATACCTGCCGACGTAGTATAAAAAAAAAATGCAACAGCTAGGAAAGTATTTCTACATTGCAGATTATACACAACCAAATAACAATTTTTTTTTTGAGGTTATTATGTCCCCGCGAATGTGGTCACCGACAATTTCCTGAAGAGATACCCGTAGGTAGTTAGGATACGTGAATAATTCTCGTTATTACAAGAATCTATATACAGAGACCGTTTTATCAGGCGGGGCCGCATGTTTATCACATAATATCGTATGAAAAACCAGTCGATTTAAAGTAGGTCAATCAATGCATGTACTGACTGATAATGGCGAAGCCGTACAGTATTAAATCAGCTAATGTTTGCGAAATACAAACCCCACCCAAATGATCTAAAAGTGCTCTACTTGTGTTGAATGGTGGAATTACATCTGACATTTTGAAATGCAGCTAACTGTTTGCTCGTATATGGTGGTGTGTGTATCTTAAAAGGTCTTAGTACGTTTTCTATGTGCACTGTAAATAAGGCTTTCAGGGCAATGTGTCTGGCTAATTATGAAGTACGTGCTCGGTTTCCCAAGAAGTGTTTGTCCATAATACTCGCATTAAAAGTAATAAATTCTCACGAATTCGCATACACGGTTAGTGTGCGAAGATGGGGTATCATGGTGTTGTAGTATTGCCGTATCAATCTACTGGTCTGTATCTCTACACTGAGTAGTATTTCATTTCGCTAAATAAAATAAAATAAAATTTTGTTAATGTCTATGGCAGACTGCGTAATCAAAAGTTCTATTGACATCGTTACTCACTGTTTTCGTGACTCGATTATAAAAGCCTTTTTATCTTTCTATTTTTATCTAAGACATTATTCCACGCTAGAGATCTCCCAACACTTGGAAAAATAATACCGTCCTCTTGATATATACAATCTTAGCACCTTTTTAGGATTCCGTAGTAAACAATACACCGTAGAATTACGTCATGTATATCTGTCTGTTCGTCATTCTGTATGACATGAACATTTTACTCGCCGACTAAGTTATAAAAATGAAATTTAGTAGGTATGTTCCATGTTTATGTCGGTAACAAAGCTATCAAGTAAAAAACACATGACATGAATTGAACGCCTCCCCTTTATCTTAAACGCAGAGTTTTTATTACTATAACGTTTTTCAAAAATATTACGAGTTTACATCATTTTTAATGATTTTTATTTTAATATTAAGGTTTTTAATGTACTTATTGTTATAATTTCGTGTGTTATATTTCAGTACTGATAAGTATTCCAAACGAGGCTAAACACGCACGCGGGTAGTTTTTAAACATAATTGAGATGAATAAAATCATACAATTTATACATGCAATGCGTCGCGTAGCTTAGTAGGCCAAACAACAAACTGATAGATGCCAATAGCTCCCTTAACTTATACAATGAAGGTATCGCAAGGAGTAATACTAGTACTTTCTTTGCCAACAAAGTACTTTATGCCTTAGAAACTTTCAGGAAACTTACAGAAATATTAAACTTAAACAGAATCCTACTCTATGCGTTTTTTTCGGCACGGAATTGTTGAGGTATTTTCCATCTCTTTCTGCTTCAAATTGAGTTCGAAATATGAATAGCTTACTCTCTACTTCTTTTTCATCATACCATATTTATTAGTAGAGTGCATCAAAGGTGGTTGAGGTGGAATTTAGCGATAAATATAAGACACTCAGAATTCGAAATTATCGCGATTGGTCTAGTTTCATTTACCAGGGACAAACGTCCTTATATTTACAGAGCGCACACATCTGACATACTAGTATTTATAAGGTGCATTAACGTTCGCATGGAGTGCCCCTCGACTTATCTCGCCTGCCGAGCTGTAGGTTTTAAATCACACTAGTATATTATCGTGATTGCAGATCGCTAAATAACTAAAAGAAATATTAAGCCTTTTACTTTTTATTACTCTGTTGTCCACTAACACCCTAGATACCAGCTGTGACTTGATAAATATTTTGAGCATCGAAGAACTCGATATATTGTATTTAGGTAAAGGTATATTACGATTATATACTTTTATATATAGGTTTAATATACTGCAGTCGATTAAAAATAAATTGATGGGTTGATACAAACTGTAACTATAAAAAGCTATCACTCATTGGCATTTTGCTAGAGCTTATGTGATAATCGAAAGTTAGACCAGTTGGCACTCCCCGAAACCGGTAGTAGTGTTCAATTAAATTTTCTATCGCTATAAATTTTGTAATCGTGTAATTTCAGTAGCACAATCATTTAAATTAATGCAATGGAATTAGATTTTAAGAGTGCTTAAAAAATCTCGTGAAAGGAACTAAAAAAATATTATATTATATAATATTTCTCAAATAATAAACAATAAATTATTTACATATGTAAGACAATGTTACTTATGAAATATCTTTAGTTAGGTTACATTGTAACTCATCGCAAGGTTCATTAGTAACGCCGTAACTATTGTAATTGGGGTTACTTAATCAAGAAAAGATCGAGCTATATTGATAAAAAAAAGTGTTGTTTTTAAAGTTGATAAATAGTATAATATGCATTAGTAGCTCATTCTTTGAGCTATGGCAGTATTCTAGCACCGCTGTGGCGGCTGAAAATGTCCATATTACACGCTCCAGCGATGGTCTCATAGTGTTAAGGTTATTTGTCCTGTCACTCTAAAAAAAATTCTACCTCTCTCTGGCCTACTAATACTCTCCCTTCCTCTTCTACATGTGCGCACGCATAAACTACTTTTAATTTAGGATTTCTTGTATTCCCGTCCATAGAATAGTTTCATAAAAATCCAACTGTTTCTTCCGTGACTTTCTTTGCTCTTGATGTCGTCTAGTCCTATGTCCGAGTTTCAAGCTAAGACATGCGTGATATTATATATATATATATATATATATGTAGGCATTAGATAAAAATACTGAATATACAAATTTCTCTCTCTGAACTGTTGCTCTGGAACATTAAGTTTGGGGCGACCATCTCACACACGCGTTTTTCGCAATTTATTTAATAGTAATTTAATATTTGCAGGGCGCTATTGATAGCGCTGACTTGCGCATTCGCATCGGCGGGAACGCCGCTGTCGGCTGTGGGGGACGACAACGAATGTGCCCTATACCTCTCTGGACCCGGCCGCACCTCTGCCTACGACTACAGTCTAAATCTTCTCAAAGGCAATTTGTGAGTACAAAATAATAATAGCAACACATTGATTTTTCCTATGTTTTATACCATCATTTACTACTATCAAAATCGAATATAAGCCTGAAATTAAAAATATTCAAATGTAGATAAGTATTTTTTCTGAGTAATGATAAGTATTTCTACTGTAATTCGTGAATATAGTGTAAAGTAGACAGATCCCTTGTCCTGCAACTGAGAAAAAAGTAAAAAATCCTGCTATACTTTGTTCAAAAGCATACGAACATATTTTACCTATAAATAGTCTCTTAATATAGAGGGTGAAAGTAACCATATCCGTATATGACCACTACCATAGACATTACATTGTAGCAATGTCATAGTGTTGGCTTTCATGATAGATTGCCCAGTTGTTTGTACTGAATATAACATCTATCAACGTCAGTGGTTGTCGATTTTGTCGAAATATCAATGGGACTCGTTCGACAATTCTGTCACTAACACAGCTAGTGGAATAAATAAAAAATACAATTTGTTAATTGTGGTCGTAATAATAAGTAATATCAAAAATTACGTGAATAATAAATACAATAAACAATTTGCATTTTTTATTTATTACATAGAAAATTACGTAATTTAGCAATAAAAAATTTTGTAGGTTTCGTTCGGCCGTCGTTCTGCAAAAATTGCGTTTTGAAAACATTGAGACTGTTGATTAGTCGTGCCTAAAACTTAATAAGTTACAAAAGTTATATCGTTCTTAAGAATCCATTTTCTGTTCCACAAAAATATGTGTACCTAACTAATGATCTGGATAGCTCGTTCACTTTTAACAACTTGGTCGTGCGCTTACTTCTAATCATGATACGGTAAAAAGTAATCGACATATTTCCGGAAGATAACTATTATAATCGTGATTTTTTTATACAACGTCTGGACTGGAGCATACGGCTCTCCTGAAGTAAAGTGTTTATCGTAGTCTATAAACGCTTGCAATGCGTTAAGTATAATTCATACGAAGCCACCTCTGCTGCTAACACAGCGACTCGTTAGGAGCTTACTGGTGATCTCACTCACACGCAGGAACGCAACAGCCTTCAGGGAGTTGTTACTTGACTGCGGTTTTCTGTAAGGCTGCGGCTGCTTTGCCCTACCTCTTAAATGTAGATATAGAGAAGTTATATAGTTTGTTAGTATAGTATAAGTAGTAGAGAAGTGTAATAATGATAACTCATCATAATATATACTCAGATTGTAGAAGACTATAACCAAATAAAAAAATCGGCCGGCGGCTATGTTTCTGCTAATAAGGAAAATCGCTAGGGAATTCGTGTATAGTTATAAAAGCTTCACAAGTATAAGTATACACTTGTCAATTTGTTTATGAGTTGTTTTCTTTTCATTTAAGTTTCCAGTATTGTAACAAACAGTTCTTAATTCTGAACTTGTGATCAATATAATCATGAATCCGGCGGTGCGCCTGAGTGCGGCATCGAGAAGTTTGTACACGCAGAGTACTGTTCTATGGTTGCATCACACGTGGCTGCCCGCGCTGCGGTGCCGCTGTTCGACGCGGCGGCGACCACCGCAAACTTGACACACTTCGAAAACACACTTTACACTCACCGACCTTAACGTCTTTCTCCATACATGTGCTTATGTCTCTCGTCTATGTTTGAACCCACCATACATCGCCACTTAGCACTAACCAATACCGTAATGTTTATCATCTTCGACTATCATGGATTCTGTGTTTGTAAAGTTATTATCACTTTAGCCAACAATTACTTATTGATGCATGAAAATGTAATTCTAAATTATAGTTATATGGAAGTATTCATAACGGTACCAAAGCTTTTAAAGTTAAGGAAAACTATTTTGGAATGTGTAATAAAATATAGATACTTTAAGGTCTGTATTATCTATGATTGTTACTGCTCTGTGGTCGTGATAGGTGACCCAAATGGATAATTACTATATCCGTGTGACACGAGCAAGCATCTTCCATTACTAAGAGTGCTCCGGTAGACGCTAAGGTTCCCCGACATAATTACGTAACATTTGAAACAACGACTGGCGCTCGCCGTCTATTACCGGGTACCCAATTACCCATTGTTGAAGCATCGTTTACCGTTTGCCTTCCCTGATGATGTCTACTTGCAGCGAACTGACCCCAGTGTCGTAATGTTAAGGTATCACAATTGCTTTCATCTCTGTACACGCATTGCGTTGGGCAATACCCAGATGGAGGAGCTGGCGTTCACTTTCAAAATCCTTTCGCTAGCTAGACATATATCGTACCTTATATTTCGACATTAGGTCTTACAAATAAGTGCAATAAATGTTCAGGTGAATAACCTATATTAGTGAAGGTTATGTTAGCTGAAATAAATATATTGTTATGATATCATATTTTTAAGTAGTAGCATGAGAGTGACTCTATTTTGTCATTTGAATGGTTTCAAATTACACTTATTTTTCCAAGTATGAAATAAACGTGCGGAAAGCTGCAATATCATTAGCATTTTCAGGGTCGGCAACGCAAGAGTGACACCCCTGGTGCTGCTACATACATCTATGAAAAGTATGAGAAAGTAATAAAATACAATAAGATTTTATATTGATTTGATTTTATAAACGTAACACGCGTCTAAGTGCCCGCGATGACCCAATGGCAAATAAAGAGTTTTTAATTGTTGAAATTCGAGACGCCGCCAATAGGCCTATAGTAAAAATAGACGAATGATTTCAGATAGTCTTTTATAACAAAAAAAACTAGGCGGCAAATAATTCTCAAAAATAATGTGATTACATTGTCGTTGTATCCACTAAAATAATAAATACTTACATAATAAATGCAATCCAACAACGGGCGAAGACGTATTTCTTTTTTCAAACATCATCATTGAATATTTTAGTATTTCGAAAATGCCATTATTAATTGAAAAAACAATGTCGCTTCTTTTTCATAAAAAATACGTTAATAATTATTGGAAATTGCCTGCAATGGTAAAATCTAGGGAGAGCACATTAAATGATAATAGCACATACACACATCGTGGCGCGGTGTGGGAATTAATTAAATAAAAGGAAATTATATGGCATCGACTGCTTACGTTACACAATTCGGACTAGTGCGAATTAACAGAAGCCTGATTATGTAAAGATGAATAAAACTTCCGCATGCAAACTGATTGGTAAGATTACCCCAACTCGCTACTGTCGTGGTTGTGTTACGACTACCAAGTCAACAATGATTAGCGTTTGTGTAAAGATTATCGAAATAGACGTATATCTTCTGCTAAACAGCATTGCTGCCATCACCAGTATCTGTTTAAGGAACTAAAACACAAAAATTTCTCCCTATCGTTATCCCGTTTCCTAATTCATTAGGATTGGCGGGGTTCGTTATCGTAGCCTAAGGATTTGGGTAGATACAGATTTTGACATGGAGTGACCGCCAGACCACCACAACCCATAGGAAAAACGAGATATTTTTATGTTAGGTCACACTTTTAAAATATAATTTCTAAGGTATTTTTTTAATATAATTTCTTGGACCACTCAGCTATCACTGCTCTTGTACTACAATAATTAATTAAAGATACTTAACAAATACTCTTTACTAATTCCAAGACTTTCCATTGTTTGAGCGTTACCATAAAATAACAGATCATTTTATTATTTGTTGTTTATTGCTTTTTACGTAGCCTTATCAATACGTTAAAAAAAAAATTGCTAGATTATCTCTCTGTACGATCTCGTGAGTTGAATAAAATACAAATTAGTTAAATAATAGCCACTACTATATTGCCTGATAATAAACAGCGAAAAATACACGTTTGGTTCAATGAACTGCACGCAGCTATTGTATGCTTAACGCGTCATCGGGAACATATTAACTAAATCTTAACAACGCACATAATATAGATGTCTACGCTTCGTGTAAGAAACTCGTCAAAATAACGGTGTGACCCTTCATTCTGTCGTTTGTTGAGCGTCGGCGAAGTCACGGCCGTTCGACCACCTGCGGTCACATATTGTTATGACATACTTACAAACGTACGCGTCTCTTTATTAAGCATCGTCGCACTCTCAAATGCAATTAATTAATTAATATTAATCTCAATTACATATCTACCAGTTACACATACACTTTAAAATATCGACATATTTCACGAGAACGTAATCATCAAAATTCAGTTTCGCCAATGGAGGTCGTAAACGGATCGTTTCGATGAGAAACCACTACCACAAAATCTACTACTTTCTAGTGGTAACCTGGTCATGCCTAGTTAATTGCCTTCTCGTTCATTATGTCATACTGCGGGCCATGCCATTTATTTTGGCGGATCAGCATTTTAGCCGTGAGCATTCATCTCTTCGTTTACGTATTATAATTTTATTACTTTTGCTTGAGGGTACAAAATATCATCAATATAAAAATTACTAGTGATTTTCTGTGGCATCAAATTCTAATTTATAATTTTAACACGCACTATAGTAAGTCGTACGTAATTATTGTGACTATTGTGATAGTCCAACAAAATATTTTGCAAATAGTAGTAGCAGCTTTCTATTATAACTATGTCATAGCAGTTCTATTGCAATTTCCAATACTACTATCCAGTTCATAAATAAGATGTAATAACACAGACAAAGCAATAAAATACACAACTTTAATATTACATAAACACCAATTTGGGATTTACTCAAGCTGATCTAATCTCGATGGTCCAAGATTTCCGGAGTTACCTACTTTCCGTAAATATGTCTAGACAAAATAGTAATTGTGAGAAATGGAATCAAGTGGTGTTCCTACATCCGTCGACGTGAGAACCAGATGAATTCCCTCATTAATTGAGTGATACAACTGTTACAAAATGTATTACACCACTTTATTTGCACGAAATTAAACTCATTTCTCTCAGGTTATTTGTTTTTACAATTATATTTTAAGAAGAAGAAGATTACATATATATTTTATACTATTTCATTTAGAATATTCACATAAGCCGTAGCGCAGTCATTTCCAAAGTAAAGATTGCCTGTGTCACATTTAGTTGAATTTGATTTAAACATGGACATCAGAAGTCTGCAAAAGATAATAATCTTAAGATAACTAAAAGTAGGCCCCAATTTAAGAAGTCTAACGTGTATAAAATACCGACTACGTGTAAATCTACGTCTATTGTAAAATATATTGTATTCTAACTGAGACCATATAAGGAAGAAGAAATCATAAGAGAAACAAGGCCCATCTAAGAGAGATACAAGGCGTCTAAAACCCAGAACACACGATGAAACGCAATTGCAACTAAACCCGTTTGAAACTCTTGGTATGACCCCAGTTTCAGACCATTTCCACATACAACGCAACCTAATTTTATTTTCTTAATCTTAATGTCAGTATCCTCTGAGAGCAGACATCTGTCAACGTGTAGAATTCTAGTGATGAGAATACCATTACTATGTATTTAGCTTCAACAAAGAAGCAGTCGTAGAATAACAAATATGTCGCTACATCCTTACAATATTAACTGTCGTATGTTTGTGGCTGCTAAAGATTTACAACATTCTTCCTCAACATATTTTCGGTAGAAATATACGTCTATACAAAGAAAATAGTTACTGCATGCTGGTTTCAATTTAACTGATTTGAAATGCATCAAACAGGTTTCACACTCATTGCTTGGTGGCGTGGTTTTCTATAGAGGACTATATGGCATAAACTCAAAGGTAACTAGGGTCACGGTTTTGTCACGTTTGTGTTTCGTTGTCTGTTCTAGGCTTTAAGATCTCTTTTAGTGAAAGCGATGACCGTAAAATAAACCAAATTGGCTATTTTTTATTTAACACAGATGTATTGTGTCTGAAGAAAATAGTTAACAGATTCAGGCGTTATTTTGCGAAAGTCAAATTTATATGCAATTTGATTTAACCTGCTTTGTGTGCTTCCGCCACAAATTAGTTCATGCGGACTAGCGCCGGCCGGCACCCACCCACTACTGTTGCTTGATGCAACATGCCGACGCTGCCATGGGTGCAAGTGGGTGGGTGCCGGCCGGCGCTAGGCCGCATGAACTAATTGGTGGCGTAAGCACACAAAGCAGGTTAAATCAAATTGCATCTGAAGAAAATGTTATGAAATTATGAAATCATTTAAATATATTTGATTTGACGAGCTCGGTGGCTCAGTCGTGAATGACGCGACTTTGACACCAACGCCCGTGGGTTCGATTCCCACACAAGACAATCATTTGTGTGCATGAACATATCTGTTTGTCTTGGTCTGGATGGTTAAAGAGAGGTAAGGCGCGTCAAAGTAGCCCGTCTGGGGAAGTACCTCCACCTCACAGAAAAACACAGCAAAATAACAACTCCCTAGAGGGTTGATGTGTTCCTGGGTGTGAGTGAGGTCACCGGTAAGCTCCTAAGGAGTTGCTGTGTAAACAGCAGAGGAGGCATCGCGCGAGTGATATTTAATATATTACAAGTGTTAATAGGCTACGGTAACCGCTTTACATCAGGTGAGCCGTATGCTTAAATGCCTCCCAACGTTGTATAAAAAAAAAATTAACTTGTGTTAAATGATTTTATTTTTTTTACACAATTAAATGGTATATACATAAAGTTGAGTCAATTCAGATTAAAAATGTCGAACATCTATGGGATAAAATCTACAGAAACGTCTAAATGTTTTATCATTATGAAACTTAGCAACTAAGTGTAATTCCATATACTCCGATCAACTAACACATTCAAGGTTACTGTAATTCACATAGAGCTGTAAATTGGTACGAATGTAGACAAAAATTGTAGAGCATGCAATTCTCTATAAAAAATGTTCTTTTACTTTTTTCCTAAGAATAATCATTTCTGAGATATAACGATATGTAAATATAAGTGCGCAGACTTAGCGTAAGGAAAATGCCCTGATGCGTGGAAGTAAGTAAGCATTTCTTTACGCTATTCAACTGAGGTTGCCAATTCCCCATATGTTCGGCACTTAAAAATTCCTTTGCGATGCAACATGATACACATGTATAAAGGTCCACGTTCTTCATATTCTCTTAGTTATTCATTAAACTGATTTGGTAATGCTCCAGATGTTTCATCATCGTTATATGAAATAATGTTATCTATTACGTTTTCAACAGTCATTATAAAATTTGCATTCATAATGTCATCAGTATCAAGTTCTTTTATAACGCTCGAACAGCTCTCGCGTAAGCTTATCATTGAGCATTTTTTCTAATGATTGCAAAAGTCTTAGCAAGTACTTCTTTCATGCCGCTTCCTCGAATAATGTTACCCCAAGAAATGACATTAGTAGATGAAATCCTCCGAGCATAATTATAATCTTCGACAATTCAGACCCTTCAAGTGCGGCTGATAACGTTTTGCATTATCTAACGCACAAAATAAAGTCGTGTATATTGTATTGTAGTAACTACAGCTACTAGCTGGTTGATGAAATGTAAATGTAAAAATGAAATTTTCGACATTGAGAAATCCGTAACATTATTTGTTAAATGTTCAATAATACCATTCCAACCGGGTACTGATAAATTTTTCCATTTGCCATAGAACCACATTACATTGACTTTTTTGAGTAAAAATACTGTTACTTCACATTCATAAGCAAAATCTTGGCCATTTATTTTACTACAACCTTATTTATTTAACTACACCATCGTTTTGATAGATCTGTATTGGCACATGAGTTTTTATCGCGAAATATTTTGCTGAAGGGATTTCTTTTATTCATGGTACAGGCTCTTCTTTTCTTTTCTTCTTTCAGTAAAACTGAACTTTTTGTAGTAACAATTTGAATGATACCCATGTGAAGCGTGGTATTACCGTCTAGCGTATTTACATTCATTTCAGCATTATCTGCAACATACTGAATAAATGTGCCAGTTTCTGGTGGTAAGATGTGACGTGGACGATAAAAATCTGCCGCTACCTCGTACATTACTTTACACACTAACTAAAAGACGAAAAAATTTAGTCAGTCATAATACTATGGCTAATATTCAGGCAAACTAATTTTAAACATTCTAAATTTAACTTAGATAAGAAGTGTAAGAACATTTTTATAGAGAATCGCATGCTCTACAATTTTTATCTGATCTATTTTTATGATAAAATTTACCGTTTGGCTGAAAAATGCGAAAAACCCATTTTCGCGACCTTTGACCTTGAATTTTGAAAAAAAAAAACCACATTTTGCAGATGTGGAAGCGATGGAGACTTTTTACATTCTTTTATAATGGTGTTCCCAATATTCATACCAATTTTCTGCGATTATAGTAACCTTACCCCTTTTTTTTAAGCTAATATGCCCAGGCTAAAATGAACCCAAACTAAATTGACTTACCATTAACCGTTAAGGAGTACCTCCTATCTCCATTATCATTCTGGGTTGTTGGATCGAGCAGAAGTGATTAATAATGCCAGCACAGGTTTCACCACACACTCACAAGCAGTTTATTTAGGCCCAATTTGCGCTTGGAACCGCAAACAGACGCAACCAAACCAGGTTGCGTCTCCTTGCGGTTCCTTTTTCATTCATTTCAATTCAGGGTTATTGACTTTCAGCTACAGATCGCCACTGGGCCTATTCTTGAAATCAAATCAAAGTAATCACACTAATAACGCGCCGTGCATTTACTTTCGTCATTGCGTTTTTACGTTGCTTATTTAATATCGCTTTTACTAAGGTCAAAGATACAGCTATATCAAAGAAAAACCGACAAACAAAGAACAACTAATATTTATAAAAGAAATGTCAGAAAGGTTTTTCATTTATATTTATTTTGGTTTCGAGATTCTAAATAGAAAGAAATAAATCGATACTCACAGCCAGAATTAAAGATTGACAATAGGACCTTATAAAATACAATGGTAAATATATATCAACGCACGATCAAGCAAAATATTGCAATAAATTGCTAATTGCTTTGAATAAATAATTATTTATTCGCAGGCTAATTGCCATTTTCTATACGCAAATGACGCACAGAAACGAACACGCAATATTTATGCAAAATCGATCTCAAATCATGTGATCATAGGCCGGAACAAAATTTGAAATGTAAATAATAATTATGTCACTATTATCGTTGTCTAAATTGCGTAATTTTGGCTATTGTACTAAAACTACTAGCTTCGTGTAATGATTACGGGAAAAGCTGTCATTTTCGATGATAAGGCGATTTTTTTTTCTATGCGTATTTGTTTTTAATCATCATTTATCATTACCGAATGCTACGATTTTTATTGAATAGCATCGAAGTCCCATTTATATTCTTACTTTTGAAGCAAAGTGGCGTGGAACTAATGTCTAGGCTGATGACCTCAAATGAACAGCAGTGTCTAGGCTGGCCTGCAGAAAGCGAAGATCGTATTTTGATAGAAAGTTTTAGGGAACACCGGTAATATCAAGGATTACGTAGATACCGGCTGATTATATCAAAGCATATGGAAAAGTTCTTTAGGAATGCGAGTCAAAGCCAATCTCACCTAATCGAGTCAAAGCCAATCTCGCCTGCCTGTGGAGAACCCTACTAAGTAACAAACGGGGTTCTGATGAAAGATAGATAGGGCGCATCAAAGCAACTCATCTGGGAAAGTACCTCCACCTCACAGAAAACCGCAGCCAAATAACCACTCTCTAGAGAACTGCTCTGTTCCTGCGTGTTAGTGAGGTCACCAGTGAACTATTAAGGAGTTATTGTATTAGCAGCAGAGGTGGCATCGGGTGATTGATACTTAATGTTCAACAAGCGTTCATAGGCTACGGTAACCGCTTTACTGCTTTTCAGGTGGTCTGTATACTTGTATTCTCCTGACATTGTATAAAAAAGGTACATGACAGCAGACTACAACTAACTGGAGGATTATTGTACTCCTGCTAATGAGATCAAGTGTAACCTCCGGAGGTATTGCTATGCTGGCATTGGGGCAGGCATCGCGCAAGCGTTTCTCCTTGTATTGGAAGCGGTCATAAGCTACAGTACACTTTACGTCAGATGAGTCGTATGCTATTTTGCCTCCCGGCTTATTACCGGCTTATTATTTTGATGAAAATGCATTTTAATTTATTCTTTAGTCCGAGAACTGTATATTTTTTTTTTTCTGTGTACGTGAGTCCATCTGTGTGTCAGAATTATATAAACAAAACTAATGATGTTAATCAGATTTCGTTGTTGATCTTTTTTAAATGTAATTATTTTGTTCAACAACCCTGAAAAACGACTTTAATAAAATCTTAACTACATCAAACTTATGTAGCAGATAATTGTTATTTAATCGAACGCTGGGAGATTCACAACATAACTATATATTTTATAAATTACAAAAGTTTAATTAAATACCATTAAAACTGACTTACTGGAGTCGTCGTCGTGAAAAAAAACGATATACTGTTTAGAAATAGGACTTAAAATTAATATGATAAACGTATAACTTCACGGCACATCCCTTGCGGAATAGTCAGAGCGAACCGAGTGCCACATGACTCGATCCTTACATATCTTACTCGCTTCTTTAACATTTATTGCTCTTCTCGTGCACGCTTGCCGGTTTCCAAGGCTTCTGATATCACCTTCTGATAGAACACGTTCAATTTAGTCATGGTAAGTCTTAGCTTTCCTCGGCTCCTACATCCTTTTGCGTTATATATCTGTTTCGTAAATCTTTTTTCCTGCATTCTTTCCACATGTCCGAACCAACGGAGCATACCTCTTCTTATTTCAACACCGACGTTCTCTTTCAGTCCAACTCTGCTCCTAACATCATCATTGCGAATACGGTCTACAAATGTTACGCCACAAATTTTGCGCAACGCATTGCGGCCGCGTTTATCCTACTTTCATGCTCACTCTGCCATAACCAGCTCTCGCTTCCATAAGTAAGCGTGGGGACCAGCACTGCTTTGTGTATAGAGATTTGTGCCTTCGCACCGACGGAGTCGGATTGGTGCTCGTCGCCTCCGGGGGGCGCCCTAATCCGCACATCGGGACGCTTTCGGGCCAGAATTTCAATCTGATCGATTGGCAGGGGTCGCAAACAAGCGCGCTTCTGGCAAATGATCCCCAATTTAAATTAATACAAATCTAATTTTGGTCTGTCCAGAAAAAAGAAACTCAGCTTGTTCCTCTTGGAGTTGTTTTTCAGCTACTCCCTCCGGGTTCTTGTATGTAGTCAGTACAGTGCTTAAAAACTACCATTATGTACCTACGTGCCCACTACTTTATCAGTATAACAAATAATACTAATGCAAACATACTACTTTACATTAGTGCCTCTACATTGAGTGTTTGTATTACTGTGTTCGGGAATATATTCGTGAGTGCATAATGTTGAGTCACTGTGCGCGAGTGTGCGAGGTTATTCTGCTTATATGTTGCTACTATTGTATTAATAAAAATGTTCTTATTAAATATAAGAACAAGTTTAGGAATGAGATGTAGTGAAAAATCTTACTTTCAATTATTAATGTTAGAATTGCTTAATGATTTTCACTGCTCTTTACCGTTGTAATAGTTAATGCTGATTTACTTTAACGTTACTTGAATACAAAATACAAATCGGCATCAGATTTGATACATCCCAATATCTCCATTAACTGCTAATGTATTATGCGTGTGTTTTTATTAATATACAAGTTAAAAAGTTATTCAAATGAAATTTAATTAAAGCTATTTTTAATAATAACGTACAATTTTTTATATAAAATATTACTATACATTAATATTTCAAATTAAAAATGCTTACATTTATCATACAGAACATAGACATAGATGTTGACAAGATATTCAGAGAATTTCGTATAAATGAATAGAATAACTCTAACAGCAGTTCATTGACATCATCTAATATATGCACGGAAATGATCTACTCTACATAATTAGGTAAACAAATACAAGAGACTGGACAGAGGACAAATCATATTCAACGTTTAATTACTAATATGTAAAATAGTTCTTAAGTATTTCACAATGAAAAAATCACCTCCCCACTTAGGTGGCTTCGAACCTACGATCTATGGATTACCGGTTGAGTGGTCTTCCGACTAAGATACCAGGAAGTTTTATGATGGTCATGAATTTCCCATTTTTAAGTATCATTGGAAATGAGTGCACATTTCCAGTGATACTTAAAAATGGGAAGTATTTTTTTTTATTGTATTTATTTATTTGTGGGAAGTAAGTAGAATGGTATTGTTATTACTTAGTAATACGACTTTACGATGAAATCATTGAAATTGAATTTTTTACCAAATTATTTTTTGATACTTTTTGGTTTGAAGAAGCTTGAAAGTAGGGTGAACGCTATAGAAATGAGAGCGGTCAGGAGTATGTGTGGAGTTAGAATGATTGATAGAGTAAGAAATATCACGATACAAGAACTATGTAGAATGAAAGATGATGTAGGGACAAAAATTAAAAAGTGTGCTGAGTTTAGACATTTATAAAGAATGAATGACAAAAGAGTTACGAAAGAAGTGTATCAGTGAAAAGATGCAAGAGTGAATGTAGGCAAGAGCGAATGGAGATATCGGTGAGGACCGCTCTTTTTTCTTTTTTATACTACGTCGGGAGGCATACAAGCATACGGCCCACCTGATGTAAAGCGGGTACCGTAGCCTATTAACGCTTGCGATATATTAAGTATCACTCGCGCGATGCCTCCTCTGCTGCTTACACAGCAACTCCTTGGGAGCTTACTGGTGACCTCACTCACACGCAGGAACACAACAACCCTCTAGGGAGTTGTTATTTGGCTGCAGTTTTCTGTGAGGTGGAGGTACTTCCCCAGACGGGCTGCTTTTATGCTCCCTACCTCTCTTAAAACATCCAGACCAAGACAAACAGACATGTTCACGCACACAAATGTATGCCTTGTGTGGGAATCGAACCCACGAGCATTGGTGTCCAAGTCGAGTCATTCACGACTGAGCCACCGAGCTCGTCAAAATTAGACGCACACATGTAATTGAAATTTGTGATTTACTGAAAAAGGGCCAATTCTAAAGGACCCAAAACCAAAAAACATGCATGAACATGTTGATGAGTGGGAAAGAAGCGAGAGAGGTACATTTGGATCGGTATACCCTATGTGAGACGGAGTTTGCCTACCCCAATGAGAGACGGTATATACGAGTATATACTTTTTGCTTTTTTGATGATTGAAAACATTTGACCTAGAATTGTATTCGGGGCAGTGCGACTTAAAACTGACCTGGGCAAGTATTTTCTTAGTCGACTTCGTCTTTGCATCGCCATAGTAATATAAGAATGATTTAGAATGACACAGGTGGTCTTGAAATGTAAACACAGGAAAAGCTTTATATACTAGGCAGAGACACGTAATAGGCATGGTCCTTCTATTAAAACAGGAGTAGTTAGTTATAGTTGTAAAAAAAATTCCCGGACGTATCTAATTTGACTCTAGAATCATAAATATGGGAGTCTCGACGAGGTAACGTGATTGTTTTTTTTCTGACGACTTCGAGAGGAATCATATTCATAACTAATCTACCCGTATACCCGTGTGGACATACATTATGTTCGCCCGTGAGTGAGATAATCATGAAATTCAGTACACAGCATTTTTCCTGTATCTCTCTTCCCTAAATGTGTTCCCTAAATGTCCATATATCAATTTCCTGTATATTTAATATTAAGTGAGGCTTCCTCTTCTTCCTAGCATTATCCCGTTTTCTAATCCATTTGGATTGGTGGAGCCCATTACCTAAGCCTAAGGATTTGGCAAAGATACTGATTTTTACATAGAGCGACTGCCGTTAAACCTCCACTATCCAGAGGATAAGTCAAACTTTACATAGGTTAGGATTACCTTTCGAAATATAATTTCTTGAACAAGGGAGTTTCCTCACGATGTTTTTCCTTCGTCGTCGAAGAAGTGATAATTACAAATATGTACATAAATCCGAAAACACGACTTTAGTGATGTCACATGTCCACGCGAGACTTAGAACCATGGACCGATGGATATTAGGTCGCTTCTTTATCCACTGGGCTATCACTGCTCCCAAGTCTAAGTGAGGCTTTATGTAAGCCATAACCAAAGAAAAAGAACGAAAAGGAATAAATTCTTAATTCATACATACCAGTGTTATACCAGAAGTCAAATTTATAGTCAACTTGATCAAAACTATTTTGCTTCCGCCACCAGTTAGTCCATGAGGACTAGAAAATGGTCATAGAATGTTGTTAATCATAACTCGAGTCTACTGCGCTACAAAAATATTTGTAATTTTTTGAGCTCATAAGGGCAACTCACGGAGAATACTTTTACTCAATCGTCTATTGACTAAGGTAACCGCTTCATATCGGGTGGGTCGTATAGATTTTGTCATTCGACATGATATAAAAAAATATAACCGGCAATTCGTAAAAAAAACGAGTGTCCTTTAGACCACACGACTGCAGTAAAACTTCTTTAGCTGCATAGTGTGATACAGACAATAGCCCTGCACTGTCGTAGATATACGAAACTTAACTCGCTATGAGAGGAAGAGAGAAAGAAAATGTGTGATTGCACCTCTCTCTCTTGCCGCTACAGTAATATACGAAACGTAACACTCTCTCTTTCTATCTTCACTAACTTATATCTCCCTCTCAACTCCCGTTCGCCTCACCCGATCACACTTTTCGTAACGCTCTCGTCACGCATTCACCAGCTTACTCCCCAAATCGTGCGTAAAGAAGTTTTACTTCAATAATCACGAAAACAATTACGTAACATGTTATAACATCAGACGAACGCATCTCGTAACAGTAGGACCTTTGGCCCGTACAAGTGATTTTTACTAGACGTATGTAGGTTAAAAGGCCAATTACCCTATATTCGGAGAACTATGAATGTTCAGTTGAATTCTTTAAAGATCAGTCAAAAACGTATTGTAATGATTGTGTAAGGCATATACTATGCTTTACATCTATGCTACGTATTACATATTTTTAGTTTACATATGTAACCTAAAAATATGTTATATACTATTGTGTCTCACTTTTATTACATTATTCTGTTTACCATGTGTGCGAAAATTATAACCACAACGAAAGGGATGAATAATATGAACAACTTTTATGCTCACAGCTGATGGATGTGTTTCACAATTTTTAGGATTTCCCCATAAAAACCGCTCTTGTGAATAAGTAGAACAATTAGTCTCTTTTATTTTAATCATAATTTCCAAAACACAGAGAGACACGAAAATAATGTCAACGGTCAGTCAGGCAAATCGCTGAGTCTAGGATCTTCAAATATAACATATTGACGAGCTCGGTGGCTCAGTAGTGAATGACGCGACTTTGACACCAACGCTCGTTCGATTCCCACACAAGGCAAACATTTGTGTGCATGAACACGTCTATTTGTTTTGGTCTGGATGTTTTAAGAGAGGTAGAGCGCATCATGCAGCTCGTCTGGGGAAGTACCTCCACCTCACGGAAAACCGCAGCCAAATAACAACTCCCTAGAGGGTTGTTATGTTCCTGCGTGTGAGTGAGGTCACCAGTAAGCTCCCAAGGAGTCGCTGTGTAAGCAGCAGAGGGGACATCGCGCAAGTGATATTTAATATATCGCAAGCGTTAATAGGCTACGGTACCCGCTTTACATCAGGTGGGCCGTACGCTTGTATGCCTCCCGACGTAGTATAAAAAAAATATTGCTTCCTTAGAGTTTATAGAGCAGTGATAGTTTAATGGATAAAAAAAATCAGGCCATTAATTAGTTTCCGGATTTATATTTGTAATTATCTCGTGCTAGGCGATGAAGGAAAACATTGGTTGAGAAGGGTTTTCTCACAATGTTTTCCTTTCTGCACGTCCAAGTAATTTTATTTCGTAAGTCTTGTGACCTTACTTAAGAAAGGTCTGGTTTTCCTATTGGGTCGTGGAGATCTGACGGCAGTCACTTCATGTCAAAATCAGTATCTTCGGAAAATCGTTAGGCTTAGGTAGCGGACCCCGCCTATCCTAATGGATGACGAAACGGGATAACGCTAAGAAGTTTCCTTGGGATATAAGGACATCGGTTAAGAAAGGATTTTCGTAGATTCAGATACTGGAATACGTGTGTACGTAGTCGCGGGACTACGTACACACGTATTCCAGTATCTGAATCTTCGCAACGCAAGCAACGCAGCTTCTTCTACCTGGCATTTTTTTTACGGGAAAGGCCTACCACCCACCAATGTATCTCCTGTGTAGCCAGAATTAACAGCGGCGACCACCAAAATGGCAATGAACAGTGAAGTTCATTGCTGTCCCTACGGCTACCTTGGAACTCACAACGAATGTATACAGAAGAAATTTGTAGGAGTAGGCAGTTTTGGAATTGACTTCCCCTCTTGGCAAAGTGAGAGATAGCAATATGACAAATAAGGCATTTAAAATCCTTAAAGAGATGGCTAGTCAAGTGAAGCTCTTCCTAGCATTATCCCGTTTCCTAATCCATTAGGTTTGGTGGGGTTCGCTACCTAAGCCAAAGGGTTTGGCGAATATACTGATTTTGACAGGAAACGACTGCCGTCAGACCTCCACATCCACCATTAGGAAAACCAGACCTTCTTTAGATTCTACAATTTTAGGAAGCAGCTTATAATATTGGCAATGAATATTATAACATGTAACAAGAATCACTCAAGGGATTTTGGGAGTTCCATTGTCATGGCTGAAAATTAATATTTAAAGAAAAAATATAATAATATATGTATGTAATATATATATATATTGAGAAAACCTTGTTATTAAATGTCAGTGAAAAACAATAGTCTTGTTTCACATCGCGTGTACCTTGTTTTATGAATGATAACAAGCACACAATGTTTCTTCATTCATACGGCAGATGTCAAAAGCTATGGCGAAAGGCAAACATGTGCGCGGGGAAGTTCACGGTGATAATAGGAACAGCGGCAGTCAAGGCTTTCGGTAAATTCAAAGGTACCGCACACATAAGCTCTCCCCAGTCCCCACGCACCGAGAGCCTCGCCCGCTACGGCAATGTTTAATTTCTCGTGTTTTCATAATTTAAACATATTTCGTGGGATGGTTGTATGGAAATCGTTAACTATGCCATATCGTTACACCATATCATCTTTTTATATACCATCAGTCAGCAAAGCTGCGGTCAGAAGCTAATATAAAGAAATATACCGAAATTAATCACTTTAGTACTTATTTAAAAATTAATTAAATTTGTTCTGTTGCAGTGGCTACGAAGGTCAACACACGTGCATCACTTACGATGCAGTCAACCAAGCGTACCTGGAAGCCAGAAACAGAATCCGTTAGTATATTATTAAATATTTATATTTGACTACAATTCTTGAGTTCAGTACACAAATAATAAAGCCAAATTTTTTTAAACGACTTTGATATCTTTTTATTATATGTCAGAAGATAAGCTAGACCAAGATGTACAAATCCGTTCAAAAGTTACCTTTACTTCCACGACATAATTCCAATTATTTTATTTTCAGACAACAGGTTTTATCACACGGGTCCGTAGATAAATACCTTAATGACAATATATATATATATATATATATATATATTTTAGTTAAGGTAATACATAAGACCCATGTGTATGGCTTGATGTGTCATTGTGTGTACTCAACAGCCTTTTTTATTTTGTACTTTTGAATGAGTATGAATGAGATGATGAAGGTATTGTAATCGTATTTTTTACTATTTCGATTTTTTTATGAAAATATAGATACAAACGTTTGTAAAGTAAGAAACTTGACAAAAAAATTGTTTGTCCGTGTGTCTGTCAATTGAATTTTAACATGTAGCTATATTTTTTTTTATCTGGAAATAGATTTTTCATGTGCCTTACATGGAACAATATAATTAAATTGTGATCCGGTTAATATCGATACAGAAGTTGTGCATGCGTTATACATAATGTATTGAACTGCCTTTTAACTTACCGAAATTTATGATCCTCCTCGGACTGCATGACTAAGTTTGTTTGTATAGTTTTTGACAATATATTTTTAAATCTTCATCCAAATTTGACGCAGAACTGACACAAATCGAGCCCAAACCTAAACGAAATCTTGCGAAAACTAACCTGAACCTGACTCAAACCGGCCCCAACCTGACTCAACCCTAAACCAAACAATACGAATCAAAAATCGTCAATAATTCAAACTTCACAAAGAAACTTGGGAACGTACCTTTACTATGGTACACGAGTTTGAGTCTCATTTTACGACTTTTATTGGTAGTTACTTCTTTGCCTTGTTCTTGATGGTTATTATTATTTTTATACAACGTCGGGAGACATACAAACGGCCTGATGTAAATTGGTTACGGAAGTCTATATACATTTGCAACACAGGAAGTGTTTGTTCGCTCGTTGCCACCCCTGTTGCTTGTTCGCACTCGTATTTGACTTTTTATCAAAGTCGCGTCGCGTTGAGTTGGTGTCAAAGTCGCGTCATTCACGAATGAGCCACCGAGCTCGTCAAAAATTCGTGTTGCCTGTCTACAGACGCACCAAAACTTTTAAAAAGAGAAAGAAAGAAAGGATCGGATGACATTCCGTTCACATAAATAATGTTCAGATTTTTTGTAGTATAATAAAAAATACACCATTGAGGTGCCAAGAGTGTCACACGTGCGTTGCCGACCCTGTAAAAACATTTATGTGGTATGCGACCATTGCGGTTCCAGTGGACGAAGACGAATTCTCAGCCGTCGGCGGGCTAAACAAGGCTTTAGGAATGTGGAACAATTCCTCAAAACACAAACCACTGTACAATGTAGATTACAATCATTTATACATTTATACAGTTGCATGAGAAATGCTATGAATGTTAAAGAAGCAAGTGAGGTGTGTAAAGATCGAGTCTGCTAGAAATTCACTGACGTCCTATCACTAACTTGAAATAGGCTTAATGTCATTTTTGCGTTGATTTATATTTTCATATTTGTATCAAATTGTCTACAGTGGTGGCGCAACCTAAAGGGGACTGGAAGGCTGAAGACTTCGCCAGTGTTGGTGAACTGCTGCTGGATATATCCATTACCTTGGCTCGAATGTAAGTTTTCAAAGTATTTTCAGTTTTTAGCTATTTTGCTTGTAGTGTTCTTATTTCCTGCAAACTTATATGTAATACTTGTAGATAAATTTTAACGAGACGAATTATTTAATTGTTAAATCGCCGTCTCTCCCACTAGTGTTACGAGTGAGTCAACCAGTGTGCCAGATCCTAGTGGCATCACAGATTATTTATAAATATGATTACGTAAATCAAAAGGCACAAAGGAACATTGATAGAATCACTTTCTGAACGTCTGGCAGTCTGCGTGTCAAACGGAAGTACTTTCTGTTGACCGTACTTATCATAAAATTTAACAGGAAGTAAAGTCTCTTCTTAGCACCAGTATAGAGAAAAATTGACATTTTGGAGTATACGACTTACTATCATTTTCGACTCAAATCCAAGCATACCTGCGCGTGTAGTATCCTGCTAATTAAACAACAAGCCTCTGGCTAAAGCGAACCCGACTGGGGAGAAGCTCTACGTCACAAACAAATGCACTGACCTTGGAAACTGGTATACACTTAGATCTTATGGGTTATAAGAATATTAAGTATATTGTCTTGTAAATTAATGTTGTTGTTTTATTACATATTTTTTGTAAGTAAACCATCTTGAAAACTATAACGATTATTGTATTATTAATACAAATATTTAACTTTCAAATAAACTGAAAGGGGTAAACCCTTTCAGTTTATTATAATAAATAAAGCCAGCCAAGTGCGGGCCGAACTCGTATAAGTAGGACTCCGTACCACCGTAAAATATTTAGGACTACACCTTGTACTTTACTCGATTAGCTATAAATAAAGCCACCGCATGTCAGGGTGAGACAACGAATATTTTTTGTCGTTTGATTTTTGGGAGTTTCGTATTTGGCGGTCCCTAAACCGCAACAATGAGCGGAGTCCCTGATCTGCTCCTCGGTGCTGTTTTAATCCAGAATTGCAGTATTTTCTGTATTCCTAGGGTCGCAAGGAGCACGTTTCTGGAACTAAAACCACAAGTGGAATAAGTTTGGATAAGCAGTAGTTATAATAAATATAAGAAATTTTAAAACGATTGCATTAGTAGTGGCCGAAATACGCTACTATACGACAGACGGGCAAAGTCACAACATAAGGGTTCCTTTTTACCATTTTGGTACAGGACCCTAAACACCATTGAATGGAGTTCAATAAATTTTACACGATGATAACTCATACCTCAGATCAATGTTTAGGTTACTTTTTATCTGAATTGCAAATAAATTCATAAAATATATACCTATAAAACAGTGCTGCCCAACTAACAGACAAAGCATAATCAGATAGAGGCTTGTTTGGACAGATTATTACTTCTTTACATACATACGAAGAAAAAACAATTTGCTATTAAAATAAATACAATCTTTTTCTCCAAAAGCACTGCATATCGACCTCGCAGCTGATAGTATAAAAAATTAACAACGCTTGATCATTTAGAAAGGCTCAAGGCCAATAGCTCTTCTGACCGCATTCGTGTGTCTAATTTCATCCTTTTGTCTTCTCTTCTGAAGTCACTCGAGGTCTTTGTATCAATCACGACACGGAAATGTCTGTGATCCAGTTCAGCTCAAGATTATACTAACATAATGTTAATGAGCAATGTGCAAATTATACAATTCCGTATAATTTCAAGCCAATATATAGAGTTAATTCGATCTATGTCACCCAAAGTAGCTCAATTCGCGAGTTTAATATGTATGAGTGGCTCAGTGTGCTAGTGCAAAAAGTAGTTTAAGCTAATTATATTAAGGTATTTGCACTATGCCTAATGCAGGAAATATGTGACACATGTGAGCCAAGTGTACCCATGCACACCTGTTAAGCAATTTTATCCTTATTAAACTTGTTCGTAAGTAATAGTTGAACGGGATTTAATAGACTAGATAAACTTTAAACAGAAAATATTAGTCATACGTCCTTACATACTTGGAAGAATCAAAACTTAATTTTATTACGAGTATATAAAGGAAGCTTACAGCTGCAGCTACAAAAAAACATTAAAATTATAAAATACAAGCCAGCTACAGAGATGATTTTTAAACAATTTGAGTGACTTAACAACTATCATCTATTGACGCAAACAATAAATACTGCACATACAATATAAATTCAGTCGAGTGAAACACAGAAAATAATAATACACTACTATAAAGCATAATCGTCACTAAATGTCTCGACTCGAGCGGAATATGGTGTCATAAATAACCTTTACTATTACAATTTACGAAATATATTAATATAGGTACTTATCTCTCCTACGTAGCTCTTCTTCTTTTTTTTTAAATCTTGTCACTCTTTTCTTTCTCAGCTCGGTTTGTTACTTTTTCGTTAATTACACGGTATTTCATCAAATCATTCACAAATAATTATCTTTAAAAAATTTCCTTTGAGATTGTAATTCTGTTATCTTTTTTGAGCATTGGATTAACCTACTTAAAATGGTGATTGTATGATTTCTACCATTCTCAAATTACAAATAGCAACTAAGGGCTTGATAAACTTGTAACATCAGAGCTTTATTTATTCTCAGATGAATAACCAAAATCTGTCGGCCCTTGATCTTACTGTCAGTCGCCTACACGCTGTGCACTGACCTTTATGGTGAACGGAGTGTGTAACTTAATGTCATCACGCTTCGTTCATTATCACAACCGGACATCTGAAACAACTAGTTTCTGTGTTAGTTTTGTGAATCACCTTCTGTAGGCACACTCTCATGCGGTTTAACGTAGAGAGTAGAGAAATAATTTGAGTAAGCATCATTTGATAGTGATGTAAATAATTATATATTGTTATGAGTTCTTTTTCTTTTTAGCGTTATCCCGTTTAGGATTGGTGTCCACTACTTAGGCCTAAGGATTTGGTGCAGATACTGATTTTTACACGGCGCGAAAACCGTCAGACCTCCACAACCCAGAAGGCAAACCAAACCTTTCTTAGGTAAGGTCATTACAGGTCTTTCAAAATATAATTTCTTTGATGTACGGGTTTTCTCACAATTTTTTTCCTTCACCGCCAAGCAAGTGATAATTACATATATGTACATATGTGTAAAAACAGTTCTATTCAGTGACGAGCTGTGAGAATCATCGACGTTCATATGCTTACACACGGTATTGAACCCTTAAGTTTAAGGAGATATTTTGCCTCCCTTTGCATGTTCTCCCAATTGTACAACGGGTTGTATTCTGAAGAATTGTTCGTTCTGATGCCAACAACATTTTTATTTTTTTTATAACCGCACCGCTCGCCGACAGCGGCTACCCTGACACGCTGGAACCGCAATGGTAGTGTACTATGCGGTTCCAGAGAAGTTTTCTTCTGAGAACTCCTGGTTTGAAGCCTTGCATGGCCCTGTATTAAGTTCGTGTTTTCGCATTTGCCTGATGCTGAACGAAAAAAATCATAAGGAAACCCATACCTCCTAGAAATTATATTTCGAGAAACGTGTGACCTATCCCAAGATAGTTCTGATATTTATATACATTCGGACTCGATCGGATTATATGTATAAACACTTTTAAATAAAAAAGTGAATCCGATTTCGTTGAAGTCAACGCCTGTTCACGTCGTTGCTTTACCTTTACTAGCGCCGAATTTGGTATTTGAAAGTTTTTATTCGGCAAATCAGCACTCAATGTCTAGTATTTAAGCGAATTGTCAACTTACATAATGTAATGACTGTTTGTGCCAAAATAAAGAGAAATAAAAAAAACTTTATGGTATCGCCTGATTCATCTGTTTCATCAAATCGTCACCAAATATTGCATGAGATCATCAAAGGACCACATGTATTAAAAAGATCGAATTATGAACAAAACAATGACATGAAAAAATAAACGATGCCGGAAGGCAAAGAAACGTACAGCCCACATGATGTAAAGTTGGTTGCATTACAGAAAGTATCGCTCGCGCAATGCAATGCCTGCTCCCAACACACAGTAACTCCTTAGGAGCTTACTGGCAAACTCACTCACTCACGAGAACGCAACAACCATCAAGGTAGTTGTTATGTGGCTGCGGTTTTCTGCGAAGAGGATATACTTATATATAGATATACTTATATACTTCCCTAGTCGAGTTGCTTCATCTACTTCTCTTAAACCCAGACCAACAGACATGTTCATTTGTTCATGCACACAAATTTTTGTTCTGTGCGGGAATCAAATCCACGAGTCTTGACGTTATATTAGCATTGCTAATCACTCCACCGACCCCATACTAATACTGTTACTGGTACAGTACCAACACGACAAAAGTATAATACCTAACAAATTAGCATTAATACTCATGAAGGAAATAACCTAATAGTGTCAAGTGAGGTAGGGCGCATCAAAGCAGCCCGTCTGTGGAAGTACCTCCACTCTCATACAGCCGCAGCAAAATAACAACTTCCTAGAGGGTTGTTGTGTTCCTCGATATGAATGAGGTCTGTGGCTGTGTCAGCAACAGAGGTGGCATTGAGCGAGTGACACCTAATATATTGCAAGCGTATACGGTATCCACTTTACATCAGGTGGGCAGTATGCTTGTACGCCTCCCGACGTTGTATAAAAAAACCTATGGAGAACCGATGAGACTACGTAGTGACGTAATAGCATTACGCAGCTCTTCTTGACTAGTGCACCAATCAACATCGCGGCACTTGTTGGCTTAGTGGTTAAAATTTTCTCCCATTGGTCAATATGCTCGAATCGCTAAAACACAATGTTTTTGATGTTTTGAAAATTATATTTTTTGATTGGCTGAAAATTATACATTAAACAAATCTAGAAACTTAAAAACCGGAGAGAGTTCATGAGAAGAGCAATGATCAGGAACACCGTTCCTATATGAAATCTATATGTTTGTCTGTCGCTTTTTTTCGAATATTCGAATTTTGACTTCAGGCCATTTTGACCAGGAACGGTGTTCCTGAACATTCCTATTCTACTTTTTTATTATTTTGAACGTGGTCAAAATGGCCTATAAATTAAAAAAAAAAAGAATTGTTATATAATTGACGAGCCAGATGTTCCTCTGGCAATGCAAGCTTGCGCATTCTCAACTGGTTGTCTGTGCGTTTGTCTGTGTTTGTCTGTCGCTTTTTTTCGAATATTCGAGTTTTGACTTCAGATTCGGATTCAGCATAAAAAAGTAGAATAGGAATGTTCAGGAACACCGTTCCTATCTCTTATGGAACATGGTCAAAATGGCCGACAAATTAAAAAAAAATTCAAGAATTGTTATATAATTGACGAGCCAGGTGTTCCTCTGGCAATGCAAGCTTGCGCATTCTCAACTGGTTTTATTTTAAAGAAGCGAGTGAGGTGTAAGTATCGAGTCATGTTGCGCTCGGTTCTCTTTGTCTATCCCGCAAGGAATATAGCGCGAAGTGATAGATAGATAAATGTATCACACAAGAAAATTATTCAATTAATTCATTTCTAATTCACAGTTATCGTTGCGCATCATCTTGAAGGTCGCGGCCTTCGTGCATATGTGCTGAATTTAATTTGTCTATCTTTACGTGATTGACATATCTAGGTCGCCAACATTGATACTTATTGTTAAAACATGTTTCTTGTATTGCTCATATCTGAATGAATAATCTTTAAAACATGTTTTCAATGCCCGAAATTATATTACGTCAATTTAGACAATTAGCATAAATATAAAATGTGGAGCAGCTCCGGGCGCAGTGGTTAGTAACGCTGTTTTGACATTTGAGCTCGTGGGTTCGTCTCCCATACAGGTCAAACATTTATGTGCATGAACATGTCTGTTTGTCTTGGTCTGGGGGTTTTTAAAAGAGAAAGTCCTCACAGACAATCGTAGTCAAATAACTCTCTGACGGGTTGTTGTGTTCCTGCGAGTGAGTGAGATCACCAGTGAGCTCCGATGGAGTTACTGTGTTAGCATCGTGCGAGCGGTACTTATTATATTGCAAGCGTTCATAGGCTACGGTTAACGTATATATTATGAGGGCCGTGTGCGTGTATATCTCCTGACGTTTATAAAAAAATACGATTTATATGGACACGTAGATTTAAGCAATAGTGTTTTATATTTATCAGTACAATCTATCCTCTTTGGCTAGTTATATCCTTTTGATTAGCAAAAATTCATTCACTGCTATTGAATTTTATATAGGTTCTGCTGTAGTTTCGAAACTTAGAATATTTTATTACATTACGTTAGTAGTCAAATAACAATTAGGCATCAGTTGCGTATTACCGCCGTGCTCTTATGGAAAGGAGAACACGGAACGGGTCATGTAAAGATCAAAAGTCACCAGGTGATCTCAGCCGTATGACTTATTACATACCACCTACGTAATGAAATAAGTGATGACTGCACAACAGGTTTATGGAACTCATCGCTTACGTAAACAATAATAAGCAAAAATTAAGTTTGGTTACATTTTTAAATCCAGTAGTGCAAATCTTAATACGTCATATCAAGTTGTACTACGAATACTTTATATACATATTTCTAATTGTCAATTGCTTGGCGGTGAAGGAAAACATCGTAAACCCGCATATGTGACGTTAGGTCATATGTGCGGGTTTCCTCATGATGACTAAGAAAAATCTGCTTTCGGATTTTTGTGGAAGTCTGACGGCAATCACTCTATATAAAATTCAATATCTTCGCTAAATCCTTAGGCTTAAACTGCAGACCTTGCCAATTCTAATGGATTAGGAAACAGGATAATGCTAGGAAGGAGACTATGAATACAACAGACGTACGCATGTTCAAAATTCTCTAACGTACTTTATAACTACTAAATACTAAATTTTATTATCTAAGAAAAATAATAATGGCGATTGAGTGTTTAGGGCTCTGCTCAATATATAAGTATGTAAGCATGTTTCCTTGAAACTGATTTTCATAAATGAGCTGCCGTTGGATTATTTTATATCCCTGGGGTGGTTTGGGTTATGTGGCATTAGTATAAAATTAATATAATGGCGTACAGTGTATTTATATTTCCTTTACATTTAGTCGGTTCGGGTAAAGTCTAATATAATACAAAGCTGCATATAATGCTGCATTGTTATTATGTTACATATACGAAGCAAATTATCATAATAAACTCATTTGGATTCACAAATTGACATGAAATTACAATATCATCTTATTATGGGAAAAAGAATGGTATTACGCAATAAACTGTTTTACCGATAGACAAAACTTTCGAACACATTCTTGCATAACAAAACAAGGAACTAGTTCTTTTTTGCCGGCATCATCTTAACCAACCGGTTTTAACTTCACTTTTTATACTCTGTTTAAAAATCTTACTAATGCACCGACTGACTGAAATAATAAAGCACAGTCTAAACCGCAGGCTCTATGAAATTTTTCCTTTTAGGATATATATTTTTTTATACCACTCAGGTAAGAAACAAGCATTCTGTCTGATGGTAAGCAGTTATCGTAACCTACGGACACTTGAAATATCAAAAGTGGCACTCATCTGTTATCAATCATACTCTATTAAAAAGTATATGTATATATAAGGATTTTCAAAATTAACCGGAATACCCACGACGAAATCGCGCACTACGGAAATCGTCAAGTTTGATAATTAATTGCGCTACATTTTAATGTTATCAAGGTTGTTTTTCATATATTTTAATGCAAGAAAAAAAAGTTAAAATCTAACTAAATATCAATTAAAATAAAAAAAAACGCAAAGAATATACTTTGGTTTGATCTAACATGCAAGATACATTCGTCGCCTCAATACATGTAAAATTAGCGTTATGCAAGGCGATCAAAAGTAATTATGTTTTGATTAAAGTGATGTATTCATTCTGATTATAACTTATTTACTAAGGTAAGGCCATAATTTTAGTAAATCTAGAACGAAAAAGTATGATTACCAAACCATTCAGAGTTCTAAATAATCAGAAATATTTAATGTCTAATAAATTGTAATACGATTTTTTTTTTTTTATAATTAATATGAATAAGTCTCTCAAACTACTTATCAACACATTATTTTCTCTCTTAATACTTATTTAAATTAAAAAAAAAACCGACATCCTAATGCTAAAATCCCATTATTAGCACATTCTATCTAAAGTTTGTCAATAAGGTAGGTGCCACAAATTAATAATCCACTTGACTACGCATGTAGATACCCCTCGCTCACAAATACATAGTGTTTTAGCACCTAAATATCGTAGCGAATCGAGCCTATTGACCAATGCGAACATATTTTAACCAATAAGGCGATAAATGCCGTGATGTTATTTCTTGAATTCGACAGTAAGAGGAATTCGTTCTATGCCCCGCGACCAGTAGCGATGAATTGAGTTACTACTTAATAGCGGTCTCATTGGCTCTCCATGAGTTATTTCATTCATGGTGGGTGCCAACTTTTGGACGGATTACGGTATATGCACCTAGGCCCGAAGTATAATACTGAGTGCTGTATAGTCTTCTGAGAGACTGGGCTAGAAGATTCTAGGATAATCTTAACAAGCATACTGAAAAGCTATGATTCAACTCTGGAGAATCACATTTTTCTACGTATATCTTTTCAGTCGACATTATATTTTATTATAATTCATATATATTTGACTTACAGCTTATTATGCTGCGTTATGAAGACAGTTCGTTATGTTTGTAATAAATGCAAATTTTTAATTCGAAACAAGACTATATGTAGTCCAAGGTGTAATCTTGAGTGTATTGTTGTTTATAGGTTAAGTTGATGCATTACACCATGTATTGACGAAGGTTTAATGTTATTTACTTTGACTACAAAGGTGACTATGGCTATATAATTATATGAATTTTTAACGGCACTTATTATATGTACACTAACGAATTTTCACAACTACATTTTCTTGGTTCAGTCGTAATGACCGGCTTTTATACTACTGATACGAAAAACAAGTGCCCATATGATATTTGCAAACCTGGGAACAGAAATCCCTTTACGTCTATTTATAAAAACCATTCTATAGTGTCGTTTTAAGAGAATTAGGGCGCATCATTACAGTCCGTCTTGGGTAGTACACACAGAAAACCGCGTCCAAATAGCAACTCCCTGGAGGGATATTGTGATCCTGTAAGTGAGCAGGGATGCCAGTAAACTGCTAAGGAGTTGCTGTGTTAGCAGCAGAGGTAATACATTCTGCGAAGTGTGGAGTAGTAGGAAAGCGAAGCAGTCACCACAGCCTATGAACATTTGCAACACCATGGGTGTCACTCATGCATTGCCGACCCTGTATAAACCTCTTTTTACAGTGTCGGCAACGCATGACCTCTTCACGCCTCTCTTGAAGAACCCCATGCTGTAGTATGTCTCTTGGGAAAACCTCGACTGGGAGTTCATTGCACAACTTGAGCGTTCTCGGAAGAAAACTTTCCTGGAATCGCAGAGAAGGCGACCACTGAGGTTCCAGTGGGTTAGGATGAACTGGCCACCGTCGGCGAGCTGTACTCTTGTAAAAAGAAGCTGTTGACATCATATCGAACAATTCTTCAGAACACAGCCAGTTGTACAATCGGTAGAACACACAAAGAGAGGTAAAATCTCTTCTCAAACTTAAGGGCTCATAACCGTGTGTAAGCTTGGGGTTGTCGACAACTCTCATAGCTCGTCTCTGAACCGAATCACACGGTCCTAGCTGGTATCCCGGTGCTCCCGCATAAAGATCTGACTTGAGACTTATATCATATAAGTCTATGCCCCGCGCTGAAGTACTGTTTAGCTCTGTTGAGCACTCCAAGTTTCTTGGCTCTAAACCATAGGTACTCCACCACCTGCACATTGGCGGAGGTCAGCGTTTTCAAGCTGAAGGCCACTGACTTAGCTTAACGATTGTAATCGTCGATTGCTGTGTCGATAACAACCGGGACCGACGTCTTAACGTGCCCTCCGATGCACGGAGAAGCTCGAGATAGACAAACTCATCCATAGACAGGCTGCGGGTGACGTTAATTAACCTGCGTGAATGATACCGGCAATTACGCCATTAACTTCTGAAGGATATAGATCTACTGAAGGAATTGAAATTAAAGTTTACTGAGTATCTGTGTCGGATTAGTAACCAATATAATTTCATAGAAGCTTATCTATTCGGCTGTAGGTCATTATTGAATGCTCGATGATGCTAAAACAAATCTAAACAGATGCATAGACTTTTGTTATATAAGAGTCAAGTCCGACATGGGGTGTTATAGTGGATACTATTATAGTACTCGTATCTTTGGGCCGGCTCGCTTAGATATCTGCTTGAACCTTGCTATACAGTTCATAGACAAGCTATGAGAATTGTTGGTGATTCCACTATGGAAATTATCAAAGTTCTCAATAAGTATTTTTCTGTGATCCGTTTGGTTGTAAAATGAACTCCCTGCTGACAGATTTCTCTATTGACAATGTTACCTAACGTGAGTATTGCTCCTGGTGTTGCGTCCATAGGACCTGCAATACATAATGAGGTAAATATATTCATGATTATTTACAACTTTTACTTTTGTATCAACTTCAATATCGCAATAATATTGGTCATTTCATTACGTTGCTCATGTTAGGGCAATTATTGAAAGTAAAAGTAGACGTTACTAAGTAATTGCAGCCTAGCGAAAATTCTTTCATGAAAATCAGATTTCAATACAAATCTATGAAAACTTAAATAAAAACCATAAGCTTTAATTTGAATTAAAAAAAGAAAATCTCTTTCGAAGTACAATGCCAATTCTTTTTTATTGTCTACCTTAACTTTCTAACATAAAGCTATCCAGGAAGGAACTGTGAAAATTCTTTATTGTCTAGTTTAAATTTCGAATAATTTTGTTTGTAACCAGCCTGTAATTTGATATTAACGTATTCTTTTTCAACTGTAATTTGAATATTTATGCGCATGCTAGAGATAAAATTGTTATAAAGTATTTATTCTATCCTTCTTTCGTATTGCAGAAGCTAGAGTTACCATTCTGTGAATAACTCAAAATACGAATGGTTGCTCATTCCAAAAAAAAAACATTATACTAGTTAAACTATGACTAAACTTAATAGTACGGGTTTTAAGTAACCTTATGACTTGCAGCTAATGCAATAAACCTTGGCATTTTGATATCATTACCAAATTACAAGTGGTAAATGTAAGTATATCAATCAATTAGATGGGAATATCTATAGCGATCTCATATGTTAATGTTTCTTCCGACCGACACTTTGGGCATAATAATTATAGTATAATCAGCCAGATCTATAAGTACCTACAGTTTGCGTCTTTATGCAAATGGTCTATTTAAAAACCTTTTATATTTAAATGTTTGTTTATGGCCGAAACTTTAAAATTTACTTTCAATTAAACATCTGTTTAATGCTACACGTGTATGTAATTTTAGGCATACATCTATAACTTCACGCCAAATCCCTTGCGGGGTAGGCAGAGAGAACCGAGCGCCACGTGACTCGATCCTTACATATCTCACTCGCTTCTTTAACATTCATTGCTCTTCTCATGCACGCACGCCGGTTTCTAGGGCTCCTGACATCACCTTCTGATAGAACATGACCAATTTGGTCATGATAGGTAAGTCTTGGCCTTCCCCGGCTCCTACATCCTTCCACTTTTGCATTGTATATCTGCTTCGTCATTCTTTCATCTTGCATTCTTTCTACATGCCCGAACCATCGGAGCATGCCTCTTCTTATTTTAACACCGACGCTCTCTTTCAGACCAACTCTATTTCTAACATCATCATTGCGAATACGGTCTACGAGCCTTACGCCACAAATTTTGCGCAGCGCTCGCATTTCAACCGCGTTTATTCTACTTTCATGCTCTTTCTGCCATACCCAACTCTCGCTTCCATAAGTTAGCGTTGGGACCAACACTGCATTGTGTATAGCGAGTTGTGCCTTCTGGCTCAGGATTTTACTGCCAAGAAGTTTTCCCAACGCTCCATTCACACTATTCCCAGCACTCACTCGTCTTTCCACATCTGCGGTGTACCTTCCATCCCTGCTGAAAGCGCATCCAAGATATACAAACTCATCCACTTGTTCCAACACTTCATCATCAATCGTAATCCTTACATTAGTTCTGGATTCTTCTCTTTCAAATACCATTATCTTTGTTTTCTTCGCATTCAGTAGTAAGCCTTTCTCCATACAGTCGTCTTTCATCGCTGTGACCAGTGTTTGCAGTTTAGATGGTGTATCTGCTAATAGCACGGCATCGTCTGCATACAGCAGACAGTTCACCACTTGGTCACCCATGCGCAATCCCACATTCGTTGACCTTATTCTCTGCAGACAACTATCGAGATACAGGATAAACAGCCTAGCAGATAGCATGCAACCCTGTTTGACACCAATTTTGACATCAAACCAGGGTGACATGCCACCGTCTATCCGCACACATGCTGAGCAATCCTTGTAAGTGGACTGCACAGCACGGAGCAGTGAACCGTCAATCCCATATCTCGGCAATATGTCCCACAGTTCCTTTCGCACAACCCTATCAAAGGCTTTCTCAAGATCCACAAAACCGCAGAAAACCTTCCGGTCTATGGCCAGATGCTTCTCTACGATATTGCGGAGCGAGAAAACTTGATCCGTACATCCCCTTCCATTTCGGAAACCTCCTTGTGCGTCCCACAGCATTTCATCGGATTTCACCCTCATTCTCCTTTCAATCACCTTTCCATATACTTTTGCTGCTAAGCTGATCAAACTGATGGCCCTATAGTTGGCGCAGTCCATGCGTGATCCCTTGCCTTTATACAAGGGCACGATGACTGCGCGTCTCCAGTCCATTGGGACCCTTCCAGTTCTCCAGCATAGGTTGCATAGGTACCAGAAGGCGTCCCGGACGTAAGTGCCACCTAATTTGATCATCTCAGCTGTGATCAGATCAATTCCCGCTGATTTTCCATTTTTCAAGCTTCGTATCGACCATTCGATCTCATCCATAGTTATGCCTTCGTCGGACGCCGTCAACGTGGAGTAAGCATCCGACTCACTCTCATTGCCAGCGTCCGAGGCATACTCATACATTTCCTCAAAATATTCACTCCACCGTTCTAACACTTCCTGAGTGTTGGCAAGAATGACACCAGCTTTAGACTTTATCTTATCCATTCTGGATGCCGACGAACCACTCCGAGACTTCTTTACCTCTCTCCAAAAGAGTTTGGTATTTGCCTCGAAGTTTTTCGAGGGCATACAGTATATATATTTATTTATTTCATTTTAACAACACTTCCAAACATTAAACAGTTATATTTGACGAGCTCGTTGTTCAAGTGGATTTCTATGTCATAGTGGTTCCAAGGGTCTCGAGTACGATTCGCAGACATACATTTATTTGTATGTTTTCTATGTATTATAACAATGTATTCACAAAAAGATATGTATGTACATAAGGAATTATAATAATCTGAAAATCATTTTTCAGTCAATCAGTCAGATCAGGAACCTTTGCTTAATTTAGAAGTAAATGACTCGTGTAATTTGTCTGGAAATATTTATTATTAACTTCGTATTATTTATTAACCTAACGTCCATCCTGTAGTATATCTAAGTTGTTTCTGTTATCTATGCATAAAGTGTAAATGAATATACATCCTACCAAAAGATCTATAGGTACATCTTTTGTTAGGATTTACGTTTACATACACAGTAAGCCAATACAACCGGGTAAAATACAGGAATTGCCTAATAATTTATAGTAAAATGCATTGCTTGTATCAACATGTTCCGAATTATTATTTATTATTATATCCTGATCCTGATGGCTTAAGGGAATAAAATGCAAGTTTCTAAAAGGTTACTTTAATAAAACTTATCCAACTGATGCTCGAATTAGTTGCCGCCTAAGTCTAAATTGATGTTTTGTTTAACAGGTATGGTTTGACGTACGAGGAGATCGAGAAAGGTCTGCCGCTGATTGACACATCTCGCACGCTCATCAGAGAAGTTTGCCCGCCTATATTTTCGCATGTGGAATGCCGCGCCGGCAAGTATCGGCGATTCGACGGCCTCTGCACCAACCTGCAGCATCCAACGTGGGGGGCAACTATGTCTCCGTTCCAAAGGTATATAATAATTTTCTACAATGTCAAACTGGAAAACAGAACTTAAATAGCAGATCATCGACAGAACACTTGAAATACTATCCAGTCACAATACGCATATAATGGATACATTTTTTAAATAGATCTAATGGTTAACAAACATAGCCTGATGCAAAGCAGGTAGCTCTTGACGCCCTCACTCACTCAATTCAGCCAATTCAGGGATATTTCTTTTTGTAACTTTTATTTTTAGTAACGTAAAGGCGAACCTATCTTCGTTTATAAATTCCACTTTTCGAGAGTTGATCGCATCCTTCTGGGGGAACTCACACGCCTTCATATAAGGGTTAATTTCCCACGTGAGCCGCGGCCTCGTCTCACTTTATCAAGCGGTGGTGTTTAAAAGTAAAGCACGGCTCGAACTGCTTTTTCGTCGGGTTTTCTTTACATAATATCGTGGCAGATTGAATCTTCTTTCGTTACGAAATATTTATAATTCTTTAATTTCAGAGTTCGTACAGTGCCCGGCGGTAAATATTGCACTTCGGCAATCATCGCATTTCCGAATACAAACGAATGCTAATTTCTATGTCCATCGATTATTAAATTTATCGTATATGAGAATTCGAATTCAGAACTTTATTGTTATTTTGTTTTGATTCGATTTGTAATTGACTTGATAAACTTTTTTTTAACATTTTTTTTTAATCTGTCAGTTTTGGTTACAAAATATGTATAAACATTGTAGATATTTTCGCGTAACTGGCCTCGTAATCCCTTATGGTTTCCCTTTTTTCCTATAGATGCCATCGTACTGCTTAATGATTTAAAGTTTGGAGTTTTAACAACTCTATATATATATCTTGAACTGGACGCGATCGCACACTATCGCATTTTAATCACGACTTTAATAAGACAAAAGACACCGAACGCAGTAACTACCTACATCGAAACTGCCAAACTTCGCAAACCGCTGGCAGTTGGTTTTTATTATGGCAAGCAAGCTGCACGTTTATAATGTAAGCGGACTACGTAGTTGGTTGACCTTTACTATGCAGTTACGTCAACTACATAATAACTCTTAGCAATCGCAGCAGGGGTTCTAATGCGAATTGCATCTCATTAGTGATTTTACGCGTATCCGAGCATGCGATGAGTATTAATTTGGTTGCAGTTTACTATGTAGGTTATGTATCGTATAAACAATAATGTTCCGCTTACTTAATCTCAACAAAAACTATTCAAAGTGTATATTAATAATGTAATATATGTGATTCAGATTGATCGGCCCGCTATATTCCGATGGCATCAACGCCCCTCGGATTTCCCACACTGGCCGCGACCTGCCACTGTCGCGCGTGGTATCCCGCACCATGCATCCTGATGATGGATTCCACGACCACGCTGGAACCGTGATGGTCATCGCTTGGGGACAGTTCATGGACCACGACTACACACTCACTGGTACACCACTTGGTATGTATTATTTTGTGGAGATTATAATTCATATTTATTACTAGCGACCCGCCCGGCTTCGCACGGGTAGTAGGGGTAGTATTCTACGCCTACTAACGTATTTAAGTTGATAAGGATTAATAGTGTATATCTGTATAACATCCCATGAAAGCTCCCAGGCGGCTTGACTTTTGCCGACATTTTCAACAATTAACGTCATATTTCAACCGATTTACACAAAACTTTAACAAATTATAATTAGGAAGGTTTATAGGAAACCTTCCTCTCAACTCTGTCTATTGGTGAAAACCGCATGAAAATCCGTTCAGTAGATTTGAGTTTATCGGGAACAGACAGACAGATGCGGCGTGGGACTTTGTTTCATAGGGCTGTTGTACATTGGTCACAAAGTAAATTCGTCACGAAAAAAAGTGTAAATTTGACACTGTTCTATTTTTATTTAGTAAATACGTCATATATTAATTTGGATTATTGTAAATTCGTCGGAAAAATGGAAACTTAGGACGAATTTACGATAACTCTTACCTACCTGTGACGAATTTGCACATATTTTTTAATGTAAGTGGCGAATTTACTTTCAGTGTATGGAGTTGACATAAATGTGACGAATTTACTTTGTGACGAATGTACAACCACCCGTTTCATAATATATAGTGATGAAGATCAAAACAAGAAACCTACATGTGGCACCTTGCTGTAATTATTTATGACCATGGGGAGTATATACATAAATATGCAAAGACAACTAGTTATTATAAATCTTTGAATGAGTATATTATATAAAATATTCCTTTAAATTTGCTTTTAAAAAATTAAAAGACAACGACAAAACAGTTCAGTACTGTAAACCGCAAGAGTGTTTCCTCCACTTACAATGCTTGAATGGTAAAGAACCTGTAAAGTAGCCTCCAATTAGCATTAAGTCCGCCGTTTGCACCGTTAACTTTTTGTGGTCAATAAAGATATAAAAGTAAATGTGTTTAGTAATTGTAAACGAAATCAGTCACAGGTTGGTTTGTGTACAATTTTGACCCAGAACTGTTTAAATAGAAATTCAGCTAAAATATATGTCTAACATGGAAGGGAGCCGAGTATTTTTATTAGCCTGCCATATAGACTGTCGTTATTTAAAGCTCATTAGGTAACTATAAATTCATACACGGCATGTTTTTAACATCCCATTAGGTTTTGCGCGCGTGTTTGTGTGCATGTCCGTGGTTAAGTAAACAAACGTATGCCATTATTTTTTTTCCAGACCGCTAAAGCAATTAAGTTGATTATTCTATCGTAGTTGTGTCTGACCGTAAAGTAGACTTGATTAGATTTTTAACTGCGCTAAAGCGGTTACCGTCCTTACCATAGCCTACCGACTCTTACGCTACTGAAGTTGCATCTTTGTGAGATCACTGGTAACCTCATTTACTCGGAACGCAACATCTCTCCAGGGCAATGCTGTTTGGTCCCAATCAGTCGTCTGTAAGGTCAGTGAGTTTCGCTTAGATCTAAAAAATATCTGGGGGCACATACGCCTCTTTTTATATTACCATCACCATATACACCATAAATAACTTCAACAATTAATTCAATTTCAACATTAAACAAACTACATTCTACAGACCCAATCAACCGTAACGACCCCGAGGAATGCTGCAAGCGTCCACCACATCTGAAACACCCGTACTGCAACGAGATCAGAATCCCCGATGACGACTATTTTTACCGCCTTTTCGGTGTGAAGTGCATCGACTTCGTGAGAGCGTTCCCCTCGCCGCGCCCTGGCTGCCGATTGGGTAAGTACCGTCCCCATAAAAACTATGAGATACGCAATAAAAACAATTTCATCGTCAATTGAACTCCGAGCCAAAATCGAAGCTCAGTGTAATTTTGTTTGTTGCAAGCCTTATTGCCACATTAAGTAAATTTGGTTTGCTAACGTTACAAAAACATTCAAACCATTACCAGACGCGATCAACATTACTGTCTGATTCTTAAAGCGGGCCAAAATATAATGCAACATACTATATGTTTATTACACCAGCTTCATATGAAGTCTCGTGTTGCGTCAATACTGATAAAGATAAACAAATTTCCAAAATTTATGTGATCAATCTCTTGGCAACAAAAACCGTTCTGCAAGATTTTCGTATTCATGGTACACGTAGCAAACCTTTTTGACATGACCAAATTGATCGTGTTTTACCACAAGGTGATGTCAGAAGCCTTAGCGACCGGCGAGAGTGTATATGCAGAGCAATTCATGATAGAGAAGCGAGTGAGGTTTTTAAGGATCGAGTCATGTGGCGCTCGGCTCTCTCTGCCTACCCCGCAAGGGATTCGTAGTGAAGTTATAGATAGATAGATAGACTAGCAAACCAAGAAATTATACAATAAAATAGCCAATTTTAGTTTAATATTTAATTTGTTATTAATACCAAGTCTAAATATTTGATCAACGACTGCCGGCAGATCGCCACGATCCAGAGGGAAAACCAGACCTTTCTTCGGTTAGCTCATGCGTCTTTTCGAAATTTAAAAAATAATTTGTTGGACGTGCGGGTTTCCTTCCGATGTTTTCCTTCACCGCCGAACAAGTGATAATTACAAATATGTACATAATTCTAAAAACACGAATCAGGGATCGACTGCTCTCAACCGATTGTTCATTAGTATGCTATCGAAAATTTAAAGCCTATCTGTATACATATATGTTACCGTAATCATTAGTTATTTTATGAGACTAATTCAGATATATAGATTGTATGAGTACCTACTATGTACATTGAAAGCTTGCCGGTGAGTGCAGTATGGGTAATTGGTTATGAATACGCAGCAATTAGCAAAACATTAGCGGGTATCTAAAATAATGGTTTACATAAACTTTACTGAGTATAAGTACGCTAGCATACCATATATTAGCAACATGTTAATTAAACTGTACATTACATTTTAGGATCAAGAGTTCCGTTCAATACTTTGACAGGAGTACTCGATGGAAATACCGTTTATGGTGTCACTGAAAAGTTCGCTAGGTAATGTACAGCAGTTTTCTAATATTTATGGAGTACTGGTAAGGACTAAAGGATATACTTGTTTATAGTATAAGCTAAGAGTAGATCACGCCTGATACTCAGAGAGCGATTGTAACTCTTATTACGTATGGCATAAGAACGGTATAAAAGTGAAACTCAAACGAAATATCAAACTTGTCATGCCCTTAGCTGTACATTGTGTATCAAGGGTGGTAAAGTAAGATTTTTTTACACAAAGAAGCATATGGCTCACCTGATATAAAGTAGTTACTGTTGTCTGAACACTTGCAATAAAAGAAGTATCGCTCATGCGTTGCTGGCCGCGCTGCTAATACTGGACTCCTCAGGAGCTTACTGTTAACCTCACTTACTCGCAAAAACAACAACCTTCCAAGGAATATTTGGTTACAAAGACCATGTTGCACATAATTTTTTCATCATATTTGTGAGGAATGAAATATACACAATGAAAAATAAAACACCCAAGGCAAAAAAACTTTCACTTAAACATGTAATAGGTATGTAATAAAATGGTCGTAGACGGCTAAATAGTTGTCTTTAGACTTCGCTGATAACAAGTTTAAATTTATTTCTGGCGCCCATTGATTGCCTGGTCTTGTCAAAAACTGGTCATTTTTGTACACTCGTAAAAAATGTTGCACTATTAACCAAAACTCAATTGATTTAATGGCGGTAAGCTTATTGCACATATAATGCAAATTATTTCTTTCACAACTAAAATAAAAGCAGGCTATAGCGAAACTGATATACGGGCATTTTATACCATTCGTATTAATTGATTGAAACACTGTAAAATGGTAAAAACTTTTTCGAGTGGATAATAATTTGATAAAATATAGACGGTGTATGTACGCATTAACCTGTTGAAACCCGGTGGTTTGTCAGGACACGACGGGTTAAGTGATTTATCAGTAAGCAAAATTTGGAGTGAAAAATCTTTTTATTTGACGTATGATTAATTATGAGGTAATAATCTTTATAAAGCCCTTGGCCATTAGAAAGGCCTTACAACCCTCTCTGCTTGCATATTATGGGAATATTTGCAAGTGTATAATGAAAGTGTTTTATGGGCATAAAGTATACTTATCAACATATATACAACGCGAAAGTAGAAGGATGTCCAAGACATACGCACCAAATTGATCATGTTTACCAGAAAGTGATGTCAGGAGCCCAAGAAACCGGCGATTGGGCATGAGAATAGCTATGCATGTTAAAGAAGCGAGTAAGATGTATAATAACCAAATCTTGCGGCGCTTGATCCTCTCTGTCTACCTCCTAACGGATTTGGCGTGAAGTTATAGATAGATAGAAAATATACTTACTTTGCTAATTAGGTAACATGTTTAACAAGGTATTAACGACCAATAATTGTGTTTACAGAAAGTTACGTACAGGATATGGTGGCCTATTGCGTATGAACCCAGTGTTCAAAGAATATGGCTTAAAGGATCTGCTGCCGTTGAAGCTCGACATTCCAGACGAAGGATGCACTCGGCCTGATAAGAACATGTATTGCTTCGAAGCTGGTTAGTATTATACAAATGCCTTACTGGCTGATCAAGCTACTACTGTCACCATATGTACCGACAGCTTCTTTTTACAACTGCACCGCTCGCCGACGGCGGGAAGTCAACCCTCACACACTGGAACAGCAATGGTTGCATACTGTGCGGTTCCAGCGAAATTTTCTTCCGAGAAATCTTAAGTCGTGGAATTAATTCCCAGCCGAGGTTTTCCCAAGGAACTATAGCGTGGGATTCTTCATGAAAGGCGTGGACCCCTGGTGTTGCAAATGTACATAGGCTACGGTAACTACTTACCACCAGGAAGGCCGTACGCTTGATTGCCTCCTTAGTAGTAAAAAGAAGGTCGTACGTGCGACAGTTATCACACTTCCACAATCAAGATGGAAAACCAGATCTTTCTTAGGTTAGGTCACATGTCTTACGCAGCAGACAAACAGACATAATCATTAAATTTAAGAAAAGCTCATAAAATTAAACGTAATAAGGAACTATAATGAAATCAGTTTGCTAAACGTATGATTTTTTTTTTACCAATAAGATGGCAAACGCGCCTAAGGCATGCCTCGCGGTAAGCATCTACCATAGCCTATAGACACCCCAGAGGCATCACTCGTGCGTTTCGTAATAATTAAGTTCTTTGAAATAGTTACGTTGTAATGATTATACCCGTAAATTATAATTGTTTTTGATAAAACTTGCTAAAAACTTTGTCGTGGACTCGAAAGCAAATAAGGTACGAATTGAAATTGTCCGATTAAAATACATTTAAAAAGTTTATAAGTTACCCTTTTTTCCAGGTGAAATCCGTGTAAATGAGCAGTTGGTTCTGACTGTGATGCATACGCTGATGGCCAGGGAGCACAACCGCGTCGCCCGAGGGTTGGCCGAGGTGAACCCGCACTGGGATGACGAGACGCTCTTCCAAGAGGCGCGCCGCATCAACATCGGTGAAATCCAGCACATCACCTACAATGAATTCTTACCTATATTGCTTGGGAAGGACGTAATGGAGAAGTTTGGCTTGGTTCTCGAAAAAGAGGTAGGCAATCTACGGAACATGCATATTAGCGTAGTCTATATTACATATCTTAGAAAATTGCCGAAATCAAGGATGAAATACCACGACCAAATAGGTCGTGTGTTATACGTGAGGTGGTGTGAGCTGTAGTAAACGGCGAGCATGCATGAAAAGAGCTATGAATGTTAAAGAAGCGAGTAAGGTGTGTAAAGAGCGAGTCATGTAGCGCTCGGTTCTGTCTACCTACCCCGTAAGCATGAAAGAAATACCTATGGAGGACCAATGAGACCGATTTTGCATAGTAACACAATTCACTGATAAAACACGACCAATTTGGTCATGGTAGGTTAGTCTCGGTCTTCCTCGGCTCCTACATCCTTCCACTTTTGCATTGTATATCTGTTTTGTCATTCTTTCGTCCCGCATTCTTTCTACATGTTCGAACCAACGAAGCATGCCCCAGGAACCGGCGATCGTGCATGAAAAGCGCTATGAATGTCACAGAAGCGAGTGAAATATGTAACAACCGCGTCTTATGGCGCTCGGTTCTCTCTGCCTACCCCGCAAGGGACTTGGCGTGAAGATATACAACACAATTCACCACTACGGGTCGTGAGGTAAAGTAGAACGCGTAGCTCTTAGCTCTTACTAGCTAGTTCACCCATTGATCAGTAGGCTCGAATTACTGGGATATTTAGGTCCTAAAATGCAACGTTTTTGTAAGCGCTGCCTTCATGCGCAGTCTAGTGGTTTGTTGGTTAGTGTCCTTGGCGTGAAGATATAAATAAATAGAAAATTATTTTTTTAATAAACTTTGTCATCGAAACTTCTAAAGTTTTACATAATTGCTACCAAAGTCATCAAGTCAAAGCCATAGGTATATCGCGTTCAAGTCAACCAACTCAATTGATTTAGAGGAAAATACTTTGCGATAGTTTTCGATAAATATAAAGATAGAAACAAGCTTTGCCCGCGTACATTGCTGTTATTAACCTAGTTATTAACACGCTCATAAGAGCTATTGATATCAATATGGCTCCACGATAATGAAAGCTTAGAACTTGTTTTGATCAACCTAAAGTATCATTTTTATACTTTGCAAAGTTAAGCATGTATTTATTATTAGGTAGAACTATGAATGAACTATCGTATAATATATTCTCTCCTTCTATACATATATATATAACAAAATTGTAGTACGTATGTGTGCATGATTTATTTTTGTCAAAAACTAAATGAAAGCAACAGGTGTAAGTCGAATGATTTTGCTTTCGTTTTATCTTAATTTTTCAATGTCAAAGTCAAAATCTTTTTATTCCGTAAAAATGGCTACATTTGTTTGGAGTCGTCACAATTTTTTTTCCCTACCGTGCAGTTCATGACTAGGTGAGCACTGATAAAAATACTGCCAAACATTATGCCTACATTATAATTGGATCGACTCAATCCCAGGCACTTTTATCATTATTATAGTCAGATACTTTATAATATGCCCTGCTACACAATTTGGCTTTAATTGCAATGATAGTTCCGATTCGCGTATTGAACCTTCTGGAACCTGGAATGGAAAAACATAATTATTTTACAGTTGAAAAATAATTACATTAATCTAGGACTCAGTTGATGATCTAATGCAAACTATAAAATATGTACACAAGTATATAAAGTATAAGAGGGGAGGGAACAACCCTCACCTCCACCGTTTAACTCTAAACTATGGGATCTGAAAGATCTGAATAAAATCCAAATCAACTTGTATATATTCAAATATAACTTTAAACATTATAGTGTTCATCATATGAACATAAAAAGATTCATAAATATCTTGCTCTTTCGTATCGCACACCTCACAGAGATCACACGACCTATTTCTAATACTTTTCTTTTCAAAACTTTACTTCTGGCCCTCATTTTTTGCTGTTTTATAGGTACACATATAAATTTTTTACATTGATATAAACAAAATGAACAATCTCCATAATTTGTAACTACAAAATGTTTACACATCCAACCTAAAACGTCAAACAAGAACCGATGCCCTAATTTTGATGCAAAAGCAGGAGTATGACAAACGTTTATACGGAACCCTAGGCGTACAAGTTCGCTCGTACTTGCCCGGTTTCTTCTCATAACCTGCCAACTGTCTTTATCACTGTTTTTGTTTGTTGCCTTTGTGCTACTACTTACTTACTTTAGTAAAATAATAATATATTTCATAACATAATTGTAGGGTTACTGGGATGGATATGATCCAGAAGTAAACCCGGATGTCATAGACTCATTTGCTGCGGCCGCATACCGTTTCGGACACTCGCTGCTACCAACTGCTGTCGAAAGATGGTCCAAAGCCCACAAGTTTATCGGTAAGAAAATACATTATTCAAAAGTTATTTTAAAATATTCTAAAGCACATAGTAACGATTTTTAATGCGCTCACGTTGTCTTTCAGCATCAAAGAGATTATCCGATCTCATCCGTAGACCCTACGATTTATACAGAGCTGGTGTCCTCGATGAGTACGTTATGGGACTGATGAATCAAGTTGCGCAAGCCATGGACGATTCCATCACTCAAGAAGTTACGAACCATCTCTTCAAGAAAGTGGGATCTCGCTTTGGAATGGACTTGGTATCTTTCAATATGCAAAGAGGACGTGAATTCGGTCTACCTGGATACATGGAGTTCAGAAAGTTCTGTGGTTTGCCTGGAGCAGACAGTTTCCAAGATTTATTCGGATCAATGCCTAATAACACCGTACATAAATATGAGACCATTTTTGAACATCCTATCGACGTAGATTTGTGGTCTGGCGGTGTATCAGAACGTCCGCTTCCAGGTTCCATGCTAGGACCAACCTTTGCCTGTATTATTGCCACGCAGTTCTCGTATTCCAGACGGGGTGATAGATTCTGGTAATTTTGCTAAATCTATATATATATATATATATCATAGTAATTAGTATAAATTAGTGTTTTATCAAAATTAAGGAGGTAACATACATGTTAACATACATGTTACAAAATGTGTAGAACCTACAGGTTTTACACATTTTTATAGTGCTTGTGTTTGAATTTTACATTAGTCTCACAGCTACACTCTATTACTATTACAGGGGTTTATTAAGGTACTGCCTATTTTTTAAATAGCCACTCGGTACCAATAATTTAGGAATTTTATAACATGAGACCACTAAAATCCCCTAACAAAATTATGCTGTTTCATTTTCTTTTATACCACTAAGGTGGCAAAAAGCGTACGGCCTACCAGATGGTAAGCTGTTGCCGCAGCCTATGTACATATGCAACACCAGGGGTATCACTATTGTGTTATAAATACCTGCACAGAATCTATAAAACAGTGCATCTTTTTAATGATTAAAAAGTTGGCCCGTTAGCTGTCGGCACAAAGTCATAATCATAATATAAAAAAATTAGTCATGCTAATTTTTTTTAAGCTTTATGCATCGCTAAAATGTTTACATACAGACAAATGTTCTGTGCTTGCTACTATATCAAAGCTCGGTAATAACTTATTGGCCGATTTTATTGAAGGTGATGTTAGGAGCCAATAACCAGAGACCAGTGAAAAGTACTATGAATGTTAAAGAAACGAGTGAGTTGAGCAAGAACCGTGTCACGTGTCGCTGTCTGCATGCGTCGCAATATAAGTTCCTAGCGATGTAGGCAAACAGGTGTGAGGAGGTATATACGGTAAGATACATGTTTTACTATTCATTTCTTTAATGTAGGTTTGAATTGCCGAACCAGCCGTCATCGTTCACGCCGGAGCAGCTGAAAGAGATAAGGAAGGCCCGACTCGCTCGCGTCATATGCGACAACACAGATATTATTGACACCGTACAGTTGTACCCAATGGTATTGCCCGATCACGAATTGTAAGTTCATTCTACAAACATTATTTATTTGATTTACGCTCACAAAAATAATGTAGGGACCAATCCCTTACATTATAATGTAACAGATAGCCCTTACATTATTATGGAGGGTAAGTAGCTAGTTTAAAGTTCAGATCAACTCCATCTGGTGCATCCTGATGATTATCAAATGATGCATATATAATTAGAAATAGCCTAGCTTTTTTTATATACAACGGAAGGCAGATAAGCATACAGCAGAACCACAAAACCCATCCAGGGAGTTGTTATTTTGCTGCGGTCTGTGAGGTGAAGGTACTTCCTCAGACGGGCTGCTTTGATGCACCCTACCTCTCTTAAAAACATCCAGATCAAGGCAAACAGATATGTTCGTGCACACAAATGTTTGCCCTGTGTGGGAATCGAACCCACAAGCGTTGGTGTCAATGTAACGTAACAGCGTGTTTCACCAATGCGCCGAGATAATCAGACTGACTGACTGGAAAAGTATGTATGTAATATCTTTATTGTATAAAATACCAAAATTATAAACAAAAAAAAGAAACAAGTAGTACAAGGGCGGGCTTATCCCTCTAAGGGATCTCTTCCAATCAATCTTAAAGTACTTGAAAGAACTGTAAATACTCACACGAGGGTGAAATATAATAATTACAGTAAAAAGGAGTCAGTCAAATTTAGACGTTACGCAATGCAAGATACTTAATGTTATGTTTAAAAACCAGTAATTAATGAGCTGAAAGTTCGAAGTATAATCTATGAATCTTTTCAACGCCGGTTTGATTGATCCCAAGTTAGACGTCATTTTTATATCCAGTGATAAAGAGTTCCAAAGGTTAGCGGCAAAAATTGTGAAAGATTTGGTATAGAAATGATGGTTAAAGCAGGGGAAAAGTATTATAGAGTTCGCAGCCAAATAATTAGATAAATAGATTCCTTAAAATATTCTCGTGTAAATCGCGTGATGCAAGTATGCAACAGAAACATTCCTTGTTGTACGGGCCCCTTCGATACGACCCGTACACTTTCGTAGATGAATATAAAAATAATAGAATGTAGGCACTGGCGGGCTTCGTTCTTCGACCTCCGGTTGTAAGTCGCAGGTCTGTGGGTTGGTGCAGAATGAAACGCCTGTTGCTGTCTTCAGAAGTATGGAGCCGTAGGTACTTGCTGCTAGGTCTGGACTGGCTTGGCTTCGGAGTGACTTGGCTGGCTATTTTACTGTAGTGTGAGCGCTGAGTGTAGCGGACGACTGGTACCGATCCACGATGTATGGCCCATATTTATACCCCCGCTGTGCGAGCGAGAGGCACATGTGTGGGAAAGAGATAGCAATAGCCAAAATCGCCCAGACCTAGAGGCAATACCTGATCGTGCTCGCTTTATTTGTGTCTAAAATGTTTGTAAGTTGTACTATTATTTCATACATTTGACCCTTTTTCATATAAAACCATAAAAACTTTTGCTAAAGTTATTGTCAAAACTTATGGGTCAGTGAAGTTTTACATAAAAATGTTTTCATTATAAACTAAAAATTACGTTAATAGGTACATCTATGCACTATTGAGCTGTTGCAGCCAGTAATTCGCCGTTATAACTTTATTATATACTTGGCTTGCAACAGCTCGTACCTATACTAAACATGTAAAACTTATCTCTAACAAAGTATGTATGAAAACTGTGTAAACCTATTCTAATCCTTACATAAACAACTAATACAAACAACTATAACTATTAACTATATAAAAATGTGCATCACTTATAACTACGCGCGACGGTTATCTATTTATGTACATAGTTGTCGCGAACATATACTCCCGCCGCAGCTATCTCAGCTGGAGATATTTTTCGTGTTCGCGCCGTCGACCGTCGCTGTAGGCAGGATCACCAGCTTCTTGGTGGGCCTTCGCAGCACGCCCTTGTTGGTCCGCACGTCCACCGCTCGTGTCTCTCCGTCCGGTCCGGGGTAGGTAGCGACGACTACACCTCGTGGCCACAAGTTACGAGGTAGAGTGCCATCTGCTATCAGTACGAGGTCATTGACCCGGATAGCGCCGTGTGAAGCGCGTGGGTCCCGCCGGTGTTGGAGTTCTGGCAGGTACTCCTTCACCCAGCGACTCCAGAAATGGTTGGCGAGCTGTTGACTCGCACGCCACTCCCGTCGCCCTGTTGCGTCGGCGTCGGTGAATGACCCCGGCAGTGGCACTCGTGATGGCCCTCCCATCAAAAAATGGTTAGGTGTGAGTGCGTCGTCGTCGTCGGCCTCCGTTGACACGTGAGTGAGTGGTCGGCTGTTGAGTGTATGTTCGACCTCGATGAGCAGAGTGGTGAGAACTTCTTCCTTCGGGGCTCGTTCATGCAGTGTGGCAGCCAGTGCGGTCTTCACGCTCCGTACAAGGCGCTCCCAAGCGCCGCCCATGAATGGAGCGCTCGGCGGGATATAACGCCATTGTATGAAGCGCACCGAAGATTCCTCCTTCATGGCTTCCTCCGCAGCTCTGCGCAGCTCCACGTCTGCGCCCTTCAGGTTGGTACCCTGGTCTGACCACAGCTCAGTTGGACATCCACGACGGCCGATGAAGCGTCGCAATGCCATCACTGCTGAGTCGGTGCTGAGAGTGCCGGCGACTTCTAGTGTGTACTGCTCGCGTTGTTAGACACGTAAACAGTACGCCGTATCTCTTCTGATGAGCACGTCCAACAGTGACTGTCATCGGGCCGAAGTAGTCGAGGCCGGTGTAGGTGAAAGGGCGCTGATGATGCGCCAGTCTGCTCCGTGGATGGTCACCCGTAGACGGTTGAGCGGGCACGGCCCGCCTGATGCGACACTGTTGACATCTTTTCAACACACTTCTAACTGTATTGCGCAGTCGTAGTACCCATAAGTGTTGTCGAACTTCGTTGGTCGTGGTCTCGAAGCCCCCGTGATGGAGTCTTCGATGTACCCATGAGATGTACAGTTGCACATATGTATGTTTGCCATCCATAATCGGCGGAGCTTTTTGTTCGTCCGTGATGTCGACAGCGGCTGCTATTCGTGACCGTAGCCGTATGACGTCATCGCTGTCTATAATGACGGACAGCTGACTTAGTCGGCTATTAGCAGGCAACTGTTTTTTACACTTTAAAGCTGCGACATCTTCACTAAACGCATCATCTTGCACTGAGCGTATCCACAGCTGTTGGGCACGATGTAATTGATGTGTTTCAAGTTGAATGAAACAGCTGTTTTCACTTTCACATGTAACACTGATTTTCTTGTTTTTTCCCTTCGCTGCTTTCTTTATTTTCGTCCAAGTAGCGTCGTCAACTTCGTTTTTCTTATTGCGTTTGTAGGCCGCGTTGCACAGCTGTTTTCTGATGCGCAGAAGTTCGATAAATTGTAGTACACGCGCCGTAGTACGCACTAACTTTAACCAACTTGAAAAACGAGTTGCGTCGGGCAGTGCTTCCTTTAGTGATGTAGTGTTTCGAACAAAGTTGACTCTTTCCTCGCCGGTCAGACCCATATGGTCGGGTTCATTGACCTCTCGCGGCCAGTTTGTTTCCGACTCGCGTAGAAACGCGGGCCCGTGGAACCACCGGTGTTGGGAGTTGAAGTCGTGTGGAGTGTCGCGCGTTGCGTCGTCTGCAACATTTTCCTTGGTAGGCACCCATCTCCACTCGCTGGTCTTCGTCTCCTCGGCGATCTCCGCGATCCGGTGGGCCACAAACGGCTTGTACGCTCGCGGGCCAGTGCGTAGCCACGAGAGTACCGTGCGTGAATCCGACCAATATACTCGGCGGGTCGGCTTTATGTCGTGTTCGTCTATGGCTGTGCGCGCAAGACGACACCCAAGTACAGCTGACTGGAGTTCGAGTCTCGGTATTGACGTCACTTTGTTCAACGGTGCAACTTTGCCTTTTGCAGCTATCAATGACACATGTATATTCCCGCATGCATCCTGTGCCCTCCAATACACAGCGCAGGCGTATTGCGACGAACTTGCATCGACGAAAGTATGTATCTCGTTCGTATGTGCGGTCGATACGCCGGGATAGCAACTTGGTATAGCTAGGCTCGGTAGTCTTCTCACGTGAGAGAGCCAGTATGACCAACTTTCGGCTTCACTGTCTTGCAACTTGACATCCCAGTCGATTCCAGTACGCCAAGTATCTTGTAAAATCTTCTTCGCTTGTATTGTAACAGGTGTAACTAAGCCCAGCGGGTCGAACAAAGACATCACTGTACGTAGGGCTTCTCGCTTCGTCGGTGTTTTCGTGCCTTCCAATATTGAAGGCGGAAGCTTGTGTTGAGTGATGTTGAAGCCCAGATTGTCTTCATTCGGGTCCCACACCATGCCCAATATCTTCTCTGCATCGAGTTGCACTAAATTCCCCTTAGGTGTAGTGGAGAATTCGGCGCGCACCTTGTTTGAGTTCGATGCCCAGCGTTGAAGATGATAATTCGCTCGTTTGTGTATATTAGCGACTTGTGTTGATACTTGTATGGCGACCTCCTCCGTGTCAAAGCTGGCAAGATAGTCGTCGACGTAGTGGTTTGCTATCACTGCCTGCGCTGCCTCGGGAAACTGTTCTTTGAATTCCTCGGCGTTTTTGTTTTTGATGTATATCGCCGTGCATGGTGACGACGTGGCGCCGAAGATCACGCTTCTCATGCGGTACTCTGTGGGTGGACCGATTCTTCTGTCTTCTCTCCACAGGAACCTCTGCATGTCTCGGTCTTCCTCCCGTATGTTGATGCGCAGGAACATGTCCTTGATATCGGCTGCGACCGCTACTGGGCGTTGACGGAACCTCATCAGCACTCCGGGTAGAGACTGTATGAGGTCGGGCCCAGACAGCAGCATGTCGTTGAGGCTGATACCACGGGTCCTGGCTGCCGCGTCGTGCACGATGCGTAGTTTCTCGGGCTTTTGCGGGTTGATAACTGCAAAATGTGGCAGATACCAAGTTCTGTCGCTTTTCACTGCTGGAGCCTTCTCTGCATAGCCGCTCTGTATCAGAGTGTTCATTTGTGTCTCGTAGCGCCGCTTCAATTCAACATTTTTGTCGAGTTTCTTCTCGACTAACTCGAGGCGACGCATCGCTGTGTTGTAGTTATCCGGCGGTACAAAATCGCTTTGTTTGAATAGCAATCCTGTTTCAAACCCTCCCGCCGGTAATCGACGCGTCTTCTCCTCGAGTGTGCGCAGCGCGTTGAGCTCGTCGTTGGTGTGTGAATGTTTAGGCTGAACACCCAGAGACTCGAGGGCGAAGTGCTCCTTCATGAGGTCATCCATTGTCTGTTCCTCCGTTAGTGTTACTGTAGTCAGATGGCTAACTCGATGGACTTGCTGCTTCTTCTTATTTCCCGTCGCGCCGTGCAATACCCATCCCAAGTCGGTTAATGAAGCGACTGGTTGGGCTGTGGTTCCTCTTCGCACGTCGTGTGTGAGCAGCAACGACCAATTATCTTGACCCAGCAACACGGTTGGATGGCCTTCCTCATAAATCAGCTGATCTTCGATATCTTCCAAATGACGACAGTGTTTCACGACACTACGTGGCACACCTTGAGTCGTCAACATCAGCTTGTCCATTGTACGCGCCGACACATCGTGCTTCACTGAGTTTCTTCCTTGTATAGTGAAGTGTACACGTTCCGATGTATCGGCCGTAATACGTGCGCCGGCCACACCCTCTATGTAAAAAGGCGCGGGCGGCCCGTGTACGCCGATCTTGTTTGCTACTGCCGACTCGATGAGTGTGCACGTAGAGCCGTCGTCCAAAAGGGCGTAAGTATCGTATGTACCCTTCGGACCGGTCACTTGTACAGGCAGAATCTTGAGATAGGCAGCAGTGGAATTTTCCCTTGTCGACGTAACTATGGCTGTTGAATTTTCAACTTCATTTTCTTTCCTTTTTGTGTCGTGTAGAAGAGGGTGGTGCGTGTATTTGCATCCGTCGACTTCACACTGCTTTGGCTTGCAGTTATGCCGAAATTTGCGGACTCGCAAACAACGGAAGCATAGCCTGTGAGTTCTGGCTAGCTCCCATCTCGCAAATTGGTCGGCTTTCTTGAACACGTTGCAGTCGTACGGATGGTGACCCTCTTTCTTGCAAACTTGACACTTTAGTTGCACCGCAGTAGACTTCTGATCTTGAGTGTGGTAAGCACGTAGTCCTTTTCGTACGGCAGGCTCCCGCCGGTCTTCAACCGCAGTGAGCTCGGCCGGTGCGTAGCTTCCACATCGATCGGCGGTGACTTCCAGAAACTTGGACAGCGTGAGAAGGTCTGGATGATCTTCCGGCTGTTCGGCGGCGAAGTCGTAATACCTGTAGCGCAGCGCTGGCGGCAGTTTTTCAATGACGCTGCGTACCACTTCGGCGTTGTGTAGATAGTGATGCTTCTTCAGTGCTTTAATTGTGGCTGTGACGTTAAGCACCTTTGAAGCGAAGATGCAGATGTCTCTTGGGTTCTCGGCCAGTCGTGGTAGCGCACGGAGCTTGTTCAGTTCGGTCATTGCCAGTGCATCTGGACGACCGAACCTCGCGGCTAACATCTTCATAACTTCTTCTGAAGTCGTTGACCCGACGAAGAGACATAGTGTTGCATCTCTGGCGGCTCCCTTCAGGCTGTGACGTAACTTGGACAGCCTTTCTTGTTCGGAGAGGTGACTTGCAGCTTCATCATAGGCGGCCTTGAATGGCAGCCACTCGTTCGATGACCCGTGAAAAGACGGTAACTCGACGGTCCTCGGTGCAATGGCGGGTTGAACGGCTCTCGCTGCAAGTGTGATGGCAGTTGCTAGCTGATTGTAGTCAAACTCCCGTTGCGGTCGTCTCTCTTCACAATAGCGTGCTGGCTCTATATCTTCTCTCACTGGAACCGGTACTTGCTGCTCGGCGTGCCGCGTGACCTCGCTGTGGCCCCGATGAAGTGCGTCGCTGCACGTCTGCGGCGGCGGCGCTGCTATAACCTCCTCTTCATCGGTCCTGCGATGGTCCGGGCCTGGGACGTCGGGCTTCGGTACGTAGGGCTCCATTGTGAGTGCCAGCGTGCTTCTGTTGACCCAGTCGGTTGTTCGCTCGTTCCTAGTTGCCAAGTCCTCGTCTGCTTCGATCTCGTCTTCAGAGTCCGCCTCCAACGCGGCGACACGTGCAGCTGCCAGCTCCACTTCCTTCTGTAGAAGGAATTCTCGCGCCTTGGCCAGCGCTCTCCGCTTGATTGTCGACGTAGTGCGGGGCGCGCTGGGCGGGCGGCGAGAGGCCTCCTTCTGTGGGCTGGCTGTCTTGTTCGTCGCTGCAGTCTTGCCGGTTGTCGTCTTGCCGGTCGCTGTCGTCTCGCCAGTCGTTGCAGTGGCCGTAGTGTTCGTCGTCGTCGATGTTTCGGCTGTAGACGTCTCTGGCGTCGCTACGGCGGGTGCGGCGGCGGTGGCGGCGGCGGCGGGCGTCACTGTGGCGGCGGCGGCGGCTCCGTCGACTTGAGCAGGCGTTGTCCTCCTTTCCGACTCCATACTTCTTGTGACAGGCATTTTTCTTCGTCGTCTGAAGAACTATTCCCAGTATCCGGCTGCTGAAGGACCAAAATGTACGGGCCCCTTCGATACGACCCGTACACTTTCGTAGATGAATATAAAAATAATAGAATGTAGGCACTGGCGGGCTTCGTTCTTCGACCTCCGGTTGTAAGTCGCAGGTCTGTGGGTTGGTGCAGAATGAAACGCCTGTTGCTGTCTTCAGAAGTATGGAGCCGTAGGTACTTGCTGCTAGGTCTGGACTGGCTTGGCTTCGGAGTGACTTGGCTGGCTATTTTACTGTAGTGTGAGCGCTGAGTGTAGCGGACGACTGGTACCGATCCACGATGTATGGCCCATATTTATACCCCCGCTGTGCGAGCGAGAGGCACATGTGTGGGAAAGAGATAGCAATAGCCAAAATCGCCCAGACCTAGAGGCAATACCTGATCGTGCTCGCTTTATTTGTGTCTAAAATGTTTGTAAGTTGTACTATTATTTCATACATTTGACCCTTTTTCATATAAAACCATAAAAACTTTTGCTAAAGTTATTGTCAAAACTTATGGGTCAGTGAAGTTTTACATAAAAATGTTTTCATTATAAACTAAAAATTACGTTAATAGGTACATCTATGCACTATTGAGCTGTTGCAGCCAGTAATTCGCCGTTATAACTTTATTATATACTTGGCTTGCAACAGCTCGTACCTATACTAAACATGTAAAACTTATCTCTAACAAAGTATGTATGAAAACTGTGTAAACCTATTCTAATCCTTACATAAACAACTAATACAAACAACTATAACTATTAACTATATAAAAATGTGCATCACTTATAACTACGCGCGACGGTTATCTATTTATGTACATAGTTGTCGCGAACACTTGTATTGAAGCGTTTATAACCTACGGAAATCACTTCTCATCAGGCATGGAAAAGTAGATCAGGCAGTAGGTACCTAACAGGTAACAAGTCGTTCAAGATAGGAATTATTTCTTTTTTAATTAACAAGTTATTCAACCATTACACTTTTACAGATAAAGTTCCTATTTTATTTATATATAATATTATAATTATATTAACACGTAAATGATCGATCGTACGATTAATGAGCATTTTTTCTTTAACAAAGTATACAAATATGTATAATGTCAGTTTACATTTTAAAAAGTTACTAGCTGTGGTTTTCTAGAGGACAATGTATCTCACCAGGCGGGCTTAGCTTTGACGCGCCCCACGTCTCTAAACTTATGGTAATCTTGACGAAGAAAACATTTGCTCAAAACAATGCCAAATATATATACATTAACGACTAATTATACCGTTGTGTTTATTTGCAGGAACCCTCGTGTACCATGCAGAAGTGGTGTCATTCCCTCGATAGACTTCACAAAATGGGCGGAGCCCGCGCCATTCCACGGGTCCGCCAAGCAATTCGTGAGTAGTTTCACGTACGACCCGTACATAGGAAAAAAATAGCCGCACTCGCACCTATTTAGAATGTATTAGTCACTTAGCAAGACACTAGATTGCAGAGCGATGGATGTAGTGTAAGTTTGACATACCTACATAAGCACGTGTTATATTGTAAATAATATTCACGTAAGGACTTTCTAATCATTTTCGTTCAATGTAATTCACATAGGTCTAAGCTTAATACATTCAAATTATGACGCTAACTACCTACATATCTAAGTCAATCTGTTACTTGTATATCTATTTATCATTTAAATATTTCATAGAAGCACTAATTAGCTTGAATATTTGTAAAAGTTTGCCTAAAACATATTATTTTTTAAATAATATAGCATAATTATTTATTTTATACTTAAATTAATAGGTCCTTTTACATGACGAAAAAACTAACATTTATAAAATACATAAGGGGTCTCCTTTCTAGTTATCTATTCATTTCAGCTAGGTATAAAATAGTAGATGCATTACATTTATAAGAGACATACCTACTAGGCAGCGCCATCGGTATATTGTTAGGCAAAGTATTTATTACTTAAATAAAATTAGTATTATAAAGGCGTCTCAAATAACAAATGTAACGTAAGTGCCTGTGCGCCTACTGAGTATTGTCGAATAGATCACAATTCTCATGTATTAATAAATACTTACGTTATGTATACTTTACCCAGAGATTTGTGACAAAGCATGCGCTTAAAGTATCCTATGCTGTGTATACTAATTGGAATGGCCGCGATGGTTTGTGAGGTCAGTAGACTATTTTTTCATGTTATGAGTTGAGAAAAGGAGTGTCCTAAGTATAATATTAACTTTCGATTTTTGTAACGTGCCAAGCGTATATATAGCAGCGTTAATGACCTACAATAGTGCAAATAATTTTAAACACTATTTCGGCAGATTAATTTATAAACAATAGTAAGAATTTTTTACAAAAAACAATTTGACTTCAGAATTTCGGAGAGGCTATTATGCTCGATTGCCATAGTATTTGTAGAGAAAATGTATAGTTTATACGTACATTAATATTAATTACAATAAATTCGTATGGCTAACTTCGTCATTACCTGCATAACTACAGGTTAACTATAGTTATAATTAAATTTAGATTAGGATTTACCAATTTTTAAATAAAATTAAGAGATTTTAAAATGGAACATTCATCGTCCCGTAGTTAAAACTAAGTTTTTAACGTGGCATATATAAGGGTGTCCATAGAATGTGCAAATTTACATTACGAACGTAGTTACAAATTAAACTGCCACTTCTTGTCTCGCCTTTTCCGAATCTTACTGCCATAAATGATTTAGATTTTTCCTATTTGAAAAGCTATAGTTTAGAATAAATACCTACTTTAAATAAATGTACGACTAAGAACCGTAAAACAGTGTTTAAATGAATAAATAACTCATAGCTCATGACGTCATGACCAATTAAAAGATTGTCCAGCATCCAGCACCTATACTGATATCTTCAGGTACTTAATGTGGGTATAAATGACCTATATCAGCGAAACGCGTGTGTAATAGTTTTGCTATCATACATATGTGAATACTAGTACGTAGTTAAATTACCTATTTGTAAAGTCATGTTCCCAGTTTTCTGGCAAAAAGTACTTAATACCCAAAATCTTACTAATTTAATAGATGACAAGCTGATAACAAGTAGGTAAATGGTATAATTTCGGCAAGTGATCCCATTTCGCTGCGTTATTTTTATTATATTTCTACCTGGAGGATGGTACATACCTACTACAGAAAAATGTTATCAAATGATTATTGATAATCCAAGTATGATCAATATCGATAGCAGTAGTTCAATCTCTGCAAGTGATATTATATTACTAAAACACTTATTGTTATATCACCTCCAATATTAGTAGCTCGTTGTGTAGTTTTATTACTAGTTAGTAAACCTTTGCCTGCTTCTACAAGATAAGTATTATAGTAGCCTTATCAGTTATGTGAGGGTACCCAGACAATCATATTGTTTTAAGAATGTATAATTTTAGCGCATGTACTATATAGTCATAATAGACAGTAGTCCATTACATCATTTCATTACTGAACAAATTATATTTATAAGTATTTATATTTAAGTTGTTATTACTACTGCATGTGATTATGTTAAATGTTGCATGGCGTATTATGTAGCATTGTGTAAATAAATTTGGCGACAAATAAAGTATTAGATGTATATAATGGATTTTGTTTTATTATTTACCACAAATTCAGAGTGACAGTTGCTTGACATAATTATTCTACCACAATAGATTAGAAGTATTTACCACTGTATTAATATCTAAGAATCTCGTAACATGGTGTTTGAAAGTCATTGTAGCAAAGATGCGTATTAACAGTAACAGAGTACATTGGTTACTTTTGGTACATAAAGGTGAGTAAGATATGAAAGAATATTGATAAATTAAATTTTATTAATGTACTTTGTAACCCATATGTTGTTTGATAAGACAATACCTACTCTATTATTACAGATGACAGATGCGGACATCTATACTGCCAAATTAAATGGAAACAGTAGTAAACTCACGGAACAGAATATCCGTAATAAGACTGAATTTCAAGTTAATAATGTAACAACAGATGTTTGTCAAAATTGTTTTAATGCATCAGTAAGAACTAATGTAGAGTTCCAAAACGCGGATGCGTTCATAAATCAAACAATATTAGGTGCTTCTGATGTCATTGTAAATAATGATACCAGAGCCCATGATTGTGAGCAAGATACTGCAAACATGACGAAAAAATGTGATCTAAATCAGAAAATGGTATTTGAAATTAGTAACAACGATACAGTTCTCAAGTATCTGTACAAAAAAAATGAAAAACCCGATATTACACAAAAAGGAGCAGGACATCCTAAAAATAGCCTTAAACGAAAGAAACGTTCCAAAAATGGTATCATTTCTAGTAAAGATGTAAATGAATACGACAGTAAACGTGCTCCTTTAATTATCAATTATGAAACTTCTCATAAACCAAGATACGCCGACCTAACGTCATCGTTACTGGAACATACTACATCTAATGTAATAAGAAACTCAAATTATGCAAGTTCTCATGAACCAAGATATAAAGAAACAGCAGAACCCCTACAGGAACGCACCACAGGGAATGTAATAAAAAATGCAAATTTAGCTGATTTCAATATCGAAACATTACATGATAAGACAGCTCATCCTGTGAAAACAAATGAAAATAGAAACAAAAATATCGATGTTGAGTTCATCGACGTCAAACGTCCACGACAACATAGTAAAGAAAATGAAGAAAGCCATGAAAAATATCCATATCGAAACAATAGACGTCCGTACGAAGAAAGCGAAGAAAGTTTAGAAAGGGAAAATTACAGAGGAAATAGGAAAGATTCTAAAAATGACTACAGTAAAGAAAGTCAGTCCTCTATAGATAATGAAAAAAATAAGGAAAGGGACACAGCCGTTTACAAAAAGGACACAGTTCATGAGGGAAGAATATATAGCACTCCAAGCAGCTTAGAAAGTTATGAAAGTAAAGAAAAGGATAATGTTCAAAATAACAATCCGTCTTATTCTGAAGAATCTCAAGAAAGCTATGAGAGAGATAGGAAAGACTACAGACTTAATAAAAAACTAACAGACCCGAAACCAGTCTCATTAAGTAGTGCTAGTGAAGAAAGTGAAAATTATAGAAATAACAAAGAGAGTAACGAATCAGGTAGTGGAGAATTAACTAAATATACCAAATCGAGAGAAAACAGTCAAGAAAGTTTTGAGAAAGAATCTGGATCAATAAAATCATCTCCGAAACGTTATCCTGATAAATACCATACAGAAAATAAGGAGATCAACCATCAAGATAATACTAGAAACTTGGAACATACTAATGACAACAGCAACGAAAGCTACGAAAAAGATTCTAAATTAAAATATCAATCACAGAATAATCAAAATAAAGAAAAAGAATATTTAAACAGAGATAAACCAATAATACAAGAAGTTGGTTTAGAAGACTTTAGCTATGAGAAAATACAAATAAACGATAAAGGTAAAGTTGTCCCAGCTGATGATAGTAATGATAAGTATGATACTATTCCTTCAAAGGAAATAACGATATCAACTACTCCTACACCAAAAATCACTTCTGAGGAGTCATTGGAGAAGTTAACTTCTTTAAAAGATATTAATGCTTCTTCCAGCTTTGAAAATAACGATGATAGTCCAGATGTTATTAAGGTAAACATCGGAGAAATTCGACCAGTGATAGAAATTAATCCCGAAAACAGCGATGAATTTACTGAATCAGGAAATTCTAAAGAACCACTTAACGAAACCTTAGATACAAGACATAAAAGCTTAGAAGAAGTTCTTGGTGTCAAGGAATTGCAAAACAATGAACAAAATGAAAAGTTACAAGACGAAAAAGAAGACGGTAAGGGTGATGTAAAACAGCAATTTGAAAGAATTCCTTTGAGCTATAAACATGATGAAGTCAAACAAACTAATGAAAATGGTCAACCCGAAAAATCGAATAACACTGAAAATGAACAACGCGTACTAAACGAAGGCAGTCAAGACTCTTTATTAACTAAAGACTCAGCTCCATATGATGAAAATTTGAAATTTAAATTCGATGACGTAAGCGTTACATTACCTGAAATTAAACTACCTGACGATATTTTAGCGTATACATATGACACCTCGCCGTACCAAAATCACAAAAAAGAAAAGAATACAGTACCAAAATTCTACCATTATAGCAGTGAGCATAACGATGAAGAAAGAGAGAAAAAACCTACTAACCAAAAAGATGACGACGAAGAAGATATCGACTATGATAGTTATTACGGTAATTATAAAGATAAAGATAACTACAGAAAAAAAATACGACAAGACGATGAGGAGGAAGACGAGGAAGAAGAGGAGGACGAGGAAGAAGATAACATCGATTTGTATGAAAAATTCGTGAGGGAACGATTTGGAAAGCAAGGCACGTTCGCTCAACGTTCTGAAAATTTACGAGATAATAGAGCAGTTCAGGAAAATCCTCATCTGCAAGAAAGAATACAGAAAATCCTTCAAAAAACTAAAGATGTACAGAAACAAGCCGAGAAAAGTGGGGATCCTAATGCTGGTTACATGTGGACCCTAGAATATGGTCAAAATTTATAATAAAGTGAAACCAGCATAGATTTTAGCATACGAGTTATAAATGTAGAAATGTTGTCAATAAAACTTAATGGTGCAATGTAAATAAGAGACGTAGGTAAACATACGTAATTTATGTAAAAAAATATAATAAAAGGCCATACATTTTGGGGATGTTGTTGTATCGCACACTCGATTACTAGTCCTCACAGCAAAATGATAGTTATTTACAATTAATTTTTACATACAATTGCAATTTACTGCATTGAAAATTAAATGGATAATAAATTTGTTAATAAAATGAAGCCTGGGTTGACTGTTGCATTTATTCGATGGAAACTTTTATAATCTTACAGAAACCAAAAAAATCTAATAAATGTTGGTTGTTAAAAGGTTGATACAGCGAGAAAATTGTATTTGCAAATGTACTTTCATTGAAACCACTTAGTCTGAGCAATGATTTCAAAAGTTTTATTCTATCTATCTGCGTCTTCACGCTAGGGTCCATTTGCGGGGTAGGCAGAGAGAATCGGACACCACAAGATGTGTTTTTTACTCACCTCGCGTGCTTCTTTAACATTCATAGCTACTTTCATACACGCTCGACGGTTTCTAGATCTCCTGACATAATTTTTTGATAGAAACGAATAATGTAGAGTCATGTGGGGTAAACGTACGCATTTTTTAGTTAATTGCTTCCGGAATAAAAGATTTTGTTAATTGAAAAGAAAATAACTTTTATTCTAACGTTGTAAACATTTGCGAAGAAAAACAAAACATAAAATTTCAATCCTAGCAATAATTATTAGTTTTACTTAATTATTTAATGAACAAGGGAACTGCGGGTTTTTACGGTTAAGTGTACGCACGTAAACTTAATTTGCTTTTGCACAAAAATCACATGTGAATGTAACTGGTACAGGCTTCGTGCCACCAAGACTTACAAATTGAACACTCAATCCACACCTCAGTCGTATTGTCGTACTTTTCTTGACATAACGGGCAGTAGTAATCTTGTTTTGAAGATTTTTCTTTCCTTTTGTCGGTAGTTTTATCATTTCCAATATCATTTTTCTTCCTTGGCTTGCTTGTAGTGTTCATCTCTGGTTTTGTAATTGTCTTAAAGTTTTGATCAATTTCTTGTTGTTTTCCTTTATTATGTTAACTTTTGGTTTCCATGGTCATCTTTGGTTTTCTAATTTTCTTAGCCTTTTCTTCAATTTGTTTTTATTTATCTTCTAAACTGTTTTTAAACGGACTACTAGTGATTATTTCCGACTTGCTACCATTTTTGCGTCGTGTCTGAATGTGTGTTGCCTTTGGTAGCGGGCTTATATTGATTAACGGAATATGGGACTCGTGAGTATTTGAAATGTTGTGGAGAACATCCGGTGAAATAATCTGTTTTTACTGAAATGTTTCTATTTTGTTCAGTGGATCAGAAAGTGCGTGTAATTGTTCATTGGCTTTGTTAATCCCAGCTCCAGTATCGACGTTATGCTATGCAGGTAGTGGTGAACTTTGTTGGTCATGCACTTCTCGTAGGTGTAGTTTGTTTTAAAGCTAAATCGGGATGTCGTTTTATGAACTCATATACCCTGTCTTTTCCAGCCATTTTTGTCGTTTTATCAAATCTGTTCGTTATTTTATTTATCTCCGCAAATACAAAAACCAATTTTCTCAGTGCGTTCAAAGTGAGACCGTAGAACCTCTCGTCACTAGCTTTACAATGGCTATAAATTTCTTCCTAAAAACAAAATAAAATTCCATTTAATTATTATCATATAGATAGTTATACAATAAACTTGATTATATAACGATGATAATAATGCTTTTATAAAAACCTGGAGAGCATCGCCATCAGATGTAGTAAATAATAACGTACTTATTATTCACGAGTAAATGTTGGTTTATATCTTGCTATTGAGATTGCAGTGGAATTTAGTTTCAGACGTTTTCTCAAAGTACTCTCATCGATTCCAACAATTTCTGCGGCTTTTAATTTTGATTTACCCTCTTTCATTAACTTTTTGGCTGCATCAATCTGCTCTTGTGTACAGAGTTTCCGGTCAGGACATTTTCTTATATATTTGCGAGGCATTTTCGGGCTAGAAGGCAAGAAATATGACTGGGTAAGTATGCGCATTTTATTTACTGCGGACACTAACCTCACCCCATCAACGCAAATTAAAATAATAAAATTTCGAAGTATAACTAGACAAAATAAGTAGATTCACATAAAATGTTGATTAACTTCTCCTGTTCCTAGTCACTTTGTTATTCAATCAGACTAATAATATGCCTTTAGTAACGCAAATCAATTTCAAAGAAATAAATAACAAATCCGTGCAAAAGCAATATTGTTGCGTAAGTTTCTATAGCATTGTGCGGCAAACCTGTGACGCAGTACTCTCGCTTGGTGGTCAAACGCGAACTAAACGCCACAGGTCTCGGCCTGACGTCATTCGTGGTATTCGCACGATGTCCACTGCGGACACTTATTCGCCGCGTACGTTTACCACACATGACTCTAGGTATGGTAGGTGAGTTTTAGCGTTTAAGCTTCAATTTTGTCGGCTTCTACATCCTACCAATTTCGCATTGCATATCTTATTCGTCGTTCTTTCGTCCTGCATTCTTTCTACGAGTACATACATGAATCAATGGAACATGTTTTTTCTTATCTTATCATATATTCTCTTACATAATCGTTGCAGACGCGGTCAACATGCGAAACACCACAAACTTTGCGCAATGCTCACATCCCAACCACGTTTATTTTACATTCATACTCTCTGTCATATCCAACTTTCACTTTCATAAGTTAACGTTAGGATTAGCACCGTATTGTATATAGCGAAGTGAGCCTTCCCACTTAGGTTTTGAATGTCTAGATATTTTCCGAACGTCATCAGTGTGAATATACTGTTCCCTACACTCACTTATCTCTCCACATCAGCGGTGTACCTTCCACCCCATAAGATACCTTCCAAGATATAAAATCTCTTTAATTTTTTCCAATACCACATCATCAACCGTAATCCTTTTGTTCGTTCTAGTTTCCTGTCTTTCAAATGCCATTATCTTGTGCAATCAATTGTAAGCCTTGCTTCATACAAATATCTTTCATTATGACGTTTATGTTATAATAAAATAATTTAATTTTAAGATTAGTTATAATTTTTCTTCGAAGTTCTTAGCTTAAAAGTACTTTTGTGTTTTACTCGAACAATATCATTCAACGTATTATTATTTATTATACATTAAAAGTATCTTTTGTTTTATTTATCTCTTTGCGTTCCACTACATTAAATATTATAATGCCAAATTAGGTATTCTATAGAAGACAATTATTAAGGTATCCGTATTGTACAACTATTAGATATAGGTAATATTATATAGTGGCAAACTTCTCATTTCTAATATAGTATAAACCAAAATATAATATGAATAAATGTAAGGGTAAGTTTCTTAATTGGTCATTATTATTTGGCAACATATGTAGTTTTATTCGATTACAAAAATTAAACTATGTTAAAAAGAAATATATTTCAGTAGGTGCACTAATCCATCTGTCAATATATGATGTACCTAATTATATCTAAGTACATAATACAGGTAGTCCGTCATCAGTAACTTATATAAAGTTAATACTCTAAAGTTTAATATTATTTAAAAAACAATATTACGTTCACTTAAAAATTGTTCAGAGATTGTACAATACAAGGTGCAAAAAAATTACTTTGGCAGTTACACCGACATAATTTAAATATAATGGTTGACATGACGAAGATCTGCTGGACTTCTGGTATTATCTCACAGCCACCTCTCATTTGACTGCTAAAGCAGCCGACGTATACTCGATGAGTGATGGTACTTAGATACAGTTTGACGATCAGTGAATTGGTCGCGCGCGGCAGATTTTTATCTGTGGAGCAACTTAAGATATAGTGTATGGACACGACGGCCACACTATCACTGGTATTTTAAAGAACTTCAGAGTCGTATTGTGAACAGTAGGTATGTGATCGGCAGTTCTTACTTAGCTCTTTTGTCTACCAGTGTATCACCACTTATGCGCATGGAGGTATCTACTAAAAATTATCTATAACTTCACGTCAATTTCCTTGCGGGGTAGGCAGAAAGAATAGAGCGCCACATGACTCGGTTCTTACATACCTCACTCACTTCTTTAACATCCATAGCACTTTTCATGCACGTTCGCTGGTTTCTAGGGCTTCTGACCTTCAGATAAAACACGATCAATTTGATCATGGTTGGTAAGTGTTGACCTTCCTCAGGTCCTACATCCTTCTCTTCCCCCGCTGGATGTCTAACTGTTCGGACGTGTGTGCTTGTATTTTTATTTTTTATTAAAATGTAATTATCCAAAAACAATATTGGTCATAGTAATAAGAGTGCAGCATACGAGAAGAGCTTCCCGACCGCGAGACGGACTATTAGCGTGAGAGATACATTTTATAATTATCGGCTATCTCGCTAGCCTGCTCACACTGTTGACAACAGGTGGTTCCACGCCCATCGGTGTAGTATAGATCAATGGGTGGGAGCGGCCTAGCTTAACCGTTCGAACATTAATCACAAACTTAATATCGAGAGCCTCGGAGCTGCATTCCCACGTCAGCCTATATATATTGGAGAACAACTAACAACCAGTGCACGCCGCCGACTTCATTACTTAACCCGTGAGTTCGCTAAGCAGGAACAGTATAAATATTGCTGGACATCGGACAGGAGGGTGCTGCAACGGAAGAACGAAAACTCCAGATACTGTCTTAGGTGTTCGCGATTGTTACACATTGATTTAAACAATTTTTAACGGAAGTATCGCGTGTTTTATTTATTTTGTTGAACCTGACGTTTCGAACGCTTTGCAGCGTCCGTGATCGCTGCAAAGCGTTCGAATTCCCTGATCGAACTCGAACACCGATAAGACCTCAGTACCTTGAGGACTACGTAATTTCTGGGTAGCTATTAAATAGGGGGAGGGGTGAATGAGGTATAATATCTATGCAAATAGTTTCAAAGTGTCTATGATTATTATGTCATATCTGTCGGATATCATAATTGTCTTGTATAAAATTCCATTTCTTTTATTTAATAGAAGCCAAGTGTTTCTAGTGGTATTAACTTTTATATATCAATATGTTGGTATCATGCAACTTTGAGTAAACGTCAAGCTTCAGTAGTTGTGTTTACGCACACGTCACAAAGTTGCAATTCCTTAGTGTCGCTTTTCATGGTTGTGCGACACTAGCGCCGCAAGGCTGCGTTTGGTATTGGAATTCTACAAGGCAAACAGCCTCGCGTACGCTTACAGCCTTATAGAATACCAAATAAAAAGCCGTGATCGCAGCAGACGATGTCAAAGCTGTGACATCTGTGATCACAGCGACGCACACAGCCATTACGAGTCGCTTAGAGAATTGCATGGCAGTGCGTTAGTCACTGACGCAGCCTTGCCTCCCGATTGCCTTACAGCCTTCGACGCTAGCCGCGGAGAGTAAAAGCTAAGCATCTTTTTGTCTATTTAAAACATTACCCTACTTGTTGAGGCCAAGTCGGAAACATAACACGACATCGCTAGTCGAAATCGGTTAACCTAATAATTATTATTCGTAATTAAAAGCGGATTGAAGATCCGTCATAAAAATTATGTAGGTAAACAACGAGTACAAAGAATGTTGTAATGGTTCAATCTACACAATATTACAAGGCAATCTTCGCAAGGAATTCCTATCGTAAACGGTAACTAGTTAAATAGCTTAAAATGTAACACAGAAGCGGAAAGAAACAAAAATCAGATTTATGCAGGTAAGCTCAGAAGTAGATTCATACCCAATATGTTGAAATTGAGATTTTATATTTAAATCACTGCTCTGAGATGGCACTCGTAGCAATTATAAAATTAATGGATAGTTGTACTGAGAATTCTACCAGACTAGTTCTTCCATATACAATGCCTAGATAATTATTGCAGACAGCTGTTAGTGACCAGCGTTAGCTAAATCCGAGAAACAAATATCTATTGCTTCGTCACTTTGAACGACTCATTCGAACGAAATCGACTGGATCTGAGTAACAGAATGATAGAATAGTTGAGATTTGATTGAAATTGTAAACAAACCGATTTTCTAGAAGCTTCGTAGATGTAAAATCTAAATTAACAATTATTTTATAACAAAATATTAGAATTATACAAGTTTTAAAAGTAATTTATGAATTTTAATTATTATAAAATAATAGATTTAACTTATCGTATTACGACCACTGTGGTCAGATAGCACCGATTTATAATACATAGTGTGCATTTTACCGACCAGATGGCGTTAGTTGTAACGTTTGAAGATAAGATTGGAATGAATTTACTTTGTTTATTTATCAATTAAGATTTTTAATTTAGGGAACTGAGATTTTTATGCAGCTTGTAACGGATAAACCGTTACTACTTCTAATTTGGAAATGGAACCAAACCCTGATCGAACTCAAAGACCGACTAGAGATAGAAGACCTCCTCGGTACCTCGAGGACTACGTAATTTCTGGGTAGCTATTAAATAGTGGGAAGGGTGAATGAGCTATATATAATATCTATGCAAGTAGTTTCAAAATGTCTATGATTATTATGTCATATCTGTCGGACATAATTGTCTTGTATAAAATTCCATTTCTTCTAGTTAATAGAAGCCAAGTTTTCTAGTAGCATTAGCTTTTATGTATCAATATGTAGGTCTCGTGCATCTTTGAGTAAACGACAAATTGCATTTGTTTGTGTTACCTACTCGTGTGTGTTTACCACGCCTCCCCCAAAGTGGCTAAAAATATTGTTAGTAGACGATTTCGCGCTTACTATATCTAGCGAAATATGTTCTAAAAAATAAGCTTTTAAATAATAGACTAGGCCGTATGATCGTAAAACCATTGCCAACCAGGATTTAAACATAGACAGACAGCTTAATTTCTTTGTCTACGGATTTAAAGAAAAACATAACCTTAATCTCGTGAGTCACAAAAACATTTATGTATTAAAATCCCATTTTAAACAAGTTCTCATTGATAGATAGTGCATTTTATTTTTATTAAACTAAAATGGCTGAAGAGATACAGAAGAAATTACAGAAAGAGTTAGAGGTTTTTAATGGTGTACAAAAAGAATACCATAAGGCTGTGGCCCAGAAACAGCAACTAGATAGTCAATTAAATGAAAACAAAGCTGTAAAAGAAGAATTAATGTTGTTAAAGAAGGATGCTGAAGTATATAAACTCATTGGACCTGTGCTTGTAAAACAGGACTTGGAGGAAGCAAGACAAAATGTCGCTAAGCGGATGGAGTACATTACTAAGGAAATCAAACGAACAGACGATCACATCTCTGCATTAGAAAACAAACAAGAGGCCTTGCAAGAAAATTTGAATAAATTGAGAAATGACCTCGGCAAATTGAAAATAAAACCATGAGGTTATAACTGATTTATGGGTATTCAATTTGAAAGTTAATGCTACCACAATAACGCTATTATTTGCTTTTTCTATTTAAACATTAAATGTTAGTATTTAGTCTGATTTTATTTCATTAGTGTATTTAACTTTTCCTTGTAAAATTTAAACCAGTAAGAATATCAAGTCAAATAAGCTTAAATCTACTATTATCTTGATAACAAAACTCAAGAGATCCAGCATAGTTTCTTCAATAATTTATTTAAACTACATTTCACAAATATTTATAACTTTTAGTATATATTTGTTTCAATAAATAAATATATGTAGTCTATTAATTTTGCCTGACCATTTATTCTAGGACAGTATTTGATGCAATGTAATCCAAAAGCTATGACAAGTTTACTTGAGAAGCAATTAAGAGTAACAAAAACAAGACCTCTGTTTATGACCTGAGTTCGTGGATATTAGCTTTGCTATTGCATTTGTCTTAGATATTTTGGCACCTCAAACATTTAGATGAGAGCCTTTTGTAAACTAATAACAGACAATATCGATAATGATAATAAATATTTAGAGATATCTAAATAAAAATGTAACACAGAGAGTGGCTATTGTGCTATAAGGAGTATCTCAATATATAGCTTTTAATTTAAACCAACCAAGCTAATTTTTATGTTATTTGAAGTTTTTCATTATAACAAACAATGTTATAAAGAGTTGACACTGTACATGTTTTTTCTTTTATACAATATTAGCATACAGCCCGCATAATGTGAAACGTTTGACATATTCTATGAACACTTGCAATACAGGAGTGTTCTTTGTAAAGTATCACCCTCACTGCTAATGCAGCAACTTCGTAAGAGGGGGCATGAAGCTAAGTGGCGCCCTCATTTTGTTTTATATTAATATCGCTGAATTTAAGACCAATTCCATAAAATGTTCAATACAGGCATTGAAGAATCATATTTTTGTTTTTTTTTAAACATATCTTATACTTATTAACTATGTACAAGTAACCATAATTTTAATTATTGCTTATTGTGGCCACTTATAGCAATAATCAAAATTATGACTAATTATACATAAATAATAAATACCGCACACAAATATGTCTTCTGTATTTATTCTTTCTGTCTACAAAAAAACATGAATATGGTTCTTCAGTGCCTGTATTGAGCGTTTTTTGGAATTGGTCTTAATTTCAGAGTTATTAACTAAAACAAATAAGGTCACTAGTTAGCTTTATGCCTCCTCTTAACCCTTTGATCGCCATGTTTTGTTACATCATCATACACCCTAACGCCAGCGACCTGTCGGCGTAATTTCAAATAGGGTTGAGAAATAGTGTTATCGATTAGTTTAAATGAATAAAAGTTCAAAATTTAATTAATATTAAATCAGTCTTTATTAATCAAGGGACTACAGTACGGGGTTTATTCAAGAAAGGCATGAAGAGGTTCTTACAGGGTCGGCAACGCAAGAGTGACTGGTGTTGCAAATGCCCATAGGCTACGGTAACTGCTTACCATCAGGTAGGCCGTGAGCTTGTTTGCTACCTTAGTGGTATAAAAAAATAACATTATTTACCACGTTTCAATCAATATTCTAGCAATGAATCTAGTATAACAGCTTCGTTTTCTGATGCATCTCTTCGAGCTTGATTTATCAAATTAATAATTTTCATATATAATTCTGATTGTACCTCAGGGCGAACAGTCATTATTTCCTTCTAAAATATTTAATAATTCGTAGTTTTCTAACATGGCAAGGGAACAATAACTTGTACAAGGAACATGTAATTACGGTGACGGCGCCTGAGGAACAGCAAATATGGCGTCGTTTGACCTTGAGCCGCACGTAAAATCACGGTGACGGCGATCGGAGATAATCTGAACTAGTGAAGTTCTCAGTTGTCGCTTCTTTATCGAAAAAATAAATTATATCTAATATTTAACACATAAAATAAACATTTTTATTGTTTTAACATGCTTCTAATTAGTCCGGAGGCTTGGAGAAGGCCAATGTGCTGAAGGGGAGACCGTTCTGACCCATCAAATTACCGCCCTATTGCCGTAACTTCAGTGTTGTGCAAAGTCATGGGACGGATTCTCAACAATCAATTGATCCATTACCTAGAAGATCACTCCATAATTAATGATCGTCAGTATATGGTTTTAGACCGAAACGATCAACGTAGGTATGTGACGCGCCTCTGGGAGGAGGTAATAGATAAATATGGCAAATCCATGTCAGTCAGACTAGATATCGCCAAGGCGTTTGATCGGGTCTAGCACAAAGTACTTCTCTCCAAACTTCCGGCATACGGTCTGCCCCTCCAGCTTTGTAATTGGATTGCTGGCTTCCTGCATGAGCGTAGAATCCGCGTCCTTGCAGATGTATGCGCTTCGCGGTTCATGTCAATGAATGCCGGTGTCCCACAGAGCTCCGTTCTATCGCCCACCCTCTTCCTTCTTCATATCAATGACATGATGCCTCTTGGTAATATTCATTGCTATGCAGATAACAGTACGTTCCATAGGCGATATTTTGGTCGGCCTGGTGCTGGTCGGACAGAAATCGATGAGAAGCGTGAGTCTTGTACTTGCCGAATCGGGTTTTGGATCTCATTAGTAAATGGGGTTCCAATAACCTGGTTGAGTTTAATGCTGAGAAAACTAAGTGTGCGCGTTTACAACAAAAATGACCCCATTCCATCCCACTCCCAGTCTTCAGGACGCTTCCCTCAATATGCGAGATAGCCTGAATATGCTAGGCATGGATATTCGTTGCGACCTTAACCAGCGTAATTACATCGAGAGCCTCGTCTCAACAGCTTCAAGAAAACTCGGGAGTCCTGAACAGGGTGCGCCGGTTCTTCATGCCGTACCAGCTTTGTCTGCTTTATAAGACTAAAGTTCGGGCCTGCGTGGAGTATTGCTCGCATCTCTGGGACGGCTCCGCACAGCATCTTCTCAAAGCTCTCGATAGGTTGCAGTGACGGGCTATCCGCATAATCGATGACGAAGAGATCACCAAAAGCCTAGAACCTCTTCAACTCCGTAGGGACATTGGCTCGCTAAGCGTATTTTACCGCCTTTGCCATGGCGAATGCTCTGAAGAACTGTTTTCCCTTATCCCACCCTCTCCCTTCCGTCATAGAACCGCACGTGCAGGCATGCGATGTCATTGTTTCACTGTTGTGAACATTTCTTCGCGTACCAAAAAGTTCAGCAAATCCTCTCTTTGTCGTACCATTAAAAAGCGGAACGCCTTTCCTGCACATGTGTTCCCTCCTTCGTTCAATATGGGATCCTTCAATCGAAGCGTGAACAAGCATCTTGCGGGTCAGCACGGACACTGTAATTTCTTGTCAATTGCGATTTAGGCTCCTCTTTCGCTTACCATCAGGCAAAACGGAGCCACTATGCTGAACTTACATAAAAAAAAGTAGATGGAGGTACTTCACTACTTTGGCTGAGAGTTCATTTATTATTCTCAGCTACAGGAATATAATCAGAAACAGGGCAGCAATCTCCTATACTGCTAGGATGTGCTCGAGCATCACCTACAGTGATTAATTCATTGCACTGGCAGGTTGAGGCATAATACTGATCGAAGTGGAGCTATATTGTATACATGGCTAGATCTAGCTATTTAGCCGCTCCGTGCAACTGCAACAAAATTACACTAAAACCATATAAGTCATGAGCTTGTTATCTTGGGGATGTTAAATATAGTTAAATAAGTAAGTACATAAAATATATGATATTGTATATGTTAAATAAGTAAGTACATAAAATATATGATATTGTTGGGATTATACCTTTAATATTTCCATCAGTCCATTGGGCCTTCTGAAGAAGTACCTATATGAAAGTTGAGTGTTTTTATGTTAGTAAGTACCTTTACGATGTGTCTTTTAAAGAATTTTACAGAAACTACTGAATGGATTAAAATATTTTTTTATCGACATAGGTACATACCTAATTATGTATCTTTCAACTTCATCATCATCAATCTATTTCGACTCACTGCTGCGTATGGGCCTCTTTTCCCTTGTGCTATTTTTCCCTATCTCGGGCTAATCTTGCCTATGAATTTAACTAAAGGAACAATAAACATTTTTCATCAAAATCATTTCGGAAGTTAAAAAGATTAGGACTAAGCTGTTATTATGAAATCAGTTCATATGTATTTAAGTTAAAGTTACGTATAAAAAAAACAACAAAAGATTTGTTTTAAAATTTAATGCAGATAAAAATACAATTTGTTATGTAACATTACAAAACGAATCAATAATTTTTTAAAACAATGAAATTATGTAACTAAAACAGTTTTTCTGAGGATATTAAATCCTACCTTGTAATTATAGTAATTTTCTTCGCACTTTTTGTTCTGCAAAATCTTTAATAATATCTGATAAATTTATACAGTCACTAACCTTGTGTTCTATTGAAATCATAGCCAATCCATATAATCTATTCCGTGTCATGGTGGATCGCAGATTATTTTTTATAATTTAGAAAAGATTCTTTCACAACTTGCAACTGTTAGGTACTGGTAAAGTTTAAAAGAACCTAAGCGATACTGATATTTGGACCAAACCCAAAACCATTTTGACGAGCTCGTTGGCTCAGTCGTGAAAGACGTGACTTTGAGACCAACGCTCGTGGGTTCGATTCCCATACAACACAAACATTCGTGTGCATGAACATGTCTGTTTGTCTTTGTCTGGAAGTTTCAAGAGAGGTAGGGCGCATCAAAGCAGCCTGTCTGGGAAACCTACCTCCACCGCACGGAAAACCACAGCCAAATAGCAATTCCCGAGAGGGTTGTTGTGTTCCTGCGTGTGAGGTCACCAGTAAGGTCCTAAGGAGTTGCTGTATAAGCAGTAGAGGAGGCATTGCGCGAGTAATATATGTTACAAGCGATAATAGGCTACGGTAACTGCTTTACATCAGGTAGACTGTATGCCTCCCGACGTTGTATAAAAAAAAAAGTTACTATTTAAAACATACAAAGTACTGACAACTCCTCAGAAAGTTCTAATTTAAGGGTTAAAACATCCTCGAAGTTCTTACAATGTTCTAACAATTCATCTTTTGGAAGTTCTCTTAAGTTCTCTTATATATATATATTATACAAAAAAGCGAAATGTTTACTATGATCAGAAATGTGGGAAAATCTTAATTCTAAGGAGTATATAGCTGTGTCCATAATGTGAAAAATACTTCAATTTTATATTTTTACGAGACTCGATTGGAGATTGGTTGATCCAACACACTCGTAACCAAATTGCTTCCTGGATTGTGCACAAGGTCTAGACACATTTACAAAATCTAACACCTAGCAATCAATTTCAGAACCTAAGGCTTTAGCGCCTCCACGAACTTGAGTAAAATACCAAATTGATCGTGAGTTTTTAAAGAAATCTTTGGTATTTTAAAGTAATTTAATGACTGAATCTAAGTCAAATTCTTTACTTTGCATTCATTTACAAACAGAGTTTATCCGATTCAAAGTTTCGTACCAAATTATTATAGAACATAAAATATACTGTTGAATTTAGTTCAACAAACCCGAAGCTTTGTCCCGTGTGGAGGTATCCATATCTGAATAGATTTTGATGAAGTTTTTAAGCACCAACCCCAGCGATCCGCTCCGCCATAGGTATACTTTTCAAGGACACGGCTGAGTTACTGGTTACTGCGTTCGTTGGTAAGTCTACTGTGGTATAAGCGTCCGGAAGCCAAAATAAAAAGGGTTAGAGAAAAATAGTTACACGGATTTTCATTTGATGAATATTATATATTTTTATAGAAGAGAACGTAACGGGAATTTATCATAAGACAATTGATTATATTAGAACGGCTTTACTAAAATTACAACATACTAACATATTTGTCTATCTACTTATAAATGTACCCATAACATGTTAACGAACGAGTTGAATTATTTAATAACTTAACGTATTTAGGTAACCTTAGACATGAATTTGCTTATTTTGCAAAGTAATAAATACTTACTTAGAATATTCCTTCAAAATATTTACTAGGTTCACAGGTTTCGGCTATAGAATTATATTATCTAATTTAAATAAATTAATTGTAGGTATATAGCAAGAAAACGAATTTTATCATTTGAGTGCGGAAGTTGATAGCCTGGCAAATGATACTTTGTCTGAACCACTGCAGCCTGGTAAGCTTTTTCGTGAGTAACTTAAATTCTTGTCAGATTAAACTCATGCATCAAAACATAGCGGGATTCATCTCAAAGCAGATCTCTTAGACGTACCTAACTATTTCAAACTTAAACTCCGAAGGTAAAAAGCCTGATATTATCTGCTTATCCGAAACTTTTAAAAGGGCAGTGAATGTTGTATAAATCTGATTGCCTACGATGTTGGAACTACTTATTGCAGAAATAATAAAAGAAGCAGAGGTGGTGTAGCCATATTAGTAAGATAGGAGTTAAATTTCAAGAGGTTACTGATACCTATAGGTACCTAAATACGCGCAAGATTTGAGTTTTGAATGTTGTGGATTGCTTGGCATAAACTGTTGTATTATATATGTTTACAGAACTCCGACTTCAAATGTAAATTCATTTTCATCTATATTGGTTCAAGTTTTACATAACTAACGAAAAGTCCAAAGACTCGTATAATTATTATAAACACGACTAAATCGTCATCACATACTACTAAGGATCTTTAAAATATAATATCAAATTATAAGTAATTTTTGCACATTACTGAACCTACAAGATTAAACACTTGTATTGACTATATTATTAGCAACATTGAAGAGGCTTCTTCTGAACTGCTTCACTTACACTTATCAGATCATAATACCGCTCAAATTTTTAATATTCCAGTAAACAAACATCTGGCTGAATCGAGTCATTGTTACATTTTTGTAAGGGATTACAGCGAGGCTAATTTAAAGATGTTTAAAAACTAACTGATGCAATTATCCTTTTCATAAACTTTGATTTAAATGTAGCCATGACTAGTTTTCACAGTCTTCTAACAACCATACTTATACAACTTATGCTTCCCATATAAGAAAATAAAATTGTCAAGTAAATATAAGACACCAACATGGATTACACGGCGAATAAAAAATAATTAAAAAAAAAGCGAAAGCAACGTTACCAATATTGTACTGGAAAATCTAACAAAAAAAAATATCGTATGCTAGACTTCAGCTATTGCTTACGTCGTTGAGGCCCGCGTGGCTGAATTCCGCCATGCGCGTCACGGCGCCAAGTATATAACGGGCTCGAGGCCGCAAGTTTGGCACAATAAAAACATAATGGCAAACTAATTTCCAATGTAAAAAATAAATGTAAAACTACTTGGACCATTATAAAAAATAAAATAAATAATGTAAGTGACGAATTCATAAATGAAATAATAGTAAATGAGCAAAAAATAGATGATCCAGTATGTATAGCTGATAAGTTTAATTTTTGATTGCATTAACTATTTTACCTGCAAACAAAACTAGATCACCGAACAGTATTTTTATTGAACATTTTTTCTTAGTTACTTGACTGTACTAATCATCAGTTGGAGCACGGGACCCTATATAGTCCCGTGATTCACCCAGGTGGAGAACGTAGGTGAAACACGGGTCCGGACTCAACAATTTCATCCTAATGAAATAACAGCCATAATTAGATTTCTAAAAAAACACTAATGCCACAGGCTACGATGGTATTTGCAATAAAGTTATCACATCACCTTCTGATAAAACACGACCAATTTGGTCATGGTAGGTTAGACTTGGTCTTCCTCGGCTCCTACATCCTTCCACTTTCACATTGTATATCTGCTTCGTCATTCTTTAGGAATGTTACCTTTCAGAGATAAACAGTAGCTAGGTACATTACGGCCTACCTGATATAGATAGCTACATTTAAAACAAAACAACTCTCCAGGGCTACATTTAAAACAACTCCACATCAGCGGTGTACCTTCCATCGCTGCTAAAAGCGCTTCCAAGATATACAAACTCATCCACTTGCTCCAATACTACATCATCAACCGTAATCCTAGTGTTCGTTCTGGTTGTCTCTCTTTCAAATACTATTATTTTGTTTTCTTCACGTTCAATTGTAAGCCTTTCTTCATACAATCGTGTTTCATTGTTGTGACTAGTGTTTGCAATTCGGATGATGACTCTGCGTGTTGTTGAAACCCTCAATCGTTTTTGAAATAGCTATGAAAATTCGATTGATGTGTTTTTGGTCTAATTATAATATCATCGGAGAGGAACAATATGGGTTCCAAAGCAAAAAATCCACAACTTTGGCAACTTTTCATCTTTATGGAAAATAACACAAGATGTTAATGCAAAAATACCAACAACAACAGCTTTCTTTGACACGACTCGTGCTTTCGATTTCGCGTCACACGACATACTAATAAAAAAATAAGCAATTTAGGCATTAGGGGGTTAGCTTTAAATTGGTTGGATTCCTATCTAAGAAATAGAGAACAAGCCGTGGAAGTGAAAAGTGTAGACATGAAATCAAGTATATCAAATAAATCCAAATACAGGAAGAACGCATTTGCAGTGCCACAGGGTAGTGTACTGGACCTACTGTTATTTCTTCTGTACATAAACCTACCTCCCTGAGGTAACAAACCACAAATGTGTTCTATTTGTACGATTGGACGATGTATCTGTCATTATACGCTGCACGAATGTATTAAATTGAATTAACTGTATTATTTATACAATTAATTCAATAATGAACTCGCTAAAATGAAATAATTTTACTGTAAATATAAATAAAACTAATTTTATACAATTTGGTACAAAAGACATAAAAAATAAATCTTAATATAAAATATAGGGATCAAGATATTAAAGAAGTAACTCAAACTAAATTTTTAGGCGTTTTAATAGATGAACATTGTGATTGGGAGAAACATATTGAAACTCTTAAGAGATAAAATAAATTGTTACATAAGTATATGTTTTAAAAAGATTACGAAATACTTCTCACAAGGTAGCTATCTTGGCAGCGTATCATGGTTATGTGGCTTCCGTACTCAGGTACGGGCTTTTGGTTTGGGGCAACTCCACTGACGTAGAAACACTATTTATTGCACAGAAAAAATGTATACATAAAATTTGAAACTTAAAAATTCATTTATCTACTGATCTGATATTTATTACATATATTTGTGTCTCATGACTTTTGTATGCCTAAGTTGATAAAGTACGAGAAACTTATTGTTGTAATTATAATATCTATTTATGTAACCATATTTTATGCAAATAAATTTATTCATTCTAAATCCTTAAGTGAATGTAAATAGTGTAAGGTTATATGCAGGGCTGAAATAATACAACATTTTATATTATGATATTTATTTTAATAGATTATTGCAAAATTTATACAAATATATATCAAATGGCACTTTAGAGGAATATTTTGCATAAATATCACTTTTACATATATCGCACAACAGTCTAGTGTTAGCTTGTATGGGTGTAAAATTAAATCACAATAAGGCTTGTAAATATTTTTTTTCTAAAACACTTCAGTATAAGCTTACTGATAAATAAAAATATATAAATGGTTTAAAAAATCCAGTGAAACAATTATATATTTACCAATGGTAAACTATTTCAATATTTTGACAATGGAGAAGAAGACGGTTCATGGTGTTGATAATCCAATATAATATTCCTGTGGATTATAAGCATTAAGTAGTATTGTTTTAGATAAACAATATGAATAATAAGCTAACAAAATTTTAATTCATTCATAATCAACATATAGCTATGGACCAGACAAAAATGTTGATTTGCTAAAATAACCATGATAATCCGAGTGACCGTCCAAAAATGTGTATATTCTTATTAAAAATAATATAAAAATGCTACCCTAAAAATACTCAATACTTTTTAAATACTTAATAATATCAATTCAATAATATATATTGGCCCCTTATCGTAAATGGAATGTTGTAAAAAACGCACCATATAATTTTAGAACTTTCCTACTTCCTGAAACAGGTAATTTTAACATAGTAAATATAGTTTTTCAATTTTCAGATGACTATATTTTGTGACTTTTGAATTATACATATCAAAACTAGTTTCCTCTGATATAAATATAAAAAATATATGTATTGTCTTTTAATTAATTCTACTCTGGACACAAGGCACACTACAAAATGGCATCTCTTGTTTGACAACAAAACGGCCGCTCAACAGGCTCTTACCACACATTCGACCTGAACAAATGAAGCATTCAGCATGCCAATGCATGTTTGTCCAAGAGACACCTTGCTGGCCGGGCGCGATCACCCCGCCGCACGCACGGCACCGCTCCGCGTGGAACTGGTCATAGCACGACAAGCATATCGGCAAGCCAGTTTTGTCATCCGGCACATATTGTTTACCGCCGAGTGGAGCATCACAATGGTAGCAGCAAAAGTGCTGGACGTGGAAGGCTCGCCCCTCTGCTGCTGTGTAAGGCCGTGTAAATATCAATTCGTCGCAGCCAGCGCACCGCGGAATCTCTAACACGTTCGCCAAGTCTCTGGCGCAATAAATCTCGCCTTTATAGAAAAAGTATACGAGATCGGCGAGAAGTTCCCCGCATTTACTGCAAGTGAAACATTGCGGGTGCCAAATTGCGGCCTGTCCTGCTCTCTCAGCCTTGACAGCTACTTCTCCAGCAAACATAGATTTGTTACAGCGTTGACAAGGTACACCCTCGTTATAAAGCTTTCTATTGAACTCTAATTCGGCTGGGCTAAGTGTCATATCGGCAAGTTGATCAATAATAGGATCGATTTGGTCTCCATAAGTGTTACCCTCTAATGCAACTAAGTATCCGCTATTGTCTGTTGGTGGAACATTGTCTATGGGATTGTTGCACCATTCGTTGCTAGCTGCACCGGGGGGTAAGGCTCCAGGATATGTGCTATAGTTAGGCAATGGTGGAGGTACATCTTCCTCAGAATGACTCCGTAGATACTCCCTTAAAGGTGCAGTCTGTTGTGGCTCCACTTGATTTATAGGTTTTGTAGTAGTAGAATACTGAGGGCTAATCTTGGTAGAACAAATAGTTCCACTGTGCTCTGGAGTAGTAGGTTCATGTTTCCAGCTCCAAATTTCCCCATTAGGTGCAAATATTGTTCCCTTTTGAATTCTACTTTCCAGCAGTTTAGCTGTGCCCATAATATTGTTATTGCTGTTTGCCCACAAATCAGGAATAATCTGCGCCCCTAGAGTCTTACACGCAAAGTCATTGGTCTCCTCTTTAAATTGAGGATTTTTGTTGTACTCATCACGGAAAAGCTTAATAGGTTGCAAGTACACATCATTTGTGACAGGCATGTTCAAATCAGCCAAGTTTTTGAACAATTTGTCATAAACTGGACCATGTTCCACGGCACTTTTTATACGATCCGATTCTATACGCATCACATTCAGTTTATCTTTCACTGTGCGACTTAATATTGGACTGGACTTGTAATCTGGCAAGTTAGCAGCACTGCTCACAACATTACCCTCTGTATCTAATACCAACTTTTTATCAGAAGCATTTTTAGGGACAATGTTGTACTTGACACCTCTTGAAACATTTGATATTTTTAATGGCAGCGCATACGACTTTTGAGCAGAGTGAGTTTTACTATTTTCTACTGAATAAATCTCTCCACTCTGCAACGGTCCAACTCGCACAACATTGCCCATACCGACGACATGATCTTTAATGCGGGTAATATATTCCTGAAAAAAAAAAGGAATACAAATAAACTTAACAGCGTTATAAAAACAATTAAAAACTAACCGTAAATTATTGAGAAATTCGCTGGAAATTACGTTGTGGTGTCCTATTTAAGTTTAATTATTACCAATATTTGAGTTGATTTCATAACAAATTTGTATAATCTTACTAAAAAAAAAGGAATACTCTTAGCACCAGATAGATATTAATTTTGTAAATCCTAGAGAGTGAGAGTGTGTTCTTTTGGCATCCTGAAGAACAATACCAGTCTTTTTAATTTATTTACCTTGCCCTTTTAATTTATTTTCTAAGGTAGACTTCGGAACCCCCATCGGCAGCGGCATGCGAGCTTGAATTATGAAATTCAATGTTATGTAAGCTAACATTAAATTTTTCACTTTCTTTTTGCACGCACATGATTTATAAACTCATTTATTTTGCGTATGGAACCACCGTGTTAACCCGTATAAGTCTATTTTAGTAGTAATCGAAACGATTATTTAATCAATTGAAAGTCCTACTAACGCGTCGTGACTAATTAAATGAAAGATAATACGTACAGTATGCTCTGACTTCTCGTGGTCGGAGGCGTGGTGGCGAGCGGCGGGTGCGACGTCGTGCGGCGGCAACTGCGTGCGGAGCTGAGCGCGTCGCCGCTTCGCTGCCTCCGAGCCCGACACAGGCGCAAGCGGACCCAGACATGACATGTACTCTGATACCTGTAACAAACCAAAAGTATCCCTTGTACAGAGTAAGTAAGAATACTACGGGCTATAGGTATACTATAGCAGTTGCATTCGCTTGGTCTGGTCAGAAACACTGACCGTAGCCTGTTTATCTATGGGTTTATCTATCTCAAGCTTCGCTCGGGACGCCCGACAGAAGCGATAACTTAAACTAATCCGCTCCCGTATGCGTGAGGGAAAGGGAAGCCAGACAGACTGGCGCCGTAACGCGTTACGTAACGAAGCGGCTTACCCTCCCATAAGAAGTTATCACTTCAAAAGTTATCTAAATATATTGACGGGAGTTCGATCCTATTGAGATGCGACTGTACCTACCGAACGAGCTTATATGTTTTATATGAGGCTGTCATCGTGCGTGGTATAACCATTTCCAGATAACTTTTTACTAACCATTTTTAATCGTCTTTTGAAGAGATTGTTGAAAAGTATAGGACCGTTTCAAACAACTTATAACAAGCAGCAAAAGACCGCCCGGTCTTACGAACTGACCTTATTTATTTTCTTTTGACTTTCTAGGGTTCTCTACCCAAAGGGTAACAAAGGAATCCTGTTACTAAAGCTGTATAAATAGCAGCCTTTTCAGTTTTGCACTAGCTCATCAGGATCACCCAAGTTATTGTCTTGAATTACTATGTGTTCACGCCAAGTCCCACGTGGGGTAGACAGAGAGAACCAAGCGCCACGTGATACGGTCCTTACACACCTTAGTCGCTTCACCTGGCTTCGCCTGGCTACCTCAACCAGATAAGTGAATTATACTTGTTTACGTAATTAATAAGAAAAAAAAATAAGACATATTTTGTATGCCTTGCGCCATCCAAGTTAGACAATACCTCATAATTTAATAGCATAGCCAATGAGCGACGAGATGACACAATATTACTATAAACAAATGATTCGTTTCATACTTGAACAGTTGACAGACATTTCATTCACCCGTACATTAGTTTAACAATAGTATGCAAAATATTATTTTAACATTATTCTCATTGAACCTAGACAACAAAGTGTAAGTAACGACTATGTTTTTATTGTTTACGTTAGATTTTAGATCAGCAATGAAAAAATAGACTTTCTTCAGTGGCATTGTATAATTAAATATTCTTGAGACATTTACCGACGTAGATGTACGTATGTCTAATATAATAAAAAATAAGCGTGGAATATTTATTCAATAGATTCAATTAGGTGATTATGATTACATTAATATGATTGATTAAATTGTATTGATTATTAGATATTTTTGGATACGATAACAATTCTCCCTCATTCTGTAAACGTACAGTACACTTAAAGGCCTGCCTATTTTAGGAAACTTTGTCCGCAAAGGACGAAAATCTCCGAATCGTTAAAAATGTCTGCCGATACAAATTATTACGAGCGGGAGCGCAGTGGCGGCGGTGTGTGCGTGGGCACGAGCGGTATTGAGCAGTCAGAACCCGTTATATACGTTTTCCCATACATTTCGCGGTCGTATACGACCACCCGGGTTTCGAAGGGTTAAGCACGGCGTAGCCACGATTGGCGTACCTTGAGCAACGATAAATTTTGTCAGTGTGTGCGTGCGACGACGCATACGTACGGGATGGTACGAGCGCGCACACATACAAACCGAACGCGGTGCGTATCCATGAAGATAACATACTTATTTGATTTTACTATGCCTACGCTAGTAACAATTTTAAATCGTTTGATATTCCAATAAATTTATATCAGTTGATATTGTACTGATATCAGTACAATAACAATGATGTCGAGTGGTCAAAATACTATACATAAGCTATGCTGAATCACTGCCAGATATCGTTGTTGGTTACATATTCATCACTTCTATAAGAAGTCTTTTTACAAATTTGAATTAAAGTGCCGTTTGACGATAATGTCGGAAAAGAACGATTTTATATTTTACGAGCATATTTATTTTATAATATCATAAATATACTGAGCTGTGAAAAACACACTCCCTTTTATTTTTTAAACAGTTGAGTAGACTTTAAAAAGTTCCCTGTAACTCCCTGAGCCCATATTGTAAAAGGAGCCTTCTTCTTAGCGTTATTTCGTTTCCTAGTCAATATAATTGTATTATCCTTATAGTTGGCGGGGTCCGCTACCTAAGCCAATGGATTTGCAGACGATACTGATTTTTACATGACTGCCGTTAGACCACGACAATCCAGAAAAAAACCAAACCTTTCTTAGGTTTCCTCACGATGTTTTCCTTCAACGGCCCGGTTCTTTCTCCACTGGGCTATAATATAATAGTTAGCCCTATTCATAATATAAATGCTATATTATAAATGGAGTGTTTATTTGTAAAACCAAAACTGATTCAATCTCAGCGCCCTTTGCCTATAACAATATACCATATCACCTAATAATGTGAAAATATTTGAAATGGACGTGTATATATTTCAGTTTCGCAGTATACTTATTGTATTGCAAGCGTTCATTAGGCTACGGTAATCGCTTTCCATCAAGTGGGCCGTATGCTTGTCCGCCTCCCGACGTTATATAAAAAAAATCAAGATCATGGACTGCTCAATACTAAGATTCTATCCCAATCAAAGCACCCTTTAAGTCAAAATATAACAATAAACTTGGTACATATGTTTAGGCCTGAAACGGACAAAGATCTTATATTATAGCATGAACTAAAAACAAACATTTACATACCAGCTCTGTGGAAGCGTTTGGAGGCACCCAGTCAACTTTGACAGGTTTATCAGTTACACCACGGATTTTGATAAGTGGCACTGGAACATAAAATAATTTGTACATAAATATATTTCAAATTAAAAAAAATATATATAGCCATATAGCATGTCATGGTGTATTTAATACATCGCTAATGAGAAACTATAACTGTGAGTTGTTGCATTGATTTAATTACTAGAGATATAGAATCGCCCAAATGACTTACAAATCTTAATAGTTGTAACCAGATATGTATAGTATAGCGCTCTGGACTATACATGCAAAGAAATCTCATCCAAGATGAAATCATTTTGCTCTCCATGACAAAGATCACCAGTCCCGTCAGTTTTTTTTTTAATTATGATTGAATACCTATACCGTAATACTTTAGCAAAATCACACAATTTTAAATGAAATTTAATAACTGTACACACCACATCTAACTGCTTACCATCGGTAAGGCCATATGCTTATTCCTTCATAGTAGTAAAAACAGCAGCTTTCATTTATCTCTTACGAAACTAAATAATAAACTACTTCATCAATAGAGTTAATAAATAGTTTAGATATTTTATCATTATTGTAGACTTTAAAAAAAGATACGATTTTGTTTGTTGATTTGCATCAACAATAAGAAAAATACCACTTGTATTTGTAACACAGATAATGCAGAATTACTAAAGATCTATGATGTATGACTTACATAAAATTATCTACATATATGGATTTTGGAGATATCCCCAATTTACCTATTCTTCAAAAATGATTAGCATACATAATCATATTTAACTTACAAGAACTCTTTTTGGGTTTTGCTGTTCCAAGGAGCTCAAACTGGGCCCAGCCAGATAAGTCATCATCTTGTACATCATGGACATCCTTGCTGCAGTGGCATGCTCTGCATACTTTTCTCCAAAAATGTAAGTCCAAACCTGGACATGCTGAACCTACAAAATATAATAAAATAATAAATCTATTATGAACATTAAAAATAATTCCACCAAAAACCCATAAATGTCAAAGGGACAAAGTTTGGTGGAAATTTTCTTCAGAGTTGTTGGTATTCCCAATAAAAGAATCACAAAAAGGCGTAGAAATGAATGACGTTTTTCTCTTCATATAAGAACCAATTTGTTACTTTCTTTGATGTTTTTGGATTTCTAATTTAAACAAGTTTAAATTATCCATTGTCAAATAATTTCACTTCATAGCAAAAGAATGAAATATGTGAACCACCGCATTACAACTGATTTGATATATTTATAATATTTGCTCAGTAACAAAATCTGTTTGATAGATTAACTAAATGACAATACATTAATTGTACGCCTAACTGCTAGTTTGGACAGATAGCCCATTTACAGGGACCAAGCACTAAGGGTACATAAAAATAATACTCACTTTATCTTAAATTCTGTTAATAGCTATTAACCCGTCGAATCCCGGGTGTACCGTTATTCCATATATATGTCGTAAGTCGTCATAATTATGACAGTCGGATCTCGCCGGATTAATCAATACTGCTGCTACTGGGAAGCATCTCTTCCCATCCAGCAGTAATTTCTACCAGATGCTTTAAAGCTACCAAGAAAGCATGTTACCTTTCTTATAATCTGCATCTTAATTTTTATATGCTCAAGGAAATTCTCTAATACTTTTTATAAGTAGCCAGGACTGAACATCCCTCATGTTCAATTAAATTGTCTATCCACCACGCACTAATACAGTAGTAGTTCACCACTAAAAAACCCAATTAATTCCAAAGATAAAAAAAAAATATTTGCCATTGGGCCCTCACCGGCACTTAGACACGTCTTACGTTTTTCGAAATATAATCGTATTGTATCTTATTCAATTGTTAGCATTTCGAAAATGACCATTGGCGAAGAAGAAATGCCAAAAAAACCTTGCCAATATAGATCTCTTTTAAAATTGTCAATTAGATATTACACAAATTCACATTAGCATATTGGTACAATAATGATATCAAATGGTAGAATTAAAAATTATTAAGGACATGTTGTCTGTGCTGAATTATTTCCAGACATTGTAGTCAGTTACATATTCATCAATTCTATAAGCCCTTTTACAGATAGTAATTTTTAATATGGTTTTTGAATACATTGTCAGAAAAGGACAGAATTTAAGATAACTTTAATTTTGTACGGGCATACATTATGTTTTCATAGATATATTGAGAAGAAACAGTGAGGATATTTATTTCTTTGAACAATTCCCTGAGGGATTCTCCGAAGCCCATGTTATAAATTGCGCAACATTTTTTTTTATACATCATCAGGAGGTATACAAACATACAGCCCATCTGATATAAAGCGGTTACTGTAGCATATAAACGCTTGCAATACATTAAGTATCACTTGCATGATGCCACTTCTGCTGCTAACACAGCAACTCCATAGGAGCTGGTGACCTCACTCACACAACAATCCTCTAGGGAGTTGTTATTTGGCTGCGGTTTTCTGTGATGTGGAGGTACTTGGCTAGACGGCCTTTGATACGCCCTACCTCTCTTAAAATGGGTTTTTTTAGTAAGATAAAAACCCCATAGAACCCTATATTAATATGGCTCCACTGTCTGTCCACTGTCCTAGGGATGTATATTTTGAACAGAGTGATGGGTAGAGACTGGGAATTTTCACTGCCTTTTTTATACAACATTAGGAGGCATACATGCATGCAAACATATTGTCTACTTGATGGAAATGAAATGCTTGCAATACAGGAAGTATTGCTCATGATTTGCCACCCTTGCTGTTATTAAAGCAACACCGCTCTTCTCAGCAAGCTTACTAGTAACCTAACTCACTCACAGGAACCCTCCAGAAACTTGTTCTGTGCCTGTGTTTTTTCTGTGAGGTGGCAGTACTTGTACAGTCGTTAATTTTTGTATACTGTGTACATACTACATACTGTGTATTGACAATGGTACACAGTTAAAAATTAAATACCAGAGTAATTGTCATATTTGATGCTTATTTCTTCAATACAAGTTACTTCGACCAAACATTAAAAAAAAACAGAACTGGACATACAAGATCCTACAGCGACTCTGACAAAATGAAAATTGCTTTGTTATGTAATCTAAGTGTCATAGCACACTGTGCCGAAGATACATGACCAAAGTTGACTGGCATGATTGCACCTGCAATGCTATTTCAATTACTAGCAACACATTTGCCGAAATTACGTCACTTTTAGGTGTACAACCGAACTTTGGTCAGACGTAAGTATAATGGCAACATTTTCTATATATAGCAACACAATATACGCAACGGAAGTTCTAAATCTTTAACCTGTCAGACCCTGTTATATACGTTTTCCCATACATTTCTTGGCAGAAAAGCGGTCCGTGGGTAATGAGAGATTAAGAATTCAATGAGTACACACAAAAATCTTTCTTGTATTTATCCTCTTCTAAAGCCTCTACAATTGCTGTAAAACTATCAATTTTCAATTTTTAGACATGACACGACACCACGACCGCGCTCGAGATACTAAATTCACACAATGTTGCTCAACCTAATTTCTGTCGCGTAATTACGTGCTTATGATGTGTCATATCAGCTCGTCGGAACGTAAAATCAGCCGCCGAAGTCCGGCCACGTAACTTCGACATAGTGTGCTTAGACACTTATAAGTACTTAGTCTGTGAGTCAGACAAGTATGGCACACAGACCCAGTATATTAGTGTAGAGATATAATTGATTATACCTACATCATAATTAAATACTTTTAATGGCTTTGGGGCAAACAGTCGCCTAGTTAGATTGGTTTAGTTTTTACGTTTTAAAGTAACAATAAGTATTCAGTATTAACTTACCACAAGAATTACATGGAGCACCAGCACCACTATCATGTCCCAGCCGTGCTTTGCTCAGTTTTTCCCGTTGACTTTCCAATTTTGACAACCAAGCCGGTGCCTCTGGGGTTTCCACACATGACTCGCTCATCTGTAGCAAAGAAGTATTAGTCGGTTAATAGTATCCAACTATGAACTGTAAAGTATATTTTAAAAAGACACAAGCAACACGACTCACCTTTACCCAAGATTTATCAGAAGCGGAAGCTCCCTAGACTCATTTATCAAACACATTAAATAATTTAAATGTGATAGACGTCCTCAAGTTTACATTAATAGATATTGCAAGTATTTGTTGCTTGTAGGCGTAATTAAAAACAGGCGTAAAAATAAATTAAGTAGGAATAAATCACACGATTCAGAAAACTAAAAATTACACAAAAAATCACTAAACTAAATAAAGTTAACGAAGGAAAATCTATCTAAATGACATGAGTCAGTTTTTTTTGGTTCTTTTTATCCCCGCGGGGAAAGGCAAAGGGATCTAGCCTATACAGCCAAGTCTTCAGTTTACAACCATTTGAAAATCTTAATTCTATGTTCCAGCTTCAGGAACTGTGCTGAAAAAATACTTGGGAAGGGTACCTAAACCCAATCAACCCAGTTTAAATACCACCCGTAAAACGATAGTGGTTTTCTTGATGAACTTATTGACGTCTGCGCCTAAAACGGCGACACGCGTAGCAGTACATAAACACAAAGTGAAATTTTGTAATCAGATGGCTAATTATAAGAATTTTCCACCTCGCTGTCTTTGAGGGCCGATTTTAACCCAATTAGCCCGCCCAATTTACGTACAATTTTTTTTTAATGATTATGAAAGCTGAAAGTCTGTCTTGAAGCCTACTTAAGAACTAAAACGTCATGTGCTTTAGATTTTTAATTTAAAATTGAAAATTTAACTCATAATTCACCGAACATATTTTTTTCGCTTTAGAGCAACATTTTTATAACTTTCATCAACGTTATGAAGCTGATACGTTATGTATTAAAGCAAAACTCATGAAGATTCAGTTACAAAAAAAAAATAACAAACGAATGTTCTACTTTTAGTTCCAGAATTTTTTTAAGTTTCTCAGGTCGAAAGGTCTCATAAATTCAAACAAAAATTCATAACTAGAAAACTATGAAAAGTCGTGAAACATACATGGGAGTGATTCGGATACCCCACGATACGCGAGACCTAAATTTTTTTTGGACGTCAATGTTTCGGCCACCCTGTATTTTGGAAAACGTGTACACTAACCAAATAAGATTGGTCTGATTTTGACTCTTAGTTGTGCAGTAGGCGTATTCATATTGCCTCGAAACACCATATTCGAATTGAAATCGAAAAGATTTTACTTGAAGATTTGTGGAATTTGAGTGAAACCTTTTCGATTTCAATTCGAATATGGCTTTCCGAGGGAATGTGAACACTGCCACTGGGTCCTGGCGACAGTCACTCCATGATAAAATCAGTACCTATATTCGCCAAACCCTTGGCTTACGTAGCGCCTGTCGTAGGCTTCTGTAGTATATTTTCTTCAATAAAACATGTCTATCTATACCTACCTCAGCAAACTCAATCAACTGAATAATCAGTGGAATATTGATAGTTCGGAAGCCCGATTCGATACTGTCATCTTTCATAATGAAAATATTGACACAAGTACTAGCATTGCGTGATAATATTGATGTGTAATTGGCCATATCCATATCATATCCGAATAAGCAGGTAGACCGTACGCATGAATTTTGTTCCCATACATGAAACTAAGAGCGAAGTCTACAATGAAAAACAATAATTTTCGTCTATGGCCGTCATCCATCTTTCAATCAAATCAAAGCGCTTTCAAGTCATATTCTATTTCATTTTGCAAATTTTTTTCAACTTATTTGGTTAACCATATTAACAAATATTATTAATATTTTAATTTATTGTGCATGCACACAATCAATAGCATTTAAATTTTTGGTCTAAAACGGTAGTTTCACCATTTGTTTTTACCATACGTCCAGTCAATGACTCATAAATTCATCTTCATAATATTATTTTTATTTTGTAGATGTCTTCAGGTAGACCTATCAAGTGTGTTGTGGTTGGTGATGGGACCGTAGGAAAAACCTGTATGTTAATTTCATACACTACAGACAGTTTTCCAGGGGAATATGTGCCTACAGTGTAAGTTAATTTCATGTCAAAACTAATATTATGTCTGTTTAAATCATAACAATTAATAAGATAAGCTGCTAAATATGAGGTCTGTTAATAGTTTTATTTTACAATATTTGCAGATTTGACAATTACTCGGCCCCTATGGTGGTGGATGGAGTAGCAGTATCATTAGGATTGTGGGATACAGCTGGACAGGAAGATTATGATAGACTTAGACCTTTAAGTTACCCACAAACTGATGTCTTCCTTATATGTTTCAGTGTTACAAGGTATTTAAATTTCTATAGAACTTTAGGGGTTTTGAGAGCAAAGATAATGTACCTACTATCTTTTTATTTGCAGTCCTTCGTCATATGAAAATGTTACTTCCAAATGGTATCCTGAAATAAAACATCACTGCCCTGATGCACCAATTATTTTAGTTGGTTTGTACTTGCTGAAACTGTTTCATTCTCGTAGATATTGGGTTGCAATGCAGAGCATGTTAAGCTTGTCACTAATCTTTGTATGTGTACATAGAACTCAGAACTATAGAAAAAAAATATTGCATATAAATAATGACTTGTATGTTTTTAGTTTTTATGTCATAGATTTTGTGAATAAGATCAACCATATTAACAAATGGCCCCTGGTTCAAAACCTGGCACAAGTATGTGCCAATAAATTCATTTATGGACATATGCTTTATTTTGTAATTGTCACTTGTTCGGCGGTGTGGGAAAACAATGTCCATTATATTTTAAAAAGATGTGTGACCTAACCTAAAAAGGTCTAGGTTTCCATTATGCATTTTTTCAAACATCTGGAGTTTTCCAGATGTTTGAAAAAATGCTTAAAATATATGGTATCATGTCACACTGCTGACGGCATTCGCTCCATGTCAAAATCAGTATCTTTGTCAAATACTTAGCTTAGGTAGTGGACCCCATGAATCATAATGGTTTAGGAAACGGAATAATGGTAGGAGGACCTCTTCCTAGCATTATTCCTTTTCCTAAATGACGCAGTAATACTAATAAATAATTTCTTGATAGATATGCTTACCTATAACTTTACAGCAAATCCCTTGCAGGGTAGGCAGAGAGAACCGAGTGCCACAGGACTTGATCCTTACAAGCCTCACTCGCTTCTTTAACATTCATTGCTCTTATGCACGCTCGCCAGTTTCTAAAGCTGACCTATATATACCACTTATACGGACTATGGTTAGGAGGCAGCAATCTCTGTGCAAAATATTATGTCTATCCAGTGGTTTAGCTTGTGCCTTGGAAGTGTCAGCCAGAATTTTGTTAACTTGTCGCTCTTTTCCTGATAAGTCATTGTTCATGTTACTAAAATATTTTTACGCTCTAGTCACTCCTCAACTTTTTTCTTCAACTTACTCTGCCTCTTGTACCTTTTCACCTTCCTCCCTTATGTTAAGTTTCTACTCTTTTCCCGAAAGGTTCATGTTTCTAAAACATTTAGCTTTTAGTGCATCTTGCTTTCTTGCTACTCCCTGCATTATTATAATCTCTTCCATTCTCATCTCTCTACCTCACCCTATTACTATCTCCTCTGCCCTCCTAATTTTCCTATCCCAACATCTCACTTTGTTTCACCAATGCTATCTCGTGTCAATTCACCATGTTTCAGGTATGAGTGCATATGTTTTTTTTATACAATGTTGGGAGGCTCCTGGTGTAGTAATTACCTTAGCCTATGAACCCTTGCCATTTGTTAATGCTCATGCAATGCCACCTCTGCTACTAACACAGCAGCTCCTTAGGAGCTTACTAGTAATCTCACTCATTTGTAGGAATACAACAACCCTCCATGAATGTAATTTTTGTTGTTAAGTATAATTAGAAATATAGGAAATTATTATTGTTGACTACCAAAAACTTCACATTTCCGGAATAGAGTTGACAATTTACATTAATCTCATTGTTAACCTATTATAATTTATTATCACATTTAATATTAGAAGAAGAATTTTAAGAAATGCTTGAAACATATATTTTACTATCTATATTAGTTTCATTTAAATCAACATCTGAGATAAAATTCGCTGTACACTTTCAACCGTAATTTTACACCTTACTACCTGCACTTATGGTACAAATTTATTGCATTAAAGCAGTGAAGAAAAGAAATTTGTCTGCCAGGGTTATAAATACATATTTTTCTTATTTCATGTTTGTACTTTGGGTCTTTTCCACTCTGCAATGCTAAATCAATTACTCACACTCTTGTCTACATTTTGCTACAGATATTGTAATCCAACAACAACAATAAGAGGTTTCTTTTGTGGTATTGAGCAGTCAGAACCCGTTATATTACGACCACCCGGGTTTTGAAGGCTTAAATGATTTCTTGGTATTTGTAGCAAGTCTGAACATTCTTTGAAATTCAAGTCATGGTGGACTCTGCTAATTAGCTAATGAGTCATGAAAGAGAGGTAGAGCGCATCAAAACATATTAGGTGGTACTTGTTTACTTCCTGACATTTTATAAAAAGCAATATAATACATACTTTGTAGACGGAAAGGTGGTGTGCAACACACATTTTATAAATTTTTCGTTTTGAATATAGTCATATTAATATATTTGAGACTACATCAATGTGACTATATTCAAAAGTAAACAAAGTGTATGAGCAGTGATAGCCCAGTAGATATAGAACCATCATATTAACTATGGACCCTGGTTTGAATCTTGGCATGGCATGTACCACTAAATTTATGTTTTCGGATTTATGTTTATATTAGTGATTATCACTTGCTTGGCTTTGAAGGAAAATATTGTCAGGAAGCCTGCTCGTCGAAGAAATTATATTTTACAAGACGTGTGACCTAACCTACGAAAGGTCTGAATTTCGCTTTGGATTATGAAGGTGTGGCGGCAGTCGCTCGGTGTCTAAATCAGTATCTTCGCCAAATCCTTAGGCTTAGATGATGGACACCGCCAATCATAATGAATTGCGAAACGGGATAACGCTAAGAAGAAAATATATTTCACACTGCTAATGCAATAGACATTAAACTACTTTTAGAAGTAATGTGTTGCATGGCGTGCATAAATTAAACATAATATATATATTATTAATAATGGAGGTATATGAATTCTCTTGTGCATTAGCATTGTTTGTTTTGCTTAATATACACGATTCTACAATATAATTAATATATGCATAATAGCATGCATGCGGAACAATGCATAATGCAATCGTGAATAATTGAACTTCAAGTGGCAAACTTAACATGTGATTGACTCTTATATTATTTAATTGCATGCATCTTTGAAATATATATCATTAAATGCAGGTACTATTCTGTACTTATCATATAAAAACATTATTTTACACATTATGTTTGCTTAAGATTTTTGTGTCATATTTTGCATTTACTTTTATTGCAGGAACAAAGATAGATTTGAGAGATGACAGGGAAACACTGAGCCTGCTCTCCGAGCAGGGCATGTCTCCGTTGAAGAGGGAACAAGGACAGAAATTGGCAAACAAAATTAGAGCTGTTAAATATATGGAATGCTCGGCCTTAACACAGCGCGGACTTAAACAAGTATGTATTGTGGCTCAAATATGTAGTCTGTCATTATATAATGATTTAATATATTGTGTAAGATTAAACTTTAATTATAATACCGAGAGAGTTGCAAAATTATGATGACAGATTACTATTCATATATCTATAGTAGCTTACCTAAGGTCTTGGACACAAGCCTGAAAGTGAATTTGCCTTTTTTAAATTTGTTACAACTATTTACTAAAAGTAAACTTTCCACAAGTATGGTAAAAAATTCGCTTCCACAAATAGGTATATTCTGCAAAAAACACTGTTAGCACTCAACATTCTAATTTCCAGCATATAAAATTAAATAAATAAGTGTTGTTGTGCAAATTAGGGACCACAACACAAATACAATAGGCTATCTGACAACATTGAAAATATATTACAAATATGGGATCTAATGGATACGTATCACCATAAAAAATTGTCATATATATATTTAGTAACTAAACACTTAAATGACTTAGCTGTGTTTAAAGATTATTTATTTAAAAATATCGTGGTAATGACGCATTGATCTCGGTACGCTTGTCGCCATTTGTAAGAAAAGAAACTAACAGTCGTAAAAGCTATTATTGTAATTCATTGACTAATAACTACTCGTAACAAAATTAATTTCAAGCAAGTTAATTGTTACAAACTTTCAAATAGCTTTAATATCAGGAATAATATTAGGGGTTAAAGTATGAAATTGGCGATTTGTACTAAAAAATTAAAACTCGTTTTTTTTAAATGTAAAATATTTACCCTCATTATATATTGCTGCCATTTAATCGGAAGTTTATTTATGCCTTTGCGATATAACTCTGGGGATCGATTTGACAAACTGTGTGAAAGCATTTTGTACTGCCTCCTGGGAAGAAAATTGTCCAAATCACGAAAAAAAATATAGTCAGTTCGAGTGAGTGAGAATGGTAGGAGTACGGAGGATGACGTATGGTTTCTAACTGCAGCTCCTGTAGAATTACAACGGTTTCTCGTGCCGTGTGAGGCCTTGCGTTATCATGGAGCAATAATGGTGAAGATCGAATTACGAGTCACGGTTGTTTCACTGCCAGTTTCGCCATCATTGCTGTTATTGCTTGACCAGACCTGAGAAAGCTATAGTGAATAACGCCACGAAGGGAGCACCAAACAATTATCATTACCTTTTTATTGGTAAGCTTTGCTTTAGGCACTGTAACGGCGCTTGACCTGGGGTCAGCCATTGCATATTTCGCTTACAGTTATCGTAAAGAAGCCACTTTTCGTCACCTGTTTAACTATAACAGCGATAAATAACTTAATTTCCACGCACTGTGCGGTAGCTGATAACTATAACAGCGATAAATAACTTAATTTCCACGCACTGTGCGGTAGCTGACGTAACATCCCCCTAGTATATTATATATCATATTATAAGGCGCTCAGCTATACAACAAATTACCTAAGGATGTAAAAGACTGCAAAACCATTTCTACCTTTAAAAATACACTTAAGCACTATTTAATGAATAAAATACCACTAATTATTTAAATGACTAAATTTTTTTAAAACTTAAAAAAAAAAAACCAAAAATGAAGTATTTTAATTAAAAAAAAAATGTGTCATATGTCTCATCTTTAATAAATAGACCATAATACATAACTAAATAAATAAACTGTAAAACTAGTAAAACTAATTATATAATGCATACCATATTAATAATCACAGAAATATACATTCGTTTAACATAGGTACATCGGAAAAACGAAATGATGAAAAATAATTATAATACCAATAAAGTATCGTGTGTAACGCAGGCCACATCTAGTTGCGCTTATTCCGTTTACATTATGGACTGTAGTACACACACATTGACACATTAGATACTATTGTGTATCGAAGTTGCATCAACTTATTCCGCGCGGTGCGCACAGCCAGCACGGAACTAATATTATTTATTGTTTACATACCGACTTTTTGTCTACTACTACCGGTCCACTAAATGTATATTTGGAAGTTCTCATTGTAAATGAATTTGTAGATTTTTTTATGAGAATAAATTTCTTTAACCGTATCTGAGAGTGTCCGTAGTGAGTTGTTATTTTCAATATTCAGACCCATTAGGTCCTCATTTACACCATCTGCGTAGTGTTTTACATGCGCTTTCTGGTCATAAAGTAGTTATAGAAGTATCGTCTAGATCTCCAGTGATGTGCAATATCGAAATCACATGGAGGAGAAGGTCAAGCTGCCGTCCAAAAATCTTGGTGTGCTCAACAGGGCTAAGCAGTATTTCAGTGCGGAGCAAAGACTTATATAAGTCTCAAGTCAGACCGCACTTGGAGTATTGCAGTTACCTTTGGACAGAGCACCTGGATACCAGCTTGGACCGTGTGATTCGATTCAGAGACGAGCTGTGAGAATTGTCGACAATCCTAAACTTACACTTGGTATTGAACCCTTAAGTTTAAGGAGAGATTTTGCCTCCCTTTGTGTGTTCTACCGATTGTACAACGGGTTGTGTTCTGAAGAGTTGTTCGAAATGATGCCGACAGCTACTTTTTATAACCGTACCGCTCGTCGACGGCGGGGAGTTCATCCTCTCACGCTGGAACCGCAATGGTCGCGTACTGTTTGGTTCCAGAGAAGTGTACTTCCGAGAATTCTCAAGCTGCGGAATGAGCTCCAAGCCGAAGTTTTTCCAAGGGACTACAGCATGGAGTTCTTCAAGAAATGCGTGAAGAGGTTTTTAGAGGGTCGGCAACGCATGCGTGACACCCTTGGTGTTGCAAATGTCCATAGGCTACGGTGACTGTTTACCATCAGGCCGGCCATATGCTTGATTGCAACCTTAGTGGTATAAAAAAAGACGTAAATGCATTATCGCCATTATGTTACGGTAAGCTGAGAGCAACCGATGCTGACAGACGCTCTGCTGTTGAAGAGTTCATTGTTGAAATTAATCTTCTTATTCACAATACCCCAGAACCTACTTTTAGCAGCCCAATGGGCGAGTCTTCTATTGACGTCACACTTTCTAGTGTAGACGTCCGAATACAAAACTGGCGCGTTTTACCTGAGAGTTCTTGCAGTGATCACCGTCTCATCCTCAGGGTTCGGTTTTGGGGCTGTATCTTGGGAATATCGGTTTTGATGACTTTCTTAGCCTACCGTTGCCGGGAAGGGTGCTCGTTAACTGGCTAAGCCGAACGGCCTCTTATTTAATAAAAGCTAATTCGAGATCAAGTATAGAAAAACTAGCCAGTACTTGCCCTGGCCTCATTTCTGACTGGGGTTATCGTAATCGTCTCGATTTCGCGTCCCATAAAACATTATCAGCTGTTACTCAAGGGAAATTCACAGGTTCCGCCGCGATTACATTTCAATGGAGTATCAGTTGCAAATAAAAGCTCGGTTTTTTACTTGGGATTACTGTTAGACAAAGGTTTTAATTACATTGAACACAAAGCAGGTTGGGGAAAAAGCCAAAAACAACATTTATGCGTTATCTTGAATTTCCACCTCGACGTGGGGCTTAACTTTTAAAACGGATAAATTTATTGACGCAGCCACATATTATATTATTATTACATCGAAAGCGTCATCTCAACAGCTTCAAAAAATTCGGAGTCCTGAACAGGGTACGCCGGTTCTTCACGCCGGACCAGCTTTGTCTGCTTTATAAGACACAAGTTCGGGCCTGCGTGGAGTATTGCTCGCATCTCCGGGACGGCTCCGCACAGTATCTTCTTGAGGCTCTCGATAGGTTGCAGCGACGGGCTATCCGCATAATTGACGACGAAGAGGTCACCTAAAACCGAGAGCCTCTTCAACTCCTTGGCTATAGGCTCTCTAAACGTATTTTACCGCCTTTACCATGACGAGTGCTCTTATCCCATCCTCTCCCTTCCGTCACAGAACATAGAACACGTGCGGGCTTGCGATGTCATCGTGCCACTGTTGAGAATATTTCTTCGTGTACCAAAAATTTCGGCAACTCCTATCTTTGTCGTACGTAAAAAGTCGAACGCCTTGCCTGTACACGTGTTCCCTCCTTCCTACAATATGGTATCCTTCAAACGAAGCGTGAAGAAGCATCTTGCGGGTGCATGGCAGCGTCAATTGACAGGATACGGTGTAGTATTTTGTCAGTTGCAGTTGCGATTTGGGCTCCCCTTTCTCTTATCATCAGGCAAAGAGGAGCCACTATGCTGAAGTAATATAAAATATATATATATATTTATATATAATAATGGATTTAGGATGTATTACGTACGGTTTACCTGCATGGGCTGATAGGGCTACCAGAGGTGTTGCGCGTCGTAAGTTACTACAAAGTCGGCGTATCGCTTTAATATTTTTATATAAATCGTATAGAACTGTGAGCACCGAGGCACTACCAGTGCTGGCAGGCGTGTTACGAGTTGACTTGGAAATACAACGACGCTAAAAACATGCACCCTGATTTTTCCTAAAACACCGCGATCATAACAAAATACTTAGACTGTTCAAACCAATTGACGAGGTACTGGAAACTTTGCTATCTGAATGGCAAGAAAGATGGGATGAGGTATCTCGATAGTTGTCTGCAGAGAATAAGGTCAACGAATGTGGGATTGCGCATGGGTGACCTAGTGGTGAATTGTCTGCTGTATGCAGACTTTATTTAACCAATAATTTGATTAAACCAAAGCTTTAGTAAAAGAGATGCTTGAAAGTTCTAAATAATGAAGAAAACTACGACGTCAGTGCAAAACTCTTTTAAAGGGAGGTAAAGAATATCGATGTTGTTCGAATTAGAACAGTTTCAGCTGAGATGAGCAAACGAAGTATCACTTGCGTCTGGTACGAGGATAATGTAGCTGGTGAATCAGATTGAATATTGTGGGAAACACTGGGGGATTTTGAAATGGAGGGGGAATGTACCGATCAAGTTTTCTCATTCCGCAATACGTGTAGAAGCGTCCGACAAGTGTCAAGGATGGTTGTCTGCATCTTGAGGAAGCATTCGACAGAGTTGGGTGAATAAATCGCTGTTCACATTGTCAGTATACGAGATAAACCATACTGTATGTCGTGCAGTCCACTTATAGTGATTTTACAGCATGTGTGCGGATGGGTGACAGCTTGCCGCCCAGTCTTGGCATCAACATCAGCAGGGTCGCCAATGCTGTCAGCCCAGCTATTCATTTTGGACTTTAGTAGTGCGAATGCATTTTTTTTTATGAACAATTATCTACATCAAATAATTTATGACGAGCTCGGTGGCGCTGTGTTTAGTAACACCTAAGACCTGTCTATTATATGGCTGCGCGCAGATTTCAGGGATAATATCCGTTTCTATGCGTGCCTCTACAGGTCCCATAGCGATAACGCCGAAACGGAGCGTCTTGTGGAGCACATTCAAATGACGACTGATATTATACTCCAACAGATCCCATCCGCTGAAATTGTGGTTCTAGGCGATTTTAATGCCCACCACGTGGAATGGCTCGGGTCACCTTCTACTGACGGAGCGGGAAGATCGTTCTATGACTTTGCCTTAGCATATGATCTGACGCAACTGGTTTCTTCATCTACGCCGGTGCCAGACATAGAGGAACATGCGCCCTCCCTTTTAGATCTTGTGCTGACCTGTCACCCTGAAAACTATCAAGCAGTGGCGAAGAGTCCATAGAACCCGATTCCCATCGGCTACCCTTACGAAAATTCACTCACTATGAATAGTTTGAATTGGCTAAACGCCTTAAAAAATTTAAATAGAAATTGTCAAATTGCAAGCCGAAAAATACCGGGTTACTTCTTCATACTATAATATTTCATACAAAGCAAATCCTTTCGTTTCTATGAACCGACTCCTATTACTGCTACTCGTTCCGTCTCGTTTTAGCACGCGAAAACAATACACGAAATAACTCGCTGAATACCGGCTTGTGACAGAGTAAGGTGGTAATTAGCAACGTCCAAGTGTAAGCAAGAAAGACCATTTATGAAGTAATAGTACCTATAAAGATTCAAAATTATGAATGAATGTAGCGTCTTAAAACTGTTACTGACTGAGAGTTCTATGCCAGAAATTTATTTCTTGCAAAAAGCTGTCCGTAGAGCTCTTATCTCCCTGGACATTCATAAGTGGAGCGGGTCGGTAGGAATTGCACCCATTGTGTTGAAGACATGTGCTCCGGAGTTAGCGCCGACTCAAATGCGCCTTCGCTTGGCTTGGTTCCCAGCTAATGGAAGGAGGCTTTGGTACACACTATCCCTAAAAAAAGTGCTCGGATCCGTCCCAACTAAAGGCTTATAGCAATAACTCCCATATTTTTTTTTATACTACGTCGGGAGGCATACGGCCCACCTGATGTAAAGCGGGTACCGTAGCCTATTAACGCTTGCGATATATTAAGTATCACTCGGGCGATGCCTCCTCTGCTGCTTACACAGCAACTCCTTGGGAGCTCACTGGTGACTTCTCTCACACGCAGGAACACAACAACCCTCTAGGGAGTTGTTATTTGGCTACGGTTTTCTGTGAGGTGGAGGTACTTCCCCTGACGGGCTGCTTTGATGCGCCCTACCTCTCGTAAAACATCCAGACCAAGACAAACAGACATGTTCATGCACTTGTGTATGAATCGAACCCACGAGCGTTGGTGTCAAAGTTTCGTCATTCACGAGTGAGCCACCGAGCTCGTCAAAAATATCAAGAATATATAATATATCATCATAATCATCAACTAGCAACTGTTACGACTTTTTAGAGGATCGCCAGCTGATAAGTGATCGCCAATACGGCTTCCGCCGTGGCCGCTCGGCTAGCGATCTTCTGGTATTCTTGACCCACCGCTGGGCGGAGCCAGTAGAAAGCAAAGGCGAAGCTTTAGCTGTTAGTTTGGACATAGCAAAGGCCTTCGATCGGGTTTGGCACAAAGCACTCATCTCGAAGCTTTCTTCTTTTGGGCTACCCGTAAAATTTTGTCCATGTGTAGCCAGTTTTTCTCATTGGGCGGAGCATCAAGATCGTAGTTGACGGTGCGTGCTCGGATCCACTGCCCCTGAACGCTGGCGTCCCATAAGGTTGTGTGTTGTCTCCCACTCTGTTCCTTCTGCATATCAATGACTTGTTGCACGTGCGTAACATTAATTAAAGATAAAAATTCTTTATTTACTAATATATATTTTTTTCTTTATTTAGTAATACTTTTAGGGGTTAGGCGTAGCAAATTACAGTTAAATTAAATTCAGCCAAAAACAAAATTATAAAACAAAATTAGTGACGTTAGTTGAGTACAATGGCTTATACTAAAACTTACTGCACGCCTATATTCATCTATAAGCAAATTATTTCTTAGCCCTAATGGAGAATCACAGACACATCATGTGTTATCATCGGAAGTCATCACAAACTGCATCAACGTAATGTTACTGTGTGCGGTGACTTCCGTAGCAATTTTGTAATATAGCAGGTACATCACATCGATTTCTCCAGTGTTGGCATACGAGAAGAAAGACACTACTGTACGGTCGTAGAACCATTGCAAGTAATTCAATCAAGAGAGAGAGACTCATTAATGAAATGAGTACTACAGTCCGCGCGGAAGTCTTTGGCCGCGCCTTAGGTGGCGACAGGGGTGAGGCGGGGGAATAAGATGCACACGAGATTAACATGTCAACATTTATCTTAAGATATACGTAGGCGATATGGACTCTAAATGACTACTGATATACCAAAAATATGTGTAAATAAAAAAAGACATTTGATATGGTTGATAAAATATAATTATAAAAAAAAAACAAATGAAACTATTCTGACATATTATCCTCAACATCACTTGATTCTGGGCTTTCTGTATCAGAATCTGAATCATCTTGCAAGTTTATTATAAATTCATCTATTACAGCATCAATTCTCCTGTCGTGATTACAGTATTCCTGTTAAATTTTTTTGACGTGATCATCACAATTCTGCCATTTTGTGGCAGAAAAATCAGAAAATAACCTTGTCAATATTGTATTTTTTTCGTCCAATGTTGCGTGAATATGATTTCTCGCTAAGTTATTTTTAATATCAGCCCATACAAGTTCAATCGGGTTCAAATCCGGATGGTAAGGCGGTAGAACAGTATGACCTGCAGCTTTTAGTAGGTCATCAATAATGTATTTTTTTTCTGATTGAGTATTATTAATGAATCTCAAAAGTTCCGCTTTAACCATCGTCGGAGAAAACGGCACGTCGTGAACTAATATTAGACGTCGTCCTTTGCCTATATCGGTAAAAATTCCAGGTTCGGATTCCGATTGCCAACATTTTCCAACATTGTGACATTGGTTGACGTACGTTTCGTCTAAAAAAATATATTGTCTGCTCTGAATTTTCTTATGGCCCTCAAATATGTAACGCGCCATTCAACTATGTTAGTTCTTTCTATTAAAATGGACCTCTTCGATTTGCATTTTTTGAATGAATATCCCAGTTTGTGCAAAAGTCCTCTTAAAAACGTCAATCCACAATCTAAAATGTTTTTATCTTTTAATACAGCATTTAGTTTCCGAAGACTTGGAATTATTTTGTAAATCGTGTAAAACTGGTGTATTTTCCTCCTTATCACTCCCAAGTCAAAATCGTCAACGTTTATTATCTTTTTTATTTATTTTGGTCTGCGTGGAGATGTTAATTTAACTTCTCCCGTATTTTGCAGTGAAATTTTAGCTTCTGAAACCACTCTTCTTACACTGCGTTCTGATATCCCTGTAGCTTCTGCTACTAATTTATTTATGTTAGCGTCAGTTTTATATTCTAAACTATCAATATCCGTTTTCCGTTTAGTAAAAAACTAATGCCCTTTAAAAATATTTTTTTTCACTGACTATGCATTGGCGGACTCATCTTGGGATTTCTAACCCGTGTGCGTCTTGAGTGAACAGGCCGGAAAGTTTAAAGAGTGTTAACGCCGCGGAGTTCATGCTAGTTTGTCTCGCTTAGAAACAGCCAAAAAAGTTTTTACTAGCACCATCTATCCGCCACCCTCGGTAAACCTAACTTAATTTATTGATGCGTTCACTAGTGCTGAGAAATAATAATATTTACTGTCATGAACGTTCCCATAAGTTTTTGAATCACAATTAGGGGTTGCCAAAATAATTAATTTTCCGAATATGGTAAATTATCAAAAAATTAGGTCAATAAGGTAAAACATTTTATTGATGTTAGTTACCGTAAAATATAGGTAACTAAAATCAGTAATCGTGTTATTAAATTAGTTAGACAGGTATTACAGTCGATCAGGGTAACTTAAGCCTTCAATATAAAATTGGCCCAAAATTTCAAATGCATATTATAGATTTTTTTTTGCTATGATTTTATGAATTTCAAACTAGATTTGTAAACATCGATTCTAATATATCTTCGTAAATGCTCAGATTCTACCAAATAATTGACATCTACCATTGTTGAGACGTCAGTTGCTTTTTTCTGTGGAGTGAATAGAGCGGTTTGTTACGAAAGCGCCAAAAAGTTGTCTGCTGTGTTGTCATTTGAATACTTAAGGAGGCAAGTGTTATTTTAAAGTGTCTCATATGTGTCTATCTATCATTACTTTCAAAAATTACGAGAGATAATTAGCTAATTCCCATGATATTGCCATAAATATTGAACAGGTAAATTATTACCGGTGAATAAGGGTAACTTGAGCCCGGGCCAAAGTTCAAAATTCTCAAAATATTGGGAGGAGATATATTCGATAAGTGTGAAGAAAGGGCAGAGGAAGGAGATGAAGACACATGAAGAAGAATGTGGTTTGGATATAGCACAGGAAGATTTTTTTTCTATAGAGACATACGAAGTACATGACGGTAGACTGGACCTTCAGATGATTGGCTATAATGTGGTAAAGGCCGTGGCTCAGTTTTGTATAATGAATGATACAAATATCATACGAATGCTGAATGACACTAATATTCAAAGAAAGAAAGGTATTTTATGATATAAGACGACTTCCTGGCCATGGAATGGAATGGAATTTTTTCAAAGTTTAACCCTAATATGTAGGATTAAATATTTTTTTTATTATTTTGATACTTTTTTCATTATCTTAGCTATATGGTAAGTCAGTAAATAAGTTAAAAATGCATTGTTGACCAAAAAAATAAGATTGAATAAAAACTGTGTTGATTTTCCTATGGCAACAATTTATTTACCCATTTTAGTACTAATAAATGAAAACGAATGTATACATTATTATTGTCTATGGCTCTCAGCTGTAGTTTTTATGGTAAATATGCAGGCCAATGTTAGCGAAATGCTTTAAATAAAATAAAATAAGCAAAAACAACCTACAATTGGGACCTGGGCCAATCCAAGCCCAACTCACAATCTAACATTGGCCCAGTGGTTAAATGGAATTTTGAAACTATTTTCCTAGAGATTATTGGTAAATGAGTAAATTTTTTGGAAGTAGGCTACATAAAGCCACCATAATAAGTGTATCTTTTTGAGTAACGTATTATTTTAAACATTGGTCTAACTTTTTATGTGCAAACTGGGCCAAAGATAGCCTGATTGACTGTAAGTAAGCGATGATTTTATTTATTAAACAAAACAAAATTTAACGTTGAATTTTTTTTTCTTTTTATCTAAAGTTTTCAAAACAATTAAATTTTAAATTAAAGAATTACTTTTTCACGTATAAATTGGTTTATTTTTACAGTGCATTAGTTGTTAAACCTGGTAAGTTTTTTTTTATATTAAAATGGCAACACAAGTTATTCGTTGTCAAGTCAACGGATATTTGTGTTTTAATATTTTTCTATTATTTTCGCGTATAAGTATAAGTAATTTTTGTTGTTTTTATTTGCGTTATGCAGTATTACTTTTTCTTTCTTAATGTAATAGGAAGATACTATAATTTTGTATACCTCTAACGAGAGGAAAGCTGTATGAAATAAAATTGAGCTATTACAATGATATAGCTTACAGTAAACTCCTCATTGATTACTGAAAAGCAGATCAAAGTACAGCTAATACTATCAGCCTTTTGCTTTAGTAATTTACTACCAACCACTACTCTTGGGGTTGGTAATAAATTACTAAAAGCAAAAGGTCCCTGGAATATAAGAAGTACTATTCAAAAGCATGCTCGTAATTTAAAACATAGTACTGAGGTTAGTAACTAGATGGCGCTGTACTTTTTAAAACCACGAAATGGTCATCTATACGTTAGTACTTATAGTAATCTATGGCGGAGTTCGACGGCGTACTGAGCAAAGACATAAAGCCACCCCGCTCCTCCGTCTCGCCGCGCACATACAAAGAAAGAAAGAAAGAAAAACATTTATTCGTACACAACACAACACAACACTGAACAACAAACATATACACAGCAAAACATATATACAAAACTAAGCATAACATAACATAACAAATATAAACACAGCAAACAGTGTTGTGCGATGTAACAAAATGGTCTGGACTCAGTATATTGTCGAAGCCTGTGTAGCAGACCCGACACTGATTTTCAGTCCAGACCAGTCTTTTGTGACATCGCGGACGGAACATACCTCACGCGCGGCCAAAGACTTCCGCGCGGACTGTAGATCAACCCATAGGTTAATGTAGTGATTGGGGCACACTGTGCACAGTAATCTGTTCTCACTAAAATTATCCCTTCGCTAATCCATCAATTCCACAATCTTTAATGCATAATGATGTACACAGATAGTTCACTGCGATTTTTCAGTTCATTCAATTAGATAAGCCGTGCGTTAGTTTATGACATAATCCGTCGATTTCAGTAATCCATCGTTGAAAGAAAATCTATAGTGGTGTATTAACAAAATACATGAATTAATATTTTCTGTAATATTTTACAGGTATTTGACGAAGCCGTGCGTGCAGTATTAAGACCAGAACCCCAGAAAAGGCATCAAAGAAAGTGTTTAATCATGTAAATATTAAAAACTGGTTAACCATAATTACAGTTAACATGCAGGAATCTCAGACAACAGTAATAATGTGTTTCTATACCAAAACCTTCACACTTCATAAAATGAAACATCACACACTTAGTGTAAATCATATTTGTAAAAATATTCATAAAATTATGTGCCATAAAACCATTACTACTGCATAACGAAACATACATTATATTACTGTGAATATATCATCTAAAATTTGTTACAATGAATGTAAGTGAGCATGTGATGGTAATAATGTAACAATGATTATTATAATTCTTTCAAAATTTATAATTCTGTGGTTAAAAATTTAAAAACACGTAACATTTGGGTCCTTTAGTGAAATCTAAGAGATGTGATGAATATGATAATACTTGGCTCCTTCTTTATCTGACCGACTTTGATCCGATAAAGGAAGAGCCAATGTGCAGAGAAACTTATAGTTCACTTTCTTTAGACAGACGGTTGTTACTGCTATGGTATAATAACATTCTTTTGTAACATATTTTAGTATTAGTGTGTGGTACAAATGTAACATAAAGGGTGTTCTTTCTGAATTAGGGAAATTTATTGCTATGCAAACATAGGATTGAAGAAAAGGCTTCTTTTGAAAAAGGTGCCAAAATGTCTTTTAATTACACTTTATAGAACTACTGAACGTGAAAATAACTGAATTCATTAACGAGTAATCATGCCCGGTCGTACATGTAGATTTCGTTACACCGCGATTTTTTTTTGTGTGAAAAATTTTAGTTTGTGTGGTATATTGATAAAAATGAGTATTGTTGCCCTCGCATTTTCCCTAAATCAAAAAGAAAACCCAGTATACTTCAAAATCATCACAATGATTTATGTTCTAGTGATATTACTGTGCTTGTTCGGTAAGCTAAGGAATGCCAAAGATTAAAAGTAGAGTTTAAGTCGCAGTATGTTATAATTTGTTTTGTAAACCTTTTTAATGGTTAGAAACAAATTGTTACTGTTAGGTACTCATCAAATTACTAAGAACATTATTTTTATACATGCTACTGACCTCGAATATGAGTTGAGATATTATATTCTTATGCGATTTGTGAATAAGGACTGAAGGTAGATGCTAGTGTGTACTATTTACATAGGTACTCAAATTATTCTGTAATTAGTTGCAAGCGGTAAGCATTTATCTCAATATTCAATCAATGAAAGGAACATTTCTTATTGCATTTTATTTTGGTATATATAATGTACTTGCTTAAGTATTTTTGGAAAAATTAACAAAATGAGCAATATCTTAAAGTTTTATAACAATTAGAACACCAACCTCTCGGCTAAGAGGAAGCCGAATTCATCTACTCAGTTTAGGGTTTGATTAAACCTAGTGTTATCTAACTCGTACAACTTCGACTTAGATAAGTTTCCGCAGTTGAATTCAATGTGATGATTACGTAACTGATCGGCAATTTAATAAATAAAAATTTTGCAGCGCCATCTAGTCCCAAACTAAGCAAAGCTTGTACTCTGGGTATTCGGCAATTTATATATAGTGGATATGTTTGTAACTACCCAGGAACATTAAAAAAATATAAAAAAAGTATTTTAAATTTTTGACACCTGTATTGTATTTTCAAGTACTGAAGACCACAAATTTGCAAAAATTTACTATCTTTATTTTTTATATTAGGTGCCTATTGGAACCTAGCAATATTGATGCACGCATTGCTGTTCATGACACGTAAAACCAGAATATTTATAGTATTAACACAAATAATAATCATTAGGACAATTTTAACTTTCAATCAACTTTAACCTATCATGTAATTTAATTGTATAAAAAGGTGGTATACTTTTTTATACCATGGACGCTACTATGGCAAGTGTGGACGAAAATACTTAAATATAGTGAACATCAATCCGATTCCGGATTGACAGCTGTTCTCATTAGTTTAATTAACAATTCAATTGATTGTACTAATGCAACCTTGAGTTTCATTACTCCATAATACCCAGTCACGCAACTTCCGCGAATAATGTGGAAGTGCTGAAGAAAGTCACGTTGTCTATAGCGGAATGTATATATAGTAAGTGACATGTCTATAATAAATTATCTAAGATAATATTCTGATACACTTGTCCCTTTTCCTGCTAAATTGCATAAGATTAACAGCAATGCTGCTTACTTAGGTTGCTAATATATATAAAATTACAGTGATATCTGCAAATTTGCGATCAATATTACCTGTAAATATTTTACAAGTGACAAAATTTAAAGCTCTTCAAAAACAGCTCAATTTTGTTTTATATTTTATATATCATAAACTATCATATCATCATAGAGTATCATAAACTTGTCAACGTCCTGGTGTCTGTTTACGTTGAATTTTGGGACACGTTGTAAATAAACATATATGTAGAAAACAATACTATCAATACATACAAAATATATACATTTTTAACTTTTGTAAATAAATAAATATATGTAAGAACTTTCATAGCGCTTGAAATTGAGCTCGTATTTCATAACCCATTATGATATGAGGAAAGCCTAATGTGGGGACTAGGATCTATATAAAATTGTACGTATATAAGAATGTTTGCCATTTTCCTTGATATTGAAGGGGGGAAAATACAAGACTACTATGACCTCTTGTACTCTACGAATTTGAGAATAGAGTTGTAAAACGCATGAAAAACATTTCATGTTGCAGAGATAATGTCAAGGTAGATTTGTATAGTGATGCGAATAGACTAGATACTGAACGAATACGAAGAGGATATAGAAAAGTGACAAATGTGACAGAAAATAATGAAAGAAAAGAATGATGTATGATTGTAAATGCAGACGACGAGAATGACCAAAGATACAAATAGATGGTTTGTATGAAGTATGATTTGAATAAAATAGAAATGGGTGGCTTAATGACAAATGACCATAATGAATTGAAGAAAAAAATAATGCGCCGACGACAAATGAAGAATACAGATGCAAATATGGTTTAGTTTTAAATTTAGACAAATATTATTGTACTACACACTGTAAAACAACTAAAATATCTCTATATATAAATGTCAAGATCGTAGTCAGCGATATGTTGTACGTAACACATCATAATTATCAACTTAATCAGTTAATTAGATCAATTATTTTCTTGCATCTTTAAGTATGAAATATAATAAAAACCGTGCAAAGACAATATACAGAATTTCAAGATACATTAAAATGATTTACGTTAGTTAATACTTGTCTGTAATGAATGACTTTGTGAAAATAAAATATTTATTTATTTATACCTCATTTGCTTTGCAGTCTTTTGTCATTCATTACCCTAACAATTAGAGGAAAGTCGCATTTCTGGTGCGTAAATTAAGTAAGTTTACGTAAGTTTAATAATCTTTTACTGTTCCCGTGTTTACTTTTTAAAGTCGATAATTTAACGCAATATACCATCAAACAAACTGAACAGTCATGAATCCAACACAGTAGTGGCGCTAGTTTCTATAGACTGAGAATTTGGAGTTGGCGCAAAAATAAACATTCGTGAAAATTGCATTGAAGTAATATATTTTCCCTTCCTGTATGGATATTCGCTGGGAGGTAAGTACACTATAGATTACTCGCATATTGAGTCAAACTCTTGATGTAATTTGTGCCTTACTCCCATAGTACATAAATAGATATGGAGATTATGAGCATTCCTCGGTCAGTCGATCAGATACGTAATCATCCTTGCGGACCGGCTACAGGCTGCGTACTGGCCGTGACGCAACACAATCATACATGTCATAGACCAATGTCGCGATACATAATAAGTAAAAATGGCAGCTGAATTGTAAGTTAAAAAAGGGGTGATTTTGTAACGTTTGATTATTTAATTAAATCACTAATATTATTCGACTATTTTAAAAACTATTGGTTAATTTATAAAGGTATGGAATGTAAACCAAATGTGTTTACAGTGATGCATAAGACGAAGTATTTTTCTATGTGAAACCTTAGAATAAGGATTAACATGCATTTACAGTGTAGCTACAGTATGACCACAACATAATAATCTGCAAATAGTAGCAAACTAGGTTTACTAATATTTAATAGTACCTGTTACTTAATCATTGATTGTTATGAGTGAATTTATTTAGTAACTTTGATTTTGGTTTGACGTGGTCATGGTGTATGGTTATTTAATTAACTGTATCAGGAGTGTGCTCACTTTAATTGTAACAGTAGGATTCATTGTGCACTGTGAAGTGACACACAGATCCCGAAGATGACTTGTTAATGCAGATTTTATAACATCTACGAGATAATCGTTTCTAAGCTGGCTCATTTTAATTTTATGACCCACAGCGATGGGACAAGCTAAATGCTGATTATGTATCAGATAGCGACAGCTACTTATATTCCAATTTGTGTAAACGGCAAACTATGTATTCAATGTGGTCGCGTACAATATATATTATTCGTATTAGGCGATTCTACAAAAAATATCGTTTTACGATACGATGAAATACGAACGGTGATCCAAAAGTAATGATAATGAATATTAAACACGGTGATCAAGCAATTCGAACCCCGTTTCTAGGATGGCATGTATTTGCAACTGAGATTTTGTGAGCCAGTGCATTGTCTTGGTGAAACAACATTCAAGCCCGCAGTTTGCCGCGTCTTTTTTCCTTAATAGTACCCAGCAATCTTATTTGGTTTGCGTAGTAAGAGCCCGTAATAGTGGCTCCCTTATCCAAATATTTCACCATAATTATTCCTTCAGCGTCCCAAAACGGACGCCATAACCTTTCCCGCCAAATTTGACACTATGAATTTCTTCGGCGTCGGTGAGCGTTTTTTTCTTTTGCTCAACGGTTACCATTTTCGGTACCCAAACCGCAGACCATTTTCAAATGCAATTCATTCGCAAGGATTCTTTGAACACTACTATATGAGATCCCTGTGGTAGATGCCTGATGGTCACTCTCTGCCATCTGCCAACATGACATCTTCGACTTTTTCACGTTATCTTCAGTGAGGGATGTGGATGGGCGTTCTTCGCGATGTTCATCTTCCGTGGATGTTCTGCCCAGCTTAAACTCCTTGGCTCAGCGTGCAACAGTGGAATATGGAGGAGCAGTCCCCCAATGGTTCCACCAAGTCGCTGTGTATGTCTTTGATAGACAATTATTATCATTACTTTGGGATCACGCCTCGTACGTGCCTCGCAATAACGTTAATTTATTTGATGCTCACTTAATAGATTGTAACGATGGAATTGAAAAACCGAAGTCGCGCAAGTGAATGCTAGTTAATTAAAGCATAAAACATAGTTACAAAATAGTATTTTTTTTTTTACTATTTTAGGCCACCTAACATATATTAATGAGTTGTATATTTAAAAAATGAGGCTAATGATTGTATTATTAGATACGATTGCCATCGTCCAAAATTATAATCTAAATCGAAAATATTACATTTTGTAGCATTGTATTCTAATTTTGTTTACCTACCAGATCCGATATGTACTCACTCCAATAATATGAAAACTGCATTAGCAAGAATTAACAAAATGCACGATTTATACCAAGTCCAGTACATGCATCTAATAATCGCGTGACAATCTGGTAATGAATGGTAGTCGGTTAGTTAGATAATCTCATCATGAAATTGATTGCAGCTCATGCACGCATTATACCATGACGTTGGAGAATTATATCAATGTTGGATGTACTGGAACTGCTACAGCTCGTACAGTTAAAAGCACGTCAAGCTTGACAACCAGATCTTTGTACCGTTTTCAGTAAGCACCTGTCGGTAGTATTAAATAGTACAAGCAAGCGTCTAGCTTTGTGTGCTCTTGACTGTACACTTCGCATAAATTAATTAAATATTAATAGACTGCTTCAATTTATAAAGCTTCGAAATTGTATATATTCAATTATTTATTAAGAAAAATGCGCAATTTAAGAATGAAATCTTGTGTATTATTATGGCACTTTATAAATTATTGAATTTAAAAATGTGGTCTATTTATTTGAGATAATGCAACTCCCCTGTTTTATAGCTACGATTAAAATAAAAGCCTTTATAGTACAAGTAGTTTATTTCATACAACATGTTTACATGTCATTGAAATTTTAATTACACATGGATCAACGTTTTACAGCAGGTTTCACCTGAAAATTCATATTGCAGGTAAATATGAATTGTATAGTAGACAGTATAAAATAATGCATACCTACTAATACGTCGGTTGACATTCATTGCGACTGATGTTATATTTATCCTTATAGTCACTATGCAAATTGCACTCCAATTCATACCCTATATAGCCCAAACAATAGCTATATAGAATTCGTTCCCAAATACATAGTTGAGCAGGTACGAAAATGATTATGCCTTGAGCGCGACATTCAAAGGATATGAATATTTGACTAGAAACTACATTTCTACCGTACAAAACATTAATTAATACCAATAATACAGCAATACAATATTTGAACGAAAACTACAAGAAATATTGAATTTAATTCATTAATCATTCCGTTGAATCAAATCTTACCACCTAATTTCAATAGACTTTAGGCAGAAATTGGGGTGTAAGTGGCTCAATGTCACCTTTAGAGCCAAAGCCAACCTAACCTGCTCGTGGTGTACCCTGCTTATCAACAGACGAGGCTCTGGCAAAAGAGAGGTAGGGCACGACGTTAGTCCGACTGGGGAAGTACCTCCACCTCACAGAAGACGGCAGCCAAATAAAAACTCCCTGGAGGGTTGTTGTGTTCCTGCAAGTGAGTGAGGTCACCAGAAGACGAGGAGTTGCTGTGTTAACAGCGGGGATGGCAACACGCCGCTAGCAACATAATTTTTGTTGCTAGCGTTGGTAGGCTATGGTAACCGATTTACGTCAGGCGGACCATATGCTTGATTGCTATCCGTCGTAGTATATAAAAAAAGACATTCCTTTTGTTGAACTGCTTTGGACCAAAAAAAAATCCAATAAAGTTATTTTATTTGTATGGAATGAGTTATAATGAAATATAAATTTGTTATTTTTCCTCTCAACAAGATATTGATTATTAAAATCAAATGGTAGATCCTCTCCTACGTTTAAATTGTCTACAGAGTAATACACTGATAGGAAAACTGCATTTAAAATGACGTCTTTTAGATTATTCATTTAAAATACTGATTTATAATATAAAATATAAATTGAATTATTACAAGATACGGCGATGTCGCTAGATATACTAAACAGACAATATTTGTAACCAAATACCTACTCTAACATTCATATTATAAGGCGTCAATTCACTCAAATACTAAATTTAATACAATTAAAAATAACTATAAATCCATACAGTATAAATGCAACACACTAGGAAAATTATTAAAAATATATATTTTTTATCAGTAACAGTACACGGTTTCTATGATTTATAACAAAAATTTTATTAGTAGGTCTTTAAGTATTACCTACATAAATGGAACAGGTACCCTAGATGCCTAAACACGGCCGGTCAAGGGCGAGTTGGGCTCGGGTAGCGAGGGTTCTGTTGTTTGTGTTTTTTTTGTGAAAGTCAGAATAACTGAAACTTTCCATGATTTCTAAAAGTCTGAGCTATAAGATAAAACATTGCTATAACTATCAAGCAAAATCTGAGCTCACTTGCATCGCAATTTCCTTACTCAATCTCATAACAAAGTTTGTGAAGGAAATCTTTTACAAATAGACTCGGTCATTAGTTAAGATTCATTATGATTTCTGAAATACTGTGTTAGAAACATTATACACAGTTTTTTGTATTTGTATATGTACATAAACATTAACAACTCTATTTATTCCAGATTTTTACCATACCAAATCCTTTATTGTCTATCATTATTTCAAGTTTTGGTGATATTTTTGGTTTAGTACTCTGAAAACTTTTACACTGGGGAGTAAGATGGCCACCACTGTAGCACGAGAGACAGGACACAATAATGTAATAAAAGAGCAGCTGGACTGGCAGTACTTCCGCGTTACCCCAAAAGGCCCCAGTGAAATAACTACATGGGTAAAGAGTAATGAAACTATTTCGCCAAATATATAAAAAATATATCAATGTAACAACAATTTTGGCATGAAGGACAAGATAAATAGGTTGCTGAAGTCTTTTTCCGATCGCCTTAAAACCGGGTCCAATGATAGTAATTGGAAGTGGCTACTTTAGAACCAACGGTTCGGTCATGATTTCGAACAATAAAACATTTGTGTGCATTAAATATCTGTTTGCCTTGGTTTGGATGTTCTATGTATTTTAACCCTAGTACTAGTTTAAGACTAGATGGTGTCATGTTTTTTTTGTTAGGAAATATTAATTTATTTTCATATTTATGGTACAGTTTACCCTTGTTGAAGGGTACTTGTAGTCACATTTTATAAAATAGTTCTGCATTCGATGGTATGTACGTAAGTACCCAACATAGACCTACAAATTATTGCGGATCAGTGTCCCTAGTGGTGAGTTACATTGTAAAGCTAAATGGGCAATCATATAAGCTCACATTTTCAAAAACCTACTAAATCTAACAATCTATCTGATAAAAGAAAGATAGGATTTTATGGAAGTTATAAGTTTAAGGATATAAATGTTTAAATCAGGCCTTGATATTTTACTATAGAAAATATTTCTTGTTGCTCTCGGAGCAATTAGAGAAAATGAGATAAGTGTATATATACCCAAAGTCAAAACTATATGAGATCCATGGAAAACCTGTTTTGAGTTAATAAAGTGGGAATAAATGTACATACAGACAATGATGCATAATATACACGGTCTAACAAAATTAACCGAATATACTTGGCAGGGCTAATGTATAAGTTCTACCTATTATGAAAAACATGTCTCAAAAGGTCAATGTCCAGTAGTCAATGCTCAACTGAGCGACAATAGCATTTGCAGAAAATAAACACACATTCATGACACAATAAAAGACATTTTCACACAAAAAAATAACTATTGCAGTGTAGCCATATTTCATACTGCTTTTTCTGTCATTTGCAAGATAAATGTGGTAGTACACTCTGTATCTACGACATAATAAAATTGTCATATTGCCCTGTACTGTACAGTGTTGTGGTTGACAAAATATAAATATTTCAATTCTTGGAAAGGATTTGATCCTTAAACGAGCAAACTATCAATTATTCTTATTTAAAAATACTGGTTACATATTTTCAATATAAATACTGAACAACATAAAGAGAAAATATTACCTGTTCTATTATTAGCTTCTATTACACTAGCTAGATTTTGTCAAAACAAATTAAAACGAAAATACACATTTTTTTATACAGTAAATTATAAATACAAAATATTGTTTTTTTAGTAATTACTAGTGCTTTTGTTGTAACATTCTCAAAAGCATCATTATATAATACTTTGTTCTAACAATGTTTTCAATTTATTTTTAAAACATCAATCTATAATATATGATGGTGCTTACATTATGTACAGCAATCATATCATCATGTCTATGTATGTAATAACACTAATGAATGTTTTTTGTTTTTTTTAATATATTTTTGCCAGACTATCAAAACATTTGCATACATTTTACAATGACATATATAGTACATAGGAAGATACAATAATAAGTTTCTACAGATAACACACATTCAATTAATAGTGGTAAATGAAAATTTAGGGAACAATAGTAAAAGTTAGAAAGCCTTTAGAAAACTTACAATTTAAAAAATAATCATAATTTATGACAGCAATAATGAGTATACATTTCCAGAAAAAAGCCTACATTATAGCATTTCCAGCTTTTAAGGGCCCTCAGCACCAGGGAGATAATCTTCGTCCCTATATCACATAGCTCTATATGGTCCCTGTGATTTTAAATACTGGATCACCAACGATGGCCCCGAAGAAACCACGTCAGGTGGAATAGCTGTTAATGGGCAATTTTCAATGCTCATAATTTGTAAACTGGAACAGAGAGCTAGCTCAAAAGGAAGATTAACCAAATTAGGGTTATCATTCAAATACAAAGATTCAAGGCTCTCCAGAGTGCCTATTTCTTCTGGTAGATGTTGTAAATTATTCTCCCCGACACCCAGGAATGTAAGGTTAGTCAGATGACCAATAGACCTTGGCAAAGATGTCAACTGATTTGACTGCACTACAAGTTTTTGCAAATCATGTAATAGCCCAATTTCATTTGGCAAAATCTCTAATTTATTCTCTTCTAAATCCAAAACTCTCAATTTCCTTAAGCTCCCAATATTTGGAGGAATGCGCTTTAATGAGTTATTAGATAATATCAATATTTCCAAGTTGTGCAAACATTGTATATCATCAGGTATTTTAGATAACTGATTTGTACCCAGGTTCAGCTCAACCATATGTACCCAGAGGCCAATGTCTAAGGGCAGGGACGTTAGCATATTTTCCTTCATATTTAACTTGGTCAAATTTTTTGCCCTTGAGAATATTCCATAGGGAATTTTATCTATTTGGTTATGTTCCAAATTGATGGAAAATACATTTGTAAATTGTGAAGGTCCACCAGAAGGATAACTCAGGAACGAGTTACGCGATAATGTTATACTTGTAAGCTCATTCAAGCTGGACAGAAGACCATCTGGAAGTTGTGATATTGAATTACCCTCAACATTGAACTCATCCATGTGTTTACAATTACTCAATGTTGAAGGTATGCCAGTTAACCTATTGTACCTAAGACCCAACCTAGTCAATGCCTGAAGATTACCAATTGTATCTGGGATATCTAGAAGCTCATTGTGTTGCAAGTCTAAAGTAGACAAATTAACACAATTTCCAATCTCTCGAGGCAAATGTTCCAAGTGATTATGAGAAACATCAAAGGTAACCAAGTTGACTAATTTACCGATACCTGATGACAATTCCTTGATTTTGTTCTCCCTCAAGCTTAACATTGTCAAGTTAGTTAAGTTGGCTATTCCATCACCAACTAAACGAATTCTATTGAAACGCAAAAAAAGGGTAGTCAAAGTTGTGACTTTGTAGACCACTTCAGGTATTACACTGAGCTTGTTGTGCCGTAAATCTAAAACTTTGAGACATTTTAAATTTTCTAGTGATTCGGGCAAACTTGTCAATGAATTCTCATTTAAAGCTAATGTCTGCAAATTTACAAGGGAACCAAATTCTGCAGGGAGTGCTGCCAACTTATTACCATACAAATAGAATTCTACTAGATGTGTCAAATCTTTGACGCTCGCCGGCAGAGAGGTGATAGAAGATTTACTGAGATCAAGGCGCGCATTTCCTTCTTCTCGGCATTTAGTGAATTCTTTTAACACATCAAGATCCGCCTGAATCGGTTTATTTTTCTTCGCAGTTGGTTTGGGCTTGTTAGATTCCGGGTGTTTGACTGTCACGACCTTTGGTCGCACTCCTTCAGTGTTCGTCAATGATGCCGTTGATAACTTCTTTTCTCTCATACTGTGGCACTTTTCTCTAGGACTTACTGTACCGACTATATCCAATGATTCACTGTTTTCTCGGGAGTTACTATCAACATTCATTCCGTCACTAGTATTAATCAAAATCTGGTTTGATATTAATTATTATAAAAAGTTGTGACTGATTGTAAATAACAACAATATACTATAAGATTTACATAGTTTTGTCATCTCATCATTCTACGGAAACAAATCAATACTTTATTTTAAAGCACAGGTAAAGGATATTTTAATGCGATTTATCCTTGTATGCACGTAAATATGAGTTTAAAATTTCACAAATCACTTTCCATTGTAGCTTGAAACAAATAAGACAATATTTCAAAGTTATTTTACTTGAAATCCTTTCTAGGCACACGATCGATTTCTTATACATACAAGTTTCCGTAACAGTGTGACCATATTCAAATCAGAGATCCTGCCCTGCAGCCATGTAGTTAGTCCATCGGCAGTTTCCAAATATATCGAAGACGCTTGAAAGACTACTAGGCGAAAGATTAAACTTTACAGTGACTTTGTCGGATTAAAATTATTTTAAGAATTACGAAAATATGTTTATTAACTTGTAAACATAATATACTAACAAGGTACATATGTATAGCACTAGTATTTATAAAATTTGACGGCGTTTAAGAACATCATCAATTTGGTCTCGTATTGTAAATTGTAACTGGCACGTTCGTAATACAAGTAAAAATCGGTTATTTTATCTATTCAGAATCTACATAAAATAATATTAAGTAATAACTTTACAGATTAAGTAGTTGAAGTAAATGAAGAAAGTTATATAATCGTTATTGAATGACAGCTGTAATAGTAGAAGTGAATAAACTTAACTGCAATTCTTAATCGACCTTAATCGACATTAATTTTTTTTTGGGTTCTGTAACTGAAAAGGAAAAACGGAATCCTTCAAGGGTCACTTTGTTGTCTGTCTGTCTGACAAGACCCTTTTTTTCTCAGGGATGTGACGGGTGGAGCTACCAAGCTAAAATTAATATCAAGTACTCAGGTCTGAAATCCCTTTGAGCAGTGAAAAAATCAAACTTCCTAATCAACACAATCAAAAGATATGGCTGTTTATCCCTCGTTCAAGCGCATATTTTGACACTCGCATGGGAGTCAAAACCTACCTACTAACCTACTTTATGCCAACTTCTCTATATGACTAGATAGCGATATGACTACATAGCGATCTGACTAAATCACTTTATGAATAAATCTCGATATGATTACTTGGCGGTTGGGCTAAATAGCTATATGACCACATGTACACACGCTTTGGTATCAGACTGACTTATTATCGATGTGATGTATAATCACCCTAATATAAAAAATGCGATGTTTGTGAATGAGTCGGTATGTTTGTTGTTTCTACACGCAGTAGCGGTTGAACGGGTTGAACCGGATTGATATGAAGCTTGCCACATACACGTTTCTTTTATAATCAGGGGGCACAATGTGTACGACCCAAACAATGTATAGTGAACCGTAGCCTGAAAACGAATGTATTACATGAAGTATCGAATATCGTTTCCACCGCTGCTGCTAACACAGCAACTCCTTAGGAGCTTACTGGCAACTTTACTCACTCTCAGAAATGGAAAATATAGGTATATATTTTAATCCAAGTCATGATATACGTGCGCAACAGAAGTAGGGTGTATCTAAGATACCCATTGAGGGAATTATTTCCACCTCACAGATAACCGCAGCCAAATAACAACTCCCTAGAGGGTTATGATCCTGCGAGTGGGTGAAGTCATCAATACTGGTAACCGTTCAGTCACTTTTGCATCAGATGGACCGTATGTTTACCCCTCCCGACGTGGTATAAAAAACACTTCACACGTCAGATCAGATACTTGTTGAATATATCAGATTATCCCCTTACCATGGAATTCCTGTACTTATAACCTATAAGAATAAAGACTTGGAATTTAAATAAATAGTTAAAAAAAGGGAGAATGCGCATTTAATTCATAATATATTATAATTCATTAGTGCGCATTCATACTATTTGGAAGTTTTTAACCGTGGCTGATCGATTACCAAGCAACGTGTTGTTAAATCACGTTTCGTTTTATAATATTTAAAATTATGAATATTACTGTATTATATTATCTCATAAAAAATGGAAATCAATGAACAGCTTAATTTTGTTAAAAATAATAAAGGTGTTCTTTTTCATGATGGTTATCGATACAATTTTGTGTAGAACAATTCAAGTCGAACATCCTTTTGGCGTTGCTATACATTACAGCAACGGCAATACATTACTGTTTTGAAGCCGATTGAAGCAGAAATTTTTGCTGAGTTACCCATGTCTACTATACAATTGTCTCTTATGCAGCTTAGTGTATCAGCTCATTGAGTTAACACAAAATTGCGCTATGACGCAAAAAGATTATACACAGTAACACGGAACGTGTAAAGGGCGACACGCGCGACGGTACTGAAGCTCAGATCTCGTGATCGCTTCGCTCATCTCTATGACATAGTTAGTGAGTGAGAGAGACAATCGGCTCAGGGCTCAGTCGCTCAGTCGTCGGTACTCAATTCAGTGTTGGGCTGTGTCGATTACGTACGCGCGGCGCAACGCGCTGCTTCATGAATGAACTTTTAGGCATTGAGCTGTGCGTTAACACATTTTGAAAAAGTGTGCTGATACATTCGCGAAGTGTACTGTATCAGCAAAATTGCGCGGCGCAGCGCAGTGTTACACATGTCTATCGTGTAGTGCTTCTCAGTTCTCTTAAGTAAGCCTTAAATGAAGAAAGGTAGTTATAATCAGGAAGAGTCTGCACAAGTGTGAACCAGATCATGACAAAATGGAAGAAAACCTTTTGATGAACAAAAGCAAACGTACGCGAATACATGTCTCCAGTAAAAAAAGTTTATGAACAATCTCTACAACTATTGCCTTCTACTTCAATCCATAGTGGCAGGCCTTATAATTCTGTGAAGGATGTCCTATTGTTCCTATACAGACACCGTCAAGGATTCCTTCAAGTGCAAACAACCGAATTTTCAAAATCTATCGAAGTGACGGTGCCAAATATTATTAAGAAAGACTTTTTGATTGCAGAGTTTGAATTATCAAAAGACGATAAAACACGTATACTCTCAATGCCGTTATCCAAAAGGCTTATGGAAACGTATCCAGATCAAGGAAAGTTTTCTTTAAAACCTTTAAACGTGTACTCAAGCCATACTATCAATTGTTTTCCTTTGTTCTCTATTCACGTGGACATTGAAGTGACGACGAATATATTTCCTGTACTTTATGCCCTTCTACCTAATAAAAGCGAAATAACATTATATTGCTTTATTTACTGTAATAAGTGGCGATGTGCTTGGAGTACAAATTAAAAAAATTAAATGTGATTACGAATTGGGTAGTTTATCTAAAGTCAAGAATTACAGGATGCTACGTCCACTTCAATAAAGCGCTGGGGAAAAAAGCGAATGACATTGATCCATCGACATCGAGTACGTAACCTAATAGAGACGAAATGTTGCTTATTTTGTTTGACAATAATTCCGCCAAATCGTTGTGGTGACCGCTGTGCTCCGATTGGCCGACGCTAGGTCATACGATATCCTAAAGTTGGGCACGAGAATATTATTATCGATATCGGTAAATAGACAGGGTGTATAGTGCGATAGTATATTTATACTAAAATATTTGTTTGTTTTACTATGGTAATAATTGTAAACATGTAATAATAAACGTTATACTACTGAAAACGAATACTACTGAAACAGTTTTTACGTATTGCAAGAATTCATAGGATATGGTAACTTTACATCAGGTTGGTCATATGCTTGCATGCATACCGCCGTTGCATAAAAAAAACTATTTAGTAAAATTTAATACGTTAAAATTTTTATTATGTACTTAATAAATTTTTATTAATTAATAGATTAAATGTATTTTATAGATTTACATTGACCTAGTAAAAACAATACTCAGATAAAGATAGTAAGAGCGCATCAAAGCAGTCCGACTAAGAACACAGAAAACCGGAGCCAAATAACCGCCACGTCACAGAAAACCGGAGCCAAATAACAACTCCATGTAGGGTGGTTGTGTTCTTACGAGTGAGTGCGGTTACCAGTGAGCTCCTAAGAAATTGCTGTGTTATCAGCAAGGGTGCCAACGCGCTAGTGATACTTCATGTATTGCAAGCGTTCATAAGCTATTGTTACCGCTTTACATCAAGTGGGTGTGCATGCCTCCCGCCGTTGCATAAAAAATACTATAATTGCAGTGTGTATCTAATGTTTATTAATTATATTATATACCAATTAAAATTTAATAAAATAGTTGTGCAATAATACACTTTACTCGTAAATATCGATACGTAAATAAATTGCAGCAGTACAGCACTAGTGACAAGTGTAATAAAATAGAATGAGATAACATAATGGGGTGCGCCTAAGATAAAAGAGGACGCATAGATGACGCATCAATTGTTTCATTTCTATTGACCAATTTAACTTGAACCGCGTCAATATGGACGTAAATTTTACAAATTTATTATATACCATTACTTAATGGTGAAATGTGATTCCATCTGCTTTATAGTTCGATTTATTGCTATTTTTCCCACACCACCGAATAGCAAATAACGCCTTTGTAAAATTAGTTTATAAATAATCTCAATATCTCGGAATATACGACAAAGTACACACAGGTCACTTGTTGGTGATGTACTGTTTTAGTGCGAGCGAGCGTTGATGTTTATAAGTGTAAAATCACTAATCAGTTTCGGAATTGGACAGCCCACATTACGGCTCTATTAGGTTATATACTCGATGCATTGATCTAACAAAGTCTAAATAAAGGCGAAACCTGTCCCTGTTGCCCTCATCGTGTAAACAAGATGGATGGGTACGTAAGAAATGGATGCGTTCACAAGGTACTTTTTTCGGCAGTGGCTGAAAAATATCGTGCTTATTTCTTGTGCAAACGAGAGGCACAGGACAAATAATCGTTTAGAGGCTTGGCATCGTCGTCTGAATGTACATGCAGCACAATCTACGTTACTATAATTTTTATTTTATTTAAAAAAAGAGGCAAAAGAGGCATTCGTGAATGGAATGACATATTATTTAATCGAAAATATAACCAGTTGAGAATGCGCAAGCTTGCATTGCCAGAGAAACACCTGGCTCGTCAATTATATAACAATTCAATTTTTTTTTTAATTTGTCGGCCATTTTGACCATGTTCCTTGAGAGATAGGAACGGTGTTTCTGAACATTCCTATTCCACTTGTTTATGTTGAATACGAATCTGAAGTCAAAATTCGAATATTCGAAACTCCTCGACACGCGAGTCGGACTTTTGACGGCATTTTTTATGGTAGTGTACAAAATGAAAGTAATCAGTTATATTGAAATCAGTTCGTGATAATAATATTAGCAGTCAGTTCTTAGGTGCATAATGTAATTAATTTTTTTTTTGTTTCGCTCTTATGGCAATATGTTGCTTTGCCAACGTCAAGTATATAATATACACGAAAAGAAACCTAATAAATTTGAATTTTCAGGTGGTGCATTACTTCAGGACCAAAAACAAAAAGAACTACCTATTTACATGTAATTTTTTAAATGTAATTCATATTTTAATTCATTATACGATTGACATCCCAATTTGTCAGATGTTAATTACTTTCTTTTTTTTATTTTAGTGGTTGAAAAACCTATTGAACGTTCCCAAAACCTAACTGGTGCAGCCGTGTAGGATCGCTCGCTAAAGGCAACGCCGTTTTTAAACATTTAATAAAATATAAATAAATTGAATTTTACATAAAGCGAATAAGATATTAATAGAGGAATTAAAGAAAATAAGTATTAGAATGTATCAAAACTAAGCGAAATTATATTAAGAGACAAAACTTTATAGAAATATTAATTTCTTTAACAGTATTTTACTTCTTTATATACATTGTTTTATTTTTGTGTAACTTTTATCGTGTTCTACATTTTTATGGGAACTTTGCATTTTGTACATTACATATAAACTTTACATACTGCTGTTTACTTTATTGTGTGTGATTAATTCATTCCAAAATGTCCAAACACGGGCAACTGAATGTAATCGAAAGTGATAATGAATTAGTAATTAAAGCCAGTGATGCATTACCATTCCGTTTCCACAATTTTCGGCAGTATCGCGTCTTTTGAATTTATACAGAAGGAAATGTGAATATGCAATTTTAAGATATCAAGGTGATCAAAATAAACTCAATGCAATCCTTTACGAGCAAAATTACCGAGAATGCAGCTACGCTTATCAGCGAACGTGACGACATTACAACTTGGAATGGATTAAATACCTTGTTAGATCAGCAGTTTGGAGATCTGCGTAGTGAGATATATGTGGCCATAGAACTAGAGAGTTTTTTCGGAATTTTGTCAACGAATATAGAGCGTTTGATCAGTATTACTGGCCAAGGTTAATCGATTAACGAACTCTAGATTACGCGACGCGAAACACATTATTTACATAGTTAATAGATTCAGGCGTTACTTTGCGAAAGTCAAATCTATATGCAATTTGATCTAACCTGCTTTGCGTGCTTCCGCCACCAATGGTGGCGGAAGCACGCAAAGCAGGTTAGATCAAATTGCATACATTATTTACAATAATACTTTTTTAAATGTTTACCTTTATAATTTCCCGGAAACATGATCAGAATTGTGCGTATTAAAAATTCCTCTACTTTAGAAGAAGCCCATAAATATGTTTCAGAGGAAATAAATTTTCAAGAACAATACCACTGGCGAAATCGTTTCTTCGGTAATAAAACGAAAATGCCATCACAACCAACTATGCCACAACGATTTAATTTCCCGTCTACTGGGTTCCAAGCTATTGGGTTTCCTTAAAATCCCTAGTTTAAATTTAGATCGCAAACTACTCAGTTTAGATTTGGGATTTCGCCAGGCATGGGCCGCCCCATGCAATCGTCCGGTTTCGTGGCCCAACCGGCCGCCACAACAGTTCCGATATCGCCCACCTCAACAATTCGGTTACCGACCGACCCAATTCGGCAAAATTTCACCACAGGAACAATTTGACAACACGCGTTCTTATGTACTTAATTAACATAACATTGTAGGCATTGACGGACAATCTATCGGTTCAAATAATAAGTAAGTATAAATTCTATGGTGTGCATTCACTTGCATCGTACGTATTGTATTTTGGTCAATATACGATTGATAATATTAAAAAAACACGTCTACAAATATTGTACTGTCCTCATGTGTCAAAGCACTACAGTTGAACATTCCAATAAACGTTTTACTAATAAAAAAAACTTAAAGTTTGCAGTGATTTATTAGTTTGGATTAATATTTTAATTTATTTACGTTAAATACAGTATTAACAATATCAGCTCACAGAAAACCGCGGCAAATGAATAACTGCCTGCAGAATTTTTGTGTTCCAGCGAGTGAGTGGGGTCAACAGTAAGCTTCTAAGGAGAAGTTGTGTTAGCAGTAGAGGTGGCATCGCTCGAATGATACTTATGGAGTTGCAAGCGTTAATAGGCTAAGGTCATCGCTTTAGGGCGACATACAATACTTGTATGCTTCCCGACGTTTTATAAAAAAAAATCGTGAAACTTCTCGTCTTCTTCCTAGCCTTATCCCGCTTCCTAATCCATTAGGTTTGACGGGTCTGCTATCTAAGCCTGAGAATTTGGCGAAGATACCGATTTTGACATTGAGTTACTGCAGTCAAACGTCCCCGACCAAGGGGGAAAATCAGATCTTTAGTTATTTCACACGCCTAGTGAAATATTATTCGAACAAGGGTCCATCAGTTAATAGTGACTTTATCCGCTGGGCCATCACTGCTCTAAAATTTCTCCATTTAGGAATTTTCTATTAGAGGCGAATCTTGCTGTTTAAACACCTGAATTAGATACTCTATCTATCTGTAGCGGGGTAGGCAGACAGAACCGAGCGCCACATGACTCGATGCTTACACCTCACTCGCTTCTTTAACATTCATTGCTCTTCTCATGCACGCTCGCCGGTTTCAAAGGCTCATGACATCACCATCTATTAGAATACGATTAATTTAGTCATGGTAAGTAAGTCTTAGCCTTCCTCGGCTCCTACATTCTTCCACTTTTGCGTTGTATATCTGATTCGTAATTCTTTTTTCCTCCATTCTTTCTACATGTTCGAACCAACGTAGCATGTCCTTTCTTATTTTAACACCGATGCTCTATTTCAGACCAACCTGTTTCTTACATCATCATTGCGAATACGGTTTACAAGCGTTACGCCACAAATATTGTTTGCATTTCGACCGCGTTTATCCTCCTTTCATGCTCTATCTGCCATACCCAGCTCTCGCTTTCATAAGTAAGCGGGGAACCAGTACCGTATTTCAAGAAAAATGGAGCCTCAGGTACCCGCTAATGTACCTACCTAAAAGCAGCTATAAATTTTCTACCTCGCATATATAGACAGCTCATTTAGTTTTTTTTTATTTTGCGACATCTTTTGTCGATTGATAAAACTACAGTTTTTGGGTAGTAAATACAGATGGTACACGTTTTCTCGTAAAGTCAGTCGCCCCTTTTGGTACAGTTGTTGCCGATCTCAGACTGGGGCTTCTTCCCGTGCTTTTGACGAGTAACATTGTTGTTATACTTGAAATTTTTACAATTCAGTATAAAATTAGTTTTATGTGACAATTTCGATAGTATTTTATAACATAAGTGCTAGTGAAATTATACAGTAATGAAAAAACTCAAATATCACATGTTTATGCACTTTTTGGAAGACATGAATAAGTTCATCAAGAAAACCTTGTAAAAATCACTATCGCTTTACGGGTGGTATTTACATTGGGTTGATTGGGTCTAGGTACCCTTCCCAAGTATTTTTCAGCAAAGTTCCTGAAGCCGGAACATAGAATTAAGATTTTCAAATGGTTCTAAACTAAAGACTTGGCTGTATGGGCTAGATCCCTTTGCCTTTCCCCTCGGGGATAAAATGAACCAAAAAAAAATCAGCTCCGACTATATTATTTTCTCATGTTATTTTCTATAGTTTCTGTTCTGTTGAATGCAGTTTGTTTTTGTGTCTATTTTCTGTAATTTATCACAAAACTACATATAATTTTACAAATAATTTATATTTTTAAGGTTATCAATAATAATTTACTAACGAACACGGAAATATTTGTATTTCTATCTGCAATAGTAACGATTTCATCATGGAAAAGAGCAAGGAAAAGGAGGAACAGAGTATCATGGATAAATCCATGAGATCTGTCTTCGGTAAGATATTAAATTTAAGTATTTCAAATGTTTTCGTTAATACATATATCCCCAGGCTAATAATATGGTTCTTGCAATAGAAATAATCTTCAGACACTATTGTGTGAAAATTAAATGTAAACTGTGTGGTTGCCGGCATTAAATTGCGCCAACTGTTCTCTTCTTGTGGATGCTGCAGTAACCGGCTAAGGGAGATACATTACCGGGCAGCATCGTAATCTTGCGCACTGCCTTGTACTGTGATCATCTACCCGCCTGCCAAGCGTAGTGATTATAACAAAATTCTCCCAAATGTGAAATGATGATAGATGGAATACAGCTACCAAAATCAACAAACATTGAACCTGATACCGCGCACATTTTACATACTTAGCTAGAAGGAGACAAGTTGGGATATCAATGGATTGTCAGAAATTTGAGTCCCAAGGTGTTGAGTTTAGTGTACGGAAATCCCTCTGGAGAATGTAGTGTACCTTGAGCTTAAAATCACTAAGCAATAATTGAAGGACTCTTATACCTTGACGGTGAAGGGGGGTTGATGGCGGGGGAGGTAGCCCCCCCCCCTCCCTGCGGGGGAAAACCAACGGGGATGTATTTTTTTTTTGAAAAACCTATATCCTTAAATATTACTATGAGTTGTGTTACTGGTGTTATTTTACAGTAAAGAGGAAGCGATAGGGGGGAGGGGGTGGGAAAGGTAGGGGGAACCCCTTGAGGGGGGACTATACACGGAAACGTATAGTTTTAAAACATTTTAATTTTTTGAGGTTATGTCACCTACAATCTTTTATTTACAAATTACAAATTTTATTTGTTTGAAAGATTTCACAAATGATAAATGCCCAAACATTTTGTCATTATAATACGTTCCGTTTCAAGGTAACAAATTACAATTTTACAACAAACTATATTTTTATTGACAAAATTTGTTCCATTTCACGTGAACTAAAATAATAATAAAAAAAAAGTAGATATTTCCTGGAGCTCCAAGTAGTGTTGTTTCAAAGGGGAGACTAACTACATAAGTACATACATCAACCCTGACTATCCCCGAAATCATGCGCCCCGTTAGTAAAGCCCACCCCATGTCATAATTTCACTAATATTTTCGTAAATTTCAACAATTTTTTACTCGAAAACTATTAAACAACCTACTACACAATTGTTATGGGGGATTTCAATGCAGCTAATGTGTCCACATATTGGTGGCTAAACTGATAGATTTTGGTGTGTTTGTGATGCATCTATCGCCACTTTAATATGAAAAGTTTCAACAAGAAGAAGCGATCAAACTTGTCACTATTTAATACATATTTAACATACTATAATCTATTTTGTTGTTCACACACACAATTACACAATGTGTCCTGTCAGACCAGTGTCCTCCAAATAATTGTACACCCTCTTAAACTTAATGTTAATTCTAACAACCACAGTATAAGTAGTAAGTAATACTAATTTGCTCTGAACGTAAGCTCCACCCACGGTATCCATGGAGCTGAGACCTGGTGCTCCGAGATGTAGTCTCCAAGCTTAGTTTGAAAACCAATCGTTCATTATTGTAGTTAATGGGGACCTCTAATCTACCTATGAATGAATAATTGTTTTATTATTAAAAATGAAGGAATGAGTATTCATTTATTTATTTTCCTTAAATAATAAAATTCATTAATTTATATTAAACTCAACTTAAAATGTCTCAACTTATTTGGCTAATTGAATTACATATTCAATTAATCATTCAGTTTTAATAAGGTAGATTTGAATCTGGTTCCATAAAAATTTTGATTCATTTAAATTTGAATCATCAAAAAAGTAAAACAAAAGTTTTGATTTTAAGTTTTCTTTCATAAGTTCCTTAGATAATCCCATGTAATTTTGGTTAAGATTTGATGAAAACTAAAAACTAATTAATATTTTTAAATATAATCATAAAACTGATAGTATGAAGTTGATTCTTGTCAAGATAATGAAAGTGATTAGCTAAAAATAAAACCTTTCAAATAAATATGTGAAACTAACTTCATTGAAGTTGTTTCGATGAAGTTGGTTTCACCTTTTTATTTGAAAGGTTTTATTTTTAGAAATTGGTTCATAAACATGATGTTGTTAGGATTATTGTTAATGATTTAACTGTATACAAAAACTATGTAACTAAATTTATTTGCAGTTGGTAATATTCCCTATGAAGCCACTGAGGAAAAACTGAAAGACATATTCAGTGAAGTGGGCCCAGTGTTGTCTTTTAAGCTGGTGTTTGACCGTGAAACAGGGAAGCCGAAAGGGTATGGCTTTTGTGAGTACAAAGACCAGGAAACTGCTCTCAGTGCAATGAGGAATCTAAATGGTTATGAAATAGGGGGCCGTTCCCTGCGGGTAGACAATGCTTGTACAGAGAAATCAAGAATGGAAATGCAAGCTCTGATGCAGGGTCCCCAGGTATGTTAATATTTTCTATTCACCATGCATAATGTTATTTGTATTCTCTGTATATCGTTGTATGTATATCTTCACGCCAAGTCCCTTGCGGGGTAGGCAGAGAAAACCGAGCGCCATAAGACGTGGTCTTTGCATACTTGTATATTGGTACTTAAAACATTTGACAAGAATAAGATTATACTGAAAAAGTTTAGGTATTAGTTAACATGAAATAATTGTTCGCTCTGAGTATGAGTAGCGAGGTTCATTCTGAGTAAGATTAGAGAGAACAGAGAGAAAGAGAAGAAGAAAAGAAAAGAGAGAGAGATTAGAGTTTGGAACATTGTTACATAATAAATATTACTTACATGTTGTCACAACTTCAATATGTTATTACTTAACATTTCAAATGTTTTCAGTAAGTACTATATTAGATGTAGAAACGAACTTGAATCTTCGACTTAACAACTATGAGTTCTGGGTCGCAAAATGAGAACTAGAGCCTCATTGAGAGATTGATCAGATATATTGTTAAATTTTTTACATTCAAAACATTCCTACATGACTTTACTACTTTTCCTTCCTTTATTAGAAATAACACCCCAAAACTTAAAATTGATAATTGTTGAAATTTTTGTAATTTCATTTCCAGATTGAAAACCCGTACGGCGAGCCTGTAGAGCCTGAAAAGGCTCCAGAAGCAATTAGCAAGGCGGTAGCTACTTTACCTCCAGAACAAATGTTTGAACTGATGAAACAAATGAAACTTTGCATTCAGGTAACTATGGTTTAAAGGCAAAGGTATATTAAATATACAGAAATGTCTATAAACAAACAGAATATAACAATAATGTAGCCTGCAGTGCTATCCAAGGCGTCGATCTTCGAGGAGGAAGCTGATTTAGGTAGCCTGCGAGAGTTGTATTAGGTGAAATAACTAGGTTTAAAAATGACTATTTATAATAATAGTAATCACAAATTTTCGTGTCATAAATGTCATAAACCTATCCTTCCAGACATATGGTCCAACATAATTTTATTTTTTTTATTTTAAATTGGCAGGGCAGTGTAGCCTTTTTCGGATAAAGTCTTGTCAATATTGAATCTTTTGAATTGGTCTTTATGCTGTTTGATCAAGGCGCACAATCAGGTTTCAGTATTGTTTCGTTGAATGATATACCTTTTTGAGTTAACCAGGTTTGCATGTTCTTTAAACTGTTTGATGTTGGTGCAGCGTCAAGCTGTTTGTTGTGATAAGACGCATTGTCCACTACCACAACGTCGTTAGGAGGTAAGTTTGGTATCAATTGAGTTTGTGACTATTTATTGTAATTTTCATAGTTCATGTTAATCTCCTAAACCGGCTTTGAATGTAAGTAAAGCATTTGGTACAAAACCAATTTCACCACCAGCATGCACTATAACCAAACGGTTGCCTTTTGATATAGGTTTTTGTAGACCTTTGGTAGAACTGTCAGACAAAGAGTGGTGTGACGCATGGGAGCTATCAACATATGTTTCGTCTGTATAGATTATTTGGTCTTCCTTCTTCTATATAGTTTCAAATTTTTTGAGATATTCGATCCTCTATAATCTGATTTGTGATTGTTCGATTAAAAGTACTCTTTTAGTTTTTGTTCTTTTTCCATGTGAAACTCGAAGATTTTATAATTCGTCTTAGACTTGTTTCAGATCCTTGGAAATTTATGTCACTCTGTAATTTTTTTCGCAATTTTCCTAAAGTCGGCAGTTCATTCTCGGTGTCATGAAAATTGTGGATAACCCTTTTTATAACGCACTTGTCGAAGTTGTCAATGTCCGTTATTGTTTTCTGATTTATCTTCTTGTTTTTGCCCGGAGTCCGAAATACCACAAGCAAATCTGAACTGTTTGCATCTTTTACAATTGGTCTCACTCTTCTCTCCGAAATTTTTGTAGCTTCCGCAGTATTTTTCATACATTGTTTTAAATTCTGTACTGTACCGCTATCAGCTTCTTTCTTCATAAAAGACTAAACAGAATACACCATTTTTCTTTCCTTCCTATGTAAGGCCATCGTGCAAAAGAAGTTTTGTGCGTGTCCTTTGGGAGCGAACGAAACGTGAACTATGAGCGAGAAGCAAGGGTCGACTGACGAATTAATAGCAGGCGCGTATAGACATTCTCGCGGAAGGGTCCACGCCCCCTTCATACCACCAATCTATACTATCTATACTATTATCTATACTATCTATACTATTATTATAAAGAGGAAAGATTTGTATGTATGTTATGAATAAACTCAAAAACTACTGGGCCGATTTCAAAAATTCTTTCACCATTACAATGCTACAATATAAATGCTTATCATAGGCTATAAAATATTTTGAAAATAGTTAGGGATCCGTATGAAAACTTCGATAATGTGTGAAAAAGATACCAAAAAATCCTTATACCGCGTACGCTGCTGAAACTATTGACAATAGAGCAAAGTAATGTACTACAGTTTTATAGAGGACATCAATATCTACAAAAAAGTTCGCGATACCATATGTCTAACTATTACAGTTACGTCACAATAACTACTTTTTCATGTTAAAATATGCTATAGTAACGCCGGTACAAACTAGGTCACATTATTCGTACCTTGGTATTAATCCTTATCCAAATAAATCATTTCGTATTCAAGACTGTTTCAATGACTGTAGGTTACTCTTTGAATTAACGAAATCGGACATTCCATTCCAAAGATATTACGGATTTTGTTCTGTGTTTCAATCCCTTGCTTGCCGTGCCTCAAATCATCACCTTTGTGGCAATCAATTGAAACTCTCAATTTGCGCACGAATATGAGAGCACGTTTAAGTAATGACGGCAACGGCAATTTCTCACAAAAATTACTTAAACTTGAAAGCGGAAAATTACCATCTCCAATTGCACATAGCCTCCAAGTATTATTGGATAATGAATTGGCTCAAACTGTTCACAGTCTAGAAATCCTTATAGAGACAATCTATCCCGACATCAAACATCTTACAGAAAGAAATTTCGATTGGCTCTATTCAAGGGCGATCGTCTCACTGAAAAACAGCTCAGTAACGAACGAACGCGAACTGAAATTAAAAGTAGGTACTCCCATTATGCTGTTGAAAAATTTAAGCCCTCCCAATATGTGTAATGGCACAAGGCTTTTGATAAAGGAATTACGAGACAATCTGATTATAGCAACAATCATCACCGGTCCCACGGTCGGACAGCTAGCTCACATTCCGCGGATCCCGATGATACCAACAGATTTGCCCATATCTTTTAAAAGGTTACAGTTTCCTGTAAAGGTATCGTTTGCCCTTATAATAAATAAATCCCAGGGACAAACTTTCTCGATCTTTGGCATCGACCTAAGAGAAGAATGCTTTTCTCATAGCCAATTATATGTTGCACTTTCTCGAGTAGGATTCCTAAAAATCAATATATTTTGTTGCCATCTACGAATACCACGGCCAATACAGTATACGGCTGTATACTGTATTGGCCGTGGTATTAAGGTAGACATATTGGAAACTAAAAAAGTAAAACCTATTAAATTAAATTAATATAAAGTCTCGAAGTATCTGTTATACTCGTATATATTAAAATAAATGTAAAAATAAAACTAAAAACAATATAAATAAATAAAAAATAAACTTTCCGATTGTAATTAGGGTTATGGATAAAAACTAATAAAAAATTAAATACCACTAAGTACGTACCACTTAAAGTAATTTGTCTGAAAAAAAAGCTACTTAAGAAAAACTACGAGTATTTAAAAAACTCTCTAAAGATACATTTACTCTTCGTTTATCCCAAAATGTTTAAAAAATAAATGTCCACCCGTGCGAAGCCGGGGCGGGCCGCTAGTTCATCGATAAATTGCGCACTGCGCAGATATATCGCCAGCGGCCTTTTTACGTGACGAAATCTGTACAATACTTTATTAACCCAAATATATTGGTGTGATATAATGAAGCTTGCAAAAACTCTTTTGCATATGTATGCTCTCATAGATACTTTTCTTTCAGAATAATCCATCAGAAGCTAGGAACATGCTGTTACAAAATCCTCAATTGGCATATGCTCTCCTGCAAGCTCAAGTGATCATGAGGATTGTAGACCCTGCAACTGCTGTTGTAAGTACAATAATCTTACTATTAACTAGTTAAAAGTGGTTTACTTATAATATAGTCCCGTTACTACAGGATGAGCTCTGACCAATTATATAATCTTCTCAGGTGAGCCTTACTACTCCAATTAAAGAAATATTATCTGCCCAAAAATATACGTATGTATTATAAATTCTAATATCTATACATATAAATAAAATTGAAGTGTCTGTCTGTGATTTCAAAATAAAGCCTTTATCTTAAGCTCATATTATTATTTTCACGTTATCAAAGCCTAAATACGCATTTTTAACTTTTTTGTCTGTCTGTTTGTTTGTCCGGGCTAATCTTCGAAATGGCTGAACCGATTTTAATGGGACTTTCACTGGTAGGTAGAGGACTGTTCAGAGCAGAATATAGGGTACTTTTTATTCCGTAAATTTTATTTTTCATTTTTTACGCAGGAACGTAAAAAATGAAAAACTGTTAGATAAAATTAGGGGGAAATATCTTGCCCTTGGGGGGACTTTGCAATTTTATTTTTATTTTCATAGAATACGTATTTTTTGTAACGTAAAATAACTACGCATTTTTTATGTATAATATAAATAAAGTACATACACGTTGCCTCCTGTAAAGGTCAATAGATGGCGCTGTACGAAAATTGAATCGCTCTATGGTTGTATCTACGACCCTGAACTTTGTTTTTTTTTTTAAACAGAAACAATTTCATGTCTAGAGCGAAAGAAAGGCTACTAAAAGCCCAAATCTCATGCGTGCGAAGCCGCGGGCTTCTGCTAGTAATAAATAAATAAAGTTCTGAGTAGATTATTTTATTAAACTTTTACAGTTATTTAAGATTATTTTGGGGGGTATATGATTTACCGTCGGTACCATTATAGCACTGGTAACCCAGTGGATAGAGAAACGACCTATGATCCCGGTTTGAATCCTTGTGTGGCACCTTGCATATACCACTGAATTCGCGTTTTCGTATTTATGTACATAATTGTAATTATTATTCGGCGGTGAAGGAAAACATCGGGACGAAGTCCGCATGTCCAAGAAAGTATATTTCGAAAAACCTAATGTGACCTAATCTAAGTAAGGTCTGGTTTTTCTTCAGGGTTGTAAAGGTCTGACGTCAGGCGCTCTATGTATCTTTGACGAGCTCGTTGGCTCAGTCGTGAAAGACGCGACTTTGAGACCAACGCTTGTGGGTTCGATTCCCACACAAGACAAACATTTGTGTGCATGAACATGTCTGTTTGTCTTGGTCTGGATGTTTTTACGAGAGGTAGGGCGCATCAAAGCTGGTCTGGGGAAGTACCTCCACCTCACAGAAAACCACAGCCAAATAACATTTCCCTAGAGGGTTATTGTGTTCCTAAGTGTGAGTGAGGTCACCAGTAAACTCCTAAGGAGTTGTTGTGTAAGCAGCAGAGGAGGCATCGCGCAAGTGATATATGTTACAAGCGTTAATTGGCTACGGCAACTGCTTTACATCAGGTGGACCGTATGCTTGTATGCCTCCCGACGTTGTGTAAAAAAAATATTAAAATATACTTCGCCAAATCCTTAGGCTTGGGTAGCGGACCCAGCTAATCCTCATGGGTTTGGAAAAGGGATAATACTAGGAAGAAGGAGAAGTGAATTACGGTAATCCACAATGCTGTTACTCCGCCAAGGTGCAGTTTGTGTTAATACCTCATTAACACAAAGTGCACCTTGCCTATAAGACCATATGGCGTCCCGGTGAAAAAGAGAACTTGTATCAGGTATATTGGAGTGTCGAGAATAAAGTCCAATGATGATCAAAAGAAAATATAATAGTTGTTTAGTTTTTGCATAGATGGCTGCGAAATGAAGTTTTGGAGCTGTACAAGCACATTCAATAATAACGGAATTAGATATAGTAACTTTAAAATAAAACAAAATATATATATATATATAATAAACTGCCTGACCATATTGTTATTTCTCCAGATATTGAAACATTTAAGAAAAGACTGACGAGTTTATTGATCGAAAAGGCATATTACAGTACTCAGGAGTTCCTTAATGATAAGCTCTGATACATTTATTCTAGCATTTTCATTATAATTTGTTTTTCTTCTATTTTAATAATTTTCATTTTGATTAGATTCTATTTATTTGTATTGTTTAATAATATTTTGAATTTATAACAAATAAGTTTATGGAATCAATTAAGTGTTTACCGAATTGTTGCATACCTTTTGGTAGAATATGGCTGAAACTCTAGTACCTAAAAGATTTTTCTTTTTTTTACCACCATCTGTACCCATATTCGCAATAAATATATTTGTATTTGTATTTGTAAAATAATATATGTAGTAAGGATATTACACAATCAATGTATACATTACACATACATGGATGAATAACGTAATATTACACATTTCTTAATGTCTAAGAGAGGAAGCGTGCATTAATGCAGACTGGAGAAGTACCTCCACATCCCTCAAAACTGTAAACATATAATAACTCCCTGTAGGACTGTGTTTGTGGGAGTGAGTGAGTTTACCAGTAAGCTTCTGAGGAGTGATTGTGATAGGCTTGTATACATCGGGTGCCTATATACCTTCAAGTATGTAGTAGCATACCTACTGCGGGAAGTATCCCAGTACCGTATGCTTTGACGCGCCCTATATCTCATAGTAATCTCTGAATATCTCTAAGTGGGAATTGAACCACTCTACCACCAGGCTCATACAAAAATAAAACACAATTGGGAGTCTCACCATTCTTGACTTTAATTATTGTTGCTCAAACCTTGTCATTTCTATCGGTTTTGTATATTAATACCGATCCCCAATAGGTATGATGTTCCCAAATAGAGCCCACACTGGCTTAATATTAATGGACTACCACTTTACCACTACACACTAGAAGTAGTGTGTGTGAAGTTACTCATGACGACTAAGTCACGAGTAACTTCACACTTCTTTCACAGTGCTTCTGCAGTACAGAAAGAAAGAAAAACATTTATTTGGACACAACACTGAACAACAATCTTTTAAGTTAAAATTGTTTAATCTCTGGTTTGATGTACCTGAAAATTTGAGCTAATTGTCTACTAGTATCTGATATGTATATGTACTGGTATTTATGTGTATTGTATGTATGCGAAGATGGATATGTTAGTATTTATATGTATGATATTTATATAAGTTTACGTTTATCTATATGTGTAGCAGATTGATTTGTTTGTTTATTAATATAGTGTGAATGACTTTGTGCTCATACCTACTTCATTAAATTGACATTTCCTATCAGGTATTCTATGGTTGACTGGAAGAGATCCCGGATGGGATAAGTCCGCCATTGTACAAACAATATTTTATCTGTATTTTGTTTTTCCTTGTAGTACAATAAAGATTATACAAACAAACAAACAATATATACACAGCTAATGTCATAAAATCAGATAGAGAACAACATGCTTGTGACAAACTAACATAAACACGGCAAAACATATGTACAAAACTTAGCATAAATACAGCAAATTATACACAGTAATCGGTGCTGTATTCTAACATAATTTTCATCCGTTGGAATATTGGCGTTTATATGATCAATTGAATAAATGTAAAAAAAAAAACATGAATATGTATGAAAATTTAGATTTTCTATCGAGTTAATGGCAACCTGAGTAGATTTGGACCAAAACTAGTGACTTCTAACGCTCTTCTAAGCTAAGGCTCAATTAGGCGTATTGTCTAAGTTCTATAATTGGATTGAATAACTAATTTATTATTACTTACTAGACTATGCTGCAGCCAAGCAATCCAGTGCCTCCAGTTCTGCAGCCTGGAGACAAGCCTCCTCCAATACTACCACAGAACTCATTCATTCCCAACAATCCACCACTACCAGGTTATATTCTTTTATTTTGATTTATAATCTTAGTGACTCATGATCGTTACTAAACCAATTACTTCATCAACATATTTTCTTTTAAGTTGTTATTGTGAAATCTATGGCGTTTGTCAATATTATAGCTATAACTGAGTTCTGGTATAATATTGCTAACCCCACAACCAATAATAGGCTTTCCGTTTTATTCCTAAAGGGAACTATCCCACATGGCGAGAATATCATGTGACTGAAGATTTCATACGTTTTAATTTATTTTTAAAACAACTTGTGTACCTTCCCAAGCAGACATCCTGCCTGATGTAACATGGTTACCGTAATCAATGAACACTTGCAATACAATAAGTGTCGCTCGTGCGCAGGCGTCCCTACTGCTAACACAGTAAGCCCTTGGCAGTTTACTGGTAACATCACTCACTCGCAGGAACACAACAACCCTCCAGGGAAATGTTATATGGCTGCAGTTTTCGACGAGGTGGAGATACGGTTTTGATGCGTCCGACCTCTCTTACAAATCAAGCTTTCACATGAAATAAGAATTCTTCTCTGTGCTAAATAAGTTTTATTAATATTTCAGTTCAACAGCCACCGCCATTGCTGAGCAATCCAGTTCCTCCTCCTAACCAATTTAATCGTAAGTGATCCTTGTTTTGTCTCTGATTTGTAAATATTTTTTTATAACCATGTTGTCCACGTTTACCGAATTAATCAGATGACATTATAATCTTATCCCACTGCTGGGATACGGGTCATCCATTACAGTATACATGCTGCTGGATTGGCGTTGAGCAAAGTTTTCTGTTCACCTATAGGCATTTACGGCGCTTTTACCACACATTTGACTTCGGCAGCATTAGTTTTGTGAGGCTCTTTAATTTTGCGGGTTTATAAATGTTATATTTAATACGTTACGTACCGCATAACATATTCAGCATTTACGAGAATATTAGTGCTAAATAAATAACACAAATATAAAAGAGGCTTTTTGTCTTAATTTTTTAAATATTCGGTAGTAGTTTCGCTCAGATCTTCGTTCAATTAGAAGTAAATAAGAATCATCATGTCCTCTCAAAGTATAGAATATTATAGTTATATAATATATATATATATAGAATATTAGAATTACAAATGATAGGCTGTTAAGCTTTAATAACTAGAATTTATAATTTCTGTATCGCCAATGTTACATACAATGTTTTCATTATGCAACGTGTTTTGCGTAAAACTATATAAAATACTTTTATGTAATAAAATGTTTGTAGATGCGTAAGCACTTGTCTTTAGGTAATAGATTTCAAATAATTCCTTGACAATATCCGACGGTATCGCATTTATCTCAAACTCGTCTATAATTTACAGTTGTTAATAAACTAACCAAAATTTAATTGAATTAATAACTGGGGCCGACTGTTTGTCGTGCTTTCCGGAGAACATATAATATTTTACATGGAGCCATAATTCGAACATTGAAAAAGATTTTTTGTACTTAAACTACAATTCAAAAAACAGGAATAGTCTTAGCTAAATGAGAAAATATTTAATTTTTAATCAAAATTGCTAAACTATATGAATTGTAACAACTTTTAACGTCAGTGTAACCTTTTACCCATAAGCGACAAACATGATGGTTTGTGGTAAAGTAAGTGGATTATCTAATTATACATAAAATTGTGTGTGATTAGCTCGACCGCCGGTAGTGGATGTGGACCTTCGCGGGAGCCGTACGTCTGCGCCACCGGTGCCTCCGCTCCTGGACCAGGATATGCGCAGCCTGCCGCCCATGGTGCCGCATCCCGTGCCGCCGCCGCATCAGGAATCGTATGTGTACATAAAAATAAACTGAGGGTACTATACTTACTATTCGCAACTATTTATAAATGACAGAATTTAGGCGTTTAGGTGACTACAATTTGCTTTATTTCTTTCGGACTGTTGGTTTGTTCTACACTACGCAACGGATTTCAAAAACAATGTACTCTTTGTCTTTGTCGTAAACGGACTATAAGAAAGCTACTTCTATACCATACTGTATATTATTGACGAGCTCGGTGGCGCAGTGGTGAAACGCGCTGTTACGCTACTTTGACACCAACGCTCGTGGGTTCGATTCCCACACAGTACAAACATTTGTGTGCATGAACATGTCTGTTTGTGTTGGTCTGGGTATTTTCTATGTATAATAAGTATGAATTTACAAAAAAAATGTATTTACGTATGTTTATCATTTGTCTAGTACCCATAACACAAGCTTCGCTTACTTTGGGGCTAGGTGGCGTTGTGTAATTTGTCCGACAATATTTATTTATTTATTTTAAGCAAATTCAGTTTATTGCCAATTGCTTAGTGACCCTTCTAGTAGATTCATAAAATGTAAGTCGGTCGTAGCGCAGGTCGGCACAATTTTCATAGTAAGTACTGCTTCATTTAGCCATTAACGAAAAAAAAATTAAAAAGCGGATTTGGATTCAATGTTGTATAGTTCGACTGAATTTAGGATACACACAAGTCTCTTTTACTTAATTGAATAATTTAATGAATACATAGAATTAGGTTAATTGATACTGATCATATATCCATTGACACTATCGAAAACCGAATTTGGTATTAAAGACGATTCGACCAATATTTTCTATTCCGACCAGTACGCTGGACTGGTTTAGGACTACGTCATATTCAACCTGTGTGTAGGTACAATATTCGTGTGCGGTGTTATGATTAACTGTGTTAATTTATGATAAAAAAGTGTCATGTGTGTAAAAATTTAATTAATTCGTCAAGTTAACCCTTCGAAACCCGGGTGATCGTATACGACCGCGAAATGTATGGGAAACCGTATATAACGGGTTCTGACTGCTAGACGACGGGACTTATCAAGATAAAACTTGACCGGCCAAGTACACCGACTATAAACGGTTTCTAGCCTAACAGTCCAGGTCCGTTGTTTAATTTGATAATTTTTAGAAAGGAGTAAAACTTTACTTACTGTGCAAATTGTGGCCAAGCGGCCGACGAATTATATTCTGAGGTAGGGTTTCTTGAAGTCCGCTTACTCTCTCTACTCGGTCTATCTGTTATTTATTAACATTTTTTTCTCAAGTTCTGCTCCACCTACGGAAATGCACGAAATGTAAGTTGTTTTTTTCATTATACTCAATTACAACAAACGTGGCAATTTATGACAGTGAATTTACCTATATTACGTAGATAAAATAATTATGCTTAAAATAAATAGGTAACATTACTGAAGTTCATAAACTATGAAAGCACTGAACATTGCTCTAAACTAAAAGTTAAACTAGATTGAGGGAGAAACTTAATTTTGCCGTTGAAAAACTATTGCCTCCATGCATCGACATAGGTATTATTCACATAGTTGCCAACGGCAAGTAAATTTGTAATCACAAAAATAACATTTTGGGTTGTGGCTACAAATGTACGATTTTCGGATTTTTCCGTTTACTTGTGCTAAGTGACATTACTTCTTGCCAAATTATATGATTCTAGGTCAACGAGAGGTACCCTACGGGTTTCGATTCCCTCGCGAGTGCCAAAATATGCGGCATAAAATAAATATTTATGATGGCGTTGACTCATAAATTTTTTTCACTGTAACAAGTGATTGCAGAGTATTTGATATTAATTTCAACTTGATACCTCTACGCGTTCCTAAGAAAAAGTATCTTGACAGACGGTTTTTTATTTTGGTATAAAAGTATAATTATAGCAAAAGATTCAAAAATCACTACATAAATGAATGTATTATGAAAATCGGGGTCTCTTCTCCGCTCGTCCATCACACCAGCTCGATGATACCGTATTATTTAATAGTCATATGAAACTTCTGAACTGCAATTAAATTGCAAAGTGTCATGATGACACCGCAATTAGAAAAGGTTGAGTTTAAATACATAAGATTTTATTGTAGAGTTACATTCTCACCGACCATGTTAGAAACTAAAATGTTATAAAAAAAGACAAAAAATATAGATAAGAAATGTCTTTAAAATGTCTACTACAATGTGTAGGGAACATATTGTTTTTGTCATTGTTCAAATACAAAATGTGCGTAAATAGATTACACTGCACACCAACTCAGGCAATTTAGGTGGTGAGGTATAACATCGCGAGATAACCCACGCGACCAAGAAATTATATTTCGAAACACTTAATCTAACTAAGGTCTGGTATTTCCTCTGGGTTGCTTATGAATTAGGATAATGCTAGAAACAAAAAGAAGAGTAAAAACCATTTCTTTCCATTTACATTTCCACTCGTTTGCTTTTGATGCCATTTGATCACTAAGAACGTTCATTATATTGTTTAGGGCGGCAGTTTATAGGAGTTTGCCTGTTTGTCTTATTTGGTATAAATAGCTGACGTATATACATACAAGTATATCAAAGACAAAATCGACCCTTGTGTCGAAGTTTGTGAAGAAATCAGTTATTATAATAATTTTCTATGGTGTCCACAGAAATTTCCCGCGAGATCCTCGAATGGCGGGGATGCAGTCCTTCAACACGGACCCCCGTGCCCGCCCCAGCGACCCCCGCAGCCAGCCAAAGATGCCACCACGTATGTATATAACCGTTCTTGTACCTGTGTGCGTTGCCGCTCCAGAAAGGGGAGAAAGGGCTAATTAAAGAAACTGTGTTGTAAACTGTTACCTTAAATATTGGGTAGGTAGTTAAACGTGTTTAGTTCGACGCATATACAAGTAATACACGTTATACCATTTGACGGCGCGTAAAGGCACTCCTCACTCAGCGAAACGTTGTGTTTTAGCGCTAAATATATCAGCGATTCGAGCCTATGGTCCAACGAGAGGATAGTTTAACCAATAATAGCTGCACGTTCAATTTTACCCCCCGACTCTTAACGATGAGTTGAGTTACAAAGCAACATCGTTTCATAGGTTCTCCTTTGGATATTTCCTACCATGGACTATTTTATATATTTTTTGATATTTCCTACTATATACCTATACCTACCTATACATTTTTCAACAAAATTAATTCCACTATTTTTGCAGGTAAATGTTATACTCATATTTTTTGTTAATAAATGTCTCACGAAAGTTCAATATCACTTGGACAATGTCAACGCTCAGCTGAGTGTCAACCGCGCTATGGTCATTGACCTTCCGTGGCACGTTTAATTGGGTACTACATTTGTATGATCTTTGCAGCTGCAAGCACTACACAATGACGAGCTCGGTGGCTCAGTCGTGAATGACGCGACTTTGACACCAACGCTCGTGGGTTCGATTCCCACACAAGGCAAACATTTGTGTGCATGAACATGTCTGTCTTGGTCTGGATGTTTTAAGAGAGGTAGGGCGCATCAAAGCAGCCCGTCTGGGGAAATACCTCCACCTCACAGAAAACCGCAGCCAAATAACAACTCCGTAGAGGGTTGTTGTGTTCCTGCGTGTGAGTGAGGTCACCAGTAAGCTCCCATGGAGTTGCTGTGTAAGCAGCAGAGGAGGCATCGCGCGAGTGATACTTTATATATCGCAAGCGTTAATAGGCTACGGTACCCGCTTTACATCAGGTGGGCCGTATGCTTGTATGCCTCCCGACGTAGTATAAAAAAAAATACACAATTGCACTTGTAAAGTTAGTCGAGTTAATTTTGTTTTACTTTATATATTTGTATTCTCTATACTGTATAGAGATACAAGTAATAGAGTATATTTAAAGAAACGTTCGATCGTTCACTCTTACTATAAGAGTGCGCTGTTACGTGGTTTTAAGCGAAGTTCGCAGTCAAATCATTTGTGGCTGGTTGAAACCACGACATGCTTTACATTCTGTGTAGCGAGCTGCTTGCCGTTGGCAAAATTAAAAAACGGAGACCCTACCGTTCTAACGCGTATGTTGTAATTATGTTAAAAAGGGTTAAGTGGGCTAATTCACCTCCTGTCATATTTCTACTTTGTCTCGGACACTGTACAATCGACATAGAACTTGCCTTAAATTATTATATTATAAGGCTGTGTCGGTGCACAACAGAAATTATGCCATCATGGCGAGTTAAGTGGCAAATACAAAATTCCTGATAATAGAAAAGGGATGCACATATAGAGCACGTTTATGTTTACTTGTTTTCATCGTAAAATCATTAACATGTAACTGTTAAAGTTAATATGAATATAGTACAGACCTATAATGGAATCCACATTTTGCGCTGACCTACACAAAAATAATACAATAAATACAACACATTTTGTTGCACCAAATAAAATAACTATGCATAAAGAAAACGTTAAAGCACAAAAGGCTCTTATTGCAAATTGATCTCTTCCTGACAGCCTTGAGGTAGTGAAAAGCAACAAATAATAAGAAACGACCGGCCGTGAAACAGGTTTGTGCTAAGGATTTTTAATCAATGTACTGCGTTGGCAGACACACATTTGTATTAATAGCGTCCACATGTATTATCAGTTTTCTGCCAAGGCAGCACCTTAGGAGGTCAACTTATTTACTTAAAACCTATGAGAAAAAAAACTTAAACATAAAACTCGCGAAGATACGCTCCAGCAAAGTATGATGTCTAACTATGAAAATCCTTTTGTGTTAGTTTAAATTTCAAGCATAAATGAGCCAGTAAAATACTATGATAGTCATATATGTATAATATGTCCACGATGAAAATCCTTTTTGTCGTTTAGAATTTATAAAATAACAGTCTGTAGTGGGATATTTTATATTCTATTTTTAATGCAAGTTGAATATTTCCGTGAATGTTCGGGATATACGTTTTAAACTATTGCCCAGGGCAATATAAAGGTCGACGAACGATGTTTAATGCAAAGGAGTAAAAATAAAATATGTTATTATTTATATACAGCGCAAATGCCGCCCGGGATGCCGAGCGTCGCACAGGCTAGAACAATTCAAGGCATACCTTCAGGCGCTTCTGACCAAGAAAAGGTAAGTAAAAACTTGACCTATATTATAATTATCTAATATCTAAAATATTAGAATTAACGAATGTATTCGTCTTTCTTCGATATCGAGCGTTCCAATATGTTACGAAATAGTGGTTGGTATTCGTGGGGTGTGCCACACACCAATGCCAATACTTCTATATAACCAAAGTGAATATTTCCAGCGCATTTGTTGCACACCGCCGTTTACGAACGAGGCCCAGGCGGCTTAGAGATATAACGTGACTTCTATGAGATACTTATTTCAATACCTTCACTAGTTGAATGTGGAATAATTCGATTGTCGAATTAATTACGTTCACTTTATAGAAGATTGAAGTCTATTAACAATTTCCTAGTGCTTTGTATTCCTGCGAGATTGGTTACCAAACTCTTGATTATTGATGTGTTGGCAGTCGTGTTAATGGTGATGGACTCCATTCGGATGAGAGACGTCAAGCGCGACTAGCTATTGGCCTTTCAGCTCAGAATATCCAATTCTCAAAATTTCCAACGCTTTCAAAATTTCCAATTCCTATAATTATTCTAATAATTACCAAATCTCAAAACATCCAAATCTCAATACATCCAAATCTCAAAACATCCAAATCTCAAAACATCCAAATCTCAAAACATCCAAATCTCAAAATATCCAAATCTCAAAATTTCCAATTCTCACAATTTCCAATCTTTGTGAGAAGTAGGCTAATTCTTTAAAGCCAGGGCCGGCAACGCGCTCGTGATACCAACGATTTTCCAAACGCATATAGGCTACAATCACCGAGCACACATTACCAGTGCTTTTTATAACCAATTAAAGAGATGACAAAACAAGAGTTGAAGAATCAATATCTTTCTTTTAATAGTTATATAATAATTATAAATTCGCTATCTCTTGCGAAGAAATCAAGGAGTCCGTTCAAAACTTAATATTTATTGCATCTTACTCACATGTCTTCATAATAATCTTTTTTTTTTTAACTAGTATTCTTAATCTCTTAATCATTTATACAGTAATATTCATTTCAATCATCACCACACATACACACATCACATTATTTCAATTATAATTATTAATAATAAAATTCTAAAGTTTCATTTTAAAAACTGAGTCGCATAAAAATAACTTATTTTAAAAATTGTTGCACTGTGAGTTCCCTGTTTCGTAATTTTGATAAACATCTTTTGTATTTCCGATTAAACTGGACATCTCTTAGTCTCCGACTATTTCTCATTTTTTTAAATAGTGAATCTTTTAAACGACTGTCCCATACGCCATAACGTACTCTTGTTTTTATTACTTATGTTTTTGTAATACTGGAATCCATTACGAATTAAAGTAGAATTTCCCTTCTGGTTGCACACAAACTCTATTTCTTCAGTCATTATTGGTTTGGCAAATATAGGTAATATGAAAAACCACTTCACGATTTTTTCGATAGCACTTGTTTTATATTCCAATTACTAAGTATTATTTTATTTAATCAATAGCACGTACTGTAATGACTACACATATGGCGCAAATATTTTTCAAAGATACTCACATTAAATTTTTATCTTTGGATGCGTTTACTTGCATATTATTTAAAATTGAAAAACAAAAATTACAATATCCCAAAGTATTGCTATGCCCAAAATTACCTCCAAATAATATTGGATTAAAACTCAAATTTATTATAAACACAGAGAATGACTCCTTGATTTCTCCGCAAGAGATAGCGAATTTATAATTATTGTATAACTATCAAAAGAAAGATATTGATTCTCCTACTCTTGTTTTGTCATCTCTTTAATTGTTTATAAAAAGTACGATTGTGTTGAAACTGTCCTACAAAGTTATGTGTTAATTATAAATAAAAACATTTTAACTACCAGCATTTTCAATTTATTATTTAATTGGATACAATATTAGTGGCTGTTATATCGTTGTCAACCTTGCTTTATATCTAAAAATTATCTTTAAATACAACTAACGGAAGAAAACTGCATACAGCCCACTTGATGGTAAACAATTACCGTAGCCTTGGTGGCTACGGTAATTGTACTGCACATAACCAGCACTGGTAATGTGTGCTCGGTGATTGTAGCCTATATGCGTTTGCAAAATCGTTGGTATCACGAGCGCGTTGACGGCCCTGGCTTTAAAGAATTAGCCTACTTCTCACAAAGATTGGAAATTGTGAGAATTGGCAATTTTGAGATTTGGATATTTTGAAATTTGGATGTTTTGAAATTTGGATGTATTGAGATTTAGATGTTTTGAGATTTGGTAATTTTAGGAATTGGAAATTTTGAAAGCGTTGGAAATTTTGAGAATTGGATATTTTGAGCTGAAAGGGCTATTGGGGCTTTTCGGTCCGTCTAAAAAAACAAATATTCCAATCGTTCACATGTTAACGGACGTTTTGAACAGGGTCTTTCGTCTATAGGTGCCAGATGCAGACTTTGTACAAAAGTCGTCTGCGCGGGTGAAGGGTGTGATATGACCGCTTACCATCTACCGCCGCGATCAAGTTCTTTTATCAATAGAAAAAAGATCAACCATCTGTTGTAATGATTGAATTTTAGATATGTAAAAAAGTTTTGCGATCCATGTGTCTGACTTAGTTATTTAGATCTTATTTAGGAACCATGTTACAATCGGAAATGGCATGCACGTACGAGTCAAAGATCATATCTTATATACACGTGTTGGACGCTTTGCTGCGCTAATGCGCGACTGATAGTTGCTAATCGGTGCGATTGTATTTGTTGATACGCCTTTGAAATCATTGGTTTATGGTACTATCGTTCATTCAGATTAGCGATAGCGAGCTTTCTACGTGAGTTTAGGCGTATCATGGATTGAATGAGTAAGATTTTAATTCAGATTTATTAATAGTATGTATATTTTTCTTCACGCTAGCTCCCTTGCGGGGTAAGCAGAGAGAACCAAGCGCCATCTATTCATACTACTTGAAATTTTTCGATTTATATACGATTTTATAGCCTAAGTTATGAATTAAACCTGTACAAGTACCTGGTATTATTTCGTTTATATATTTGTGGTCGTCTGTAGGCCATACAACATACGATAAACATGCGATGCGCCATGTATTACATCCACAAACCAGTGTCCGTATGGATTCAGGATTCACTTCAGATTTTAATTACCTCACCCCCTAATTTAGTAGAAAGTGAACTAATTTTGTAGACCTAATTCTGAAATTTGTAGTAAAATAATATCAATGTAAAGGGGCTCCTATACACTACAACATTTAGGATCGGTCCCACAAAATGTTTAAACTTTCTACTAAATAAATGTATTATAGTCATATCGATACAAAAAGTGGATCCTCAAGCCACACTAACTAATAAACCACTTTACGATGCACAAAGGGACTCTCAAAGCTTAGGGGTGAGTGTTTTAATGCGTAAATATCTCGCACATGTCAGCCTACCGTGAAATGCGAGAGTATCGTAAACAATAAGCTGCTAAGTGGCACAATTTTGATTCATGAACTAGAACTTCATGCTCTACTTCACCCCCTGATTCGTAGCAGCGAGTTGACTTTCAAAGCAAAATCGTTCCGTCGGTTGTCCATTGGTTACTTTCATGGTTACACCGCATAAAATTTTAACGCGCGCTCAATGTGCCTCTAACGTTTGCCATCTGAATATATCCATACTCCATTGTGTTTACTCCTTTGTGAGCACCAATACTTTGTATCATCGTTTATCGGTGAGAGTGAATACAGGAGATATTCATTCTACACTGACGATATAGAGTCTGAAAACTTGAAACAGGCGATCTTGATTATTAAGGATTCCTTGACGATTAAAATCAATATGCCAATCAATTTTTTTTATACAACGTCGGTAGGCATTCAAGCATACGGTTCACCTGATGTAAAGTGGTTACCGTAACCTATGAACGCTAAGTAACAATCGCGCGATGCCACCTCTGCTGCTAACACAGCAACTCCTTATGAGCCTACTGGTGGCCTCACTGACACGCAGGAATACAACAACTCTCTAGGGAGTTATTATTTGGCTGCGATTTTCTGTGAGATGAAGGTACTTCCCCAGACCAGCTTTGATGCGCCTTACCTCTCTTAAAAACATCCAGACCAAGACAAACAGACATGTTCATGCACATAAATGTTTGTCACGGGAATCGAACCCACGAACGTACACTGCGCCACCGAGCTCTTCAAAATTTTGACATAGGAGATATTGATCCTTCAACGACGAAGGTCCTCCACCGTCTAAATCGTAAACATTCGAAATGCTCCAGCTCGCGCATGCTGAGTTATGATCTGTAAGCGGCTAATATTAATATTTGTTCCAGGCTGCGCTCATAATGCAAGTATTGCAGCTCTCCGATGATCAGATAGCGCTGTTGCCACCTGAACAGCGCGCCAGTATCCTGATGCTGAAGGAGCAAATCGCCAAGAGTACACAGCAACGTTAGAATAAAATTAACGTTATAACTACTGTTATTTGTGTAAGACGATGAAACATGCAGATGTCAGTAAACAGAATAAACATGATGATATGTACAATGTTTTTTAATATAAATTGCCGTAATTCTAATTCCTAGTTAATTATAATCTTGTTTTCTAATCCATTAAGAGTAACTGGGTCAGCCACCTAACCCTAAGGATTGGGTTAAGATAAGTGATTTTGAAGTCGAACGACTACAGTCAGACCTCTACAAGCAGAGGGAAGACCACACCTTTCTCGGACGTGCGGGTTTCCTCACGATGTTTTCCATCACCAAACTACATTGCTTTAATTGACATACTTGAACAGGTGCAGCTAAGTGCAGCTTTACACTTTTGACCTTCACGAAAGGCTGGTATTTCTTATGCCTTTCGTGATAAGAGTTACAGTCGCACTTTGAGTGTTAAGCGTGATCTGCTCTTAACTGTACTATCCCTTTTTTTATTACGACTAATGTGCATACCTGATGGTATACAGACATCGTAGCCTACGGACATTCGCAACACTAGAGGTGTCACTCATGTGTTGCCAAGACTAAAAATCTCTTCACCTTCTTCTTGTAGAACACCATCCAATGGGAAAACCTCGGCTGGGAGTTCATTCCACAACTTGAGCGTTCTTGGAAGAAAATTTCTCTGGTTACGCGACCGTTGCGGTTAGCGGTTGCAGGTAAAGTCCCCGCCGTCGGCGAAAGGTGCAATTGTAATAAAAGCTGTCGACATCATATCGAACAATTTAAAATACAACCCCTTGTACAATGGGTAGAACACACAAAGAGAGGGAAAATCTCTCCCTTAAACTTAAGGGTTCAATACCGACTGTAAGTTAAGGATTGTGGACAATTCTCACAGTTCTCTGAACCGAACTCTTTTAGACGCCAGCCTGACTTTGTCCTCCTGGTAATTTCGATTTTAAACCTCACCGGAGATCTGGTCGCCAAGCATCCTAATACGTTTGGTGACGGTAACAGGTGTGTTCTGGAATTTAGGAACCACAGCAAATGGAGTTTTCTTAGAGGTGAACGCGCAAACTTGTGTCTTCATGGGGTTGAATTCGACCAAGTTATATATAAGTCTCAAGACAGACCGCACTTGGAGTACCTACTGCAGTCACCTGGATACTAGCTTGGACCATGTGATTCGATGCAGAGACGAGCTGTGAGAATTGTCGACAATCCTGAGCTTACACACGGAGAGATTTTGCCTCCCTTTGCGTGTGTTCTACCGATTGTACAACGGGTAGTGTTCTGAAGAATTGATTTGGCGAAGATGCTGATTTTGATATGGAGCTACTACTGTCGATGGACGCAAGTTTTATACAATTAACGCTTCATGTATGTATTCCCCGTTTCAGACTGTCAGACCGCCACAATCCAGAGGAACAACCTTTCTTAGGTTAATCACACGCGTATCGAAATATAATTGCTTTGACGTGTGGGTTTCCTCACGATGTTTTCCTTCACCGGCGAGCAAGTGATAATTATACATAAATCCGAAAACACATATTTAGTGATAAATAAATATTGTCGGACAAATTACACAGCGCCATCTAGCCCCAAAGTAAGCGAAGCTTGTGTTACGGGTACTAGACAACTGATAAACATACGTAAATACATTTTTTTTTGTAAATACATACTTATTATACACAGAAAATACCCAGACCAAGACAAACAGACATGTTCATGCACACAAATGTTTGTACTTTGTGGGAATCGAACCCACGAGCGTTGGTGTCAAAGTAGCGCGTTTCACCACTGCGCCACCGAGCTCTATAATAAATATTAAATTATATAATAAATATTATCCCGTGTTAATTCAAATCGGTGGTCCTTTGAAGTGTATAATCTTGTGCGATCGAATGGTGATAACGCCTAGATAAGTTTATTTTGGTTATTTGCTCTGAAAATTTAAAAGGTTAATTTCTGTAAGTATTAATTGTATTTCAAATGTCTTACTTCACCATACGGCAAAATTTAAATTCAATTTGTTATACCTGATTATATAAAGTTTTATGTCGCTCAATTAGTTAACTTGAACGTAGTTTAGAAGTCTCCAAACAAGTAAAAGAATACGCGTCTTCAGCGTATTTAATATTTATGAAAGATGAAATTTTTTGGAGCCTCTGAATATTTATTCATTATTTTGCTAGTGTGTCTCTTATCAAATATTAACCATACTAGATATACCTAGAGCTTCAATGTAATTCATTTATATTCCGATAAGATAATGATGATATTTCTTTAAAGCTACAACATATACATACTGTCGTTGTGCCTCCTTTTTCATATCAGAATGCCTTTGTTGACCTGCAACCAATGTTAAGTGGAATGCTTTGATCTAGAAGCTTTTTTATATATATATATGGTGGCAAATAAATGTACGATCTACTTGATATTAATCTGTTACCGTAGCCTATGGATATTTGCAACACCATGGGAGTTATTCGTGCCCTTTAAAACTGTTGACGCCTTTTTTATGAGCCTCATGCTCTAGTCGCCGAGCAAAACTTCGAGAAGGCCTTCAAATCACAACTTAAGATTTTTCTCGGAAGAAAACTTCCATGAGGCTTCTATTCTGCTCTGGACAAGCCGGCCATGAGCGGAGTGGTTGTAGAAAGAAGCTGTTGGTGTCATATCGAACAACTCCTCGAAACACCGCCTATTCTATAATCAATGGAACGATATTGTGAGCAATCTTTCCTAAACTCAAGGTCTCAATACTGTGCATTAGCTAAGGATCGTCGACAATTCTCACAGCTCGCCCCTGAACCGAATCACTAGGTGACTACTACACATATCATTAAGGCGACACCTCGATCGTGAAGCTTTAAAATGGCTCCGCCCAATCACCCCGCGCCCCTCAATTGACACTCGACGCTCGATTTGTAAAATTTGAAATTAGCGCCTAATAGGTAACCTGGGTTCAACGTATAGTCAATGCAAACGAACAGAAAAGCTACGGAGTCGCGTCACACTTAAATAAAATTTATAATATCAATATTTAATAAAAATTATTGATTTAATTATTATTTAGCTTTATACATACTGAACCAAACATATTTATTTAAGCTAGACGGAAAACAATAGTAATAATAGTAATAAAAAACTACAGAAACGTATTCACTTTTAAAAGTTTATTGAAAGAGAAATCAATGACATCGTTTTATGTTTATATCTCTACAAGTTAACATGTCTTGGTATCTATGTTGTTCTTACTTAGGTCTCGTCCAGTGGCGCCCTCATTGAATAAAAAATCATATTATAGCATAGAAGATAAACATTATGAAATCTTATGTTGCATTTATTACGAAGATAGTAAAGTATTTTTACGTCATTAAACCAACACTCAAAATATTCCACTATCGTTGTTATAAGCAAAAGTGCTAAAAGAGGCCGTTTTTTGGCAATTATGCCTATAACAACGAAAGCAAAACATTTCAATTGTTGGTTTAATGACGTAAAAGTACGTTATTGTATTTGTAACATACGCAACACAGGACTTTATAATGTTTATCTTCCACGCTATGATACGATATTTTATTCCTTGAGGCGCCACTGGACGGCATGTATCCCCCTTAAGAAGAATGAAACACCAGCTACATAATACAACATTGTTTATCGAGAGGCTAAAGCGGGCCATTTGTTGATTCGGACACATATGTTTAGTTAGCAGATACACCATCTAAACTGCAAACACTGGTCTCAGCGATGAAAGACGACTGTATGGAGAAAGGCTTACTACTGAATGCGAAGAAAACAAAGATAATGGTACTTGAAAGAGAAGAATCCAGAACTAATGTAAGGATTACGATTGATGATGAAGTGTTGGAACAAGTGGATGAGTTTGTATATCTTGGATGCGCTTTCAGCAGGGATGGAAGGTACACCGCAGATGTGGAAAGACGAGTGAGTGCTGGGAATAGTGTGAATGGAGCGTTGGGAAAACTTCTTGGCAGTAAAATCCTGAGCCAGAAGGCACAACTCGCTATACACAATGCAGTGTTGGTCCCAACGCTAACTTATGGAAGCGAGAGTTGGGTATGGCAGAAAGAGCATGAAAGTAGAATAAACGCGGTTGAAATGCGAGCGCTGCGCAAAATTTGTGGCGTAAGGCTTGTAGACCGTATTCGCAATGATGATGTTAGAAATAGAGTTGGTCTGAAAGAGAGCGTCGGTGTTAAAATAAGAAGAGGCATGCTCCGATGGTTCGGGCATGTAGAAAGAATGCAAGATGAAAGAATGACGAAGCAGATATACAATGCAAAAGTGGAAGGATGTAGGAGCCGGGGAAGGCCAAGACTTACCTACCATGACCAAATTGGTCATGTTCTATCAGAAGGTGATGTCAGGAGCCCTAGAAACCGGCGTGTGTGCATGAGAAGAGCAATAAATGTTAAAGAAGCGAGTGAGATATGTAAGGATCGAGTCACGTGGCGCTCGGTTCTCTCTGCCTACCCCGCAAGGGATTTGGCTTGAAGTTATAGATGTTCAAGTGTCATAATGGCTGATAGCGCCGAGTAAACACAGGATTTTTTATTTCGAATAAATAAGAGAAATAACATTATCAGATTGAATTAGATTGAAATTGAAATAGAAAATTGGAATTTTTTTGCAACTCCCTCCTGGTGAAGATTCACAAGTTATTTTACACAGTTAGGTATAGCTCTGGTAGGGATCCTAGCTTTTTCCCTAAATATAATACACTCTCGAATGACTAGGTATGCGCTTTCACTAACAGTCAATTTAACTTCGCGAATTTTATAAAAAAGTACAGGAAGAACTTGACGGTTAGACGGTAATTTTGCGCCTATTATTTGATAATTTACGTCTCCAACTAAGAAAATACTTGATTTATTGCTTCTCAATTCCACTGCCATCTTATAAAAGTTAAAACATTACGTATTAATCACGAGAATAACTGACATTCAAAATTAATAGACGGTTAGGTAATTATGACGAAGTTAACGATGCTCTCTCTAAAGTTATTCATTGGTTTAGTGTTAATAATCTGCTTTTAAATGATAAAATGACTAAAGTAATTAAGTTCTCAACACCTAATGCAAGGCAGGTGGCTACCAATGTACATGTTAATGGAACTAATTTAGCCTCTGTGGAGACAACTGTGTTCTTGGGTATAACAATTGACTCCAGACTACAAAGGGGCCCACAAATTGAAAAATTATCAGGAAAACTAAGTTCTGCAGCCTATGCAGTGAAACCTATTAGACGGCTCACTGATATTGATACGGCTAGAATAGTTTATTTCAGCTACTTTCATAGTATTATGTCATATGGAATTCTTCTTTGGGGTAACTCCGCGGATATAAACACCATCTTTTTATTGCAAAAGAGAGCCATAAGAGCTATCTACAAACTTGGTCCCCGGGAGAGCCTTAGAGAAAAATTCAAAGAAATAAATATTTTAACAGTCGCATCGCAATATATCTATGAAAATCTTTTGTATGTCCATAAAAACATAGACTCATTTTGTAAAAAGAGTGATACTCATAGCATAAATACTAGATATAAGCATAATCTTGTGTTATATGCAAGCCGTCTCCACAAAACAAGTAATTCTTTTATGGGGCAATGTATACGGTTCTATAACAAACTTCCCAGCAATATAAGAGAATTGTCAATAAACAAATTTAAAACTACTATTAAAGCCAAATTGTGTAGCAGGGCATATTATAAAGTATCTGACTATATTAATGATAAAAATGCCTGGGAGTGAGTCGATCCAATTATAATGTAATTAACAAAATATGTAAATTTGTTTGGATACCAAAAGAGGGATGCCTGAGTTTTTTGGCAGTATTTTTATCAGTGCTCACCTAGTCATAAACTGCACGGTAGGGAAAAAAATTGTGACGATTCCAAACAAATGTAGCCATTTTTACGGAATAAAAAGATTTTGACTTTGACTTTGAACAAATGAATACCGCGAGTACGCGCGGCACTGCCGCGCAACTTGTATGAACATGTTTCGATGTAATTCGGCACGGATTATCGTAATCCAAATAAGTTAAAAATTAATTTCCGATTGTTTTAAAAGCAAATGAACAAAACTAAGACCTATGCGTTAGAAAATAAAAACTTTGAAAAATAAGGGACACCCTAATATACATATATACAAATAGATTCTATAATCTATTCATATTTAAAAAAAACATGTGACAAATGATTTTCTTGCTGTTTCATAACTTTAACTTTTGTATACTGACATTTATTGTATTTTACTTATGTATACTCTGTGTTTTGTATTGTTGTACGTTTCCTTGTTATTTACTAAACTCTCAAGAAGAAAGAACCAGGACCATCTCTGATGTTGCGAAATAAATCTAATCCGTACAATAGTTCAATACTAACCAAAATGTATAGAATAGATGAGTTTTTTGTGATTTCAGTGTTGGTTCATTTTCTTTAAAAACTATCAAAATACACTATTTTACTAGTAATTATTTTAATACAAAAAAAAATAAACCTCCACTGGTTTTCTATCTTCTGATAGCGCGAACCGCATTGGATAAATTTCCAACGTAAACTAACCTTCACCTACGTACAATGTCTAAGTCGGAGTTCGGTGAGCTTATAATGGTTACTATGAGTTTGTCGTCCCGTATGACACTTACGTTAAAGTAGCATATAAATCGAGTAGTGATTCTTCTGGTGGAATATGTTTATTTAGTAAGTTTCTCCTAAAAAACAAAACAGCAAAAATATTCTATTTTATAAGTTTTTATTTTAATACAAAGAAATAAAGAGTCTCCACTGGTTGCTATGTGCTGAGAGCGCGAACCGTATTGGTATAAATTTCCAACGTAACCTGACCTCCACCGACGTACAACTTCTAAGTCGGAGTTCGGTCAGATTATAATAGATAAAATAGGAGTTTGACATCCTTTATAGGTACACGGTCAGCCTGTGGATAATGTATACCAATTATCAAATGTTATTGTTTATTCCTGCAAAAAATAACTCTTATTTAATGCAGTTTTATATAGAGTTATTAAGTAAGCAGAATTAAAAAATAGTTTGAAGAGGAATTACATAGCTTGGGCCAACCATACCTAGGAACTGTTCTAAAAACTAGAAATATGTCTACACAATGTTACTATAATATGTTTAATGAATATAATAATTAAAAAAAAAAAAATACCTTGTCTTGTTCGCCTCCGCCATTCTACGAACATTTTCTTTGTATTTTTATTCTATATATTTTCTTTTTAGTGTTCCCCATTATTACAACAGTATAATAAATATATATAAACCTATAATATTATTTACTACTAATATCTAATAATAATACACTTACGCTAAATACTATAATATTGAATATTTACAACTATTAATTATAAAAACTTCGGTGTCGCGATGATAATGGAGCGAGCTCGAGCAGACAGTCGACATAGGTCTTAACTCGAAGCGGGCTGCAGCCGGACTGGCCCATGTAGTAAGTCAACGCGTTTATAATCCTCATTACCGCACAATAAGGTCGAAAACACGTAGCACCCAAGACGAATGTGATCGATTAGAAATTGTCAGAAACTTAAAATATTTTAAAAAAATTTTATGTTTCACTTATCAAAATATGCAGCAACCATATTATAAACATAGATATTACTAATAGATTTAAGTAATTTTGAAGCGTATAAACAGAACAACTTCGTTGTAATTTCAAAAATAATGAATTTCAGGAGGTGTTTTCGAAAGTAATTATTATCGAATCAATTTTACACAATCGCGTATTTGAGCAAGCAAATTCAAGATAAAGAAATGAAGTTATTTATATTAAAATCTTAGATCCGTCAGTTTAGTAATTAGCCTATATTATTCGATGAAAGTTGGTCTAATTTTTCGATGTGTCGCCTTAATTGACATATAATTCGCATACAGCAGAAATAGCGTCGGGCACAGCACAGAGCCTTGCGGAATGACAGCACTGATATTCAAACTTTTCTGTTTATACTAATATTAAGGTAGTCTATAATAGGCTGCCCGAACGCTAGTAACTTCAATATAAGGCTCCGATGTACTCTTTACTTTTTTTTTTAAACATCGCCAGGAGACATACAAGCTTACAGCCCACCTGATGTAAAGTTGTTATCGTAACCTATGAACGCTTGCAGTATATGAAGTATCGCTCGGGCGTTACCTTCCCCTCTGCTAACATAGCTCACTCACTCGCAGAAATATAACAATACACCAGGGAGTTGTTATTTGGTGGTGGTTTTATGTGACGTGGAAGTATGTCCTGAATCGGGCTATGCCTTATATACCTGTCCTTGCTTTAACGACTAATCTATCGAAGAAAACCGCCCCACGTCTTAGAAATACGAGAAAATTGAGACGGCTGATCCCATTCAAGACACGCTGCGGTTAACAGTTGTTAACTTGCGTGTCCGATTAGGCTAACATGTGGATTGACGCCATCATGCGCCTTAAAACTTCGATAACAACTTGTATAGAAAACCGATGCCAGATCCGTTCGAACGCCTTCGCCAAATCTAGGCTCTAGACAGCCAATGCCTCATACTGACTCTCAATCGCAATTTGCGTTAGAACATCAGCAACAGAACGTTCCGACAGACACCTTGTTTTCAACAGTAAGTGGAGGATTATCGTATACAACGTTATTGACGATAATCTAATGAACCCACTTTCAACAAACAACATCGTCGCCTATTATTCCTTCAAACTTCTTCAAAACAATTCATATAGCTAATCTGGCCATAAATACTGTTACATAGAAACTTTTCTTTTTTTCAACTTTATGATTATTTTGAATTTGGAACGCGTTTATTATGTTATAAACTTCTTTAAATTTCTCGCCGTTTTACATATTTCTTTCGTGTTTATTATCAAATTATAATATGGAACGGGATGTTAAAGAAAATAGGATTGCAATGATTGCCTTGCACAAAGTGGGTATGGAGCCGTCGGTCATATTCAAGACACTTCAAATGCTTGGTATCAGCCGTATGTTCGTATATTGTGCTATCAACAGATATACCAACACTTCCTCTGTTGAAGACCATAAAAGATCGGGGCGACCGCGTCCTGTTAGAACTATAAAGGTTGTTAAAACCAGAGTTCACCGGAACCCCATTAGGAAACAAAAAATCTTAGCGCGCGAAATGAAGGATTCGCAAGGATTCTGTCGCGTATAATAAAACAAGACAAGAAGCTTGGCACTTATCGTCGATATACAGGATATGCCCTAAATCAATCCCTACAATTGAAGAGAGTGTATGTATGTATATCTTCACGCCAGGTCCCTTGCGGGGTAGGCAGAGAGAACCGAGCGCCATAAGACGCGGTCTTTACACACTTCACTCGCTTCTTTCACATTCATAGCTCTTTTCATGCTCGCCGGTTCCTAAGGCTCCTGACATCACCTTCTGATAAAACACGACCAATTTGGTCATGGTAGGTTAGTCTTGGTCTTCTTCGGCTCCTACATCCTTCCACTTTCGCATTGTATATCTGTCTCGTCATTCTTTCATCTTGCATTCTTTCTACATATCCGAACCAACGGAGCATACCCTTTCTTATCTTAACACCAACACTCTCTTTCAGTCCAACTCTCTTTCGTACGTCATCATTTTGAAAGCGATCAGCAAGTGTTATGCCACAATTTTTCGCAGTGCTCGCATCTCGACCGCATTTATTCTACTTTCATGCTCTCTCTGCCATACCCAACTCTCACCTCCATAAGTTAGTGTTGGGATTAACACCGCGTTGTGTACAGCGAGCTGTGCGTTCTGGCTTAGATTTCGGCTGCCAAACAGTTTACCCAACGCTCCATTCACGCTATTCCCTGCACTCACTCGTCTCTCCACATCAGCGGTGTACCTTTCATCGCTGCTACATGCACTTCCGAGATATACAAACTCATCCACTTGTTCCAACACTACATCATCAACCGTAATCCTAGTGTACGTTCTGGTTGTCTTTCTTTCAAATACTTCGCATTCAATTGTAAGCCTTTCTTCATACAATCGTCTTTCATTGTTGTGGCTAGTGTTTGCAGTTCGGATGATAATTCTGCTATCAATACCGCGTCATCTACATAAAGCAGGCAGTTAACCACTGAGCCACCCATTCGCACTCCCACATTCATATTTCTCATTCTCTGAAGACAACTGTCCAGATACAGGATGAATATCCGAGCCGACAGCACGCATCCCTGTCTGACACCAATATTGGTATCAAACCAGGGCGATAAGCTGCCGAGAGGGCAGCTTATCGCCCTGGTGCAATCCATCGATGAGGATTGCACACATGCTGTGCAATCCTCATAGATGGATTGCACGGCATGGAGCAGGTCACCGTCAATCCCATATCTGGGCAAGATGTTCCAGAGATTCTTTCGTACGACCCTATCAAATGCTTTTTCAAGGTCCACAAAACCGCAGAAAACCTCTGGTCCATAGCCATATGCTTCTCCACGATGTTGCGGAGTGAAAAAACTTGATCCATACAGCCTCTGCCGCTACGAAATCCCCCCTGTGCTTCCCCAAGCATTCCGTCAGATTTCACCCTCATTCTCCTTTCAATGATTTATCCATACACTTTAGCTGATCAAGCTGATCAAACTGATGGCCCTATACTTGACACAGTCCATACGTAAACCCTTGCCTTTATACAAGGACACGATGACTGCGCGTTTCCAATCTCCGGTTTTCCAGCATAATTTGCTCAATAACCAGAAGGCGTCCCTAACGTAGGTGCCACCCAGTTTGATAATCTCAGCTGTAACCATATCGATTCCCGCTGATTTTCCATTTTTTAAACTTCGTATCGACCATTCAATCTCATCCATGCTAATGTCTTCATGGTACGCTGGCACTGCCGAATCAGTCACATACTCATTCACAGTGCCAGCGCCCTGTACATAATCATACATTTCTCTAAAATATTCGCCCACCGCCCGTTCTAACACTTCCTGAGTGTTAGCAAGAATGCTTAGACCATTCAACAAATCTCTGCAAGAATGCCACCAGCTTTACATTTTATCTTATCTCTCGAATCACTCTCGAAATCATACTACACTTGTATAAATTAAAAGAGGTACCTAATACTAACAATGGAAAGTAAGGTACATGCGATACTTTAAATTAATATTGAAATACAGTTAGCTGGCAGCTCATTGTACATTTTTAAGTAAATCTAGCTAACCGCGTTTTTACGCACGCTACAGATATCAGATACTTGGTAGGTATAGTTAAATATTTTGCAACTGAACACTTTGAACATTAGTTATTTATAGTGTGAGGTTTGAAGAAGTTTTGATAAAATATTTCGAAGAAGATTGAGAAAGTCTTTCTGAGAAGGCACCTTAACTGAAGATTATTTATGTTATTATGTAATTAGTTTTGTTAAATAGAAGAACGTGACGCCGTTATCAGTGTCACAACAGATTAGGGTGGGTCAAATCAATTTATACATTTTTATCGTGTACGTGATGCTATTATCATCAATCGTCCTCGACGTGACTGATCTTTACATTTTGGATATTTTTATATGTAGGTACTATTAAATACACATTTTGTTTTTCCTACTAAACTAGACACAAAAGAGGCGTAGGTCTCAATTGGCCATGACATTAAATTATTAGTTATTTCCCTGCGCCCCCAATTGGTTTAATAAGACTTCTGTCTATCTACATCTTCACGCCAAGTCCCTTGCGGGGTGGGCAGAGAGGACAATAATTATAAGACTTAATGATCAAAAACAATATATTTTATTATAAAACAAATGTATATCCTCGTTAAGGCGAAGCGGGTATTACAGACCCTATAGGAAAACGTATTTACGACGATTGTGATTCCAGTGTGCGAGGGTGAATTTCCTGCCGACGGTGAGGTATGGTTATAGGGCAGGTTTGGGCATCATAACAACAGCTCTTGAGAATACTAAGCTTAGAGGAGTCGAAAATTCTAACAGCTTTTTTCTGAACAGAATCACAAGATCCTAGCTAGTATGCAGGCGCTCCAGCTCAAAGATGACTAGGTACTTTATGTGTCTGACTTGGGACTTATGTAGCTTAAGTTTTTGTCCCGAGCCACTGCGATCTGTTGAACTTGGTACAAGTTTCTTGAACGTCAGCTTGACCGTCTCCTCCGTTACTTCGGAACTGAACTATAGCTATAGTTCTCGACACATGAATGCCAATACTCTTAGCGATGACAATAGTTGTTTTCCTTTAGCACAGCAAGTGGTGTTTTCATGGCGATGAACGCGTTAACTTGTGTAATGAAATGACGTGGTTGAATTGTTAATCACTCTCGGCTCTCGGCTCTCGGCTGGACACTTTATGCGAAGTACCCACAGTTTCCAACAGAAATAGAAAGCGGCTTCCTACCGCAAGCGAATGTGGAATGTTAGCACAGTGTATGTAAAAAGTGACCCTAGTGATGTCTTCCGCATTGCAATGAGTGCCACCTGTCAGGTGGCGGGCAGCAGAAGTAGCGTCTGAGAAAGCACAGAGCCATTGATAACTACGTTTATGCATTTGCTGGAAACGAATTGGAAACCCATTTGCACCTATGGCTGTACGATGGCAACTTCGATGGGACAATACAATGCCAAATCCAATGGAACGCTATCGGTATATTTGTCCGATGTCTGTCAATCGCCAAAACCTGACAGTGTGTAGGATACATTGTGTTGTGTAAGATCGCCAGTTGAACGACCGTGGTGAAAGCGGCATTGACGATCGCAGATCAAGTAATGATTTTCATGGTATGACGGGAACTGCGTGTTTACCAACGCGTGCAATAAATACGTTAGGGTCGGCAACGTATGTTAGGTTCGGCAACGTACGTTAGGTTCGGCAACGAACGAGTGACCCCTGTTGCGAATTCTAATTGATTGCTACGATCAAAAAAACCGTACGCTCTTCCAGCCTTTCTTGCATTGAGCCGCCTCAGCACTGGCGGTTGTTTACGGCACGGGTATAGATTTTTTCTGCCAATTGCTGCCAATTGCGAGCCCACGTTGTGCAATATGCACAACGTGGGCTCGCAATTGGTGCATCCTTACTTGCCTACAGCGCAGAACCTCTCTTAGGGCAATGAGATTTATTTACTTATATATAATCTTATTATGAGTTCCTCATGATAGCAGACCAACCCAGCGCCATTTGCGTATTCAATTCATTCGGCGTAAAAGTATTCCCGACTTTTCAGTCGACATTTTGGAGTTATGTGTCCAAAAAGAAAGGTAGAAATTTATCTACCTATTCCAAACACTGTCACCTGAACGTAGAAAACTCTGTCTCACCAGACAGAGTTTTCTGCTGGTGATTTAGGTTCTGTATATTTTGGTAGTCAGACATTGCAGTCCGGATTGCAAACATAAGCTTTTGTATTAAGACTGTAAGATAAACGTTCCATCTAACATCCTGTATGAAGCTTTTTCAATGTATTTTGGGTAGAGGTAGCGTTCGCCCATTCACCTTTGATCACACGCGCAGGTGCAATGCAGACTTTAGGTTTTAAATGTTCGGTTTCAGTCAAAGAAATTCCAACTACCAAATCAGATGTGATATATATTTGCACGTAGCCCGAAGTAGTGACTTAGATTTGAAAAAAGCTGCTACTCTGTGTAGTGTTCGTATGTTTGTTAAACTGATAATGCATTATATTTGACACGTTTTCCAAATAGATGTTATATTAATGGTAGGTACATAATTAAAACCACTATTTGTGCTGCGACGATATTGTAGCTAAAATTTAAAATCAAGTTTGTTTACGTAAGGAAAACAAAATACAGCGTTCAGTTAAGAATGTTTGTGCTGATCTTACGTATTCATCCAATATATCTTACCAGTAATCGTGCAAGGCTAAACGTACTACGGGAGGCTAAAACATCCCAATTTTAGTGAAGTGATTGAGTGTATCGGTACGCATATATCACTCTCTAGCAACCTTTCTTTGTAATGGTTAGGCAATGAAGTGGCTCATCTTTATCCGTTAAAATCAGCATTTCTTCCACTTATGCATCTGTTACTTAGCGGTCGAGACTGCAAAATAATAGGTAAAGCGCAGGGATATTTAATTGCCAGCCCCCTCAGTTTCCTTAACATAATGTTAGCTGGCATGGGCTTTAACGCCTGGGCAAGACTTAAGACAGGTTACATTTAAGAGAGGTCACATTTAGGACAGGTGGGCGAATCACTCTCTGAAGGTTTATTGTGTTCCTGCGACTGCGTGGAATTACCAGTAACCTCCTAAGGAGTTGCTTTGTTAACAGCAAGTTGCAAGTGTTCATAATCACTACATATCAGGTTCTTTCACGGTAACAATTTACATCAGGTAGGCCTCCCCTCCCGACGTTGTTAAAAAAAGTTGATATTTAATTACAAGTCCGACTGACATTATAGAAAACCGAGGTGGAATAACTCCTTGTGTCGTTCAGTTTCTTCACTTTTAAGCTAAAATCTGGGTAACACATAAATATTTTAGAACATAGAGGTATTCAACGTCAAAATTGACAGGGGCGGGAAAAGAGGGAAAGCGGCAGCGATCCGGCAATTTTTTTGTAACATTCGTGTTGCATGCAAGCTGTGTCACAAAAATCTGGTGTGATCCGGCGCGGTGCGATCGCTTTTTGTGGGACTCGTTGCAAAAATCCCGTCCTGGATTGCTGCCGCTTTCCCGCCCTTGTGGGTTTTAAAGATTGTTTGACGATATCAACAAAACTGTGCTAGTTAGCAACACCGTATATTTTACTGTAATATTTTCAAAATCTTTATGATTATGTACATATTTTTCGGTGTATAATCTTCGAAGGTAGGCTAGGGAAATGGTATTTGTGACATACAAACGGGCAAACAGACACGCGCTATATGGGTTCCTGTTTGTCTGTTGTGTGTGTATCATGTATATGTGTGACAGCATCACATGAGGCGAGTATGCTTATTAGCTACTCAAATAACGAGGCATAGATACTTTGTTATATAGGTGTAAAGTGTGGTTGTTTCTTTTCTTTTTACGCCATAACAGATTGATAATAATGGACATTAGAACAGAAGTAGTTTTTTAAGGATGGAAAAGTGCAATAGGTTTCGACGAGCTCGGTGGCCCAGTCGGGAATGACGCGACTTTGACACCAACGCTCGTGGGTTCGATTCCCACACAAGGCAAACATTTGTGTGCATGAACATGTCTGTTTGTATTGGTCTGGATGTTTTAAGAGAGGTAGGGCGCATCAAAGCAGCCCTTCTGGGGAAGTACCTCCACGTCACAGAAAACCGCAGCCAAATAACAACTCACTAGAGGGTTATTGTGTTCCTGCGTGTGAGTGAGGTCACCAGTAAGCTACTAAGCTCTTCAGCAGTTGCTGTGTAAGCAGCAGAGGAGGCATCGCGCTAGTGATACTTAATATATCGCAAGCGTTAATAGGCTACTGTACCCGCTTTACATCAGGTGGGCCGTATGCTTGTATGCCTCCCGACGTAGTATAAAAAAACTAAAGTCCCCTAACATAATGACAGATACATTTTTCCAAATTTCAAGTCTGTAGATGCTTAGATAGTATAATATTCGATAAACGTTGGTTGGTGGTAAAAATTGTTGTGGAAAGTTACACATGTTTGAACAATATAGGTAAGCATACAGGATATTTATCTAAGTAAGTAGGATATTGATATTACAAATTGTATGTCAGTGTTTATGCGTGAGAGATTATTTTTAGAGCCAAAGGCAAACTCGACTGCGCATAGTGCATACCTCCGATTAGCAACGGTGGCCTTACAGATGAGAGCAATATTGTTAGTTCAATTTTCGGGGTGTAAGTAGATTGCTATGTTTTTTAGAGACTATAACAAAAAGTCAAAGTCAAAATCTTTTTATTCCGTAAAAATGGCTACATTTGTTTGGAATCGTCACAATTTTTTTCCCTACCGTGCAGTTCATGACTAGGTGAGCACTGATAAAAATACTGCCAAAAAACTCAGGCATCCCTCTTTTGGTATCCAAACAAATTTACATAATTTATTAATTACATTATAATTGGATCGACTCAATCCCAGGCATTTTTATCATTAATATAGTCAGATACTTTATCATATGCCCTACTACACAATTTGGCTTTAATAGTAGTTTTAAACTTGTTTATTGACAATTCTCTTATATTGCTGGGAAGTTTGTTATAGAACCGTATACATTATACAAAGAAAACCACCAATAAACCATTAGAATTGAGAATCTCTTCTAACAAGAAGAGGTTCACATATGCTAATGCTTCAGAAATAGAAATTTTCAAGCTGTATCTCTTGCACTTGGCAACCCCGTTTTAGAAGCAGGAATCCAACTCGTAACCTTTCTTTGATTGTTTTTTAATCAAAAGTTGTTAGTATACTTGTATATGATTCAACACGATGTTGTTGAATGTTCTAACCATCTATTCCGTGGTTCTAACGACGTGTTCTGCTGCCAAGTACGTCATACGTATCCACCCAATAATAATAACCCTACTTTCTTGGCAAGTTCTTATCGAATTTTATGTAGGTACTAGAAATACTATGTGATACAAGTGTTTAACATTAGCATCTCAGCTGACGGACACGGTGAGTTATTTAAAATGCTGCCACATACATGTCTAAAACCGATTTCGAAATGTCATTTGATAATAATCTTAAAGGCCAGACATTATGGGTGAATCTTCTCTGCAAGAAAAACTACAAGTCATGTAATCGAGTGAAGTAAGTAAGGAATAGAATTGTTTTGGTCTGAAATTGGTGTCAGACGATAGTAGTGCTTGTTATTAATTAAAACGTAGACACCGGTTTCGGGTAAGGATATCGCCTCCCCTCCTAGTGATCTAGACCTTCGCCCTCCAGCCAGTCATTGTTCAATGTTAAAGAAAGATGTGATGCCATTCATGCCATTATTGTACGGTTCGCGTTGTGAAACAGCCGTATAGACGTCCGAGCGTTTATTTTGTGTACTTCTGTCGATAAATACAGACTTTATTATATTTTGCCAAAAGTTGCCGCGAGGTATGTACAAGTGTTTATATTTATCCATTGACATATAGGCATATTTATTATAGTTAAGCTTTGTTACAAAACTTTTAGTACTTTTGGCAAATATTTAAAAAGTCGTTAGTAGAACTCGATTTAATTGATGTTTACATTTTTGTAAAATTGTCTTGAGGTATGTTGTTGTATCTAACAAAAAGTTTTATATATACTTAAACGGGTAGTAGGTATTTTAGTATTTTTATTGTATCTATAATAAAGTAGGTGTTTGAAGTTTGGGTAAGTACGGGATAGTGGATTAGCTGATTACTGAATTAGGAGAATTGGGAAAGTATTCCTAGACGTGTACTTATTTAATAAATATATATTGAATATGAAATTGTGTTAACACAATAATAAGGTACAAATGCAAAAAACAAATAATTAATTTTAAAATTGTATTAAGTTCATTGGAATTATGTTCAATTGAAAGCTTTAATTTTTCACCAAGTCTCACCTGCCGTAAAAAAATTGGTCGTGTTTTATCAGAAGATGATGTCAAGTGCCCTAGGCACCGGCGAGGGTGCATGAAAAGAGCTATGCATGTTAAAGAAGCGATCGAGGTATGTAAGGACCGCGTCTCCCATGCCGCAACGGACCTGGCGTGAAGATATACATAATTATATACACAACGAGAAACTTACTTTTTGCCATTAATAAGTTAATTGAAGGTAGATAATACATACAGTAGTGGAAGCTATTGATTAACGTTTGGAAATAAATTAGCATTGCTAATAACATCTCAATTATCTTGTAATGCGTAAATTTAGGTATTAGGTACTTGTTAAATTTAATTTAGCTAATTACATTATTACAGTATAGTTTTTCACTTGCATATACATAAGATTTGTGTTAAGAGCAACACAGTAGGTACGGTAATTAGCGATTGCAACGTTCAAATTCAATTTCAACATCGTAATTTAAAGTAGCCCTTTATAATGCAAGGGATACTATGGACTAGACTCGGAAGGAATAAAATCTTACTACTACTTACGCTTAGTTTTGTAATTTCTTAGCAATTTGGTTTACTATATGCTACTATCACCAGTTAGTTCATGCGAATTCCAGATAGAGGGAACGGTACCTGCTGGTGCCAACGCTGTCGCTGCCATGGCTGCTCTAGTTATTTTAGCTCCGGTGGCTGTCGTCGCGTGAACTAACTTAATTATTATTTTTAGTTAAGTTTAGTTTTATATTAGTAAAGTCCCGAAAAATTACAGCTGAGTTGTATAACAACAATTTTTTATTTTTGCAGATTTTAAAAATGAAGATATTATTAACGATATGTTTCGGCTTGTGTCTGGTGGCGGTCCAAAGTTCAGCATCCAGGGCTAGGTATCGGTCAGGCTCCTATGACGATTGGCAGTACAGGGAATCTGCCAATGAGATAGACCGCAGAGCTGCCAGTTTCAACGCGGATGACCCACCTGACCACACCAAGTTGATCCCCATGGCAAGATATGTGCTGCACAATACTGGTATGTGGGATACGGCCATGTTGTTCTTATTTTTAAGGCTTTAAGTGGTCTATTATCATGTTTAGCCTTATAGTCAACGTTATCTATTTAGGTACAAGCATAGCGGTTCATATGGACCAGAGATCTTCAGTCATTCGTATCCAGTATTCCCCTTGTCTATCCCACATCAACCCTTACTCATCCCACTGCAGGGATACGGGTCTCCCTTCAACCGAAGGGATTTAGAGCATACTTCACCACGCTACTCAAATGCGGATTGGTGGTCAGTGTTTTCAAGGCCCCCGAGGGCCCCTGACTTAGCTTAACAACTGTCAACAACAGCCGGGACGTACAGCTTAACGTGCCGTCCGAATCACGGAGAAACTTGAGATAGTTAAACCCATCCATAGACAGGCTGCGGTTGACGTTGCTTAACCTGCGTTAACATTCCCTTTCATGACGGCATAACCCCTGGGGGTCGATATAGACTCCTTTGGCACATAAATAAAAGTACTAGGTAACGACCTAAATCGCTCGTATTAGAGGGGAGGCAATCGGCGGTATCGAAATTGAAAAATAATACAGAATTTCTTTATTTACAACTTGAAGACCACCTTTACCCACTTTTCTCCCAAAATATTTTTTTTTTGTTTTGGGTGTCTTTATATCGTTCATGAGATGCAGACTAAAACTTCCAAAGCCGTTCTGGAATACAACATATAGTTAGGTATATGTGGAATTACAAGCTATTGCAAACAGAATATGGTCTATAATAAATAAGTATTATTATTGTCGCTATGTTTCAACGTAGTGCATATTTCCACATTACGTTTCGTATACAAGCGAGGATATAAATTAGCTGCATAGTTACTATATCGACATATTTACCTACATTATACATTGCATAAAGTAGGTACTTGTTCCTTACCACGTTTAAATTTACATGAATACATTGATCATCCAAGACGGACAAAAAAATATAAAAGCTGGTTTATCTCTGCGTGAAATGATAAAAATTTGTTTATTTTGAACCCAAAGTGACATACCATTAAATGCTGCCAAGTCATAAATATTGGTCGTATTTGTTACTTAGGTATGCTTTCGTACTACACAAGGCGGCATTGTATTTGTCCCTGTTCATATGGCAGCAAAAGGAAGGCGCGACGAATTTTACAAAGTTTTCTGTTGATTATAGACTGGGCATCCATAGCAACGATATCAACACTCAAGGCCATCGAAGGATTCCCATTCTCGAACGTCAAGTCGATCGTGGACGGTTCTCTGGCCAACTCCACCGGTGTCCCTTATTTCTACATGTCGCCATTGGATTTCACTTCTAAGGATTTAACGGTAAGGGTGCTACAAATTGATAAAAAAATTAACGAGCTCGGTGGCGTAGTGGTAAATAACGATGTTTTGACACCACGGCTCGCGGTTGTTTGTTTGTCTTGGTCTGGATGTTTTTAAGAGAGATAGGGCGCATCATAGTACCCATCTGGGGAAGTATTTTCACCTCATAGAAAATCACAGCCAAATAACAACTCCCTGGAGGATTGTTGAATGAAACTTCTCTGGGCTTGAAGGAAGCCCGTGAGAAGTTGCTACGTCAGCGGGGTAGCTGTACGCATTTTATATTGCCTATAGAATGCGGTAACCACTTCATCACTCTCGACACCCCTGAGTCACTCACACTGGTGTTGAGTCGGCCGACTTTTTCTGACATTTCCGGGGTCCATCCAGGGAGTGGTGAGCCACCGCCTGCCGGGAGTATCAGATATGATAGTTATGATAGGTGTCCGTCCCTCTTATGTAATAGCCCAGTATCTACTAATAATCCCTCCAGATCTCATTTAAATAGTCCAATAATTTATGTCACATTTACAATAGGTCCAATTCCTGCGGAGAACTGCTCATGGATATATGGTTCCATAGATATTCCCAGAAACGGGTCACGGCACATTAATCTTTTTTAAAGGGCTTTGACGCTTTGGATCCATATCTCCGCGCTCGCCTATCCGGGGCCTACAAAAAATAATAATAGTATTTATGTTTTTAATTACTTATAGAAAAACAACCGCGCCACTGTTATGGTGACACTAGAACAAACAGATTTTTGCGAAAAGCAGAAAATGGACCCAGAAGATCCTCGCTGCACAAGGGTGATACTCTCTGGGAAAATGAAGAAGGTAACGTATTGTCAACATAGCCTTTAATTCCACATCCACAAGACCCAGTCCGATAAGTCTACTCTTCCCTTTGGATCTCAGATACGGGTCTGACTGCAATCAAAGGGGTTTAAAGCATACATAGGTTGGCGAAGGCTAGTGTTCTACTAATCAAAAATAGCCGGGCCGGGACGGATGGCTGAACGTGCCACCCGCTTGGAGCGACTTGAGATAAATAAATCAATCCACGGATATACCGTGGTTGATGTCGCTTAACTATCATTTTCGATTACCGAGACGCACGACAGCGTCATTGAGCTCTTCCACTTTGGTGTAGTATCGACTCAGGTGGAAAAGCATAAGAGAATACGTGGTTTTGGGCAGGCATGTACTATCGCTTGTACGATACGATAATAATGGTATTAAGTAATTATATTTATGTTATCTCTATATGAAAATCTACTGATTTATTGTTCGTAAAATATATTGGACTTATTGTAGATTGAATCTACAATTATCATGCGATGGGTGATGTATAAGCATACAAACTGATATGAAGCCAATACCATAATCCTATGAACACGCTGTTATTCCTGTTCCTTCGCAGTGATTCAAAAACTTTCTAGTATCCTCACTCATTCGCAGTAATATAATAACCCTCCAACCACTTGTTAAATTATTTGGTAATTTGTCGGTTTAAAATTATAAAAGGTTAATGTCTAGCGGCCAACGCTCAGTTACGCGACGCGTAATCAGATATGTTAATGGACATAAGTATTGACTTTTCATGTAATAGATACTACAACTTATATATATTAGAAATATATGTATGTATATAAGTTAAGTAATATATATATATATAAGATATATAAACTTTACAGGAGTAATATAATATTACCTACCCCGGCAAAGTAAGTTCGTATCGTTAAAGCCTATAGACATACATTCTGTGTACTAAGTATCGGGAATTTGTCAATAAAACAAAAAATACAAATTATTCATCTAAATTTATTTTATCGCCTTCAAAGTAGGCCCCATCGCTTGCAATACAACATCTCCACCGCTTCACCCAGTCTTCCATACATTTTTCATAGGCTATTTGCGGTATGGCCTTTAGCTCATTCAGCGAATTTTCTTTTATGGCTTCTATCGACTCAAAACGTTTTCCTCGAAGTGGTAATTTTAACTTGGGAAATAAAAAAAAGTCAGACGGAGCCATATCAGGTGAATACGGTGCTTGGTCGAGAACTTTTGTTGAATTTTTCGCTAAAAACTCTTTCACTATAATGGCTGTGTGTGATGGTGCATTATCATGGTGCAGCATCCATGAGTTGTGTTGCCACAAATCTGGACGTTTTCGGCGGATACTCTCACGCAAACGCTTCATGACGCCTAAATAATATTCTTTATTCACTGTTTCTCCCTCTGGAAGGAATTCGGAGTGAACCACACCACGGTAGTCAAAAAAAACTGTCAGCATCACCTTGATTTTGGAGCGACTTTGCCGCGGTTTTTTGGGTTTCGGCTCGTTTTCGAGACGCCATTCTGAAGACTGTTGGCTTGTTTGCATGTCGTACTCATAAACCCATGTCTCGTCGCCAGTTATTATACGTTTCATAAAGGTCGGATCCGTAGAAGCTCGGGAAACCATGTCTTCAGCGACATGCTTTCGCTGCGCTTTTTGAACAAAATTGAGCTCTTTTGGAACTAGTCGAGCGGCGACGCGTTTCATGCCTAAAATGTCAATGAGAATGTTGTGGACGGACTTAAAAGATATGTTCACCTCACTAGCCAACTCTCTCAGACTCATACGTCGATTTTCGAGCACTAGCTTCTTGATTCTGTCGATGTTTTCTCTGGTCGTAGCGGTTGAAGGTCTACCAGAACGAGGCAAGTCTACTACTACTTCTCGGCCTTCTTTAAAAGCCTTATACCATTCATAAGCCCTTGTTTTCGATATACACGATTCGCCGTAGGTATTTCGCAACATTTTTAGTGATTCACCACATGAAATATCATTTGAAACACAAAATTTAAGGCACACTCTTTGTTCAACAATATTTTCCATTGTAAAAATCGCCGAGGACTCAAAACTATGACCAACAAAAAGTGTAGTTTAAAACAAATTAAATGACAGATCCCGCTCAAATTTTGCGCGCTAAATCAGTACAGTGCTACCAACATGCAGTAAAAAAATTAGAACGACCTCTTTTACGCGGGTCTTTTTATTGACATATTCCCGATACTTTTTACACAGAGTAGTATACTCGTAGGTACATAGTACCTACAGTGTGTAATTTTAGTATTAGCAATAGATGAAAGGTTATCTTAGGTCAAGAGATAAAAATTCTCTATTTGCCATTGCGTCAAAAATAAATGAAAATTCGAATGACATTTATCCATTTCTCATGTTTTCATTTGTCACGTAATTATTTTCTAGTATTTCGGAAATGTTCATAGGTGAAGAAAAAAGGCCGAAAGAAACTTGTCAATTTGTCAATTGATATTATAATTCATTTATATATGTATAGTGATTAGTGTACAATCAGGCAGTACGCTTACCGTACGCTTTTCCATTTTGGTGGTATAAAAACATGTTAGCTACATTATCATAGAAATAATAATAAAAAATAGTAGTAATACCTACTCGTAATAAAAAAATGTCCTGTAGGCGTATTCTCTTTGCCTCGAAACATATTCTAATCGGAATCGAAATTTTTTACTCAAAATGTATGGAATCTAAGTGAAAACTTTTCAAATCCGTTTCGAATACGGTTTTCGGAGGCAATGTGAATAATCGTCTACTGGTCCCTACCGGTCAAGTAAACAATAAGACGACTGTACAGAAGGCTGCTGCTGCTTAACGAACTCTAGTGTTTATCTCTAGTGTTTTGTAGTTTCTTGTGAGAAAGGCTACATTTGCAGTTAAAAAATACTTATATATCAATAATACTAGAGACTTGTACCGAAATAATATTTCAAATTCATTGGAACAAGTAGGCTTTTGTTGGGCAGATCTATTAATGTTATCGCTAATTGCAGGTCAAGGAGGGCACACCAGAATACAACTTCGCAAAGGCTGCTTTGTTCGAGAGACATCCCGCCATGGCTGACTTTCCAACAGGTTTGTTAAACTTTCGTCTAAAATACAGAAAGTTTTATACAACAGCAACAACAAACAAAATCTTAAAGACAGATAAAGTTTTCTTTCCACATTCTTGTATTATGTAGTTAGTTACTGAGGTAAATTATTTTGACGCTGTCGAAGAGTTAAGAAAAGTTGTAAAATTCTAAATCCAATTCCCAATTTTATAATAAGTTAATTCAATCTATATTCATTCAAAATAACTATTTTCTTTATTTCCATATTCTAATTTGTATTTATAATTATTCTTCTTCCTAGAGTTATTCCGTTTCCTAATTCGATAGGCACATATTTTTACATAGGGCGACTGCCGTCAGACCTACACAACACACAGGGCAAACAATAAGTAGGTACTTTTCTTAGGTTAGACCACATGTGTTTAGAAATGTAATTTATTGGACATACGGGTTTCCACCCGATATTTTCCTTCACCGAAGAGCAAGTGATAATTACAAATATGAACATAAATCCGATCCTGGAACCGTAGGTTAATTGGCTAGGTACCTTATCCATTAAGCTATCACTGCTCTATTTAGTATTATTATATTTATTTATTGCATATACATACATATCATCACGCCTGTCTCCCATTGGGGTAGGCAGAGACTATGCATCGCCAGGTGCACTGATCCAAACATACCTCTCTCGCTACTTCCACACTCATCAACCTATTCATTGATGCTCTTCCGTTTTGGGTGCTTTTGACTTGCCCCTTTTTCAACACATCACCAATTTGATCTACAGGTGTGCGTCTAGGGTGGCCCGTACCTGTATCTCCATTCATTCTTGCCTGATACATTTCTTTCGTAACTCTTTTGTCATTGTGTCTTATTGATATGCGATATATACAATTTTGAAACTTTAGGATAGTTAAGGAAAGTAATAATTCTAGTTCAAATTCTCAATTCTAGTAAGTTGTTTTGGTAAAAATCAAATCAGAGTCATCACTTGTTTTAAAAGATGTAGTCTGAAAATTTGTGTTGGTGTTAAAGTAAGAGAAGACATGTTACGTTGGTTCGGGCATGTCAAAAGAAGGCGCGATGAAAGAATGACGAAACAGACAGGTATACGATGGAAAAGTGGAATGATATAGGAACAGGAGATGGCGAAGACTCACTTACTATGACCAAATTGATCGTCATTTATGAGAAAGTGACATCTGAAACCCTAGGAACCGGCACGCATCTTTTGATAAGTTTGATAAGAAGCCAACGAGTTATGTAAGGACCGTGTATTGAGGCCCTCAGTTATCCCTGCCTACCCTGCAAGGGAGTGACGTGAAGATATAGATAGTTTTCTTTCCCTATCACAACTTGTATTTAGTTTTAAGTAGATTAATAATTTCGAAACTTTTGGTAGTAAAGTTGGAAAAAAACGGCATCAAATTATAAGCTATTCGTTGGGAGAATCCACATGATTACCGACCTGCCATCTCTTAAAACTTTCTTCGCCAATGTTTAGGTTATATCACGTAACAATCTTGTAGTTAAGTGGACATTGATCAGTTTACTAAAACTAATTCAAAGGTTGTAGATTTTGTTATTGTCGAGACCTTCGTTCAGTTCTCGTATCAAGTCAACACCGTTTCAAAACAAATAGGACGCTTATATTACTGTATAAGTCGGGAATTCGAGGCATCTACTGTGTGGTTAATAGAAGTATGTACGTTATCAGGACGAATCTCCAGGTGGGGCATGCAATACGAGTTTAGCAATCATCAGTCGGAACTAGGCTGGGGATTATGATTACTCGACTCGACATGTTTGTTAGTTTTCACGTGAAAACTACTCCACCGATCATCATGAAACTTTGTACACATATTCTTGTAGGTATCAGAAGTAACATAGGACACTTTTTATTAAATATATATATATATATATATTATCAATGCGAGCGAAGCCGCGGGTAAAAGCTAGTATAACTTACGTAAGTACACTTTACACGTAAGTTGAATCGCGCTATTATGGATTTTCATATATACTCACGATATAGTAAAACGATATACATGAACTAAATGATCTATGATGCAATTGTGCGTAGTAAATAAACTTACCGCCACGGGTCGGGGGGTAAACTAGAACGCGCAGCTATTACTGGCTAGTTCACGGATTTACGTCGCGTCACTTATCGGCTTTATATTCGCTACTATACTAATATAAAGACATGGAGCGACTTCCGTCAGACTTCCACTTTCTTTCCACTTTCCATAGAGGGAAAACCAGACCCTTTCTTAGGTTAGGTCACATGTCTAGCGAAATAGAATTTCTTAGACGTGAGGGTTTCTTCACCATGGTTTTCATCACCGCTGAGCAAGTGATAACTACAAATATGTACATAAATCCTATAACACGAATTTACTGGTATAGGCCAAGATTCGAACCGGGGACTTGTTGTTCAATAGACGAGCTCGGTGGCGCAGTGGTGAAACGCGTTGTTACGCTACTTTGACACCAACGCTCGTGGGTTCGATTCCCACACAGTAAAAACATTTGTGTGCGTGAACATGTCTGTTTGGCTTGGTCTGGGTGTTTTCTATGTATAATAAGTATGTATTTACAAAAAAAAAATGTATTTACGTAAGTTTATCAGTTGCCTAGTACCCATAACACAAGCTTCGCTTACTTTGGGGCTAGATGGCGCTGTGTAATTTGTCCGACAATATTTATTTATTTATTATTTATTAATAGGCCAGTTCGTTTTCCACTAGATTATCACTGCTCTTGATATGCAGCTATACTTTAGACAGAAATACAAAATTAGCCAAGCAGAACTTGTAATAGTGCCTACATGTATCACAAGAACCAGATATTGGAACCTTTCACATTCGGTCTGTTATTATTTCGTAAAACTTTTTATTAAAGTACAACACGTGCTATCGAAGTCCATGTTTACTTTCTAGCTTAGGCCATGTTTATGATTGTTGGACTCTATAGCATTAAATAGCAGGCCTCGTCTCGACTCGTCTTGCGAATTAAATTTTGGCCTCGTAACTACAGTTTTGGTTAGGCTTTTATATCATAACATTATTTAAAGCAGTGGTTATATTTGCAATGTGGTAAATATAAAATATCGGTGCCTACATAGAATGTTAACATGATACCTACCAAAGCTGGCTGGCTGGGTAATGTATGTTATTCAGTTATAAGGTAATTCGATGACATTGTTTACAAATGTCACTGCATGATGCATTACAACCATATGCAAACAATGTATTAATTACGTATCGCCGAGATAAATATGTTCATTGAATTTAAGTGGAAAAAGATACTTTCATATTTGACTAACTTTTGAAGCCAAGGACAAATTTTGCGGTGACGGTAAGCGAGAGCATGCGAGTGAGTCTTCTACTACAAGAGGCGTCAGGCAGGACTTACATGAAATCTTCAATTCAGTTCATTCACGCACATCAATATTCAAGTTATAATATTTTTATTAAAAAATCGTGTACAGTTCAAAGTACATTTTACAGTAATTGGCGCGCGATCAAAATCTATGGTGCTAAACTCGGTTGAAAATGAATGATCTGAATTGAAAATCTCATAGCCTAAGTAGGAAAAAAAAACATTTGAAAATATATATAGATAGATAGATAGATAATCGTTTATTAGCTGCTACGGTCACACATATACAAACATAATATAACAGTACAAGAAGGAGTAAACAGGCATTGCTCAAAACATATCTAGTAATAGGTGCATGTGTGTGCTGCAGCAATATATCTATAAAAATCTCGTGTCACGGTGTTTGTGGTCGCACTCCTCTGAAACGGGTCGACCGATATTTATGAAATTTTTATGTATACTAGGTAGGTATGAGAATAGGTCGTAAAGTATATTTCATAAAAAAAAAAAAGAAAAATATTAATAAGAAATGATTTATATGGAAGAACAACTTTTATCGGGTCAGCTAGTTGTGTAATAAAAAACTCAGTCCTTAATGCAGTTCGAAGGGCGAAAGTTTACACAATAGCTTTGGTAATAATGATAACTGGTATAGAGATAACTATTTATATTACCTATTATAGATGAGATCAATTGGTAGTTTTAATATTTACTTTATTTAACTGCAGACGGCTTGATGAACGAAACAATATTTATTACATGCTGGTCCGCACAATAACTGTATGGAATCATCACGAATTGAGAGTCAATCTGGATGCGAGTTCCGCCCTCGCTCGTTCGATGTTTTTCTATATGGTCGCAGGCAACATACATACGGTCAGTTTCTACTCGCAAGTTCTGCGAAATCAAATTACAAAGCCCCATAACGACTCTATATATCTCCTTTCTAATTACAAAGTTCCCTAAAGACTCTCCGCATGAATATACTCTGCACGATTCAGATAGGTATATAAACTAATAAACAGTCTTTGATTATGCTAGGAAATCACCATTTGAATTTATTGAGAATATTCAGTAAAGAAATTTATTGGAGTTTATTGTAGGAAATCAATACATTACGTAAGTTTTTTCGTATTGTATTTACAAATTCAGGATATTTTTTTATCATAGTTATTTACAAATATGATATGATAAAAAATATGTTATAAAATATAAAAAATATTTTTACCCGACCATTTAAACATTTATTTTTATTATTTTAAGTTCTGATGACAGATGTTATTGGTAGAAATATTACGTACTAGAACGAAAGCTGGCTGGGACTACTTCTTCATAGTCAATTTTAAAAGTTATTGCTTAACAAGGTACAATTTTATGCTCCAAGTGCTTAATCTATCATTTTCAATTATTCCAGATCACGACTGGTTCGTTGCCAAGTTGAAGATGTACCAGATCGCTATGATCGACTGGTTCGGTGGAGCCAAGTACATTCCAGTTAAGGACTATTTGGCGTACAACTACACAGGCGTCGAAATCCTTCAAAGATACAACAAGATCCACAGGACAGATTAGCGGATTTCTAATTATTGTGATACTGTAGATATATCTGTTGTTTACTATTAATTGTTGAAAACGTGCATCTTTGTGTGAATCGTGTCAAACAAAATCATCGTTCATATGTGAAAAGTAAAAGCAGGGCTGCAAATTATCAAGATAATTATTTTCTTTGGTAATTATCCGTGTTATCCATAATATACATAAAGGTAATTTTTATTATTACTGTTATAGATGTACGTTTATTAGTCTCTAGAATAATATTTATTTATTGCAAAACATACAATGTTCGGTGAAATAAAATCAATATTTTGATATAATAAAAGTATAATATATCAACATTTTATTTACTCGATTAGGGCCACATTCATGTATATGCTGAGTACTATAGAGTAATATCACACTCATACTTATACATACTACTAATAAAAGTTATAACTGGCTATCAATGCTCTCCCAAGTCCTCGGGTTGGTACATGTTATTTCATTTTTTAAAAGAGGTAGGGCGCATCAAAACAGCCTATCTGGGGAAGTACCTCCACCTCACAGAAAACCGCAACCGAATAACAACTCCAGAGCGTGTTGATGCCTCCCGACGTTGTATAAGAAAATATATATTATACTACATCGGGAGGCATCAACACCCTCTGGTAGTCAAATAACAACTCGCAGAAGGGTTGTTGTGTTCCTGCGGGTGAGTGAGGTTATCAGTAAGTTTTGCTGTGCTGGGGTAGATCTTACGACCGTTACTTTTAATGTATTTATTGCAACCTACTACCTACTCTACGTTACGCACCTACGCAATTTAAAGTAAAGGACCTTTTTAGGGGCTTGGACGTTACGAGTGTTACCCATATGAGTAATATTGACGAGGTAGGTGGCGCAGTGGTGAAACGCGCTGTTACGTCACTTTATGTACAACATGATATGAAACAAAGATGTTGTTATTATTATTATTGTTCGAAACCCGGCGCTCGTGGGTGCGGTTCCCACACAGTACAAGCATTTGTGTGCATGGACATGTCTGTTTGTCTTGGCCTGGGTGTTTTTAAGAGAGGTGGGGTGCATCAGAGTAGCCCGTCTGTGGAGATACCTCCACCTCACAGAAAACAGCAGTCAAATAACAACGCCCTGGAGGGTTGTTGTGTTGCTGCGTGTGAGTGGGATCAACAGTGGGTACGATATTCTTACGAGTTATTAGTTTCCAACTGCGATAAATAAATATGGATACTAAATATATTTTTACAATAAAACATGTTATAACAGATTAGGTACTTTTATTTCCAATACCACTTCTATACAATAAATTGATTAGATCTAATTTGGAATGACACTTGAACAAAAATAAAGAGTAAATAGCACCATTTCCATGTAACTTAGTATAACTGATTACTTACAATGAGAATGTACAAAGGTCGATACACGACTAAATAACTTCATAGTCTATTCCTAATATTACCACAAGAAATTATGTATGACGTTATGTATGAAGAGCTCAGTGCTGCAGTGGTTTGTAACGCTACTTTGACACCGATGCTCGTGGGTTCGATTCCCACACATGACAAACATTTGTGCATTAACATGTTTGTTTGTCTTAGTCTGGGTGTTTTTAAGAGAGGTAGGGAGCATCAAAGCATCCCGTCTGCAGAAGTAACTCTACCTCACAGAACACCACAGCCAAATAAGCTTACAGATATATTTAATGTAATATGAAAGAAAGTTTAATAGAGCTAATTAAAAAATTAAAATTCTACCAATAATTAAATATATTATTTTTCATACAACGTCGCAAGGCAAATAAAGCATACCCACCTGATGTAATTATCTCTCAGATGTTGCCACCACTGCTGCTAAGACGACTACCTTCCTCAGAAGCTTATAGTTGATATCGCTCACTTGCGGGAACACAACAACCCTCCAGGGCATTGATATTTCGCTGCAGTTTTCGTGAGGTGGAGGTACTTCCTCCTACATTTCTTTCCCAGATTAGTAGAATTTTGTAAAAGTAATATTAATGGTGTAAAAGTAATATAAAAAATATAGTCCTATAATGGAAGTTCCGAAGACGAAAGGTAACAGTATGATTCACATGTACTGTTCTCTTGTCATGGATTCGAGCTTGAGCTTAAGCAATATTTTATTTAAAATGTAAAAGGGCATTTATGGCATTATATAATTTATTTACTTATGGTACGGTATTTTTGATATTACTGTGTGCTTTGTTAAATTCAGAACCAATACAGTAGCAACACAGTTGTGAATCAGAAAGGATTAGGCAATTATTTCCCAAGACGATAGGAGCGGTCCTTCTAACGATTTTCTATTTTGTGCGCGCAGGAAAAAAACAACCCTTAAGTAACTGTTGTTTGACTGCAGTTTTATATTTTTGTTGTACAATATAAAGTAATTACACGAGCTTACATGAATTATATCAATAGTACTAAGGCAGACCCTTTATGCCTCCATCTTCATATTTTATACCTCTTCTAATCAGCTTTAAGTCTTTAAGGTTGACATACATTTTCAGATAGATATCGCTGTGCACTACTTCATTTTTGATTGTGCCTCGTTTGCTAGAGCAAGGTGCACCTTGTGCTGGGGAGGTTGATTTAGCTCTAGATGTAGCGAAGATGAAGTAGCTACTTAGGTATATCTCAAATTTATTCGGGAATTACTGTTTCCTCCGAAATATACAAGCAACATAATCCCAAGCTATGGCGTCACTCACGGACACTTGCCGCGTTCCGATAGATCTCACGATTTAAAAAAATCATAATCAACGAACTTAAAAAGCATAGAATGATAATTTAGAACAAATTCATAGTGCATAATCGACACCAAAACAATGACGCTCTCGTATTTGATAACAAAACATTATTTCTCGAAAATGCAGTTAGCGAAAAATATGCCTTACCTCCAAAACATAAGCCGCACTTTACGATAATTGTTTATGGTACAAAGGAGTCATAGAAATATAAACAAAATTTTCTTGTCGATGATTGGCTGCATGCGATCTCGCACGATCGAGACACGAGTTCACTCGATGTGGCGACATGTACGCGCCACGAAAGTAAGGCCGTTTATTGCACGAATAATATATCTTTACGAATAATTATACATATTTACAAACATAACTACACTTACCTATGAAATGTGATTCCTGAGCATTTATGATTACTAGTAGTGTTATTTACACACCATTTGACGACACAAGAAGGCATTATTACGAAAAATCTTGAGAATACATAAATTAAGACAGACTGACACGTCGTTGTTTCAAGCCGACTGACTAACACCGACTGTCAAGGCGCGCGGCCTCATTTTTAAGCCCCGCCTACCCCGGCCTCTTTTTCGTTGGGTCATTTTTGAAACGTTATTGCTGCTTCTATGCTTTTTAAGTTCGCTGATCATAATAGGGAAATAGCATTCACGCTAAAATAGACTTTATTAATTAGCCACCAATCAGAACCGCTGCGAATCACCACGTCGAGCACACATCTCTCGTAATCGCTGGTGCTGGCACGGTTGCTATAACTCTACAGCATGTATCGTAACGTCGTAATCGCATAATTCGATAGGCGCATTGCGTGTATCGGCTGCATATCATATTGACGCGACATAGCAAAGAGGATTTCTATATTTTCAACGTTCACTGTCAATCTACACGTTATGAAAAAATACAAAATAGTATATTTCATTACAAGTGCGGAAAGCCCGTCATTGCAAAGAGTTCCGACAAATGTTTTTACAATGACGGTTCCGCACGTGTACTGAACAACATTTTTTAATACAGTTGCGAAAAAATGAAGCAATTTAATAAAATAATAAAAACACAATAAACTCAACTAACTAGAAAAATGGCGCCAACCGTAAAATAATATAAGCAGAGATTTTCTTTTGTTTTCTTCATCCATTCTGGGTAGGCAAAGGGAACTATGCCCATACAGCCAAGTGTTCAGTAGAATTTTTTTATTGATATGAAATGAAAATGAAATTTAATGAGATGAAATGAAATCTAACCTAACTCATTGAATCAAATCATTAAATCTGATATTGAAACAAATATTGAAACAAAGCTTCTTTTTAGAAATATTTGCATGAATCATAAAAACTGCTATGAATTTCTTTTAGTAAAAACTTCGTGGTTGGTTTTTTCTTTTTAATAGACATTATTTTGACAGTTGGGAAAGAGAACGCACGAGTTCGGAAAAGGTAAAGAAAATGCTCGAGTATGTAATAGCCCACATCCCGAACGCTATACGTCCCTGCAATACGCTACTTTTTGAGCAACTGTATTAAAAAATATTTTTATGCTTGTGAATGCCTACGTTCACAATATAGAGCACACGCACGCAGTAACAGAGTTGCCACTTGCGTTCCGCATGTTCGACATAAGGCGAGAGACACAAATACCGCCTCGTCTTATTCTTGTTGCTGTCATCAATCCCATTATCAAATATATTTTTTTACTGAGCTCTGTCACATATTGTAGCAACAACCAAATTGCAAAAACTTATAATTACTCCCAAATAAAATACTTACACTAAAAATATGTGCAAACAACCAAAGGTTAAATAAATATTAGGAATTGCCAAGTAGAGGGCCCGGGCAGTTCCTATCTATGTACATGTATTGAATAAACTAATTTCGTCATTAGCAACATGTGCCCACAACCATGTTAAAATTTAATTAAATCTTCTTTCACTATATCTAAAGCAGCTGTACTCTCCCCTTGCAGTGTACACAGGACGCCACCGGTTTTACCGTGTTACCGCTGCTGCTATAAGCGTGGTGAACCAGAGCGTTGACAGGTTCTTCGCTTACCTTTTTAACGTCTAAACGCATTGCCATTACCTAGAAAATAAAATGGAACAATGATATTATATTTGTAAAGTGATGGTGAATAAGTGTATGTATATCCTCACGCCAGGTTCCTTGCCGGGTAGGCGGAGTGAATCGCGCGCTATAAAACACCTTAAGCGCTTCTTTAACATTCATAGCTCTTTTCATACATGCTGACCGGTTGCTAGTTGACATCATCTTCTGATAAAATCACGAACAATTTGGTAATGGTAGTGATGGTGGTGAGTCTTGGTCTTCCTCGGTTCCTACATCCTTCTACTTTCGCATGCCTTTTCTTATCTTAACACCAATACTCTGTCTCCCATACGAAGTCATAAGTAATAATTTTGATGTAATAAAAGATACTTTTAAGATAGGTAGGGCGCATCAAAGCAGCCCGCCTTGGGAAGTACCTCCACTTCACAGAAAACCACAGCCAAATAACAACTCCCTAGAGGGTTGTTGTGTTCCTGCGTGTGAGTGAGATCACCAGTAAGCTCCCAAGGAGTTGCTGTGTAAGCAGCAGAGGAGGTATCGCGCGAGTGATAATTAATATATCGCAAGCGTTAATAGGTTACGGTACCCGCTTTACATCATGTGGGCCGTATGCTTGCCTCCCGACGTAGTATAAAAAAAAACTTGACTGATTGATATATTAACGCATAGCCGATGCTATAGTTACGGAAGTTTGAGGCATCTGGAGTAGTAGTTCAACTTACTTAAGACTTCGCTCGGAAATATAACAATTCTTCGTGAGTTGTCGTATTCAAGCGAGTCAGTAATGTTAACAAGGTGCTGCGTAATACCAGTAATATTGTGATATAAGTGTACATAAAGCTACGGTAACCGCTTTACATTTTTTTATGTGCGTCATATAATTTTAAACAATTTCTTTCGACAAAAAAGCACTTACTTTTACAACATGATGCTGTAAAAAGAAAGTGTTGTCAATCTGGAGTATGTACTACGCCTTTATGTTTCAAGGTCCACGCAGGATTTCGAAAATATTTCAGGTTAATGATTTTTTTATGGTTTTAGAAGTGCTCTTTCTCCGCAAGACTGCTCTGTTCATCTACAAAATGATTTTGGAAGGGAAGCACCTTATTTCGGAACCGTGAACTTAAAAACTGTTGTCGTTAGATTACTCGCAAACCTCGCGTGTTGATTCGTAATTAAATATATTGCTAAAGTACGAACAAAGACATTTAAATGCTGTTTGCGACATTAGCACGTGCTGCGAACTGTTCTCCGATTTACCCTTGAAAGAAACAACCGTAAACGGAAAGTATGGTTTGCAATTAATGGGTAGGTATAAAAAATATAAGACGATTATATTATTCACAGCAGCAAACATGTCCTCGTTATGCCCAAAGCGGTATTGATACTGATTTTACGTTTGCATGAAGTCAGACAGTTATTTGCCTTAGTATTTCTTGAATCAGACGAGATACCACACTACCTTACAAGGGTAAATTGCAGAGCAGTACGAAGCTCAGGAATGTTATTCATGACACCGGCATTTAAGTACATTTTATGCTTAAAAATGTACGAGAAATACGACCGAGAAATGGCATCCTCTTAAACCATGACAACGATTCTTCGTAGTGGTTTAAGAAAAGTAGAGCTTGTGGGTCAAAGAACATTGATCAAAATTGAGCTAAAAGTATTAAGATGACTATTTACACGAGCCATACATCGAAAAATCTGGGACTTTATGCTATTTCAGGAAATCAAATTGTTAATTCTATACAAGGCCACAATAAAAGGAGATTACATTTATCTTTTTTTTTTATACAACGTCGGGAGTCATACAAGCATACGGCCCACCTGATGTAAAGCAGTTACCGTAGCCTATTAACGCGTGTAATATATTAAGTATCACTCGCGCGATGCCTTTTCTGCTGCTTACACAGCAACTCCTTAGGAGCTTACTGGTGACCTCGCTCACACGCAGGAACACAAGAGGGTTCTAGGGAGTTGTTATTTGGCTGCGGTTTTCTGTGAGGTGGAGTTACTTCCCCAGGCGGGCTGTTATGATACGCCCTACCTCTCTTAAATTTCAATATTTTATCTTATTAATTATATAATTAATTGTAATCTTACGTTTTTAAACGCACCAATGAAATATACGGCGACACTGTTTGACGGAAAACACGTTTCGTTTCATGAATTCAGTGTAAAAGCATGAAGGTTTTTTTATGTAAGCGTATGTAAAGCATTCACATTTACAACATGACGACCTCGGTGGCGCAGTCATGAATGACGCGACTTTGACAATATAAGAATAATAACTCCCTAGAGAGTTGTTGTGTTACTGCGTGTGAGTGAGGTCACCAGTAAGCTCCTAAGGAGTTGCTGTGTTGCAGCAGATAAGGCATCGCGCGAGTGACACTTAATGTATTCCAAGCGTTCATAGGCTACGGTAACCGCTTTACATCAGGTGGGCCGTATGCTATGCCTTCCGTGGTTATGTTAAATTTTTTGTAATAAATAGGAGCTATTGTAAAACGGTTAGCGGTTGTATAAAACAGCTAATTAAACAATTCGTCTGCAGAAAATACACTATCTTTTTCATAACATGGCATCAGGCAGCGGGGGTAGCAACACATGAGCGATAATCCTTGTATTGCAAGCGTTCGTATGCTACATCTTCACATCAGACTTTGCAATCCGTAATACGACAAAGGTATTACTTACATTCTCAGCATTCTTCTCTCCATCAGTAAAAGAAGATAAGTTGTTTAAGTGACTAATATCTTGCTTCTCAACAGAACTACTGATGTTCTCAGATAACTTCAAGTTAACAGACGACAGCTCCAGTATGTTCGTGGAATGAAGTGTAGTTGCACTGAAGTTTAGGTTTCCTATAGCTCGCCCGTAGCTTTTACCTCCTCCAACGTTCTCTGATATAGCTATATTCTCGAGCCATATCTCGTGGAGGCTGTAGAGATTTTTGTATGTGCATATCATCATATCTCTAGCCCTGCACCTTTCATCTAGTAATTGTTTAATTGCTTGTTGTAAATTAACAGTCTTGTCATTGAGCAGTTTTTTGCATTGAGCTAATTCTTCTACCATCAAACTAGAAAAAAAATGAAAATTGCATTTAGGGAAAGCGATAGTAATGCCAACAATTGTAAAGTGTAAAAAGTAAAGTGTAAAGCAGCCTAAATGAGCTCATTTATGCCGCGTACACTTAAGATATAACAAAGCCACCGATTGTGAGCGTTAGAGGCCTGTATAACAAGTGTCCCCAGTGGTGTCGTCCGAATAACAATGAATGTCATCTATTGACAACATATCATTGATATGCAGCAGAAGCAGTTTCGGCAACAATACAGAGCCCTGAGGGACGCCAGCATTGATATCCATACTATCGGTGCATCAACTGTCAGCCACGGTTTTTATGCATCTATTGTTTAAAAAGCTAGCAACCCATTTGCACAAACCCTCGAGCAGTCCGTATGATGGTAACTTCGAAAGAAGACTCCGATGCCAGACCCGATCGAACACCTTCGCCATATCTAGGCTGACGCCAATGCCTCACCTTGACTCTCAATTGCCAAAGCTCAGCGGTGTGTAAGATACACTACATCACCAGTCGAACGACCGTGACGGAAGCCGTATTGACGGTCGCTGATCAAATCGTGATCCTCTAGGTATGCCAGGAGTCGTGTGTTAATCAGACGCTCCATCACACCTAGGAGAGAAGGGAGATTATGGCAATAGGGCTGTAATTTGATGGATCTGATCTGATCAGAGAGCTCGATGGCATTGTTGCGCGTGTCATTCTAATCTATCTATCTCGAGTATCTCCGTGCTCGGAGGGCACGTTAAGCCGTTAAGTCGTTAAGCTAAGTCAGTGGCCCTCGGGCGGTTTGAAAACACTGGCCTCCACCAATCCGCATTTAAGCAGCGTGGTGGAGTATGCTCTAAACTCATTAGGTTGAAGGGAGACCCGTATCCCTGCAGTGTAATGTGCAGTGGATGAGTAAAGGTTGATGTGGTGATCTGATCACTCTTTTTGGGCACTGGATGCACATTGGTGGTCTTCCATGAAGATAAGACTTGCCCAGTGAAAATTTTCTTTCTACCACTAATTTCTTTACTCAGATTATCAGATTAGGAGTCCTGTGCTCAGCAATGGATGGCCTCAGGCTGTAATGATGAGTTTCAAACGTACTGTGGTAACATCATCCTAGATTAACTTTGCGTCTCGCCATTAACATTAGTAAATTAAGCTAAAATAAAATATGTTTTACCTGCTAGCAAGAAATTTGCTTCTCCACACTTCACACTGTCCTGCGAGCCATTCCGTTTGCTCCTATTTAACAAAACAAATATTGTTAGAACTCTTCATCACTACCTTGAGCTTGTTTAAGTAGTAATTAATATACACATATTAAAAAAATAATGACAATGTTAATTTTGCAAGATTTACAAATGCCTTTACAAAATTACAAATAGCATAATGACCTACATTAATTGTTAGCCACTATACTGCACCCATTTTATGAAGTTACTTTTGACAGATCATTCTATCTCTTTCGGATTTGAGAGATATGCAATACTTGATAGTTACTTGTCTCTTGTTTGACTCGTTAAAATTATTATCTGTCATAAGTTTAATTAAGACAGGATTTTTAAGATGGGCAGTGTTTAGGCAAGTCACTAGTGTGTACCACCTTGGTAGTAAGAAAAAACCGGCCAAATGTAAGCCAGACTCGCACATAATGAAGGTTGTATGAAATGTTAAATGTGAATAATGTTCCTTATATTTTCATTGTTTGGACGATTATTTTTTTAATTATTATCTTAATAATTGAATCCTACTCTTTGACCGACTGATTCCTCTTTATGGAATAATATGTAGTCAGTGCGTTCCTCAATTTTTTCTCCTAGCCTCTGTATCTCACTATTGCCCAGGATGTCCCATTTTATGTCTTCAAGAGCTTTTTCTTACTCATGTAGGCTTTCTTCGGTTCTAATGGTTCTCATGTTTAAGGTTGCAATATTGAGTATTTTGTTTCTTCTTGTTGTTAGAGGGTGGTGGTCTATAACTCCCGTGGGGACCAGCCGAACTAGGAGACTTTTTGTTATTTGGTTTTGATTGTTATTCCTAGTTGGTATTAATATAGTTTGTTTCTGATATTCCAAGGCAATTATCAGTATTTTGAAGCATTTAGTTGTGGATCAGAACTTGCTTGGTTGACATAGTTCAGTATGTTAGGTTTGGTGATCTCTTTTGTGCTGGCTTTTTAAGTAGTGATTGTAAAGGATTTTGTTTGTATTTACTTTCTTCTGTGCTGATGACTTAGGAGAATCCGAAGTTTCTCTTTTCCTCTTTTCTCTATTGTTGTCCTTCAGTTTTACAGTACTAGTTTGCCATATTTCATATTAGCAATGTTTCCCTTCTAGTTGAGGTTGTAAATCCTTACGCTTTTCCATAGAGTAATCTTCTTTCACATTAATACCTGACGGGAGGTATGTCTTATTTTTGAGGTCGGGGTGCTGCCCGGGACCCTTCAGGGTGGGCCGGCTCTGCCTGCTGTTGAAGGGAGACCGGCCCCCGGACTCTGACTAGACCCCCCCCCCCCTCCGCTCCGGAGACGGCGGACAGGAGTCTGACCCCTTCTGAGGGGCTGGCCAGTCGCAGTGGTGCCCTATCGCTGACAGATCCGGGGCACCCCACCAAAGCGGCCGATGGAAATTCGCGGGGACGTTTAGTGGGTATATCGTTGGGCAGCCAACGGGGAGTCCCACACTATCACCGGAGGCCACCCAGGCACCGGTGGTGTGCGTAATGCATTTTTTCCCACGTCACAAAAAAAAAAAGGTTATGATTTTCAGATCAATCGGATTAGCAGATTATAGGTATTTAGAACTATGAAGGTGTGAAGACCTTAAAATGAAGTCGTAGAAACTTGCCAGTAGGTTCCAGACATAGCCGAGCCGTGTTAGGTTCTTTAGTCAAGTGAGTCTCGTCAATATTTTAGTATTCATAATGTATAAGAAACAGTAGTGCTTCTTTAATTGTGAAATATTATAATACCTGATGAGTAGACAGATGTTGCGCTGAGCTAAGTAAGGCATTAGCCAAATGCTTTTTATCTTCATTAAGAGACTGCACTTGTGTTTCAAGATCCTCTCCCATGGAAGCCACAAGCATAGTTTTTAATTCCTTATTGACCTGTAATTAAAAGTATTTTTTTAAGGATAAATTACACAGGGCCCTATAGATACAAATTAACTTGTACTATGGGTAGTAGTAGTATTTCGAATGGAAGACATAGTAATGAATTGCCTACTTTGTGCGGAGAATGCCATATTTTTAGAAGAATTTTAATCTAGTCCTCAAATAATGATGAAAGATTTTTAGATGACGGAAGGTTTACAATTGAATGTGAAGAAAACTCAGATAATGGTATTTGATAGAGAGGAAACCAGAATGAAAACAAGGAATACAATTGATAATCTAGTGTTTGAACAAGTGAATGAGTGAAGGCACATCCAAGGTACACATCAAAAAGTTAGGCATATGTAATGAATTTTGATTATTTAATTTTGTAGTATTCTTCCAAGATTATTTTAATGCTAATGTGTGAATATGTAATTAATGTACATAATGCAGAATTCTGAGAAACAAAATTTGTACAAGTTCCTGCATGTGGGTGAGGTTACCAGTAAACTTTTGTGAACTTGCTGTTTAACTTGTCGGATACCGCATTCCATATATGAGCCATAATATGAAAACCACACGTATGGTTCACGGTACTCAACGGGTTAAGCACCAATTCGCATTGGGTTAATGGGTTTATTCTCCTATATATATGCTATATACATCCATATGGATGTATCGCTGATGTGGAGAGATGGGAGAGTCATGTAGAAAAAAATGCAGGATGAAAGAATGATGAAACAGATATATACAAGGCAAAACTGAAAGGATGTAGGAGTTTAGGAAGACCAAGACTCACCTACCACAACTAAATTGGTTGTGTTTTATCAGGTGATATCAGGAGCCCAAGGAATTCAGTGAGCGTGCATGAAGAACTGTGAATGTTAAAGAAGCAAGAGATGCATATAAGGACCATATCTTATGGTGCTTGATTCTCTCTGTCTACCGCACAAGGGACCTGGTGTGTAGATATACGATTATATAACAAATTCAATCAAGATTTTATTATTGCTGGAATTGTTAGTCACAAACAGCCATTAAATTCTTCTTAATCAAAATCCAGAGAGTGTGGTCAAGTAACCATACAGAGTGTGTGAAATGATTGTATGCATCGCAGTTAAGTGTGAATTTTCAGCAGTCTTTCCGATTCTCCTGTTCAATATTTTAGGAAATAAAGTGCATGTTATGCAGTAGGTATTCAGAGCTGAGGCTTTTCAATTCACAAGTGAGATTAGAGTGTAGTGCAGTGACCTTTCTTGAGAACCCCTTAGCTACACCAATGATAATAACAACCATTTACCTGAGCTTGTTGTTTAAGTTGTTCTTTCAAAGATTCATTTTCTTGCAATAAATTATCAATTTTTTTCTGCATCTCAATTTTCTCTGCACATGGTTTATCTGTGTCTGATATAGACTTGTCACTTGTAGAGAGCAGCTTGGGTCGTGGTTTGAATTCATTTAGATTAGTGTTCATTTGTGACATTTGAGATATCAAAGTATTAATATCCATGTTATTTCTTGATTTTTTCGAGCCTTTACTGACTGACTGTGGAGTGATTGGCTTGACTGCTGCAGTGTAAGGCTCATAAGGGACAAATTTTGGGCTTTTAGAGTGTATATGTGATTTTTTCTTTTCAGTTCGAATTACATTAGACGCAAATACTTGAATGAGACGAGGAGCAGTCGACTCCTTTCTAGTTGACTCAATTTTACTATTTGTTATATTTTCTGACGCACCTTCGTCGGATTCTCTTCCGTCTCCAGCTGTCCTCGCTTTATTCATTATTCCTGACCACAACGAATCACAAATTATTATGTTATCCGTATCAAATGATAATTAAAAATACGCACCGTGTCATAATAAGCATAAATAAATAGCAAGAAAGTAGTACTCACTTGGGTGGTAGGGTGATAGCTTGTCCATAGTTACAGAAAATATATGAAGGAAATGTAGAGTGTACACGAAAACAATTTCAATTTAAAGAAGTAAAATCTTCATTGTATCACTTACTTTTGCTCCAGTTTAAAGGATAAAATCAAAAGCGAGGTAACGTCGAACGCTAGTAAGCAAGACAAATAAAACTTACTAATAAAATTGTACTGTCTGACTGTAAATTAAAATAGCAATTTCTTTCTCTATGACGAAGACAAAGTGATACTTCTTGTTTTTATTATGGCAGCCGGTTTTAAACAAAAACGGTAGCGTTAAAAAACGACCAATGTTCTTCGATGTGTTCCATTTCCCTTTCCGATATTTTCAAAATAATAAAAACAAACTTTATACTGTATGGACGTTCCGGTCTATATATATCTTCTATCTATAATATTACTAAATTTAAAAGCCACAAATTTCTATAAAATTAAAAAAGTGTTGTGTGTTTGTGACTCATTTATACTAAATATGCCTCCTATAAGACGGCGGACAAATTTAAAAAAATATCGTGTACCATAAAGTACTACAATAAAAATGAAACTTAACTTAGAATAAGTAAAAATAAAATTAAATATAATAAGTAGGTATCATAATAAGAAATCTGAAATTGTAATTTTCATTGTGATTTTTTAGTAATTATTAAAAGAATTTTAAGTGTTTTATTATTTTTATTTTTTGACACAATGTAATTGTTGACTTATTAACTTTCTTTTTTCTTTTTTTATCTTACTAGCTGACCCGGTGTCCCGAATACAGAATAAGTATTAAAAAAAAAATTAAGAATCGACTGTTAGGCGGTACTATAGATGCAAAGCTGGTTATTAACGATTTCAACCGAGCGGTTGAAAACGGTTGTTTTTGTTTTTAACCGTTGTCAACGGTTGTAAATGGCTTGAAACGGGTAAGAACATATTTTTTTAAATGGTATCAGTTTTTCCTCCTAGCTAATTGATAGAATAGGCCAATATTATGTAGGTACTTAATCGTTTTCTTTTTAAATAAATAAATTAAGATAATTTATATGTAAAGTAACTTTCATGAGATACTTCAGTGTAGGTAAAAGTCCCTATATTTTGAAATAATTACTTCAATTTATTATTGAAGTAAAAACTAGGTATACGTATACCCATCTCACCCGCGCACGGCATGCAGGAGCATGCATAACATGATGCACGAAGTGGCAACGTATTGCACACACGACGACCCGTGCGCAATAAAAATTATTACCAAGTTTCGTATTTTAACGAATGTATGAGGGTCATTTGAAAAGTTCTTAGCCTAACATACTTAACGAAACCGCACGATTTTGAGTTGATTTTTATTTTTCAACATACTCTCCTCCGAGCTCAAAACACTTTTTCCATCGACCCGGTAAGGCTTCGAGACCCGTTTTAAAAAGATCTTCGTCTAACTCCTCAAAATAAGCGTCCACGGCGGCTATGACCTCTTCATTTGTAAAAAAATGTTTACCACCTAAAAATTTTTTCAGCTTTGGGAACAGATAAAAGTCGGACGGTGCTAAATCCGGTGAATATGGGTGATGAGGTAACAATTCGAAACCACATTAATGGATTTCTGCCATGGATTGCAGAGAGGCGTGAACGCGCGCATTATCCTGATGAAACAAGACTTTTCTTCTCAATAAACCTGGACGTTTTTCTTTGATTTCTTCTCTCAAACGACGCAACAGGTTGCAATAGTAATCGGAGTTTATTGCTGCACCCTTTTTTAATCCACGAGAATTATACCCTTTGCATCCCAAAAAACGGATACCATGACTTTGCCCGCCGATAAAACCACCTTTGCCTTCTTTGGGGTGGGCGATCCTGCTCTTTTCCATTGTTTCGACTGTTCTTTTGTCTCGGGTGTATTGTGGTGAACCCAGGTTTCATCCATGGTTATAAATCTTTTAACAAATTCTATTGGGTCAGCTTCATATAACTCTAAACAGTCGCGAGAAGTTGTGAGTCGGTTGCGTTTTTGTTCCACTGAAAGCAGTCGCGGTACCCACCGCGCAGACACCTTAGAGAATCCAAGTTCAGTAGTAATTATATGATGTGTTCGCTCAGATGAGATGCCTACAGTCTTAGCTATCTCCTCGACAGTCAATCTTCGATCAGATAAAATTAAATCACAGATTTTTTCTTTGTTTTGATCAGTGGAAGCAGTCGAAGGCCGGCCACTACGGGGCTCATCTTGAATGGTCTCACGACCACGTTTAAACTCTGCCACCCAGTTTTTAACAGTCGCATACGAAGGAGCGGTCTCACCCAAAGTAGCAGACATGTCTTCATGTATAGCTTTTGGAGTTAAACCTTTCAAATTCAGGTATTTTATCACTGTGCGATGTTCAATTTTATCCATTTTCAAAAATAGCTCTGACTTGACTTACGGTATCACGTGTAAACGAACAATGAGTTACTGTGAATAAACTAAACTGTGCATACTTGTTGCTAAATAATGTAACTACAAAATGAGGGTAGTTATAAAAAAAAACCAATGACTTTAACCATGTTAGGCTAAGAACTTTTCAAATGACCCTCGTATTTAGTAATTACAATTATCTCTACATAGTATAAAACAAAGTTGCTCACCACCGCCTGTACGCTTTTAGATTTTTTAAACTACGCAACGGATTATAAAGGGGTTTTTATCAATAGGCAGAGTAATTCAATAGGGAGATTTATATGTATAACAGGTACATTCATATTATAGTAGAGATAAGACGAGAATTTCAAAGATTTTAATGTGATGTTGTAAAAAATATTTTTTTGTGCGCGTACATTGCAAACGCTGACTAAACTTACGAGATATATCAAAATACAGTACAACGGAATTGAATTATGATATAAATTTTGGAACAAAACTGTAATAACGTAATCACTTTTTTAGCTCGCAGTCGGATAAACAACCGGTTTTCAACCGTTTTTTATACGTTATTAACGTCTACTTTGGATAAATATCCGTTGTTAACCGTTGTTTTACATCTATAGGCGGTACGAAGTTCGCCGGGTCAGCTAGTTACGCAATAAATTGTGAAAAAAATTCATCGTGCATCACAGTCTAACTGCACCATCGTACGTTTGGACTGGTTTAAAAATGGAATATCATGCAATTGCATTCTAATAATGTATTCATAATCAAATCAGCCTTTTTTATTAATCACTCTTTATTGTATGTACTGTAATCATTAATATAATATCACAAATAGAAACATATTTACTCTTAGTTTGATAAACGTTATCACAAATAAAGTTACAATTAAATGCCAAAAAAAAACTTTCGGGACGCAGCCGACATCGATCACTAATAAAAAATCGGCCAAGTGCGAGTTAGACTCGCGCACAAAGGGTTCCGTACCACTATCTATAAAAACGGCAAAAAAATCACGTTTGTTGTATGGGAGCCCCCTTAAATATTTATGTTATTCTATTTTTTAGTATTTGTTGTTATAGCGGCAACAGAAATACATCATCTGTGAAAATTTCAACTGTCTAACTATCACGGTACGTGAGATACAGCCTGGTGACAGACGGACGGACGGACGGACAGCGAAGTCTCAGTAATAGGGTTCCGTTTTACCCTTTGGGTACGGAACCCTAAAAACGAGCGAGCCTCACAGTAGTAGTTTTCGCTTATGATGTGTAACAACTAACATCTGACATCGTTTCAGTGATTAGCTGTGAGAATATAGTGTTGTAAGAATGATTTACTGTCATAATAAGTATAAGTATAATAAGACTTCTAAAAACATAAAAGTCTAACACTTCGCGTATTCTAAGCTCTACTACAAACGTGTTCAAAATATTAAATTAATTTGTATTAAAAATTGTATTTTTACTATTTCAGTACCATAGACTTAAGTGTGTTTAATGTTTATACCAATCCTCCTAAAGGATTCTATAACGAGCACCGACAGCCTAGTGAATAAAGTACCGGCCTACTGACCAACTAGTCGCCCCGGTTCGAATCCTGTCGCGTACCACTAAATTCATGTTTTAGGATTTATGTACATACTTATTTGTAATTGTCACTTGCTCGGCGGTGAAGTTAAACATCATAGGAAAACCCGCACATCCAATAAAAATATATTTCAAAAGACGTGTGGCCTTACTTAAGAAAGGTCTGGTTTACCCTCTGAGTTGTGGAGGTCGGACGGCAGTTACTCCATGTAAAAGTCAGTATGTATGTATATATTCACGCCAGGTCCCTTGGGGGTAGGCAGAGAGAACCGAGCGCCATAAGACGCGGTCCTTACATTCTTCACTCGCTTCTCTAACATTCCTAGCTCTTTTCACGCACGCTCGCTGGTTCCTGGGGCTCCTGACATCACCTGCTGACAAAACACGACCAATTTGGTCATGGTAGGTTAGTCTCGGTCTTCCTCGGCTCCTACATCCTTCCACTCTTTTGCATTGTATATCTGTATCGTCATTCTTTCTACATGTCCGAACTAACGGAGCGTGCCTTTTCTTATCTTAACGTCGACACTTTCTTTCAGACCAACTCTTTCTCTCACGTCTTCATTACGAAGGCGGTCAGTAAGCGTTATGCCACTAATTTTGCGCAATGCTCTCATCTCGACTGCATTTATTCTATTTTCATGCTCTCTCTGCCATACCCAACTCTCACTTCCATAAGTTAGCGTTGGGATTAGCACCGCGTTGTGTACAGCGAGCTGTGCATTCTGGCTTATATTTCGGCTGCCTAGAAGTTTACCCAATGCTCCATTCACCCTATTCCCTGCACTCATTGGTCTCTCCACATCAGCGGTGTACCTTCCATTGCTGCTAATCATCATCAACCCTAATTCTAGTGTTCGTTTTGGTTGTCTCTCTTTCAAATATTTTTTATTTGAAAGAGAGACAACCAAACCATTATCTTGATTTTTTTCGCACTCAATTGTAAGCCTTTCTTCATACAATCATCGTTCATTGTTGTAACTAGTGTTTGCAGTTCGGATATATCGGATATATATAGCCGAGCCAACAGCACGCATCCCTGTCTGACATCAAACCAGAGCGACAAGCTGCCGTCCACCCGCACACATGCTGCACAATCCTTATAAGCGGATTACACAGCACGGAGTAGATCACCGTCAACCCCATATCTGGGCAATTTTGCCATTTGCAAACATTTGTTCCAGAGATTCTTTCGTACGACCCTATCAAATGCTTTCTCAAAGTCCACAAAACCGCAGAAAACCTTCTGGTCCAAACCCAGATGCTTCTCTACGATGTTGCGGAGTGACAAAACTTGATTCTCTGCCGCTTCGAAATCCACCCTGTGCTTCCCAAAGCATTCCATCGGATTTCACCCTCATTCTCCTTGCAATGATTTTTCCATACACTTTAGCTGCTAAGCTGATCAAACTGATGGCCCTATAGTTGGGGCAGTCCATACGTGAGCCCTTGCCTTTACACAAGGGCACGATGACTGCGCGTCCCCAATCGCTCGTGACCCTTTCGGTTCTCCAGCTTAATTTGCTGAAAAACCAGGTGTCCCTAACGTAGGTACCACCTAGCTTGATCATTTCAGCCGTTACTATGTCGATCCCCACTGACTTTCCATCTTTCAAACTTCGCACATGGTACGCTCAATCACAGGCTCATTCACAGTGCCAGCGTCATGGGCATAATCATACATTTCTCTAAAACATTTACTCCACCGTTCTAACACTTCCTGAGTGTTAGCAAGAATGCCACCAGCTTTACATTTTATCTTGTCTATTCTGGATGCTGATCCGACTTCGAGACTTCTTTACCTCTCTCCAGAAGAGTTTGGAATTTCCCTCGAAGTTCTTTGTCAGCCTCCTTTCCTCATTCATAAGAAGTCTTTCATGCTTCTCTTTCACTAAAGCTTTGGTGTCATTCTTGCATCGACGGTATATTTCTTTCATACCATCACTCACTCTGGTGCAAAGATGATACGTAACCCAGCCACGCTTTCCTCTTTTTTACCACGGAGGATTGAACCTCCGCATCCCACCAGGCATCTCCTCTCAGTGTTCTACGTCTCTTTGCGCATCCAAATGCTTCTTTCGCACTGTCCACCATATGGCAGATTAGTTCATTATCACTATTTCAGAAGGAATAATTCCACTGCTGAAAATAGGCCTCCCACTTAGATTAGGACACCCGACTCCTGTGCAGTTTGCATCCATCGGGACCCTACAATCTGCACAAGATCATCGGTCCATCGTGTGGCCGTCCTATCTACGTGGCGATTTCAGGTTCGTGGTCGCTATTCAAGAACCTTTATGCCATCTGTTTCCGGCATGTGACCTGCCACTTCAGTTTGCTGATCCTGAAAACCACGTCGGTAACTCCAATTCTGCAATGGATGTACTCATTTCTGAGTCAATCTCAAAGAGAAACTTCGAGAATGACTCTCTCAAATCGCACGCAGCAGCGCGTGCAGCCTTGAGTTTCCTTATCAGACCCATTATAAAATATGTATTTTCAATTTGATGTACCTGTCTAAATAAATGGAGTATCATTATATCACTTCCGTTGATAGCTGCTGCTAATTCCTTTTGTGGTTTAAAATAATTCTGCTTCTACCATGGCTTTCAATTCATCGATATAGATTTTCATCTTAGGTCGGCCATGGAACTCACTACCTGAGATCTATCTTTCCAAAACTCATCGGAGCCACATCAAAGATATTGAGTGGAAAAGTCAACCTAAACATTACAGAGGACCGTAGTGAATTAACAACTCGCTGGAGAGTTGTTGTAGTCCTGCGAGTGGGTGAGTATGTAAATGTAACAATATTTATGGCAAGCCATAAATACTGTTACATTTGCATACACAGAAACTTTTATATCTTTCAACTCTTATGTTTAATTTGGAACGCGTTTATTATCAAATTACAATATGGAATGGGCTGTTAAAGAAAATATGATTGCAGTGCACAAAGTGGGTATGGAGCCGTCGGTCAGGTTCATGACACTTCAAAAGCTTGATATCGGCCGTATGTTTGTATATCGTACTATCGACAGATATACCAACACTTCCTCTGCTGAAGACCATAACAGATCAGGGCGACCGCGTGCTGTTAGAACTACAACGGCTGCTAATGCTGTATAAGCCAGAACTCGCCAAAAGCCCATTAGGAAATAAAAAATCTTATCGCGAGAAATGGAGTTTCCCGCTAGGACTCTGTCGCGTATAATAAAACAAGACCTGAAGCTCGGAGCTTATCGCCGATATACAGGATATGCCCGAAATCAATCCCAACAGTTTAAGAGATTGGATTGATGCAAAACGCCTTCTGTCTAGATACGCAGGTGAAAGGTAGACATATCCTCTTTGATGATGAAAAAAATTCACAATTGTAGAGCACTACAACAAGCAAAATGACAAAGTCTGTAATGGTTTGGTGGGGGCTGTCTTATCAAGTTGTCTTTTTTATTTTTTGCTGAGACTTCCAGAAATATGTACACATAAGTTTTATTAAGATTACTTCATAAAAAATAAATGCATATTCATTTGTAATAGAACTTATGGCCAGACTATGTATACATGTATGTAGCACAAACCAGTAAACCAATTGAGGAAGCATAAAGGCACCCCTCACTCATCAAATCGTAGTGTTTTAGCGCGTAAATGCCTATTTCAGGCATTCGAGCTTAACGGTCAGTTAAGCTCGAATGCCTGAGAATAGGAAAATATTTTAACCAATAAGATGATACGTGCGATGTCGATACGTGAATTACCCAATAAGAGCTGAGCGTTCTACTGTACCCCCGACGCGTAGTTGAGTTACTACGCAAATTTAAATCCGTACAGATTCTCCGTAGGCTATTTCCTAAATCCTATGTAGTCATAATACATAGCCACAAGGTACGTAGAGAGCGCTCTAGTGAATAGGATGCTAGTGACAAATTCATGTTTTGACGGAACATGGCATAGAATTCTGATATCAAATCAGAGAGGATTGTGATAAAAGTTCGCAGAACGGTTTTACTATAGACTTTTAGATAGTTTGTCACCAAACTAATCAGGACGCTTCAGATAAGATATATATCTGTTCAATCGATATATAATGGATGCTTGCGCAACTATCGCTTAAGGTCGCTATTTCTGTAGTAGGTAGTTTTCTCTCAAGTGGTGAATTATATTAGGTTAATCAAGCAAAAAAAAAAAGAATTCAATAATACCAATTACTTTTTGACAAAACCAAAGAGGAGGATGCTTCAAAGCAGCCAGACTGCGGAAGTATAGCAGTATATATATATATATATATATATATATATATATATATAGCCTCCACCTCAAAGAAAACCGCAGCTAAATAACAACTTCCTGTAGGGTTGTTGTGTTCCTGCGAGTAAGCATTTCAGGAATTGCTGTTTGAAGCAAAGGTGGCATCGCGCGACCGTTGAATATAGCTGTTCCACTTTAATTTTCAGGAACACCGTTCCTATATGAACTCTATATGTTTGTCTCTGTGTGTTTTTTCGAATATTCGAATTTTGACTTCAGATTTGGATTCAGCATAAAAAAGTAGAATAGGAATGTTCAGGAACACCGTTCCTATCTCTTAAGGAACGTGGTCAAAATGGCCTACAAATTAAAAAAAAATTCAAGAATTGTTATATAGTAGACGAGCCAGGTGTTCCTCTGGCAATGCAAGCTTGCGCATTCTCAACTGGTTGTCTGTGCGTTTGTCTGTCGCTTTTTATTCGAATATTCGAGTTTTGACTTCAGATTCGGATTCAGCATAAAAAAGTAGAATAGGAATGTTCAGGAACACCGTTCCTATCTCTTAAGGAACATGGTCAAAATGGCCGACAAATTAAAAAAAAAAATTCAAGAATTGTTATATAGTTGACGAGCCAGGTGTTCCTCTGGCAATGCAAGCTTGCGCATTCTCAACTGGTTGTCTGTGCGTTTGTCTGTCGCTTTTTATTCGAATATTCGAGTTTTGACTTCAGATTCGGATTCAGCATAAAAAAGTAGAATAGGAATGTTCAGGAACACCGTTCCTATCTCTTAAGGAACATGGTCAAAATGGCCGACAAATTAAAAAAAAAAATTCAAGAATTGTTATATAGTTGACGAGCCAGGTGTTCCTCTGGCAATGCAAGCTTGCGCATTCTCAACTGGTTTATTATTATTTATACAACTATGGTAGGAAACAAGTATACGATCCGCTTGACAATAAGCAGTCACTGTGAAACTCACAATACCAGGGATAATTTTTACGCCTGTCTTGCAGAACCAATGAGGTTGTTGTTTCTAGGCAAAACATCAGCAGGTAAAACCTTGAAGACGGATAGAACACAATCTACGCAGACCGACTGGAGACGTATCTTTACCTCCCAAAATACCGCAGCCACATATACCCCCACCTCCCTGGAGGGTAGTGGCAACCGCTTTACATGAGGTAGGACGTATGCTTGTAACCACCTACCTACCGTTGCATGAAATATGTTCCTAAGGAATTGCTGTGTTAATGTGTTAACAGGTTACGGTAACAACTTAACATCAGGTGGGCCGCATGCCTTTTTTCGAGTTGTATAAAAAAGCAGCGAGTTATTTTTCCACACGGAATTTAAACCACAGAAGATTACTTCTCTGGAGCTGCACATTATGCGAACATTTTGCACCCGCGGTAGCAGTGGGGGTGGCAACACGCTAACGATACAGTTTTGTATATTAAGTGATCCGCCCATAGGAATCAACAACAACAAAACAGGTACGAGTATACCACGTTTTATTTTATTTTTATACTACGTCGGGTACCGTAGCCTATTAACGCTTGAGATATATTAAGCATCAGTCGCGCGATGCGTCGTTATCACGTCGTAATCGTTATCACGATTTTAAGGAAAACGTAGAATCTTTAACTGGAAGGCCCTGATAGGTTCGGGAAAATAGTTCAGAGAAATTGATTCCAAAATTTCACCATATGTGGAAGAAAATGCCTCTAAAAGCGTTAAACCTCACAGAAAACTGTAGCCAAATAAACTTTCTATAGGGTTGTTGTGTTCCTACATGTGAGCGAGGTCACCAGTAAGCTCCTAAAGAGTTGCTGTGTTAGCAGCAAAGGTGGCATCGCGAGAGTGATAATGTATAACTTCATAAGCTACGGTAATCACTTTAGATCAGGTGGGCCGTATGCATTGTGTTATGCGTTGTATAAATTTTAATTTATGTCGACTGTGGAACTCTCAGCGCCTGGTATTAAACAGAATATAGGTTTTCCAAACACTTCCCGTAATATAGTTTGAAAGAGAGAGTCAAAGTCTCTTTGTGTATACAGCGAGTCCAGCCGATTGAAGTTACCGGGACACCGAAGTTGTACGTGGTTAAATAGAGTAAGCAAGCATTGTGGCGCATCAGCCCAGAGACGTGAACAGTATTTTATTCAAGGTCGGTCACTAGCACAAACACATAAAAACGTACAAAATTTAAAATTCCCACAAATTTATTGCAATAAATAATAACGAACTACCTATTAGCATTGCCTAATTAAGCTTTGATAGCAGCGTCTAATTCTCCACTAGCCTGCATCTCCTTGATAATATCTAACCCACCGATAAGTTCCCCCTTCACATAAAGTTGAGGATATGTGGGCCAGTCTGAATATTCCTTGAGACCCTGGCGGACTTCTTCATCAGTCAATATGTCAAATGTCTCATAAGAAACTCTGTAACACAAAAACAGTATATTTTTAATAAATTAATCACGAAATTAAAAATTTCGTTTTGTTTTAATACCTACTTACCCAGTTCCGTTTAAAATTTGTAAGAGTGTTCTACTGAATCCACATCTAGGCGTATCCCTATTGCCTTTCATAAACACCATAACATCGTGTCTGTTGATGAGTGCTTTCAATCTATCTTCTAGTTTCTCTGGTGCGGCTCCGGCAGTCGCCTTGCCAAGGCTGTGACTTTTCACCTTGGCTGTGATTTGGGCGGCGTCTGCACCATCAACTCTATCTACTTGGACATTATTCTTAAATAGTATTACTGTTGGTACAGAATCAACCTGGAAGAATATATGTAGAAAGGTATTGATAATACATTTAGAGGACTCTTATCATTTTGACAAAATCAATGTATTGCATTATATACCTAATTGAAGTTTTAAAATATAACACTAAGATAATAGGGCATAGGACATATTTATCACTATAAAGGGATTCAAGACACGTATTTCAGCGTTCAGGTCTAGACAAACGCAAAAGGAAAACATCGCTCTGAATGGTTGAATTATAAAGCCGTGAAGGAATTGAAAAGGCTTGGGCCAAGTGGCGTGGGTTGGCTGGTGCCATCTGAGACTCTAAAATGCCAGGTAAGCTGAAAGGACAAGTTTATAAATCCATTAATATGTACTTTTACATGGTAGCGAGGCTTGGCTGGTACTTGAGCGGCACAAGAAGGAGATGAATATGCTGCGCTGGATGGGTGAAGTGCCGCGGAAGGATAGCGTAAACAACTCCCGCATTCGCGGTAGCCTGCACGTCCGTGACATAGCAGACAAACTGCAGGAGCGACGCCTCCGCTAGTACGGCCACGCCAAAAACTATTATTTTATTCCTGATATTAAATCTATTTGAAAGTGTGTAGCACTTAACTAATATTGTATGTTTTATTAGTCAATTAAACAGCTGGTTGTTTGTTTAGTTACAGATACAAACCAATAAACCGCACAGATGACGTCGCGAATTCCGAGATCAATGCGGCATTTACGGGGCATTTTAACTTCTTTTTAGCGTTATCCCGTTTCCTAATCCATTTGGATTAGCGGGGTTCGCTGCTACCCAAACCTAAGGTTATTTAGAACATATATTTGGGTCATTTAAAGGTTTATTTATTAAAAAAGAAATAAGCGTCAACATTTTTATGGTGATAGATCTATTATGATTAATTTGAATCACTTTTTGATATGTTGTCCGATCTCTAATTGGTGTAATAATGATCATGTAAATAAGAGAGTTGGCTTGAAAAAAGTCACGTTAGCCTTCGAAATTTGCTGCTATAAAGCCGTATATTTCGCCATAGCTCTTTCGTTTTCTCGTTGCTCCGGCGTAAGCGCCAGTGACCTTTTAGCCTCTCGTATTGTATACTGCTGTTCACAGCGTTTTATTCCTACATCGGCAGTGTCCGCGTTATTGTTTGTTAATTCGTGTACATCTAGTTATTTGCAGCAAGCTGAATAGGTTGTCGACCTCATCATACTCTCTTTCGTGTTTATAGCAAATAGTTAGCGTACCTCTTGTAAGTAGGCGTTGGCTTCCGATAGTAAACTGTTGATCACTGATATCTTTAAATATGCACCTATTATTCGACATGATGAAGCCGGAAATAAACAGCCGAGGTTCAGGTGGAACGTGTGAAATAAACACAGAAACAGATTGTAAGTGATTATCGAGTTACTATCTCGGAGTTTTAAAATTTTTCGCATATAAATCCACTGCACAAGCAAATAATTGTTTCAAAATATACGAAATAAAATATTATACAAAGCCATAGGCGTACGAGAGTTTGTATGGACGCATATGTGGCCATAAGAAGTACAATGTTTCAATTAAGATTGACCAGTGCGTCGATGATATAATATATTGTTGTGTTGTTGTTGTGCACAGACTATGAAGAGGTGATTAACTATAAAAAAAAGTTTTTAAATACTCGTCCTTTCGACGGACGGTTGGCTTTTAAAGAATATGAATGACGGTTACCCTTCTAGAGTTAAAAAGGTTTTTTTGGAACGATGAGTCGAAATTTGATAGAGATGGAGTAACTAATTTCCATAACTTACACTACAGGGCGTACAAAACCCAAAATCCATAAAAGAAGGAGCGAGTATCGTCTCAAAGACGATTCAGTGTCAATCAGTCAATCAATCAATTTCAGGGTCGGCAACGCAAGCAACGCAAGAGTGACACCCCTGGTGTTGCAAATGCCCATAGGCTACGGTATCTGCTTACCATCAGGCAGGCCGTACGCTTGTTTGCCACCTAAATGGTATAAAAAAATCTTTGGGCAGCTGTCAAAGGCGGAGTTTTCTCGGGCCCAACTATTTGCCAGAAAATTTAAACTGTGACAGTTATTGAATTTTCTGCAAACAGATCTCCTTAATTTATTAATGGATGTACCACTAAACTTACGGGTGAATATGATTTACCAGCATGATGGATGCCCCGCACATTACGCCGGAAGAGTGCGAGAGTGACTATCCCAATAAGTGGATGGGCCGTAATGGACTGGTATTGTGGCCTGCAAAATCACCCCAAACCTCACACCATTGGATTTCCATGTATGGGGAAGACTATAAGAACTGGTGTATGTAGAAGAAACTAAGAGTCGAGACCAATTAATTAAAAAAATAATGAAACGTGCAACGTTCTGCGAAGAGAAATACGACTGGGGGGTCACTACAACAGAAGTGCGAAACCGGGCACGAGCGTGTATTGGAAGTCGTGGATTACACTTCGAGCACAAGGAGTCAAGACAAGACTGCGATAGGCTAAAATAAATATGGATAATCCGTATTAGAGTGATAAAATTTATTGATGCTTATAGTAATTTCAGTTTTAATGATCGCACAAAAAGTAATTGCTTTAGTTGTACTTGTTTGTCACTAATGTATTCTCGAGATAAAACAACATAAACATACGTAATTTTTAAAATTTGGCTAGAGATCAATATCACTTACAGTATTTCCTTTTTTAATGATAGAGTTATTAAAATTTATCTAAAAGATACCTATGATGTATTTAATTTTAAATTTTGTTCAAAAATGTCACTTCATGATTTCTGTATTTTATAGTGATGACCGCCTCTGTAGTAAGAAGTCGTAATAGGGTGTTAAAATTAAATTTATTGATGTTATTAATAATGTTAATCTTAACTACTGACTACAAAAACGTACCTAATGTTGCTTTAGTTGTATTTGTGTGATTACTAATATCTTCTTATGTTGAAAGGACATACGTAATTTTTAAAATTGTCTGAAAAGCAATATCACTTGAATTTTTTTTAAAGACAGATAAGAGTTAACTACTGCTAACGCTTCAATTTAACGAAAAAAAAAACTAACTTCGGGTATAACTCAAAAACTATCGCATTTGGCATAGTGACTAATAGGACTTAAAATTATCGCATATCTGTATCGATATCGATTCTAAAAGTATCTTCATCGTTTTTCTTAACACCCTGTATAATTTCATGTATGTATATTAATTTTACTTTTTCCATATAAAATGGAAATTTCATATGTAAGGACCTAATATTATACTGACTATGGGTTAAATGTAACCTTAAAATAAATAAAAAGACAAGTAAATAGATATAGAATTTTGCTTGTTTGCTATCTTTACCTGTTTAAAGTTTTTTCTCCTAATCATAGAGTTCACGTTACCCTAAAGTACCCCCAAATACGTTAAAGACGGGCCAACCCGTGGAACTTTCATGCAATGTAGGTACTAAGTTTCTAGGCGCAGCGGAATATGTTACACGTTGATATATCAACTGGTCATTTTTTCATGTTTTTCATACATACTTGTAGATATTAGTTGTTGCTTGTGTAGAATTCGATTTGTCACGTTTTATGCAGGAACCCCTATCGTCTCCAGGATGAAATAATGAAGCACCAAAGCATAAATTTAGTTGCTTTCAGAAATATAAATATTGATAAATAGGAAAATGAAGACAATTTAAACATTTTAGTATGCTCTATGTTTATTTTTTCTTTTCAATAAAATAAGTTTAGCCTACTCAACAAAGTTTTTTAATTTTGCATTATCCCAAATACACACATCTGACTGCTATGAATCAGGTGATCGTACTACGTGACACAGCTCCACTGCAGAGCGGGAATGCAATTAAAGTGATAGCTTATAGATTTTACAACCGTTAAATTACCTTATATTGCAATGAAATTTCTGATAGACCTTCAGCATCACATACAGCGAACTGGCTACCATTAGAACTTATATCTGGAAGCTTTAGTAGTTCTTTGAGCACCTCTGTCACTTGACCACACTGCTCTGCCCAGTCAGCAGAGAAATGTACAACAGTTAGGGATTGGGATCTGATGGAAAAACATAAATAGTTATTTAAAGTGATTATAATTATTTAATAGCAAACAAACTGACGACCTTCATTCTACATTACTAATAGGTCAATAATTTGAAAAGAGCTTCATAATTTGTTCTGTTACATATACACGGTGGATTTTTGAGATGGGGAGGTAGATAAGAGTAGATACTTTAACCGATGTTGCTACAGGAATGGTGAAACTATATCGTGTTTATTACATTAATATTCTTACCGGAGCGGACAAAGAAGTGAGATTACATTGCCAGCAAAGCTTTTCCATAAAAATGTTTTCTAGTAGCTATAATGGTCAAAGTACCTACTATTCCTGTCCTATCTCGAAAATTATTTGTGTTTGCAAATAACTACTAGTAAATGAGACAGAATATTGAGGTTTAAGTAGCTCACTATGAGAGCAACAAGTCAACATTAAATGAGGGCAGTGCACCCAGGTGTTATAGGGATTGAAACTGTGGAGAAAGAGAGGTAATGGTAATAATATAGGTAATAATAACAATATTTAATAAGATGCTCCTTATTAAATGGTTGCTACTAGTTTTTATCAGGTAAGGAAGGGTCCTTACCTGATAAAAATAGTGATAGTATATTTGTTACGTTAGCGTTAATAAGCTATGGTAACTGTTTTACATCAGGTGAGTTGTATGTTTGTATGCTTCCCGACGCTGTATAAAAAAATATTATCCACATCAATCCCAAATTCTTTCCACCATTATGCAATTCTTTAATTTCCACATTACCTAAATGATAATTTTAAATAATGAAGCGACTTTAGTATTTTCAATATTTTGTGCTAAATAATAGATACAGGCAAAAATGTTTTCAATTATTATAAGTAAAAAGTTGAAGTAAAATCTCTTTGGTTGTACTGTTTGTATCTGGCTAGTTTAGATACCATTAAACAACACAATAAACAATATGGCGGACTACCAAAGATGGCAGAAAAGTTATTTTTTAAACACTCCCATGAGATGGGATCAAATGAAAGGGGTGGCTGAGGATAATACGAAAATTGAAATAATGTCACACTAAAGTCTATATGGCAGATGCCCCAAAAGATTTATAAAATCTAAATTAAACAAGGTAGATGCTCCAAGATGGCAGACATAATGGAAGGACTCTTATACCTTGACAGTGAAGAGGGGGGGGGGGCAACGATGTATATATTTTTTTTAATTTTTGAAAAAGCTATATTCTTATTTTCTTACGTGTTACTACGAGTCGTGTTACTAGTATTAGTTTACGGTAAAGGGGAAGGGGGAGGGGGTGGAGAAGGGGGGGGGGGGGGGAATATAACACGGAAACGTATAGTTTTAAAGTTAAGATCTTTCAAATTCAAGCAATCACTTTCATCTGATATCAATATTTAGAGGGGGGAGGAGGATTATATACCCCCTCCTCCTCTTTCTTTGAGGTATAGTATCGTTTTGTTATATTTCCCAACCTCACAGTTGCCAACTGTATGTTTGGTCTACTTTTTATAATGACACTTTTCAAAATGGCAACGATTCGCTTCTGGCAATTCGCCGGCCGCTGCCGCGGCACGCTCGCTTCGCTCGCTCGGCTCGTGCGTTATTTATCATACTCTAACCTAACCAACTGAGATTTCTGTTGCTATACTTATTACAATATTTTTATTTGTTTGAAAGATTTGACAAATGATAAATGCCCAAACGTTTTGTGTCATTATAATACGTTTTGTGTCATTATAATACGTTCCATTTCAAGGTCAAAATTCATTCCATTTCACGTGCACTAAAATAATAAAAAAAAGTAGATATTTCCTGGAGCTCCAAGTAGTGTCGTTTGAAAGGGGAGACTAACCCCTACATAAAGCAACCCTGACCAACGCCGAAATCGTGCGTCCCGTTAAAGCCCACCCCATGTCATAATTTCACTAATATTTTCGTAAATTTCAACAATTTTTTACTCGAAAACTATTAATCTCCGTCAGTTAAGATTTTGGTATTTTAGTGTTAATAATGAGTACTATCAGTGATAAAAAATTCAACTCTCTAGCTAACCGTCAAGGTATAAGAGACTAGCCGACATAATATTCTTATCTGTCTAATGATGGAGAAATTGCTAGTTTGTTTAATGCTGTGGACTATGAAATTCCATCTAAACCAAGGTGAGAAACATGCTGAGGGCTGAATGGTACGAGGGTGGTAAAATATGTCATATACCAAACCTTACTTCAGGGCACCGTGTGTAACCTTATTATATGTAGCCGTGCACCCTCACTCAAGTCTCCACATGGGTTGAATTGAATGAGGTAATTGAGTATAGGAAACGACCCTTTGGATCTCATTCAATCTGATACTATATTTGTTAGCTTTGTTCTTCTTTCAATCATGACATCTTGTGCCTCTTGTCATTATTGTAAATACAGTCAATTTCATTATAAGAGTAGTTTCTGCAATATCACTTACAGACCTGATCAACAACTTTGTAACAGCATGTTTTGAGTATCCTACTATGTTTGTAAATTAGGAACAGAAATAAGATAAAGCTTTTAAAAATATGTTTCTCATTTCTAGAGACCTCCAAGCCAAATATAAGAGGTTCACTGATTTTACACCAAAAGTATTTTATTATATTTGTTAAAGAATTTGTTGAAAGTAAAATTTCCATCATATAAGTGTTATCAATTGTATCATATATTCCATCACATATTCATTAATATGCAAATATATTACATAAGTAGTGTTTACATAAGTTATACATATGCATGATTTATACAGATATTACATTTGTGGTAGAAATAGGGTCAGAGAGTCGCCTTAGTAGTCTTATCTTTATTGTTACTGTACTCTTAGGGTCAAGATGTAATACAAATATTCAATACTGTTGCTATAAATAGCTATGTAAATTAAATTCTCCACTAATAATCAGTAAACGGAATATGTTAAGATCAGCCTTTATTACGTTATGTATTTTCCAACATTACCAGGAAGGACTCTTATACCTTGACGGTGAAGGGGGGGTTGAGGGTGGGGGAGGGTCCCCCCCCTTCGAGGAGGAAAACCAACGGAGATGTATATATTTTTTTTTTCGATTTTTGAAAAAAATATTTTTTTTTTATTTTGAAAAATGGCAATGATTCGCTTCTGGCACTTCGCCGGCCGGTACCGTGGCACGCTCGCTTCGCTCGCTCGGCTCGTGTCGTGCGTTGTTTATCATACTCTAACCTAACCAACTGAGATTTCTTATGAGATTTATCACAATTTTTTTATTTGTTTGAAAGATTTGACAAATGATAAATGCCCAAACGTTTTGTGTCATTATAATACGTTCCGTTTCAAGGTAACAAATTACAATTTTACAACAAACTATATTTTTATTGAACAAAATTCGTTCCATTTCACATGCACTAAAATAATATTTAAAAAATAAGGAGATATTTCCTGGAGCTCCAAGTAGTGTCGTTTGAAAGGGGAGACTAACCCCTACATAATGCAACCCTGGCCAAGCCCGAAATCGTGCGCCCCGTTAGTAAAGCCCACCCCATGTCATAATTTCACTAATATTTTCGTAAATTTCAACAATTTTTTACTCGAAAACTATTATTTTCCGTCGGTTAAGATTTTGGTATTTTAGTGTTAATAATGAGTACTATCAGTGATAAAAAATTCAACTCTCTAGCTAACCGTCAAGGTATAAGAGACTAGCCCATTACCATAATAGTTCAGTCACCAGAGGTAACTCGTACGAATTAGCGACGAGAACAAGATACTGGGCACTAAGACTAAATTGTTACGAATAAAATTAATTTAGTAATTACAATCTATATTAACTGAGTTGTTAAATTTTATCACAAAGTGTTGTGTGGAAATCATAAATCGCAAAATGAACGACCGGTGACTGTGGTCACGTACGTCGATGAGACGTAAATCAGTACTGTATTTATACTGAGAAATATTTAGGTTTTCTCCAGATCCATAAATATTTAATTAATAGGGTAGTCGATTTGATAACTTACCTTACAAAATTTGCAAATTTTTCGGCGGAATCTAAAACAGTGATAGACATTGCGAAATAGGGTTATGGTATTCAACAATAACACTTGATGATTGTGTTTTTCAATGATACTTCTTTTTTATTGATTTTATACCTATCTAAATGATTATAATATTTGTTGTATAATCAATCACTTTTGAGCTAACATCAAAACAATACACAAACGTGCTAGAAACATGAACAGACATTTAAAAAAAGAAATATATTGTTGATTTTAGGCGACATTTACGACAGCTGTCAATAGTGTTGCCAACCCAAAAAAACTAAAAATTAACAGCTCACCACTAAAAAAAAACAGGAGAAAACAGTAGTCATCTCCCCTCGACCCCTGTCAATAATTCTGCCATTTTTGACGGGGGACGATGTAACTACTACGAGTAGAAACGAAAATAATGTTTTAAGGAAATGTCAATCTTATTACGAAGCTCTTACAGTTCAAAGTTATTTTCTTACCGCTGCCTACCATCTGTTGTGAAATAGCTGAACTTCTTCGTAAATCGAAGCTGGTAGATTCAAAATTACGAAACGTCTTCTATACTTTTTTTGTCTTTAGCTAAATGAACTCTATTATATAGCATGAAGGACTGTTTTGTTTTGCAGTTTGTATAATTTACGCTAATTTGGGATAGGAGATATGCGACCAAAGTCGCGGAGTATGATTCGATTGCATCAGTACTCGATTACTGAATCGATTTCTCATGTATTAATCGTTATCACACCATTTTAATTTCTTTTATATGAAAGCAAATAAAATAATACTTGCATGTGAAAGGTAACTCAATATTTTTGCAAACTAGATGTGTTCGACCTTTTTTTGCATGACATAACTGCATAGTTTGGCATTTTTAGTGTAACACTTTATGATGTTACCTGAGCTATAACGATTACAAGACTGTTAGAGAATCGATTACGCACGAAGTATTTATGCGCGCAATGGATCACAATATCTTGTACCATGACATAGGGGAATGATCCTACGAGGCTGGTCCTTTAGTAACATGTCTCTGACCGTAGCAGTAGTTGCTGTGTCCGATAGCGAAACTGAAGCACCTCCATAGTAAGTCAGTCGCTATACGTACGAACCGACACGCACACATTCACACCATAGTAAGTCTACCGCTCGCCATTACGCACCGACACCTCGCCGCGTAACCGCGCGATAACCTTGTCGAAAAGTAATAATAATGCCGTCATGCGTAGTGAAGAGCAGTCGGAACCATAGTGGTACGATTAAAAAAAGCCAAGGGATTACTTTTCATAGGTAAGCAAGTAATTTTTCTGATTAACTAATCGTTTTCACTTAAATTAATTTTTGAAAACAATAAATCTACCGGTGTTGCCATAACTCACATTTCCAAATTAGCGTAAATGTGTGGGAGATCATTTTTCTTTTGTTCTCTTGTAATTCTTACTTAATTCAGATACCTAATTTTGTTTAAACAGACATATAAACTTACATCCTATGATTCTTTTAGTGACTAACTATTATTGATACCTTTAAATTTTTTTGGATTTCCATCGTAAAACGATGCATGGAAGAATGATTGGGTACAAATCATAAGAGACTCCAGAAAAGAAAGCGGCTTGATTCCATCTAGATCATAGAGTGTAATATGCAGTATATATTTTGAGGAGTGTGAGGAGTGGCTGCCGTCTTCTGTGAGGTGGAGGTACTTCCCCAGTCAGGCTAACGTGCCCTACCTCTCTTTCGCCAGAGCCTCGTTTGGTCATTAAAATTGGTGTATTTGTTTGGGCATTTTTTATTTCAAATAAGTATGCATCTGTTTGTCCTACATAATAAAAGGAATATATAATGTTATATTTCATGTGTTTAATTTATTTTCATCAATACCTATTTTAAACAACACAAGTTACAAATCAACGGTCAATAAAATTCGAGTTTCGAAGACAGTAACGAATCATATAATTTTTTTTATTTCTTTTTAGTTAAAGAAATGGGAAATTTTCTTCCATCGGGCAACCCACTTGACACTCACATATAGTTACATGCCGCCATTGTGGTGCTTCAGTTGTTTATCAGCGAGATTCCGTCTGACTTTTTTATTACGTCTATGTTGACTACATGAAAATAAAATATTCACTGGTGGCTAGTATCCTACAGAAGACACAGGTTTGCGCAGCGCCTAACGGAACGTGTTAGTTTCCTCAGGAAAAACGTTAGCTTAGAATTTTTACATCCAACTTATGTTTAACACTAAGCGCTACGAACGCTATCCGCCTCTGGTATAACGTGAGCTGTAAGATCTGCCGTGATGACATCTGAATATTGCATCTTCTACTTTTGGTTATAGAAAGCAATTCACCACTAGGTCACCAATAGACATGATAGATTTTATTCTCTATACTATCAGTAATATAATAAAAAAAAACGAGTTGCACTCCGGGAGTGCCAGAAGTGAAAACTTGAACATTATGTAACGTTGTGCATTTTTGAATATTTTGGAATGGTTAGGGAATAATTTCACATGAATTGCTTTATTTATCTGTATAAAAGTACTATCATGTCTGTGGTAAAATACAATATTCATTTATTGCGCTATCGTACACAAACATGACAGTTTATATTACATTAAAAATTTAACACTTCAGAACTATTACAATTATTTTACATTAAAAAGTTTATCTCTCAGAAAAAATCAACTTTTATCCATTATTTCAACGACTCTTTCACTATCATCATTACCAGCATCATCATCGCCAATCTCTAAAATTCAAACACACCCGCACACTCGCGCAAGCGCCCTGCGCCGCTTAAACCAAACAGCGATGTTGATAAACTACGTTGAACGAAATGCGTAAGCGCCAAGAATTTCATGGCGCTTACAACGTTTTGGTCGCGAGAAAATAATGCCCTATGAACGATCTAGCGCTTCATGTTTTAATTGTTTAATTAGAGGTATCTAATGTTTTAGCGCTGCAGCGAACTTAAGTTCTAATCCTCACCAATATCTTACGGTCATGGTCACGTGTCCTGACGCGAGGTTAGCATTTTTTACTCATCCCGAAAAGTGCACAACGCCGCTTAAGAAGTTTTCACTCCAAAAACTATAAAGTCAGTCTGGCACTAACAGAAATTATGTGGAACAATTATTAGTACATGGATTGTATTTAGAAAACATAAGAGGGCAAGGGTACGATAATGGTCCTAATATGAAAGGTATTCAAACTGACGTCTAAGCCAGGATTAATAACACAATAACAATCGACGGGCATTTTACGTTCCTTAAACGACAACGACAACCGTAAACGACATGTCAAAGTCCTTACTGGAAGCTAAAATATTGTTTAATACAGTGCAAAACTCTTCAACATTCAGATGGTCAATTCTTCTGAAAAACGTAAAAAGTATTACTCCAAAACCACTTATTAACACGAGATAGGAAAGTCGAATCAAGGCAACGAAACCACTAAGATATCAAATACGGCAAGTTTACGATGCAATGTTTAGTTTTTACCAAAACACAGATATGGATACCTCCACACGAGACGAAGATTCGGGTTTGTTGAACCAATTAAAGTTTAATTTTTTATGCTCTATAATATTTTGGCATGAAACTTTGAATCGGATAAACCCTGTTAGTAATGTACTAACAGGGTTTATCCGATTCAAAGTTTCACGCCATTCAAATGCCAAAGATTTCTTTGAAAACTCATGTTCAGATGAGTATAAGAGTTCTTGAAGAAGACAAAGCCTTAGCTTCTGAAATGCTTCTAGCTGAAATTGATTGCGAAATGTTAGACTTTGAACATGTGTACCTCGTGTACGATCCAAGAAGGAGCAATTAGGTTTCGAGTGTGTTGACCAATCATTGAACCTCGTCAAAAATATAAAATTGAAGTATTTTGTCACATTAAGGACACAGCTATAAAGATAGACAGATAGATAAATTAGTTTTATTTGTTATCACATAGAAACACACACAAATACAGAAACACAAGAAAAAGAAAAATCACATATAGGTAACAATGACAACAGTAATGACAACAGACATTTAAATATAAAATAAATTGTACAGTAGGCCCGAACGTCCTGTGTGTGGCGTGACAACAAAAAGGCCCTGACTCAGCAAAAAGCTGCGGAGTAACCACAGCGCTGATATTATGTCAGCACCTTTATCGCAACAGCATAACTACATATGTTACATAGCTACGCTCTCACGCTTTCATCTCTTATTTGTTAATTTTGTCCCAAACATGCACATACCACAATATAAACAAAAGAAAAAAGAAAAGAAATCTATAGCATTGACCACGCACGAGAAAACAGTGGTTCCCTCAGTTCCACACAATCCCCACAATCCCAATCATCACACCGCTCATCCAGACATGAGACGGCAAAGTACAGCCACCAAGTTATGCCGTTCTTTGTTCCTCCAATAGAAAGGCTTTATAACATTTTTTGAAACTGAATTTCGATGTATATTTCTATTCTGAATTCTATGTTTATCCGAGGACCAGTGCAGTTTTTTGTACAAATATTCAGGTGACCGCTTATTGACCACTTCAAAGAGCATTGACGCAAAATATAATCGGTGACGTCCTGATATTTTTAAAAGATTAGCTTGATTAAGGTACGGTGAAACATGACTACGTGGCGGAATGCTAAAACAGAAGCGAGCGCGAGCGTTCTGAACACGCTGCACGAGACGCTGTGACCTACCCAGCAAACATGAGCCGTACACTGTCAGACCATAGTTTAACCTTGACAGCACCAGCGTATCACAGAGCTGAACGCGTATTTCAGTTGAAAGATAGTCCCTTATTTGATATAAAACTTTAAGCCGATAGAAACAACCGCTAACACGCTCTAAAACATGAAAAGATCTAAACTCTTCATAATTGAGATTTTTCAGATTTCTGAGCAGAGTAAACATTTTGCTTTTTGTATAACATATATGCCTTAAGAGAACTCGCAAAAGATGAACTGTTAGAACATTCTAAGAACCTTGAGGCCTTAACCCACGAGAACTCACGCGATGTAAATGCAGAACTTCGTGAGGAGTTGTCAGTCCTTGTATGTTTTTAAATAGTAATTTATCTTCTCAAGATGTTTTGAAATTTGTTGATTTAAGATTTGGTCCAAATATCAGTATTGCACTCAGAATCTTTTTAACTTTACCAGTAACCATTGCAAGAGGTGAAAGAAGCTTTTATAAATTAAAAGTAATAAAAAAATATCTGCGATTCATCATGACCATAAAATAGATTATCTGGATTGGATATGATTTTAATAGAACACAAGATTTGCGACAAAATATCAGATACTATTAAAGATTTTGCAGAACAAAAAGTGCGAAGAAAATTACTGTAATTACATGGTAGTATTTTATATTCTCAGAAAAGCTGTTTTAATACATGATTTTATTGTTTTAAAAAATTACTGATTCGTTTTGTAGTGTTACACAATTGTATTCTTATCTGCATTTAACTTTAAAACAAATCTTTTGTTGTTTTTTTTATACGTAACGTATGAACCTTAACTTAAATATATATGAACCGGTTTCATAATAACAGTTGGTCCTAATCTTTTCTGAAACGATTTTGATGAAAAATGTTTATTGTTTCTTTATTTAAACGGTAAACATATACCATACGCAGCAGGGAGACGAAATAGGTGGTAGGAAATAGGTAAATAGGATGATGATGAAGTTGAAAGATACATAATTAGGTATGTCGATAAAAAATATTTCAATCCATTCACTACTTTCCGTGAAATCTTTAAAAGTATACTGTATAGGGACTTTCTAACAAAAAACAACGTGTGCGTCTCAGAACGCCCGACAGAAGTGATAATTTAAACTAATCTAAGTTGAACTATTTAATATTGAAATTATTTAACTTGAGAAAAGCTTAGGTTATTACTTAGATTTTATGTACATTAATATGATAATGTAAGGAAATTGTTTATTAATAATTTTTTTTATTAATTGTATAATATATTTTATTCTTAGTTACAATTCTTGAATATGTACATTAGAATATTGTGTATGTACATTATTAGTATCATTATTTAATCCTATAAAAGTAATAATTGGCTTATGGTAGCTATAATAAGCAACGCAACGCAAGCCAATTTTTACATTGTATGTCATCAATGGGTTAGACTGAGAGAGGACACACGTTTTTTTTTACCTCCACACGTTTGAAATTTAGTACTGTTGCCATATGAAGAATTCGAAATAATTCGTGTGCAACGACTCATTAGACAGACTCTTATCTTAGCCCAGAGCGGCTACACTATTTAGCCGCAAAGATCGGGCCCTGGATATAAGCTTGGGCTTTACTAAACACAGCTACATGGTGGCTGCATTTTTTGGATGTGTCGTCTGCATACCACAATGTACTACTTCATGTGCTCAGACAGAAAATGCTAAACCGCATATTAGCCTGCAGTCTAAGGTCTGTGGAGAAGTTGATGTAGTACTTGTCAATACCTAACTGAATTGCTTCTTAAGCACTCCTATCAGCCGTTTCATTATCAGCAATGCCCTGGTGTCCTGGAATCCAAGCTAAGGCCATCTCTAAGCCTGAGGAGTGACAATGGTATAAAGTTTGTCTTATTGGTAGAATACGGTCAAAGTTATCTTAGGCGTGAAAAGGGACTTCTTTAGTTCTTGAAGGCAACTCTTCGAATCTGACAGTACTAAGGCTTTGGGAATATGATGGGATTCTACATGAGAGATTCGCCTGTGTAGGCGGAAGACAGACGTGAGCATTTTAAGCTTAAGATTACATAGAATTTGGGGATCCATACTGCGGCTCCAACATCACTGTTCTCTGACGGTTTGGATACACTCTATTCCTCGTAAATGCCACAGCGCTGCATTTGTTAACGGCTAAAGTTAGACCGTGTTCGACAAGCTATTCATTTCTAAAGTCAATTCCAAAACTTCCTACTCTTACAAATTTCTTCTGATTAAATTCGTTGTGAGTTCCAAGGCAGCTGTAGTTTAACCCCCGGGACAGCAATAAACTTCACTATTCATTGCCTTTTTGGTGGTCGCCGCTGTTAATTCTGGCTACACAGGAGACACAGTGGTGGGCCTGTCCCTATAAAAAAAAGCTATTCACTTAAATGGAACAGGGCTGAGTTAAAGATGGTACAGGAATCAGGAAAGGAGGAAGAACGAGAGTAAATAACAATATCATCTGCATATTGCAGGATTTTACAAAAACTAGTAACGAATTGGTCTAGGTCTGATGTATAAATGTTATAAAGGAGAGGACTAAGAACCGAACCTTGAGGCAGGCCTTTCGAAATATTACGGGTTATATAGAAAATATAGAAATACATATGGAGCGGGACATGAATGACTTGCATATTATGTTAACCAGTCTCTCGGGAATACTCAGCTGTAGCACTTTTTGCCTGAGCACTCGAAGCTGGACGTTTTCATATGAGAGGCTATATTTAAAAAGACCCCAATCCCATGTTAGTTTTCCGAGAAAGCAAGTCTAATCTCAGATGTAAAAATACTCAAGCTGTCGCTAGTCCCCGTACCGCATCTGAATCCATACTGGCTTCCAATTAGGAGTTCTCTATTTTAGACAATCCTACTCCAGTCTGATTTTAACCTCATTGCCTCGGAAAGACATATTCGAAATTCAAAATACATATATACCGAAATATATATCGAAAGTTATCTGTCAAAATGTATTTTGACAGATAACTTTTCGATTCTGATTCGAATATGTCTTTCCGAGGCAATGAGGTTAAAATCAGACTGTAGTACTTTTCGAATCCGTTTTCCCCGAGATCATATCTTCTTTTACTGCTCCAAAAAATGTTCCTCTCTTTTTAATTTCCTCCCTTCTACTATCCCTCGACCTATAAACTTCAAATTCCTTCTTACGTACGCTAACTGTACACTGACATTGGCGAGAACACCAGTATCGCCATAAAAAAATAATTGACCGCCAAATATTAATGTTAGAGTAGAAGTAGAATTTGAAAGGGGACTTGGTAGGTTTTGCCCTTCGTGATGTTGTGTGGTAGATTTAATTGTGACAAAGTGGTCGTTACGCCGAATATTTGATTCTCTTTAATTTTTAGGTTATAGAATTTATTTCATTCGATTTTTCTCTAGAAATTTGCCATTTTATGAAAAGAATATTTCAATTTAGACTGTGACAAATTAAGAACAGCTAATATTATTTGCAATGGCGTCTGTGTCTACCTCTCCAGCGCCCGGCATGCAGCAGATTGATCTATCAAAGCTAAATCTTCACCAGTTGGCTCAGTTAAAACAGCAGTTGGATCAAGTAAGACGACGCATGATTCTTTTTATTATGACGCGTATCGGGTTCGATTTAGAATCGTTTGGCTTAAATTCTTTCTCTAATATTAACAATGCAGCTGGTAGTGATTCAACACCCAATCACTGATATCTGTCGTTGTACATGGTTATGTACTTTATAAGAAAATAAATATAAACAATTCTAACGCTAATAGAAACCGGTGTTATTAGAAAACGTGTACTGTCTTTTGCTCATTGCTCTATAATTACATCTGTGTCGGGCTTTAGTCTAATATATAATAATCTCTATAAAAATAGAGATTATTATATATTAGGAAAATTTGAACTTTATTTGCATTTGTGTAATTGCTTTGCATTTGATTTGTCAAGTTCGCTGTATTGCCACGCTGTTAAATGCTGCAGTGTAATATGTGATTAATTTGAGATCATATCTTTTGCACTCATTATGTATGTAAAGAAAGTGATGAATACCAGTATCCTTATTCATATGGTAACAGTCTGCAACAGACAACAGGTTAAACTTTATCTGAGGATTCTAATACCAAACCTATATTTAAATGTGTAAATCTTACATTAATTGTTAAAGTACAATAAATTTCTATTTACAGGAGTTGAATGTATTTCAAGATTCATTGCAAACATTAAAAATGGCTCAGAGTAAGTTTATAGAATCAGGAGAGAGTGTGGATAAGATTACACCAAGCTCAAAGGGTAAGACTATTTTAGTGCCACTGACTGGATCAATGTATGTTCCTGGGACTATAGCAGACACCGATAATGTCATTATAGATATTGGAACTGGATATTATGCACAGAAAGTGAGTTTTTAATTATACACATTACATGTAGATATACATTGAATTTTGTAGGGTGTAAGTAGCTCCATCACCAGTAGTACCTGCACATGTAGATTGTAGTTAAATGAAAATTCCTTACAGTTTATTATATTCCTGTGAGTCATTGTCACGTCGGAAGCTAATTAGGAGTTGCTGCATAGTTGATAATGTGACATCAATACTCATGATGTTGCAAGAGTCCATGGACTATATGGTAAACTACTTACATCATGGGCCAAATGCTTTTTTGCAACCAGTGTTGTATAATAAAATTTGTTTTGAAATAGACAATAACACAAGAAGTGCTATTTCCACATCTCGCAAGCAAGCTGTAGCTATTGCACATTGAGCTTGATGGGTCCTTTAGTAACAATTACCTAGTTGTTGTAGTAATAACAATAGCTACGGTTGTGTAATGTTAGATTTTAACTGAAAAGTAATTATATTACATAATTTTTAGAATTCAAAATCTTATGTAGTCGATTAGTACCAAACATTTGTGTTTACATTTAGCATCCACAGACCTGCTATAAAATTATTTTAATGTTTATTTCTACCAATTATCATCATTTTCTTTTATCTATCAGTATTTCCAAATTACTGTTAGCAAAGGATAAAAGCTTAAAGAAGTCAATTGACAATGTGTTAATAAGTGAGCATTTAATAAGACACGTGATATTAGGGGTCAAAGTATGAAATTGCTGATTTGTACTGAAAAATTAAAACTCATAACATATTTAATTAATAAAAATATATACCCTCATTACTATACATTACTGCCATCTAATTGGAAGTTTATTTATGCCTTTGCTATGCTATAGAACTCTGTGGAACTAGATTCAACAAACTGTGTTAAAGCATTTTGTACTGCCTCCCGTGAAGAAAATTTTTTACCACATAGAAAATTGTCCAAATCACGAAAAAAATAGTAGTCAGTTGAAGCAAGGTCTGGCGAGTACGGAGTGACGAGATGACGTATGGTTTCTAACTGCTGCTTCTGTAGAGTTACAAGGTTTCTCGTGCAGTGTGAGGTCTTGTGTTATCATGGAGCAATAATGGTGAATGCCATGAAGCGGTCACCAAACAGTTACCATTACCTTTTTATTGGTAAGCTGTTATGGTGTTTGACCAGGGTTCAGCCATTGTATTTTTCGGTTATTGTAAAGAATCCACTTTTCGTCACATGTGACAATTCGATCCAATAAAAAAGCGCAAACTGAATGTTAAAGTCCAGTAAAAGGGTGGTTGCTAGAACAAAATTCGATTTCGTCGGCAGAGTTGGCGAGCGGCATGCGAGCTTTCCCTCTGGGAACCGTGCTTTCTGGTCGCTTGCTAAAGTTGCATAGGGAAATTTCTGTCAACCATCCATCCACCACCACTGCAAAAACTGGATGGTAATTTGGCCCATAGCGCTAAGGAGAAAGCCGACTTACTCGGTAATCTCTTTGTAACTCGAATGTGAATGACGGGGAGCAGTGCCACCTACCATCCTGTGGTGCGGTAGCTCAATGCCGGAAATCTCCATTACCCAGCGAGATGTCCGGCGGGGTTTACTCTCTCTCATTCATAAATCGAGTGGGCCGGATGGTATACCGGCAGTGGTGCTGAAGTTGTGTGCTTCTGAGTTGTGTTCTGTACTAACGCGTCTTTTTGTGCTTTCCTACTCCACTGGGCAAATCCCGACTTCATGGAAGACCGCCAAAGTGCACCCCCTGGTGTTGCAAATGTCCATAGGCTACGGTGACTGTTTACCATCAGGCAGGCCGTATGCTTGATTGCCACCTTAGTGGTATAAAAAAAATCTTTCATTTATGTACTGATTCCACAAGGTGATACAAGTTTCAACACGTTTCTTTCTGCAGATCAGTCAAATCATGAGGCACCCATTTTTCATATTTTTTTATCTTATTGATTTGATGCAAATGAGTCAATATTGTAGGTAAGGTAATGTTAAACCATGCCTCTAATTTCTGGGTAGTGGTGCATTTATTAGCACTCTCCTCTCCAAACGCAGCATTGATATTGCGAGCTGTTTCTGCCGTGTTAGTTCCGCGCCGGTACTCTATTCAAAAATATTTTCGAAGTATCCATCTTTCTTGTCTAAGCTGAATAAAAAAAACTATTGAAATTCGAAAATCAAATGTACATTTTTTAAGAACCTCAGGTATCGTGTGAAAAAAGTTTTGCTCGAAAATCTCACACCATGAAGGTTTAATGTCAATTCAAAGCACCTATTACTATGAAACGGCAATTTCATACTTTAACCCCTATTATGTGTTAGTATTAATCACACTGGTACAATGGCAATGATGTCAAGCAGTAAACTAAAGCCTTGTGTTGAACAACATATTTTATATATTATCAGGTTAGATATTTGCCTCCTTTATAGCAAACATTTAAACAAGGAATATTTTTAATGTGCTTTTTGAATCTATTTTTAGAGCGAAATTGTTTACTTTTACCAATTTCATCTACTTTGATTTGTAAAATAACACCTGAATCCTTCAACTGTTACATATTTAGACTCTAGACGGGAGTAACCGTGTATATGTTATTTACTATTTCAGGATATAGAAGGAGGTAAAGACTATTTTAAAAGGAAAGTTCAGTTTGTAACAGAACAGATGGAGAAAATTCAAATGATGGGTATCGAAAAATCAAAGGTGCGGGAGGCAATCTGCATGTTGATTGAGATGAAAATGCAGGCACAGACTCAGGCACAAAAGCCCTCTACATCATAACACCAGATAACATAATAAATAGTTTGGTTTACTATGAGAGATCTATTTTAAAAATGCTTGCGTACATGTATAGTTGGATTTCAATGGTTTGATACTTTTTATACTTTATAAAGCTACACACACTTTTCATAAAAAGTTTTGTTTTGATTAATCATTCTTTGTCACTTATGAGATAGGACAAAGCGATATACTAGGGCGAGGATTTTCACCTTACGGTAGATTACAGGTTAATAACAGTTCTCTGGAGGTGAACTTGTGTAGCAAACGTTACACTTATTTTACAAACAATGAATGATTGACCATAATGAATTAACATTATTCATGCTACATGCATATTTGCTATCCAAAGAAAGATTAAGAAAAGCTATTGTTTTTTTAAAAAACTATTTGTTCTTTTATTAAGGTTCTTACGATATTAATAGAAAAGAAAACATAAGTACTAAGCAGAATTAGATTATTAAAATTATGCTTTCCTGTTAGGAAACCATTAAAAACGTAAATTTGAACAAAAATATGCTCTAAATTATAATCATAGAACAAAACCTTATACTTTAGTGCATATGAAATAATGCTTAATTTTTCTGCTTAAAATGTGAAACATACGCTCTTATAAGTAAAATTAACAGATGACATATAGTGTAATCAAAGAATATTATCAGCAAGACTTTTTTAAAATTCGCTTAACCAATCACTATGTCGGAATTTTCTGTAATGGTTCATTTTATTTATTTTATGATTATTGTAGTATGAGTATGTTGGAAGATCACAAAATGACTAACACTAATTTGTTACTAGAACTAAAGCCAGCCAGTGAGCACTTAGATTGCACTTGAGATGGTGGGGAAGTAAGGTGAGGCTTATAAATTGATATTTCAGTGTTTATTTAATTTATCAGTATCTGAAGTGCATTTTAAGAGCTCAATCATATAAGTATTTAGTTTGATATATTAATAAAAATAATTACTAGTTTATGGTTTTGTTTTAAATTAAATATGTATAGTCTCCTACAGATAGTTGTCATATATCCTTTCGCTTGAAGAATTAATTATGCTTTGAAAATAATGTGCATTAGAATTGACATATTCATGTAATGCCAGCATAAGTATTCATAAATTGAGAACTCTGATATTTTGTCCTGTGCAGATAATATGTTGTCATTCGTGTGAAAATACTTCTCTGCATATTTCTACTTGGTAGTATATTGCTATATTATATACGTAAGTAAATTATATATAAATGAATAATAATAAAAAAATCGGCCAAGTGCGAGTCGGACTCGCGCACGAAGGGTTCCGTACCATTATCTATAAAAACAGCAAAAAAATCACGTTTCTTGTATGGGAAAATCTTTAAATATTAATTTTATTTTAATTTAATTATTTATTTTTAAAGTGGATATATAATTAAATATTCTGTGAATATTTCAAGCGTCTACCTATTGCCGTTATCAATATCGAGGAAAAACGAGCAAAAAAAATCACGTTTGTTGTATGGGAGCCCCCTTAAATATTTATGTTATTCTATTTTTTAGTATTTGTTGTTATAGCGGCAACAGAAATACATCATCTGTGAAAATTTCAACTGTCTAACTATCACGGTTCGTGAGATACAGCCTGGTGACATACGGACGGACAGCGGAGTCTCAGTAATAGGGTTCCGTTTTACCCTTTGGGTACGGAACCCTAAAAAAAGAGTAGCAAGTGCTAGGTGGGCTTCAAGCTATGTTATATAATTCTATACTTAACTGTTCACATGGAAGAAATTTCATATAAAATTATATGTGCACATAATTAATTTCAGATGAACTCCATCCGAATACTTTTTTCTAATTTTATTTATTTTTACTCCGAGGCTGCAGGAAGAAGGTTACAGTTATTTGAGTATATTTATATATTTTTCATTCTTGACCTTGAGTGATAACTTAAATGCCAGTATGGTTTTATTTATTTTATTTATTTATTTATTATACATACACTATACACTTACAGTCTTTAGAACCAAAACGTGTACAGGTCAATCGGAGTAACATTAATCGTAAGTACTCATACACATATACAATAAAATTATTAATATGACCAATGTAACTATACAAATTAATTATTAATTATTTCATATTAACATTATTCACGAAATATTTTGCGTATTTAAATAAATCAGCCTCCGTAGTATGGAAGAGGTCAATATTCTGATTATAAGCAACAAGAGCATTGAGCAGTACCAGGGCACGAGCGGTGGGTGCCTGTTCAGCGGCGACAGTACGGGTCGCGGGCACGGCAAACAGAGGCCGCGTTCGCCGCATGCTGTAGCGATCAGGCGCAATAACTGCGAGAGCGCATCGAGCCAGACAGATTGGATTATCTAATTTATTGCTGTTCAGAAGCCGATAGTAATGCAAGAGCAATGCCAAATTTCTCCTCAGCTGCAAAGAGTCAAGGCCAACCATACCCAAGACAAATGCTGATGGAAATAGATGGGGATAGTAGCCATAATTTTTTTTGTATATGAACCGGGCAAACTTTCGTTGTATTCTTTCAATAGTGAGTATATAGAGATTTTCGTGCGGATCCCAAACAATGGCATTGAACTCCAATGAACTTCTTACAAAAGCGTTATATAATGTGATCGCTGCATGCATATCAGAAAATTTACTCGCTTGCCTCATTACAAAACCTAGGATCTTATTTTTTATTATTATTTTAAATAAGTAAAAATTATTTCAACGATATGCGGATTGAACGATAGTTTACTATCAAACTTAAGACCGAGATCACGAATTTCTGTGACCCTACTTAGGGATTGTCCTTCCAGAAGATATGACCAAAGTAAGGGCGAAGGGCTTTTAGTAAATGTCATTATTCTACACTTGGTTACATTTAATTCTAATTTATTAGAAGTACACCACTCAAGTACACTATTTATATCTTTTTGTAATGCCAGACAGTCATTAATATCATTTATACCCAAAAACAGTTTCACATCATCAGCAAACATGAGACATTGCGCAGCGCTAACAACCTCTGGAAGGTCGTTGATCATCAATAGGAATTGAGTCGGCCCGAGGGTACTCCCTTGACTTACCCCAGAGCTAGTCACGTATAACTCAGATTTAATTTCACCTAACTGGACATATTGGTAGCGCTCTGTAAAATAACTAGCAATCAGATTTAAAAGTTTGGGGGAGAAACCAGCATAACTCACTTTTTTCAGAAGGACATCGTTATGGACCCGATCAAATGCTTTCTTCATGTCAAAGTAAGCTACGTCTACTTGACGACCCCTGTCCATTTCAGACAATGCATAATCAACGAAGTTAATGTGACTAGTGGTAGTGGAGCGGCCCGCCCGGAACCCGTGCTGGGACTCTGACAGCAAGGGACGAATTTGTTGCGTAATGTAACGATTGAGGATGGATTCAAATACCTTCCCGAATGTCGATAGAACTGCGATTGGTCTATAGTCATATATATCAGATGTGCCACTGGTCTTGGGTATGGGAATAACTTTGGATATTTTCCATTTATCAGGATAGACAGAAGTTTCAGTAATTAAGTTATATATATATAAAAGTGGATTCTCAAATACTGATATGCAGTCTTTAAGTATAAACGCCGGAACACCGTCAGGACCGGATGTAGCGTTTGCTTTAAGTTTGCGAATAGCAATACGTATATCCTTTAGTGTTATGGAATCGACTGATACGCCAAAAGAAGGTATACCATAACCAGCGTCCTGCTCCGCACTCTCAGGGGAAAGAATCGGAGTATCAGTTAAGAAAACAGACTGAAAATATTCACTAAATGCAGATGCGGCCTCCCTACCCGATACTAATTTATTTCTGTAACTAAACTCACGTACAGAGCGTTTTGAGCTGTTCTCATTCCTGATATAATGCCAAAATCTTTTTGGATTCTCAGACACATCATTTTCGATTATTCGAATGTAATTAGAGTAAGCTGAATGAATTAAATTCTTAACTAATTTTCTATAATATTTATACATTTCTTTACAAAACAAATTATTATTATCGGATTTGTATTTTTTTAAATAATAATGTTTATTCTTAATATTTCTAATTTATATGGTGGGCAGTATATGGCGTGTCATTCATAGATTTGTCTAAATTTTGGCAGTGTCATTAGGTGTATAATATTTAATTAAATATGACACTATGGAAAAAGAGGAGTGGAAAAAAAATATATTTTGTTATTAGAACAATATTGCAGTTAAAGTCAATAGGCGATTTCAAGATACAAAGTAATAATAAAAGTAAAAATATACGTAATACAAAGTACGAGCCTGATGGGCGCATTTGAGTCGTGCTATAGAACATGCAATAGTAATTAAAATGCCTTTGCAAAGGATTGATTTGATATTACTTTAATTGCACTAGCAATTTCATTTCAATCTGTTTGCCCTTAAAGGCTATCTATCACCATCTGTAACAATGCAGGCAAGTTTAAGGTCTATTTTGTACTTCGTACAGTATATTTTCACGAAGATCAACGGACGTAAGACTTCAAATTCACTTTCTGGTAGGCGTTCATCCCTCAACGTGAAGGTGGTGTTTTCTGATACAGCCTACGATCTCTTCGAATTTCGGAGACCACTGTGATACGTAAGATTGCATCAGTTTCGGGGGTATTTCATAACACGGCGATTGTTTATGACTCCCTTTTTGCACCTCTAGTCCTAATCGTCGTATGAAGCTTGTAGAAGTTTTATCTTCTTTCTCTTTTTAAGTAATTAGTAACATTTGCTCCTTGCATAATGTTTTTTTTTTGATACAACGTCAGGAGGCATTCAAGCATACGGTCCACCTTATGTAAAGCGGTTACCTATGAACTCGCGTGTTGTCGCCTCTGCTGACACAGTAATTCCTTAAGAGCTTACTGGTAACCTCACTCACTCGCAGGAACACAACCCTCCATGCAGTTGTTAATTGACTGTAATTTTCTGTGAGGTACTTCTCCTGAAGAGTACCTCATAGAAACGGACGGTGGTTTAGCTCTCCGCATTCGGTGTTCTGTTATTTGGAACCGAATGCGGATGCATCGTCCGTATAAACACGTCAAATAGCCTATGGTTTCTTTTACCTGATTCATTCTCTAATAAGAATATAAGATCGCCCGACTTGATTGCGCGTGCTTCGTCCTCCATATGTAAATTGGCTCTTTGATCTATGGATTCTTTTGGCTGATTTATTCTAAAAAAATAATACAAGATGTTGAGGGTTGCACTGTCCCTGCTGCAGTTTTTTGTTTTTAAGACCAGTAGGCGTTATTCACATTGCTTCGAAACTCCACAATCGAATCTGAATGATTTTTTTTCGAATACGTTCCGTATATGGCTTTCCGAGGCAATGTCAATACCGGCCCAGATAAGAAGGTTTAAAAGGGTTATCCCGTTTCCTAATCCATTAGGATTGGCGGGGTCCGCTACCTAATCCTAATGGTTTGGCGAACATATTGATTTTGACATGGAGCGACTGCCGTCAGACCTCCACATCCCAGAGGGAAAACCAGACTTTTCTTAGGTTAGGTTACACGTCAGGAAGTTTAATTTCTTGGATGTACGGGTTTCCTCACGATGTTTTCCATCACCGCCGAGCAAGTGATCATTACTAATATTGGCGCCATGCCGTAGGCAGATCTGACAGGCATCACATGCCATTTACCACCAGCTCTTGACCAAACGGGGCAAAAATTGATATCGGGACCCTCTATTATAGCACTTAAATGTAACGGCGGGTTTTTTACAGCCGGTAGAATATAAACTCTCAAAAACTATTTTATCATCAAGTAGTGAAAGGATTCAGACGTTATTTTACGAAAGTCAAAGTGGATGTATTTTATCATAATCATATCTCCCCAGTGCTTCATTTTGTTGGGCTTGTACCCCACCACCACTCATCACACAGTTGTTGGACGAGCTTGCTGGCGCAGTGGCGAAACGTGCTCTTACGCTACGTTGACACCAACGCTCGTGGGTTCGATTCCCACACGGGACGAACATTTGTGTGCATGAACATGTCGTTTGTCTTGGTCTGGGTATTTTCTCTCTATCACAAGTATGTGTTTCCAAAAAAAAAGTATTTATGGTGTATGTTTATCAGTTGTCTAGTACCACAACACAAGCTTCGCTTACTTTGGGGCTAGATGGCGCTGTGTAATTTGTCCGAAAAAAAGTGATCTTGTAGCTTAGCAGCAACAATATCCACTACGACAATAAACCTTGGGGTTAAAGACTGAAATAACGTGAATATTTTCACCACATTTAAAACGTGCGAGTTTTAACTTCGAACGCTTTGTTGTAAGAGTGTCAATTACACATTCATATAAACAAAAATTTTAACAAAAAAAAAAACTGACGCCTCAGAACTGAATTTTATGATATGAAAAAAATGGGACCAATCTGAAAGTATATCTTTGAAATAAAAAAAAGATTTTTCAAATCGGTTTATAAACGACGGAGTTATGAAGTAACAAACATTAAAAAAAATATAGCCGAATTGAGAACCTCCTTCTTTTTTGAAGTCAGTCAAAAATATGTTGGTGACACTCACTAAAAAACCAACCACACCAAGTTTTGTTATTTAAGCAAGGTGATAGGTTTAAACTAATTTTCGTCTGATTCAGGCGAAATATTGTGAAACTAGTATTTATTAATAACACCGACGTTTCAAAATTTGAAGCAAATATTTTTTTTTCAATATCTAAATGCACAAACACATTTTTGTTGAACGTCAGGATGCGTACAAGCATACGGCCCATCTGACACAAAGTGTTTACCGTAGCCTATGAACGCTTGCAATTCATTAGGTATCGCGCGATGCCACCTCTGCTACTAACACAGCAACTCTTTAGAAGCTTACTGGTGATCTCACTCACACGCAGGAACACAGCAACCCACCTGGGAATCGTTATTTGGCTGAGTTTTTCTTTGCGGTGGAAGTACTTGCCCACACGGACTACTTTGATGCGCACTACCTAAAAACACCTAGACAAAGACAACCAGACATGTATTTAACTAACCTAATGTAACCTAAGGCCTGCATATACGAAAAGTACCTACATTTCCTATGACATCAATCCCAAGTGTGGTAATAACGATTTCTTTAACTAAAGGGGTTTATCCTAACATACTCCGCCACGTGGTTCAATTCGGATTGGCAGCGGTTAATGGTTTCAAGAAGACTTCAGTGCATTGGGCGGACTATTGCCCTATATGACACTGATTTGGCTTAAAGACTGTCTAAGGACAACCGCCGGAACTTAGAGCCTTGAACAGCCTTAAGTAATGCTATTCTGCCCGTCAAATGCCGTTATATACTTGTTGCCGTAACGCGCAAGGTTTGATCAAACCGGTCGGCACTCAACGGGTCAATATCCATGTCATGAAAACTGCTGCCGTTAACGGCTTTTATGCATTTGCTGTAGGTATAAGACGCTGGCAACCATTTGTACAAATATGGGCAACTTCGATGGAAGACTGATGCCTGGTGTCTGTAAGACATACTAGAATATCACTAGGTAAAAGACCGCGCCAAAAGCCGTATTAATAGATTTTTTCGTACCACTGATATGCAATGACGCATCCGAACTGCCTGATGGTAAGCGGTTGCCGTAGAGTTTGAACGCTAAATATTCATTAACTCTGAAACGGTTTGAAAATGTATTTTTTTTTGGGAAACATCTATCGCTTAATAAATCCACTAAACATTTGGCTAAGTTATGATATTAAAGTCGATGCTCATCATTTTTAAACTTTAGTATTGTCATAATGTATGCATGTTACGTACGTATGTTGTAATTATCACTTGAACGACGGTGAAGGAAAATATCGTGAGGAATCCCACATGACCACGTTTTATAAGATATTTAATAGACGTTAAGTGTTGCGTCTTACCACAAAGAGTAGCCATAATTTTCTCCTGACGTGCATTCGTAATATGAGATGATACCAGTTTATAGCTTGAGAGAATCAGTACGCATGTCAATCTAATCGAATATGCAAGTTAAGTAACCTGAAATATTTCTTCGATATAAAAAGTAACTTGGTTGTTAATCTAGATCAGACATCCTTAACTTTTTCGTCTACTGCCCACTTTGAAAATCAATTATTTTTCAGCGCAATGAATTTTAATTATAAGACTAATCTAATAAGAAGGATCAATCTATTGATTTTAAACAAGTTTGTTGATATCAGGTTTATTTTACTAAAAACAGTCTTAAGTAGCCGCACGCTTTAGTAAGCAGCGTTGCCACAGCGCTAAATCCACGTTCACACAAATATGACGATGGGAATGCTATCAACAATCATTGAACGACCGATCACAAACCAGTGTACAATTACGGGATTGGCTTTTGTAGTCAGAATTCTTGGTAGCCATTTTTGAATTTGATTTTTATGTCCTCGTTCGTTGTCAGTTCTATAAGTTCTTCTTTCAGCTGGGGTGAAATTGGTGTGTTGACATTTGAAAAAGGATCATCACCATCACCCACTCTTGTATTTCCAATCTCAAAATGTCTTGGAATCTTTCTATGAAATCACTGTGGAGGTTTTCCAAATGTAGGCAGTAGACAAGCAAGTCGTCGTTGTTGCAGGATACTGATAAATTGGGAAAATTGTGGAACTTACGTCTGCCGTTATTCTTCTTGTGTAAGAGCTGCTTGACTACGAAAGCAGCAACGACATTTTTTGTTTTTATTAAGTTCAACTCATCTTGAAGTTAGATTTATATCATTAGGCAATTTATAAGGGTCTGTCAGGTGCACGATATCATTCTTTTATGTGATGAGGTTGTCGCGAAATACTGTGTCTTTGTTTTCCAAGAACTCTATGACAGACTGAAACAGATTGTGAAATCGAGTCGGACAATTTCCTTTTGATAGCCAACGCACTTCTGTGTGAAAGATCAATCTGTTAAAATCTTATCATCATTAGCAACACATAGCGGATTAAATAATCTGTCATTTGGAATTTTGTTTTTTAAGTAGCATACTTACCCACTTTGAAGCCTTTTGCAAACCCTATCATAGCTCTCGTTCGTTCGTTTATCTCTTTAGAACAAGTATCGTAGAACCACAAATCGCGTTATTTAACAAACAAACAAACAAACTTGTTACAACTTTATTGTGTACGGGCTATCCTACGAAAGCTATGTGATTTTTAGTTGAACCCCCCCTGATCTTCAGTGCCCACATGGGCACATTGAGAAAGACTGATCTAGATTTTAGAACTTGCTCTGTTTGTGTGCTAAATTTCATTCAAATACCTTCAGCCTTTCTTGGGTGTAAGATTAATGAACATCCACATGTCCTTACAACCTTTCCCATTTATACCTACCTAATATTATTCGAAATATGAAAGGAAAACGTGCATGAGAAGACCAATGAATGTTAAAGAAACGAGTGAGATATGTAAAGACCTGGTTTCCCTCTGAGTTGTGGAGGTCTGATGATTCATCGCCCCAGCTGTTGTTTGTGTGCTGTCGATATTATAACAGTCGTGTAGCCAAGGTCAGTTCTTTAGAGGGGCATTGAACGCACTTGCTACCGCCAACCCGCTATTGACCAGGGTGTTGGAGCATTTTCTTAAACCTTTTGGTTGACGTTAGAACCGTGTTGCAGCTGTGTGTGCATATCAGTTTTCAACAAAAAAAATCAGTGTTGCTACGACGTAGGTAACTTAAAAGGCGAATTAGAAAAAAACACTCATGTGCAAGTTTAGTAAAAAATAGACTACGTTAAGAATTGGGGTTTTCAGTATTTGTTGTTTAAAATACATACTTAAGTATATATATCGGTGTATGTGCGACTTGAGGGCTGTGCAAATTGCTTAACAATTATTATTTCTACTATTATTACTTTGTATTGTCAGTCTGTTCTATTATTGTCTTAATTTAAAATTGTGGGGAATCCATTGTATATCGCACATAATATATTCCTATATACTTTCGTGTGTAACATCCAAAACTGACCTTTCTCCTAGTCACCATTTAATTATTACACATACAAAACGATGTGTAATTACGGTAATAGATATATGTATCTATAAAATTGTAGTTACCTATTCTGAAAAATAAAGAAAACAGAAAACTTGTGACACCAAAATGATTTATTTTTTAATAGGCCAAAATGATAGCGCTGATATCTACAATATAATGACTTATTATAAACTATTATTATGTATCTACAATATTTCTTATAGTCACAAAACAATATTAACTAAATAAGGCAACGACTATTCCTTAAGTTTGTAAACAATTTCTATTATTATTAAGTGTCATAAATCAAATTTTAAATTTAACTCGAATATTTCTTACAATGAACACGTGAAAAGGTGTTTGGATACAAGTTAAACTTTAAACATTAAGTAATAGAAATTTACATCGACAGCCGCTTTACAAATTATACATACAATATTCAGTATTTAAGCTGGAATGGTACGCTATGTAGGTATGTAGAGCAAACACGCATCGGACGATAGCTTCAAATATCTTTTACTTTGAATGCGAGAGTTTCTACGGTATCAAACCAAATCACTGGAAAGTATTTAGTTTTCCTTAGGGCTAAAGTATCTTTAAGATCCGTAACTAATATAATTTATAAAAATAACCATAACAAAATAATAATAAACATAATATCTTTGAATCGGCCAGTATTTATGAAAAACAACTTTTTGTACGTGTGTTTTGGTTTGACACGGCAGTTTTATCCAGTCGGCAATGCACATGGGTATTTGTGTCCGACGCCTTGACTATAAGTAGTTTTATGTGTTGTCTATCTTTTCATTCTAATATTGACTGATATCAGCACCTAAATTTAACTCGTGTACGTATCAGTAAAAATATTCGTAATTAAAAGTAAGAGCTAGATAATTATGTACATTTAATTACATTATGTTCTTAGCTTAATGCAATGTTTACTATAGGTACATAGAAGATTGCCAATTATCTCACCATTAGAAACGGCAGCGCCAAAATATAGTCCTTACCGACACTGAATAACAGCGTGTGTATAATCATTGCGTCAACAGCATTACACGAACAGATCACTCGCCTGCTCGGTGAAATCCTTATCTCAAATGGTGTAATACTCGGGGGCGAAGTCGTTAGCGAGATTGCTGAGGAAGTGGAAGTCGGAGGAGGAGTTGGAATTGTCGCCGGCGGGGGCGGCATGCGTCGCCTCGTAGAACTGCTGGAACGAGCCGTAGCCGTCTGTGCATTCCGCGTTTGTGCTGCCACCGCCGCCGTATGATTCGCTTGTTCCGCCGCTCTGTGCGGAACCGGACCCATATCCGGGCGCTGTTGCTCCCTGCTGTCCGCCATACGCATTCGCATCGTAATACGCATTCTTTGCGTATTCGTTTCCGTGCGCGTTTTTCTGTCCTTCGTTTCCGTAGTAGCTGTGTGTATGGTCATGCTGGCTATCATGATAATGGTAGCCGTAGTGACTATTTGGATACGTCATGTGATCGGTGTAGCCTTGTGATTGGTCGTAACCAGGGTGGCCATATGCAACTTGATCTTTTCCGTACGTTGGATAACCATAATTTTGGTACATATCGTGTGGGTAAACTTGCCTAGATCCCATACCGTTTGCCGGTCTAGCAGGCGATCCATCTTGCTGTCTCGCATGTTGTTGGTTTCGTGCGTAAGCATGCTGATCACCACCTTGTACTGCAGGTCCATAACCTTCGTAATTCCTATTGTTTTGAGGGTATTGCGATAATTTTCCTACGAATTGTTTCGAATCCATGCGAAAATCAGGGTGGGGAACGAATTGCCCAGGTGGTGCGTTTCCTCTAATGACATAAGGCGGCATAGCGTTGGGCACAGCTTGAGGGTGAGGCGGGCCAGGTGGGCCGTTGGGCGGCGATGGGCGAGGATAGTGTCCAAGGGGACTATGGTGCATACTAGATGGTGTACCAGGAGTCGATGACGGAGTAAGATTTACAGATGAATACTTAGCTCCGTCTGGCAATCCTGCTACTGGACCGAGGCCGTCTTTGGAAGAAGACGGGGAGACCTTGCACGTAGCGTCTAAGGAAGGCGACCTCTTCCTTGATTCCTGTTTGATCCTCTTTGCTAAGTTTCTAGGGACTGTGGGTATTGTACTAGAGGCTGGGTGCGCATCCCTTGAGTCATCCTCTGCCAACTTATCCAGAGATGAAGACGACGCTACACTGGATGCTCCGTCGCTTGCAAAGCTGTTGTTGTTAGTTGCACTGGGCGTGTTGTTATTCCTCGTGCGCGATGCGAGTTCTGGCAAGTCTTCGACAGGGGAACATAATGCTCCCGGTGGTAGTTCGCAACCCTGACAACTTTTCTTGCCGGATAATGGCCCGTCGTCGTCTAGAAATTTGTCAAGTCCCGTTTTGGAACTCTTTCCCCCTTCAGAAGTAGTAGAATCTTTGTCGTCGCCGTCTTCACTTTTGGTCAAAGTTTGCCTCTTATGTTTCATTCGCCTGTTCTGGAACCACACCTTTACCTGTAACGTTAGTAGTTTCTCATTATTGGTACTGTGGGCCAACTAACACGTTAGGTACCTAATCTCTTTAAACTTAAAAGGGGAATTTATGATTGAGTTGTTTCTAAACATATTAATTCCAATCATATACATTGCTGCTCGTCTGAACGCCTAGTCATTCTCCTTGCTAAAAGGTACAGAGCATCAACGATACTGTGATATTCATACAAGACGTCACCTTACACCACGCCACTGACGTCTTCTTTATATGGTGTCGGGAGGCAAACTAGTATACAATTCACCCGATTAAGTCCCTTGCTAACGCTGCAACTCCTCTTGACTTTTTTTATGCAACGTTACAACAACAACCACCGTCCTTGCAATATAAAAAGTATCAATTGCGCGTTGCCGCTCGTTACAATTTCGTGTTAGCAGGGTGCTAACACGAAATTGTAACACTTTAGCAGCCACATAACAACTCCTTAGCGGGTTGTTGTGTTCCTGCGAGTATTGCAAGTGTTCATAGGCTACCATTTTACATCAGGTGGTCCGCATGCTTATATGACTCACGACGATGTATAAAAAAAGCTTACTGGAAACCCCACTCACTCGCAGAAACACATTAACAGTTCAGGGAAGGGAACCCTTATTATTTGGCGAGCGTCTCTAAAGTAGAGGAGAGGTATCTCTCCAGCCGGGCTGCTTAATACATATCGCTTTCCCTACCTCTCTTTAACCAGATCTTTATTCGTTGGCATTGGTAGAGTTCACGACGTACATGTGTATTAGATTGGTATTGGCTCTTAAAATTATAGTAAAGCACTTCCATTTTTTTTTATAGAAACGTCGGGAGGCCAATAAACACACGGCCCACCTGATGTAAAGCAGTTACCGTAGCCTATTAATGCTTGTAATAAAAATGTATCACTCGAGCGACGCCTTCTCTGCTGCTTGCACAGCAACTCCTTAGGAGCTTACTTGTGACCTCACTTACACGCAGGAACACAACAACCCTCTGGGAGTTGTTATTTAGCTACGGTTTTCTGTTAGGTGGAGTGTACTTCCCCAGACGAACTGCTTTGATGCGCCCTACCTCTCTTAAAACATGTTCATGCACACAAATGTTTTGTCTTGTGTGGGAATCGAACCCACGAGCGTTGGTGTCAAAGTCGCGTCATTCAGGATTGAGCCACCGAGCTCGTCAAAACACGTTGACATTACAGCGCGCGTAGGTACCTACAGCTAAGAGCCACTCACAATTGACTTTGTACGACCGTAGCTCTTATTAGGTACCTACGGCATCAGAATACCATGAAGGCAATAAAGATATTGATTGATTGATTGAAAGGCTAAGGTGTCAAGCTTAAGGTGCACTTAGCTGCACATTATGAAGGGAATTACCGATGAAACGATTTTGCTTATTAACTCAATTCACCGCTACGGGACAGGTAGTAAAGTAAAACGCGCAGCTCTCATTAGCTAGTTCATGATCCAACATTACGTCACTTATCGGCTTATTGGCTAAAATATTCTCCCATTGAACCATAGCCTCGAATCGCTGAGATATTTAGATGCTATAATATTACATTTTTTTGAGTGAGACGAATATGGACGGAATGGAGTAGTGATAGGCCAGATAATATATTATATAATATGTTCGTGGATAATTCGTATGTGCTGATACATATTACATATTTATCACTTGCTCGGCTATGAAGGAAAACATCGTGAGGAAACCCACGTCCAAGTTATTATATTTTGAAAGGCGCGTGACTTAACCTAAGAAAGATCTGGTTTTCCCTCTGGGTTGCGGAGGTCTGACGGCAGTCGCTCCATGTAAAAATCAGTGTCTTACCCAAATCCTTAGGCTTAGGTAGCGGAGCCCGCCAGTCCTAATGGTTTGGGAAAACGCGATAAGACGAAGACGAAGAAGATGGACGGAATGATAGAATGGGTATGTTTACCTGTCTCTCAGTAAGGTCCAGTGACGCGGCGATCTCAATCCTTCTCGGTCGGCACAGATACTTGTTGAAATGAAACTCTTTCTCCAGTTCCAACAGCTGAGTGTTCGTATATGCCGTTCGTAATCTTCGCGGCAGACCATTTTCTGAAACAAGCGAGAAATTGGATTTATTACGTATCACTATGGACTATAGAGACTATGGACAATATCTACAGTACAGTCACTGTAGATATTGTCCATAAGTTGTAAAGAAGATAGGTAGGTAACTATAATTAAGACCGCTGATTTAAAATGGTCGTGGGCGTATCCATGTTTTGGTCTATGGGGGAAGGGAAATCAATTTTTTTAAGCCGAGTACTCTGAGCTTTTTTTTCTATACAACGTCGGGGGCATACAACCGTACCGCCCACCCGATGTAAAGCGGTTACCGTAACGCTTGCAATACATCAAGTATCTATACATGCTGCCTTCTTGGGAGCTTACTGGTGACCTTACTCACACACAGGAACACAACAACCGTCAAGTCGTTATTTGGCTGCGGTTTTCTGTGAGGTGAAGTTACTTCCCCAGAAGGGCTGCTTTGATGGGCCCTACCTCTCTTTAAAGAGCTAGTTTTGACTTCCACTCGAACATAACTTTAATCGACAACTGTATGTAGTAGCTATGTGAAATCCGGGGGGAAGGGTGGCTGCTGATTGAACGACTGCAGCAGCCGAGGCAGAGACTACCGGAGCAGCCATGGCAGCGTCGGCATATTGCATTAACTAACAGTAGTGGGTGGGTGCCGGCCGGCGCTAGGCCGCATGAACTAATTGTTGGCGGAAGCACACAAAGCAGGTTAGGTCAAATTGCATGTAAAAAAATGTATTTAAGTACGTATGTTTATTAGTTGTCTAGTACCCATAACACAAGCTTCGCTTACTTCGGGGCTAGATGGCGCTGTGTAATTTGACCGACAATATTTATTATATTTGTAATTATCACTTTCTCGCCGGTGAAGAAGAACATCGTGACGAAACTCGCAAGACCCGTGACCTGACCTACGAAAGGTCTGGTTTTTCTAGGGTTGTGGAGGCCTGACGCCAGTCGCTCTATATATAAAAAAATATCTTCACCACACCCATCGGCTTAGGACTTAATTATTAGGAAAACGGGATAACCCTGAGAAGAAAAGACTAAATCAATCAATCTTAATTGAATACCAGGGACTTAACTCTAAAAACTTAAAAATGAATGTGAAAGAAACGAGTGAAATGTGTTAGGACCGCGTCTTATGGCGCTCGGTTCTCTCTGCCTACCCCGCAAGGGACCTGGGCTTGAAGATATACATGCATACAGGGACTTAACTCTTATTGATAATAATAAGCTATTTCCTTTCTACGCTGGTGTTACTATCGTACTAGTAACAGATGTTATGCCGTGATGCTACTGGTATACGGGGTGACCTACCTATGAGTTTGATCTGAAGTGAAAAATACCTATAGAATAGGGATCTATTCAGCTAAAATGTGTTATCTAAGTAAAATCTTATGTATTAAAGTTACTATAAAGGCCATAGTTACGTACAATTAATTTTATACAATGTTCCTGGAAGCTTTCAATAACAGGGTTGCGAGGCGGTTCGCGGGTGCGCTTTCCTTTAATGTAATAACTTGATCGCATGTCAGAGTACCGCCCTTGACGCCATTGTGTCGAAACGGTGTTCTTTTTATTTTACCACGAAATACGAATTGGAATTCGAAATTCAAATTACAAAAGGGCGGCGAATAATGGGGCGATCGCGTTCGCATGTTGCTTCGGTCGTGTGTGTTCGCAATGTCACTGTTGCACTTACTTAGTTCTTAAAATGTATGAAATAAAGTTTATATTCAGTCGTGGATGGTAGTGGTGGTTGATTGACGTGGCTTGTCAGTTCTCTCTTTTGCCATTGGACAAGGGCAGCTGTCAATCAAACCAAGCGCTGCCCTTCGTTACGCTTGGCTTGACTACGTCAATGCCTGGCACACTGTACTCGCTGGCTTGGGCAACCCTTTTGAAACGCAGAATATTACTACCTAATAACTACAATTTTATATACTTACTTACAAATATTTATGTAAACGTGGTATTAGGTATCCTGAATTTATGTTTAAATTTACATTTTAGCATAATTTTGAGAATTGCATCGCAACTGTAATTAATTTGGACGTTGGACACTTAGCATCGTTACTAAATTATCAGTTTACTGGACCCGAAACTCGATAGCCCTTGGCCAGCCACTAGAATTATTATGAGATACGAGTACAGTATCACGCAGAAGTGTTTAAATTAAATGTAATATAAATCTGAACGTTTGTAATGACATTTAGCTTGTTATGATTTAATTAAGATTAAACGAAGTTACGCATAATAAATTCATCCACACTTATTTATACTTATCACAAATACTCGTACATATTACAACTCCTTTAGGTTTTTAAACTTCGTTAGGTAATCACTAAATGAGTGTAAGGCACTTACTATCATTTTTAGAGCGGAAGCCATTCTCAACTGCACGCGGTGCACCATGCCAACAGTCAAATGAGGCTCTGGCTAAAGAGATATAAGGTGCAACCATATTTAATAATCAGCTTTACTGGAGATGTATCTCCAACTTACAGAAGGCTGTAGCCAAACATTCACTAGAGGATTGTTGTATTACACAGATTTATTGACAGAATTGTTTTGACATTTTATTATAGAACTAAAACAAAACGAAAGACTGATCAATCCTTGCAAACCGATTTATCAGTATACACAACTTAATCTAGCTTTTAAGATTTTCACTGAATTTTAAAACAACTTATTTTTATGAGTCATACGTAATTGTTATGAGACCATTATGTATGCTCGTAAAAATATGTTGATAACTAACAGTGAGGGTATTTATTTCATTGATCAAATCCCTTAGTGATTCTTTAGACTCCATGTTATAAATAGAAAACCCTTTTCTAAACTAAAGATTATTTTACTTTTTTCATCGTCTTTCCATTTTCTATAACATGTAGGGACAGTTATTCACATATACTAAAATTAAAAAGTGGCACTGAACGGTATCCTGGAGCACCCTAATTTTTACTTTTGTCTTCTAGCTAACTATATCTTCGTGCCAATCCTTTACAAGTTAGGCAGAGGGAAATGAATACCACATGTCTCAGTCCCTACATACATATCTCCCTTTAACATTCAGAGCTCTTTTACTGATAGCACCTTATGATAAAAGTCGTGCATTCTACAATGTTCACAGAAAATTACGTTTCGTTCATCATTCAATTGCACCGAATCCTTTTTCATGGGAACTCTTAATATTTCTGAATTCGAAAATAGCTTAAATTGCTCTTTGAAAGTGACGCGCTTGCGCCACACAGGGGTTTTAAATTTGTCGCATAAGCGAAATTGAACAGGTAGAGAGACGAATGACTTGCGCTATGCACTAGTTGTTTTTTGCAGTTGTAGTAGTTGGTATCTACAACACCAGGAACGCCATTCGTGCTTTGCCGAACATGTATTTTTTTAACAATATTTTTGTTTTATTTCCTTACATGTATATTTCACAATATTTAATTTTTAGAGATAATTATTTTTAACAAACGGTCAGGAATTTTATGAATTGCTTATTTGCATTATTTCATTATTAGAATACCTCGATTCTATATATTTATTCTTATATTAATATACTCTATCTACACTACAGGCTTCTATAAGTAATAATGACTTGTGAGCGCGCGTGTACCGAGAGGGACGTGTGTCCGAAAGATGCAAGTTGGTAAGTTTTTGTCCTACCAGTATAATAGGCATGATTATGCAGAGTCGAGAGCCGTCGTGCTTGTGTATAATGTTCGCATTATCGCGCTTCACACATTCCGATCCACTGCACATGGACAGGGCGGAAGAACTTCGATGTTGACATTGTAGAAAATCACAAAAAATATACGTAAGATATTGGTTTCAGAAGTTTTGAAAATCATATGTACGAGTAGTTAGGTAGTTTTTTACAAAAAATAATTTAGTATAATAATATGGGGATTGTGGTTTATTTTATAATATTATATTAACCTAAATTATCGTAAAATATGGCATTAAGTAAGGTCTCCTGGCACAAGTACGGGGAAAAATATAATGTAAACCCACAATGTGTCCTTTTGCGGTAATACTAATATAATTATAAGCATACCTATATTTAACATCTACATACAGTTGATCCAGGATCCTCAAATTCGGCAAAAAGCAAGGCGCATGGCTCTTGAGCATAAATAAAAAGAAATAAAGAAACACGCGTTCATTTCTTTTTTGTACAACGTCAGGAGGGAGGCCAAGCATACAGTCTACCTGATGTAAAGTGGTAACAGTAGCCTATAAACACTTGCAACACATTAAGTATTGCTCGCGCGATGCCACTTCTGATGTTAACACATCAACACAGCTTACTGATAACCTCTCTCACTCGCAGAGACCCAAGAACTGTATAGAGAGTTGTTATTTGGCTGCAGTTACTTCCCTATACGGGTGTTCTCTGATGCGATTTTATCTCTTAAAAATACTAAACCAAGAAGCCCGACATGTTCATGCGAACAAATATTTGTCCTAATTGAGAATCTATCTACGAGTCTTGGTGTCAAATTAGCGTTACTAACCACTTAGCCACCGAGCTCATCCAATTTTTTTTAGAATAAAACTAATGTTGATGCAGAATCGAAAACAGTATTTTTTAAAATCTATGCTGTCTGTCAGTTGTGTACGCATCAAAAAAGAACCACAATTTAATAAAATGATATGCGGTGATGGGTTACATCCCGACTACCTTTTTTCCCTGATATGTTCGAGTTCCTGCGAAGAATTTCAAAAACCAAAGTCCACTAGGGGGAGCCGTGGGTAGCAGCCAGTATAAATAAATAAATATTGTCGGACAAATTACACAACGCCATCTAGCCCCAAAGTAAGCGAAGCTTGTGTTATGGGTACTAGACAACTGATAAACATACGTAATTACATTTTTTTTTTGTAAATACATACTTATTATACATAGAAAATACCCAGACCAAGACAAACAGACATGTTCATGCACACAAATGTTTGCCTTGTGTGGGAATCGAACCTACGAGCGTTGGTGTCAAAGTCGCGTCATTCACGACTGAGCCACCGAGCTCGTCAATATACATATTGACTTTCTCAGGATTTCCCAGACTATTCCAAGGAGGGTTTTCATATTCTTCCGAATGTGTGAGGTCGTCAAGAGAGTCCTGAGGTTACTACTAGCAGCCAAGCTGGTATTACCTGAGCCATGTTTGTCACTCGACGTAGTATAAAACAAAGGTTATCAAGTGCTAATACCATGAGCCATCCCTCACCTTGTAAAACACGATGTAGGTAACAAATGATTGTGGACCGACGTCGGCTTGTTTAACCCCGCGTGACCGTACCTCCGAAGATTTACTGCGGATTAAGGGTCACTTACATTGCTCAAGTCAAGAGTCCGCTTGTCAGTACATAATTTGTTATTATCACCGGTTCCCCCTGGTTTTATTAAATTACTGGGTTCTGTGTGTAGTGTCATTTGAGTGAGCTTTGGTTTTTAAGTAGCTCTAGCTAGAGCGTAATGGGAAGGACAATTAGGCACAAGCTGTCGCTGAAGGGTTTACTCCAAGCCATAACTTATGTAAGAACATGCTCTGAAATAAGACTTGTACAAACGATGAACTCGGTGACACCGCGGTTGATAACGCGACTTTGACACCAATGCTCGTGGGTTCGATTCCCACACATGGCAAACAATTGTGTGCATGAACATTTTGTTTGCTTTGGTTTAGGTATTTTTAAAAGAGGTAGGCCGTAGGCAAAAAGCAGCCCGTCTGCGGAAGTGCCTCCACCTCACAGAAAACCGCAGCCAATAACAACTCACTAGAGGGTTGTGTGTACCTATGAGTGAGGTCACTAGTAAGCACCTAAGGAGTAGCTTTGTTAGCAGCATAGCTGGTATCGCGCGAGTGATAGGTACTTAATGTATTTCCAGCGTTTATATGCTACGGTTACCACTTTACATTGGGTGGACCGTATGTTTGCATGCCTCCCGACATTATATATAAAAAAACAAGACAAGTAACTGATTCAAAATCGGCCTAGCCGTTTCTGAGAAACATGCTAACAGACCCACACACACACAAATACCTCTTACCCCAAAAGTACGTACCGTCTCTGCGGTCGCGAGTAACAATTTGTATATAATACTAATCGATTAAGCACTACATTCTTACTTGTGAGTTCATTTTCAAATTCACGTCTAAAAATAAACTCGTTAAACTAGAACTGTTTGTAGTGACGTTTTTGATTAGCGAAACAACTAAAGTTGTCGGCAGTAAACAATTTGCGAAGGATACGCGCGCAGCCCCAACTTTAAATAATTAATCAAGACCTAAAGGATTAATGCGGTGGCCAGTTGGCGGTTGGATGCCATTAGAGAACGTTCGATGCCCCTCGACTAAATGCTGCGGTCACATTATTTGTGTCGGCATGTTGGCGGTCGAGGCATATGGCGCGCCAACGGGGGAAAACTAGGCGATTTTCTTAAATTGGACCCTATAGAACAAAATAACCGGTATTGGTACCAAAGGGTTAGGAAAGTTTCGTTCTTTACATGCGAGGTACTTAAGCTAACATGACTGCTGTTTGGTGTAGTATTTCAGTTAAGTAGTTATGTAACCTATGATAAAACAGTCAGAAGGCCAATTCTACTAAAAAACGCAACTGCACCGCTGCAGCTACTCGTTTCCTGCAATATAAAGTTATTCTGATAATATGTTCTGAATTTTATAATCGTATTCTGATTTATATTCTGAAACTGTGGGACATGGGATTCGATAGTTGTCTGCAGAGAATAAGGTTATCGAATGTAGGATTGCGCAAGGGTGATGGGTGAACTGTCTGCTGTATGTAGACGATGCCGTGATATTAGCAGAAACACCATCTAAATTGCAAACACTGGTCAGTGGTCACAATGATGAAAGACGATTGCATGGAGAAAGGTTTACTATTGAATGCAAAGAAAACAAAGATAATGGTATGTGAAAGAGAAAAAACCAGAACCAATGTAAGGATTACGGTTGATGATGAAGTGTTGAAGCCAGTAGGCACAACTCGCTATACACAATGCAGTGCTGGTCCCAACGCTTACTTATGGAAGCGAGAGCTGCTTATGGCATAGAGAGCATGAAAGTAGGATAAACGCGGTCGAATTGTGAGCGATGCGCAAATACTGTGGCGTAACGCTTGTTAACCGTATTCGCATAGATGATGTTAGAAACAGAGTTGGTCTGACGGAGAGCGTCGCTATTAAAATAAGAAGAGGCACGCTCCGTTGGTTCGGACATGTAGAAATAATGCAGGATGAAAGAATGACGAAGCAGATATACAACGCAAAAGTGGAAGGATGTAAGAGCTGAAGAAGGCCAAGACTTACCTACCATGACCAAATTGGTCGTGTTCTATCAGATGGTGATGCCAGGACCTCTAGAAACCGGCTAGCGTTCATGAGAGCAGCAATGAATGTGAAAGAAGCTAGCGAGGCGTCTAAGGATCGGGTCACGTGGTGCTCGGGTCTCTCTGTCTACCCCGCAAGGGATTTAGATATATAGATAGATATGTTTCGATGTTTGTAAAGCGGTGACAGAAAATTCAAAGAGTATTTTGCTATATCTATCCTATAACGTTAGCAACTTTTGCGAAGTGAAATTAATATTCTGAAGGGGCGATTAATGTTACAAAATATTTATTTTATTTTGGGAGATGTTTGTGAAAATATCCGATTAAGAAACTTCTTTCAATTTAAAATATTATAAAGCTTTGGCCCGTTGGTTACCAAGGGCAATGGGGCTTAAAATTTTCATTTGGTTTATATAGTAAACGTGTAATAAAAATCTAATATAATATGACTGAAATATGACATGACAGGTATTAAGTAGCTTAAGGTATAGGTGTAATAGCTTAATTTGCAAGATACGCACAGTTACAGTGTAGTTGCAGTGCCGTTGTAGTTCAGAAAATTTTAATACAATACATGTATTGACACCGTATTACTCTTGCGCGACTCAATTGACAAGCGTAAAAGTGCAGCTGCGGATTTTTAGTAGAATTGACCTACTGGAGTTAGAGGAGGGCTACTCCTTATATTGGAGGCGGCCATAGCCTATGGTAACTGTTTTCCAACAGGCGGGCTTGCTTGTCATCTGGGGTATTGTAAAAAGTTAATTAGTACTTACAGTATAGCATGTGCTTAATTTTTGTGTACGTTCACAAATATTTATATATTATGTTGCATATTGACATGTTCAAAGGGGCATACAATTTAGAGCATGAGGATTCGGTTAGTTCAGATTAGGTATGTATGTAGGTATCTTATCTCTCTCGGTTTTCTCTGCTTACCCCGCAAGGGACCTGGCGTGAAGATATTCATACATACATATATACTTACATACAGGTTAGGTACCATGTTGATAGAGTTATACACATTATAAACATAATAGCGTTACCTCATTTTTATGTACTTGATCATCCGTTACTGGCCTCTATAATAAAAATCATAGATTTAAGAAACAAATACATGTGGTACAACGCGACGGCCTGTTTGATGTTGCGCAGTATGCTCAGATATTGCCGATATACGAGTATTTAATTTCAGAATCGCCATCTAGTTCCGTTGGCACAGTGCTTCTTTAGTAAAAGGTCAAGCAGTGCAGTTACGATTCGTAGGAATAAATAGAGTAAGAATAAAAGTGTAGTCATAAACAGTAAGTCAAATAACATGACCAGCAACTACATTTTGCTTTACTGCAACTTATTTTGACTCAACTACAATCAGTATTGTATTTTATAAGCATAATTTATTCTAATAATTCCTAAATGCTACATATTACAAAATAGGGTACTACCATGATATAAATTTGAAGTATTAGATTATTAATGTCAATTTGTAAATCATACATTGCTTTTTTACCATTACGCAGACGGAACGAAAATCAAGTCTCACTCATTAAAAAACATCGTATTTACGTTATTTTAATTGCGGGTTATGCTATTAATTATTATAGAGTATGTATGTACCTTAGTATTAATTTCTATTTTGTGTTGTATGGAAATAGGTAGGTAGTAAAATGTTAACGATTTAAATAATTGTGTTATTATGTATTGTTCTCTACCTTGACCCAAATATTAAATATGAGAACGAGTCCAATAATACATGTTGCAAAATTTGTGCATCAAATACACCTGTTCTAATGAGTACCTACGTGTTTTCTATTGATCTACATTATTATTACAATATGTTTCAATATGCAACTGCCAAATCTCTCAGTCATCATTAGTAAATATAGTTAAGTAGGTACACATTAATCGTCATATAAAATTATCACTATAGTTATGTGTATATTGTTAAAGCAAGAGAGGTAGGGCGCATCAAAGCAGCCCGTCTGGCCCGCCACCCCATAGAAAACCAATAGCAGCTAAATAACTACTCCTTAGAGGGTTGTTGTGTTCCAATGTTTGAGTGAGGTCACCAGTAAGCTCCCAAGGAGTTGCTGTGTAAGCAGCAGAGGAGGCATCGCGCGAGTCATATTTAATATATCGCAAGAATTTTTAATTTAATAGGCTACGGTACCCGCTTTACATCAGGTGGGCCGTATGCTTGTATGCCTCCCGACGTAGTTTAAAAAAAAATCTGATGTCACAGCAAACTGTTACCGTGATAGTTTAACTATATATTTGAAGGCGTCCCAATAAAACAGTGGGAATAATAGTGATATGGAAAATAATTTCCATATCACTATTATTAAAGATAAAAGAGAGTTTATATGTTTTTGAATCTATAAAGATTCAAAAATATATAAACCTCTTTTATAGCACATATATTCATGTGTCAGCAGATACCTACGTAATTAGCAAATGAGTTACAAATAGATGAAGATAGCTGCTTATTTACCTATGCGAAAAAGTGTGTTTTGATGTAGACACTTGAGAACATTGTTTATTATTTAAATACGTAGATACATATTATTTATCTGTATAGCATTTTTTAAGTATATGTTCTTCTTACCGTTATCCCGTTTCCTAATCCATTAGGATCGGTCCGCTACCTAGGGCTATGGATTTGGCGAAGACACTGATTATTACATGGTGCGACTGCCGTCAGACCTCAACAATCCAGAGTGAAAACCAGATTTTTCTTACGTCACTCGACTTTCGAGATATAATTTCTTGGACGTGTGGGTTTCCCTCACGATGTTTTCCTTTACCGCCAAGCAAGTGATAAATGTGCACATAAATCGGAAAACGCGGTAATACCTACCACTAATTTCGTTTCGGGCTATGGCCCCGCCAGGATTCGAACTGAGCATCAGTTGGTCAACAGGCCGGTTCCTTATCCACTGTGCTATCACTGCTCTGTTTAGGTATATATTATGTATGGATAATATGTATTTTAAGTTAAGGTCTATTGACCGGTGTTGTAAAACCTGTTGTCTGAATTAATTTATTTAAATTGAACATTTCTTTGAGTATTAAACAATTATAATATAGAGATACTGAAATAGTTTAGTTTAGACAGCAATAATACCTCCCTAAAAATCATTAGGTATTGGTTCAAATATAGATCATAAAATCATCGGAGTATGTCTTTCACACACTCGCACATACTCTCACTCACATACTCTCGGTCGTGATACTTTTATCTTGCTATTTTTCACTCCTTATTCTTTAATGATCTCATAATTATTCTAAATTATTAACTATTACAAATCATAATGTACCACGGCGAAGAGGGGACTCTTCTAATACAGGTTTTTATAAGTTAACTAATAAAATATTTTGTATTTTTTTTGTATTTTGTATAAAGTACGCGTTCACTAGTTCCTACACCTCTTGGAAAGTTCTTCAGTTAAAAACGACAACAAATGGCTTATCGGTAGGTACATGATTAGTTTAAAAAGCGTTGTTAAGGTTTATTGATTGCAGTAACAAAACAAAGCAATATCAGCATAGCGCGAAACATTGCAGTATCGAATACTTTATTCCATCATAAAGATATCCATACATATACATAGACACGGAATGTTCAAATAAGTGTAAATGATTTTATTTTATACACTGATAGACAGACAACTTTAAAATATATAGGCATGGAACACGACCCACTTATGAAACAGATTACTATCTAGTGATATGCCAGTTCTTTGGTCTTTTCAAGAAGTGGAAGAATTAGTGTGTGCCAACTTCTTTCGGAGATCATGAAAGGAAAACATTTCAAGATACAGTGTTGGGAGTGCCTCTGAAAGAAATAAAAAGAATTACAAACAACACAGTTCTTCTGGGGTGAGTAAAAGAAATCTCGAGGTTTTTCGTCAGCATCTAGATTGACTAAGATAAAGTCTAGAACTTAACTTGATATTCTTGCTAACACACATGACTTGTTAGAACTGTGGAGCGAATATTTTGGGGAAATTTATCATTATGCATAGTACGTTGACACTGTGAGTGTGTAGTTAACTACACGATGAGTTCGATGGAGACAACTATGAATGAGATCGAATAGTAAAGAAGAGGCTTGGAAAATAGAAAGCTAGCTGAAATTGATATGATGTCAACGAGATGATCAAACTAGCAACATAAGTCCGGGACGCTTTCTAGTACTAAAGCACCTAATGCTGGAGAATCCGTTGGAAGGCTCCCAACAGATGGGAGACAATCATAGTGCCAAAAGCTACGGGTGACAGATGGGCCATCAGTTTGATATTGTATATCTTAAATATCATTTTAGCAGGGAAGCAATGGATGATACATCGCTAATGACGATTTCTGGCAATAGTGTGATTGAAGCGGTGACAGTTTTTTGGAAAACTAAAAGTTTCACTGATGTTCACTGCAACGCTAACTTGAGGAAACGAGCACTGGGAATGGCAGTGATAGCATGATAGTAGAATAAATGCGGTCGAATCGAGCGTTGCGCAATATGTGTGGCGTAACGCTTACAGATTGCATTCTACAATATGATGTACGAAACAAAGTTGTTTGAAAGAGAGTATCTATGTTCAGTAAGAATAGGCAGGCTGTGTTGGTTCGGACATGTGGAAATAATGTAGGCTAAAATAATGAGGAAACATACACTACGCGAACGTGGAAGAACGTAGGAGTCGAGTATGGCCAAGACTACTACGACCAAATCGATTGTGTTTTACCAGATCGTGATGACAGGAGGACTAGGAACTAGCGAGCGTGTATGAAAAGAGCTATGAATGTTAGAGAAGCTAGCTCTGTAAGTAAGGGATTTGGTATTAAGATAATATAAGAAATACAGAGCAATAGAAAACATGCTTGCTTAGTTAAATTGAATGTAGATAATTGTAATATTAATTGAACAGAGATAGCCCAGTGGATAAACAACAAGCCTACTAACCAACGGTTCCTATTTCGAATCGCGATGTGGGCATGTAGGATCATTAAGTTCGTGTTTTCGAATTTATGTACATATTTATAATTATCACTTGCTAGGAAAACATCGTGAGAAAACCCGCACGTCCAATAAATTGTATTTCAAAAGACATGTGACCTAACCTTAGAAATATCGTTCAGAAATTCTTAGGTTGCAATCAAACGAAAACTTGGGTTTATAATATATAAAAAAATAGCTTTTAGTATATCGAGACTTTTTCAAATGGGTCAAAACTCTTTTGTGATCTACCCTTTGCTCTTCTACTATTTCGTAACTACTTATATGCCGAGCTTTTTATTTCTAATATCTATAATGAAAACATAAAAGACCTTTCCCCAAACAGTCCTGAATTCGTTCAACTCTTAAATTAAAGTTAGTATAGCAGCGCGGTGCGTGCCACACACTGGCTCCAACTTGATAAAGCACCAAACATTTATTTTGAATGTTACCGCTGCAACGGAAAAGTTACCAAGGGAGGGAGTTTCCGCGGAGAAATATTACGTTATGAGGTGTGAAAGGCATAAATGTAAAAATTCAATATTTCAAACGCAAAGAGAGTAAATTTTTACGCAATTTTTGTCGGTAACTGCGTCGTTTTGCGCGTTCTATGAGTTTAGAAGCTACGCTTATACTGATGACATCAAAATTGAAACAGTTTATGAATTTTCGGCTTATAAGAAACGTCGGGCATAACCTTAACCTGATCAGAAGCAATGCAACTGGGGAACTAAATTACAGAAGACTAGAGCAAAATAACAATTTTCTGTAGGGTTATTGTAATCTTGCGGATGAGTAATGCTCCAGGGAGCACTATAAGAAATACTGCGTTAGGAGTAGGGTCGGTAACACGCATACGGATAATTTCGGTGTTTATTCGTCTATAGGTTACGGTCCATATGATACCTTGAAAAAAAAAAATGTAGTCGATATATTAAGTTAAGATACATTAAAACCTGAAATTTTCTCATTTACAAAATGTTAAATTCAGTATCTGTCAAAACAAATCGGAAGCAATTGTATTGTTTATCAATCCGGACGCGGTACGCAGCACTGAACAATCGATCATGTTGCGGCGGATTTGTATTTTTCCGATTAGTATCTGGCCTGTTTGACATTGTCGCATCAATTATAAGCGTGGATTACCAGGAGACAGGTCTAAGACGTTCAATTTCGTTTCGGTGCGGGGTGGCGGAGGCGGCTGGTTAGGGGCGCGTATCAGGAAGTGACTCGGGATCGTCTTATCTGCCTTGATGAAGGCTTGATCTTCCTCCATTATGCACAGATCAGTAAATTCCGTTTAGTTGTTCAGTAATACAAAGTATCAGTACTTAAGTTTCTGCGTCAGTTGTGTAAAAATAAATATGCTTTTGCTGAATAAATCTTATAAAACTGATTTTAATTACAAACCCACTTAAATTCTGCACTACAAAAAGATTTAAATGCCTAATCAGAAACGTGATTTTGGACGCATACGGAGAACATTTGATGTCTGGGTTCGGGGGCCTTTGCATTCCAGAAAAATAGCGATTTGAAAAATATTTACTTTTAAAATCATTTAACTTTATTAACTTCGGTAACACTATTGAAGTTATTCAGCCATTGGTTAGATATTTCATCATAAATTTATCATTGATAGTAATCGCTTTTATTATGGTTGGTTATTGTAAAGATCCATCTGACGAGAATGCGAACTATGAATGTGCTTGACATTTTCAATTACCCGTAATGTTCTGGTTCGTGTATGATGGTCCTAAATCGCGGAGTCGATGTGAAAATCAAATTAACCAGAAACGAAATAGCTGTTAGTGTTAGTATTTTTACCCTAATTCAATTGTTTTCCTGTGCTGCCTGTGAGATTTAGATCTTTTACTGAAATCACAGGCAGTTACTCTGAGCAGACACTTCAATTTTATTTATGGATTTGATTAATGTTTTGTATGGTAGCCAAGTTTGTTGAAAACATAACGAGGTAGGATCCCAAATCCATTTATACAGGGGTTATTTAAAGTTGTCGCAATACTGGCTCCGTTGCTTCTACTTCGACACTTTACGTCCCCTGAGACCGAGTTCGATTCCATGAACGGGAGAAATACATTACACTATAATTTTTCAAAATAAGTGTCAGGCTAGGTAAACCAAACCAAAGGCAATAACACCTACACGTAGAACACCTTGCCTTAAATAAACAGGCTCTGGCGAAAGCAAGACACGGCATAATAAAGCTGATCATCATGGAAAGTACTCCAGCTTTTAGACCACCACACCACAAGAAAATTAAAGAAACACACACAAAATTAAACAACACAAGAAACTATTTGAAATGGTTTTGTATTCCTACAAGTGACTTAGGTTACAAGGATATTCCTGAGGTTATGCTATCATGCTGAGGTATAGCACCGGGAGACACATTGTGCGAGCGATCTATATACAAATAGGTTACTGCTTCACATCGGGCATGTAAACTCGTTTCCCAGCCTATGCTATGTAAAAAGCAATGTGCGAATCCGTTACGTAAATCCAGCTAAAGTTAATAAAAAGTGGCTAATTTGTGACGATTGTGGCAAGTTTCAAAAAGCGTCTACCATCAGGGTTGTCATTGGTTATAAGCTTGTTTGTTATTCAAGTTTAAAAAGTCTTTTATGATTTCTTTGACCTGGGTTTATATCACCCAGGTCAAAGACACCATTGAAAATCTTTCAGTCAACTGAAGGCAACTGTAATGTTAAATCGTCCGACATTTTTCAGCACCAAGCGACCTTTACTATCTTTATTAGCCGAGTCTTAGAATATGCAAAGCGTTTAAGAGCGGCGGTATTTAATTGCCCTTGAAAGGGGCGACAAAAAATATACGCCGGGGCATAAATAACTGTGCACTTTTCATAATCGCAATTGTCGCCGGGAGAATATTTAGTACGCAGTAAAAGCGGGCCGATCGGTGTCTCCCGGGACGCGGGGAGCGAAGGTTAATAGTGAGGGGACTGCAATCTTCAGCGGAAGTATCTGATAAGATGCATTCTGGTTCATCATCAGCTTGTGAGCAGGTGGACGGAGGGTTGCCATTGGTCTGAAATATTAAAATCCTTCTCCTGTCCGCGTATTCCTTCGAGTGGGGTCCCCGTTATCGCGCTATTTTTCTTTTACAACGTCGGGAGTTGTATGGCACACGGCCTACTTGATGTAAAGTAGGCCATAGGCTATGAAAGCTTGCAATACGCTAAATATGGCTCGCGCTTACTGGCAACCTTACATTCTTGCACAAACACAACAACTCTCCAGATAGTTGTTATTTGGCTGCGGCTTTCTGTGAGTTGGAGCTGATTTGATGCGCCTTGCCTCTCTTAAAAATACACACAATATTCTAGTGGCATATATTGTTCTTTAAGGTTTATGCTACTTCCATATCAAATCTAAATATTCAGGTTTAGGTGAAAAAATAATCAACAAACAGATAGAGTTAACTTTGCATTTATAACATGAGTGTCTATATATATATATTATACAACGTCGGGAGGCATACAAGCATTACGACCCACCTGATGTAAAGCGCTTACCGTAGCCTTCAAACACTTCGATACGTCAAGTGTCATTTGCGCGATGCCACCTTGCTGCTAACACAGCGACTCCATAGGAGCTTACTGGAGACCTCATTCACACGCAGGAACATAAAACCCTACGGAGTTGTTATTTGGTTGCAGTTTTCTGTGAGGTGGAGGTACTTCCCCAGACGGACTGCTTTGATGCGCTCTACGTCTCTTAAAGTTTTTTGTGCATAAATTAGTGGTTCATAATCGTATTGGAAAAATGGAATACCGATGGCTTCACTATGGGCTTTGATCGACCATCTGTCTGTCACAAGCTGCCAGAGACAAACTAATTGACAGACTAAGCTAGAGATTTTAAATTTGGCATTGAGATATCGTATTATGGTCCAATGCTGGGATTCAAATAAGTAAACTTAAGTTTTATATTTAAAGATACGTAATCCAGAGGTCCCTTAAATAGAAATCAAATTTACTTAACAATAACACTAATACTTGTTTTTTTTTAAAACATATAATGACGGTATAATAATTTGAATATTATAATAGGCATTTGCTAATTTTTTCAGTTTCAAAGAAATTCTGAATCCAAAAGTTGAACGACGTCTAGAAACAACAAGTAAATGAGAGTTCTAGATGTACTGGGTAGTATTGGGACTAGGAAATAATAAACGTATTCACCTGTCCCAAGTAAACAAAGAGCGCAATACCCAACTTGTATTTGAAAGTTCCTTCAAATATAAGGTGCTAAGGTATGAAATTGCTGATTTGTACTGAAAATTTAAAACTCGTTTTTTCTAAGATGCAACATATTTATTTAATCAAAATATTTACCCTCATTATCTATACATTGCTACCATCTAATCGGAAGTTTATTTATGCCTTTGCGATAGAACTCTGGGGATCTAGATTTGACAAACTGTGTGAAAGCATTTTGTATTACCTCCTGAGAAGAAAATTTTAAAAGTAATAGATACTTTAAATTGTCATTAAACTTTAATGACAATTCAAAGTATCTATTACTATAAAATGGCAATTTCCTACTTTAACCCTAATTATTTTGATTAAATAAATATGTTACATCTTAGAAAAAAACGAGTTTTAATTTTTCAGTACAAATTGGCAATTTCATACTTTAACCCCTAATATTTACCCTCATTATCTTTACATTGCTGCCATCTAAGCGGAAGTTTATGCCTTTGCGATAGAACTCTGGGGATCTACATTCGTCCAACTGTGTGAAAGCATTTTGTACTGTTATATATTTTTATAGTAATAGACTATAAAATGGTAATTTCATACCATAACATACCATACATAATGGCAACCTCTATTGTTATAAATTTCAAAAAGGGTATCATCGGATGTAGAAAAATATATCAATTGTCACATTAAATGAAAATTCAAAATCTTATCGGATTTTCTTACTGCAAATGCTATTATACAAAAAACTAATTAGAATCTATCTTCGCATCTTGCTGTTATATAGGACTGTAATAGAATTATATATGTAGAAATGTAATAGAGTCACAGCCACAGATAACATTCATCGCCCTGGTTATATACAACCCACCAGATATATTAAGTATCACTCGCGCGATACCATATCTGCTGCTAACACAGCAACTCCATAGGAGCTTACTGGTGACCTCAGTTACACGCAAGAATACAATAATCAGTTAATAGATTCAGGCGTTATTTTGCGAAAGTCAAATTTACATTGCCTGGCCTACACTGGCCTTACGATTAACGTCTACAACGCCTGATGATACCTCGTGGAGAGGCGAAACACGTGTCGCCGCGACGACCAGGCCAGTCGTGGCAGCGACGGTGGTGGGGGCATGCGGTTTCTGTTTCAGATGGCGGACGACCGCAGCAGCCGAGGCAGTGACTACCGGAGCAGCCATGGCAGCATCGGCATGTTGCATCTACTAACGGTATTGGGTGGGTGCCGGCCGGCGCTAGGCCGCATGAACTAATTGGTGGCGAAAGCACACAAAGCAGTTTAGATCAAATTGCAAATACAATAACCCTAAAGGGAGTTGTTATTTGGCCGGGGTTTCTGTGAGCTGGAGGTACTTCACCAGACGGGCTACTTTGATGCACCCTAGATTATAGATAGATACAGAAAAGCATGAATTTTGTCTTGATTGGTCAAATTCGATTTTTTGATATTGTTCCCCAAAAGTCTACTGTTTTTGTGTGAAATCGGCGGGCCCTCACAATTTATATCAGAGATTTAGTAAAAGAAATCACTTCGAAATAAACAGCTTAAAACAAAAGATTCCTGTTTATAGGAAGCGAATCCCACAAAGAAGTAAGGAGGCATGGCGTCGGGGAATAAATTTTATTTATCAAATAAAAAGGATGGCCGAGTCGTTTTTCACCGCTGGGGACATTATCGCTTCTTTTAATTATTATCCCGCCGATATTTTATGCGACACTCGAGCCTAGCTTACTGCGGTGGAATAACTGCTGGTACGCTACTCATAGGTACTTCAGTTTCTACATTTTAACAAAGAATTGTTACCTCTTTGTGCATACAAAAATGTAGACAACCGTTATACTCAAAAAGTCATGTTTAATATTTATCTGTTTGTATTATTCTATTAACATATAAAACTGATCCCTTCGTGGTATAAAAAAAGTAAACACCACATAATTGGCAATAGTTTTATTTATTGTCATTTAAGTAAATGTTTTGTGCTTAGCTTATAACCGACAAAGCAGCATTTTTTTACAACGTTGGGAAGCATACGCTTCGTTTGATGTGGAGTGCTTATGAATATTTGTAATACAAGGAGTATCACCTGCATCTTGCCACCCCTGCTGTTAACATACGCAATAACCTCCCAGAGGCTTCTTATTTGGCTAGATTGTTTTGTGAGTTAGTGAGATATGAGGTACTTCGGGTCGTTTCCATGCGATCTATGTTTAATACCTATATTCTATACCTTTCTTTTCTCAGATCACATAATAAAATTATTTAATACGATTGTAATGATAACGTGACGATAAGTAATTTCACAATAAAAACTATTCGTTCACACAGGACCGTTATTCATATACACTATCACTCACCGGATATCATATTTAAATTTATCTATGCATCCATACTTAGATTTGAGCTTGTTATATCCACGCAAGGAGATATTTAACACTCATAGACAAGGTTTACGTTACCTACTGCAGCGATTACCTACGTACAAATAATGCTCTATTGTTTTGTAATGACACCATTAAAATTACGAGTGTTAATGGTTACATTAAAAAAATTGTTTTATAAAGAGACTCAATTCTGTAAGTACATTAGTGTTTATATAATTTTATAAAAAAACAAACATTTTAATTCATTCGTGCGGCGGGCGGGCGGCGCGCCCTAGCCACGCGGCCTCAAGGAAATGAAGGAAAAAAGCGTCGGAAGCTGTTTCCCCCTCCCACCCCTTATACCCCCTTGGTCGCGAGCCCTGCTTGCGGCTTTTTAAATGGAAATTTATTGTTAAACACTTCGTCAATGCAAGTAGCGCTTAAGAATTTTTACCTAGTACCAGTTTCGCTCGCTCGATTTACAAGATCTTTGTATTTTTTTCCTTTAAAAGGTGATTAGTATTTTTATAATGGCTGGAGTTATTTAAAACGTAGTGTTTTATTATGTTATATATCTACAGAGTGATAATTTATTACATATTTTTAATTGTATGTAGCATGTAGATTAAGTGCTAGTGTAGTTAAAGATACATGTTGTTATTGATCATATTGAAAATTTGTTTTGTAGTTGTATCTTATGTAAGGCGCATTTATTTTTTAGATTGAGAGTATATCTCTTTCACTACCCCGTAACGTCTTAAATACCCCTACTTAATTAAACCTTGTTTATCTGCGTCGTGGCAACTGAACTCGTTCAAAAGTCAGAACTCTTTGCGACTTCATAAAATTCACTCTAGTCGAAAAGCTGCCCGCCTTCCCCACAATTGAAAAGCGCAGGGGAGCCCGGGCAGATAGGGCACTTACTGTAAAAGTTAAAGCTAATTGCCCTTAAGACATATTTTTAATTTCATTGCCCATTCCTTCTTTCTTAGTGTTTGTCGAAGTTCACTAACTCGCGGTCCCGCTGCAAGGGTAGCGATTAATTGCTATTTTTACGAGATAAGGTCACAAGTTTTGAATGTCAAACATATTTTATGTGGCATTGGGGCGTTTATATGACTTTTTAAAGCCCATGTATTTAAGTATAACATCATTATTTGTTACGGAAAAGTGAAGATAAACTTAATAACAGATGAGATAATTTAAATAATGCTGATCCGTTCTATTCATGTATTATTAATAGTACGGCTTTCAAGCGGTAGCTGAGGCCGAAGTGAAGCGGCAGCGGGCACCAATATGAAATCCCAGGAGACGCGTGGGAGCACGCGACACAAAGCGGCCGACGGCCAGTAGCCGCCTTGCTTTGTGCTTCCATCTCCACATTCATTCAATCTGTCATTTCATTTTCCTAAATGAATCATTCTTCATTTGAATTCGGCTGAGCTTTTTCCTTGGCCGCCGCTGACCTGCCCACCGCGGGGGTCGACGCAGTGACTGATGATATTTTAATGGTTTATTTTTCTTTAACATTCTTATCACTATTGTAGTTGGTAGCGGCCGACTTGACATTACATAAAAAAGTATTTTAGTTCCGTATTCGGCATACTTCCATAATATTTTCTTTAGCAAATAACAGCTAATCATATTTTAACATCGGCTGTAGAGATTCAGAATAAACAGTCCTCGGGTAATTTATTCTACATCATAGAATTTTGTCAAATTAATTTTGCTGAATATGGTAAGCTGAGTTATAGGTACATTAGGCGTGTTTGAAGCATATTGATACCTTGATAGAAGTTGTATATAATAAGTTACCGAAAAGTTAGTAATGCTCAAGTCATCGCCTAGCGATTTCAATGAAGATAAGCGGTTGATATGCGGTTGGCAGTACGAATGTGACGATTGTCCACTATCTACTAATAAACTATGCTGTTATGTAAATGCTGTTAAGCGCAGAGTAACCATCATAAAAAATTATATGGAATGCGAAAGATCGCTATCCGTACATACGTATCTATCAACGGGACTGTTGCACATTTTAGACGGCGTGACACAGAAGCTGGCTGCCAATAGATGTCGCTGACAGGCCTGATGAATGAGCACCGACCGTTATACGCGCGCGCATCGCCTTCGCCACTGCTCGTCATTAGCTCCATTCACAGTGGAGATTAAAGAAACAATCCGAACAGGCCGAAGACAACGGAACGGAAGTCGGCTGTATACAACTTTGTCTATTTTTAATTTCTTATGCTTTTGTCGGGAGAGATTGTTTAGTAACCGGACTTCAATATTGAAAAATCTGATTACAATGCCTATTTGAACGATGTACAAAAAGTAATATTCCTTTGTTTAAAACAAAGTATTAATCTTATAAAAATATGTAACTTACACATATCACACAAAGTTTGAGATTTTTAATGTAGTTACTCCGATAAATACGAGTATTTATGATCCTTTGTATCATATATAATATATATTTGTTTGAGTAAATACTTTTCATTACTTCGAACTAAATATAGCACACATGTTTAACTTGTATTATTTCATAGCATGGGTTGCATATAAGCATACGACCCGCCTGATATCAAGCGGTTCTGTGTCTTATTGATGTTTGAAACATAACTACAACCTCCGCTTCCAAAAAAGATCGGTGCCTACCTATTGGCATCATTAACTCGAAGGCCAATACATTCCTTTAGCTAGGGCTTATTTGGCTGGGATTGCGGCTGCATTCTGTGAGATGATTAAATTATCGTTGTACTGTTGTAACATGACATGAAATAAAATGGTTTATCTTGACATTAGGCCCCTGTGACTTTGAGATTAGTTTCCGAGGTCACTTAGACGTTTTACATATTACCGATGGATTCGAAATACCGTGACCTGTTTCCATTGTTTTTTTTTTTAATATATAAACTAGCTAACCCGGCGAACTTCGTACCGCCTCGAAATCAATAAATGTTGTTTTAACTTATTAGGCGAAATAAATTCAGTTTTTTATTAAGACAAAATGAATAGTCAAAATGAATTAAGTACAATAAATTATCAAAAATATGATCTTGTTACCAAGACTTTGGCCCTTGCTGAGTATTTTGCAAATGTTGAATGTCGGTTTTTCAGTCGTTTGAAGGTTTAACGATAATTTCAACTGTGTATTTTAGTAACATGACCGCTATCCCAAAAGAAGCAACAGCAATTTCGGATATCTTGCGAAAAGTGGCCAAAGTGGGCAAATGCAATGATATCTGCCTGGTTCCACCGAGCGCATCGAGGAAAAATAAGCCATTTTCACCATAAATTGCCTACGTTAATGTATCGCACATTTCTTCTGTTGGGGGTTTATCAGTGGTACGTTCGCTCCAATTGATTGGTTCAATGCATTTCGAACATATTCACGTACACATTTCAATTCAAACTACGCACATGATGTACCATATGTCTTCGATTAAAAGCAAAGTCTGGTTATGTATCATTCACCTCGAGGTCGGGATTCGCTGAACTGACACGAATTCGATATAAAATGGTTTTTGACATACATATACGTTTTTGTTCCACAATTCATGTGGTTTCCGTGGGAAACACTTGGAAATATAGCAACTGCTTTAGCGGTTGTCATGTTCCAATGAGTATCGATTTCAAGCAAATTAAGCTGTTGACATGAACTACATATGAAATATTGACAGACTACACTACACCATTGACAGTTCGAAGATGTTCAAATGGTGTCGGCCGACGAACATTCACCAGTAACAATCGTAAGTAGACGCATTCGTCACTCATTAAATAAACTGTAAATACGACAAAAGCATCAGTAGATCCGGATGATTAGGAGCCATATTGCCTTGCTCCCGACGTTGAAGTAGGTATCTGGGATGAGCGTATCAAGTGTAATAACGTGGCATATCAGAGGCAACGTTCGTTTAAATAAATAGCATTGGCAAATCCAATAAAAGCTGGCCAATATTGTCGCTGGAGATGTTTCAACTCTCACCAAGACGAACAAAAAAATATTCATTGAAATTTGTCAATTCTTTCTTGAGATATCATAAAACAAAAGTAAAATGTATGAGAAAATGAATTTTCTTCTCATTTTTTTTTCCTTACTTTTTGCCATATTTTAAAGTTATTCTGCTATTCGAGGCGGCGGCAAATTCAACAAAACAAAAATCATAAAAATCGGTCCAACCGTTCTCGAGTTATAGATAGTGTAACTAACCCGACTTTGATATATATAGATAATTTGTAAACAAATAATAAATGTGTACATGGACTCCTTTGGCCCGAAATATAATCTCGTTTGCTAATCGGTATAGGTGTGCATGCACGTAAGATTGACTTGGCTTGTAAACCTGAACGGTAGCCACTTTCATCTCACACCTATTACATTTATGTAGAGTCGCAGAATATCATTGTCTCGTACCGTGCTTAATGTTACTATGACTACAAATAGATAATGGTGTAACCTGTTGGCTATTTCTAAAATCTATTTTGTGTTTATAGTTGACAGATCGCGCGAAAAGTTAAAATAGTATGAGATAAAAAATATGCTATTTCGAAAATAACACTTGTCTCCGTTGTTGTGCTATGTCCGATACATTGAATACATCTCGAAGAAAAGTTATTTTTGTGTGTCAGTTTCTAGAAGTGGCGATGGATGTAAAAGACTTCTGTAGGCGGCGCGGTGTTTGTTTTTATCTACACGACTATATACACATGTATTTAATATAAATGTAAGATAATAGTACTATTTTATTTCCAACTTTTTGGTTTATCATCTATGTATCTTGTATTTTATATTGAGATTGTATATCTTGGATGCACTTTTGGCTATCTTTGAATATCATGGATGCTACCAAAGGACTTGTAACATAAATTAAAAGAAACTGGTAAAATAAAAACAATAAATATAACGATGACATGATAAATAAACCTATGAAATATCCGTTTCAATATATTGCCTTTATAATAATATATTGATTTTATTTTCGATTTTTATTTCATTTTCGATGTTATTACTTACAAGGTTGTATCTACTGAGAACTTGAAAAAATACTTAAGTTACGCGAATTATCACGTGTCCATATTAACTACTCCATATTCAAAATATACAATGATAAAAATAAACAACACTAGATTTTTATGTGGTATGCTGCATACAAGCTCACATTGCACTTTATGCGTTCTGTCCTATCAACTGATTTAGTTCTAAGTAGAGAGTAGAGTATATATATATCATATCTAATTTGGTATGGGATTAGGTACTCATAAAATTGACTGAAATCGAAGTATCTGACAACACAGATCTGTAGACATGAAAACTGTAACTAGTGCTTACTATATCCATGTGGACACGTCCACTTAAACGGGATAAAAAATCTTATCTAGGTCAATAATAACTTTGTAATTTACAATGTAAAAGGTTACTATAAATTTTCTCTACATACATTTTTTTTAATTGATCTTCTACTAGATAATTGTATATTTTTCTCAACTAACGTGAAATATCTGCTCCAATATGATTAACTGTAACAGATTCCACTTTTGCCAGCTCTATAATAATATATAATCGTTTATTATCTTCTCACAAGTGAAGTCGTCGCTCTGAAATCGTTTTACTGGTTTTGTTAATACAGTGAATCTGTAATCTACTTATTATATTAGTAATAAATTCGTGTCCATATGGACACACTAGGTATTACTGGCTGGAAGTTCATTGCCATCTTTGCTATTGAAGCCTTGGGCTCGGGAATCGATAAACCTAAAGGCGTTTTTTACCGCCTCGTTTGTTTTGAATTTTTTCTCTTGTAATAAGTTGTACAAATTCTGAAAAAATATTTATATAAAGTTTTTGTTAGACTCAAGTGTCTCTACCACTACCACGGCTAAGCAGGCTTTACCGGTTAACGAGTACTAGTCGACAAACTTTTAAAATGTATTTTCTTTTCTGAAAACGTACGTACATTTGTACAAATATCATAGAATATGACATTGCACATATCTGCATTAACGCTAATCGTTTTGCTTCCTAGTTTTTAATTTGAACTGCTAAGTAGTGGAACTCCCGCCCCCACCCCCCATACATAGGCAATTTCAAGTTCATTTAAATTTCATCCATAATTTTAGTTCCGATGTTCTAGATGGCACAAATTACATCGCACTATGGTTTCGTTTTCATCAATCTTAGCAAAGCGAAGCGAATACGGAACCCTACTCTGTGCGTAGCGTGACATGCACTTGGCCAGTTTTTACTTGTAATATCTGGAATACAATAATTATATGATTTCTTAATATATTACACATACCAACATATTTAGCTTTCGAAAACAAATTCGACTCTACGTACCTATGTACCTAACTATAATTTTAGAAGAGTGACATCTAAAACACATGTGTATTGGATGATCAGTGCTATCATCGTGTTTGTGACAAGCTTTTATTTGTTTAGATGTGTAAAGAGCGGCTAGCGACGTATCCGCCAAAATATGTCGGACGCGTCGACGAGTGACACGGGCGACAACCGCGTGTGTTTCCAGCGACAAAATATGCCGTGTCAACCCAATAGAGATAGTTTTTGGATCAAGTTTCATTCAAACGCATATACAGAAAGAAACTAATTATAAGTAGCTCATTATCACATTTAGAACCGAAGCTAATCTTACATGCATGTATTGCAGCATGTGATGAAGGCTGGCTGATGTACCTCCACCGTGATTCTAAGGTATTTATCACTGAAAAATCACCGTATGGTATTTATCGCTGAAAAATAGTAATTCTTTGGTGGGCAGTACGCATGTTTAGAAAAAATAATTTTAATTTGTGGATATATATTGGATATTTTAGTAGGTATCGAATACCGCTAATGACGAGTGAGTCTAGGGAAAAGTGTGAATGGAGCATTGGAGGATTATTACCACATAAGGTCAGTTTGAGCCAGAAGGCACAGTTTGCTATACAAGAAGCGGTTCTGATCCTATTACTAACGTATCGAAGTGAGAGCAGAGTGTGGTGGAGTGAGTATGAAAGTAAAATAAACGCGATCAAGTTGTAAGTTTTCCTCAAAATCCGGTCACTAGTTCTCCAGTACATAGGTACACAACAAACAGACTACAGTTTTAAAAAGCACTCATTTATCGATATTTTTCTGCGTCGATATCCAGCCGCGTGTTTATTAAAAAAAATTGTACATGTTCAAATTCGTTTCTACTATAAATCGTTATACATATTTTTAAACATCGTTAAGTTGCATACAAGTACACGGTCCACATGATTTAAAGTGGCGACTGTAGCCTATGAACGCTTGCAATGTGGGACTTATTGTTCGTGCGTTCCCATCCGTTGTACTAACGCAAGAATTCTTCGGAAGCTTACTTTCTTATTCACTCGCAGAAACACAACAATCATCCAGGGAGATATTAATTGGTACAATTTATGTGAAGTGAAGGTACTTCCCCGATACGGGCAGTTTTGAAGCGCTGTATCTCTCTAGATTATAGGTCTTTGGGATATACAGTATCATGAAATGTATATAACAATGCCGATCATCATGTTTACAACTCGTGCTCATCTGAATGTTGGAACGTGGCTTTCAAAGTTCATTAAAATACACGGGTCTCGATCTTAACTCATATTTGTTTTGACCTTAGTACCGCTACTGCGTTTGGTAAGTGATTAGTCTGTCGCCGACGGCCATCGGTAGATCAGTAGCATGGCCGTAACATTAGAAGTTTTAGTGTATTTAAACTACTGCCGTTGATAATGAGAGCTATTTGTTAGAAAAGAGATTTTTTTCCTAAGATAGATGTAATTTATTCAGTACTCACATAAATACACATTTTAAGACTGAAGTTTTAAATTGCTTTAGACTAAAAAAGAAATGGGAGCTATCTTAGCGATGGCGGCGGTGCTGTTATACATTAGAATATGAATATAATAAAATAGAATAAATATATTAATTAATTAATTTTAAAAAGATTTACTTGAATGTAATTAATATTTATAAAAAGCACTTTATTTGACAAACAACAATTTGCCCGTTACCTTCTTTTCCACGGCTCACTTACTCGGGTTTTGTAGATTTCACAAATTAAGTGGCGCAGCGTCACTTGCACTGACTTTTATGACAACGGACTCAACCACCTACCCCATTTCCCCCATTTGTAGGTATCTGCCCCAGATAGGACTAAATGTTACATAGTATACGATAGTCTCACCATTAACTGGCGACGCCATTGTATGTATCTGCCCCAGATAGGACTAAATGTTACATAGTATACGATAGTCTCACCATTAACTGGCGACGCAGTAAATGGGGAGAATAGTACAAATCAAGTATTGTTGTTGTATTTATAGGTATATTTCCTTAAATAATTAACAGATAAATTCGTAATAAAATCGAACAGGTGTGTAAACATGAATGTACCATAAATTGAGGAAGATGATATTCACAACAGTGAAGTGTTTTAAAACAAACCAATTAGAATTGTTCTTCATGATATAAACAATACATAAAAAAAATACCGTTAGTATAGAAACCAGAGTCAATCGCACTTGACGGGTTCATTTTTACACGGGTACTCGGAATAAATAAAGTTTTTTGATGGCCAGATGCATAGGTAAGTACTACAAATGAAATATTTCCCAACGAATGTAAGTTAAAACTGTATTCGTATATATTCTTTTCAGTGGTCAGTTTGTAAAATAGTCAATATTTCAACCTACAAGGGACTCTTGTTGTAACTCGAAGGAAACTTTTTATTACAGTAAATTATAACCCTCATATTCACTGTTATTCCGTAACATTGTGATTTGTTTGCCTTATTCGGTGCAAATAGGTTCTTCGTTATCTTACGTCATTGAATATATGAGTGGAACATCGATTTTTATGAAATATTAATTGTATAAAGTTATTGATTTTAAAATAGAGTTGCGATTGATTCATTATACAGATCTCTCCTTGGTATGAGAAACATAAAATTTTGTGCAAAGGCGAGATTTATTTCCGATCTTAACGTCATATAACAATCTAGATTCTCTATCTAATTAATCTTTCTCTATCATTCTCTATCTCTATCTAATCTATTAAATCGAAATCACTATAAATCACAAAAAAATAACTGCACATGTAAATGACAAACCCAAAATCGCAAGTGTTGAACAAAACACACGAAATTTGACTGGAAGAGAATAGATGCAAGAGGGATTAATGAAATTTCTTAATAGATTGTTATCTTGTAATTAGATGAGTGAAGAGCCTAAGGAAACAAGTGAAGAAAAGCGGTAAGGAGGGAAGGGAAACTTAGAAATATAAATATTTAGCGGTGATGGCAGGAACGAACGGATAACTTCGGAAAGAAGTTAACATTTTTACATCACGATCCTTGGACCGTCCGCCAGCGCAATATCATCATTATACATGAGCAACCACGTAGGTCCATCCGTCTGTCGTGACACAAAATGATCCCCTGTGACTATGCGATACCACCGTTTTGCGGTAGCGCCTTTCTTGTTGAACTAATTCTTTTTATTCTTATACTTGTACATATTTGTTTTTACGGGACCGACTGCCGTCCGATCTCGCAACCACGAAGGGAAAGCCTGCACCAGAGCCTCTTCTGTCTAAATCTACCCAGCCAAAATAGGTGCGTGCCAGCTTGTTTACCATGTTTGTCACACGCACGTTAATACAGCTGGGCACAATAACCAATCAGGCAATTGAAGTACAGTACAGACTTTAATCGATGCTTCTCAATATATATTTTTTGTATCTTGTAGAAACAAAAAAAGAATTAAGAAGCATCGATCGTCGGGAGGCATACATATCTACATATGGCCCACCATTGTAAAGCGATTACCGTAGTTATGCATTTGCATGCATTACCTGCAATACATGAACTATAACTCGCGTGTTGCCACCCCTCTTGATAATCTACCTCACTCATTCGGAAGAACACAATAACCCTCCAAGGAGTTAGTTGGCTGCAGTTTGCAGTCTGCAAGGTGGGGGTACTTCCCCATTCGGGCTACTTTGATGGGCCCTACCTCACTTGAAAACATCCAGTCAAGACAAACAAACAAGTATACATACACGCAAATCTTTCTTGTGTCTGTGGAATCGAATCCAAGAGCCTTGCTAAAGTATCATAGCTAACCACTCCGCCAAAGAGCTCGTCGTATTTGAAATTATATTATTAGCCCTCTGTGTAATTATATTCAATCATGGCTTTTAATGTTGCTTGACAACGGATATAACGAGACCATCATCATCCTCCATATAACATGATTCTTAAATCGTCTATTTTTTTTAATACCTATACCACAGTTAAATTACGTAACAAATCGTCATGCTCTGATTAGTGAACGCATATAAAGAGAATGTTTTCTAAGTGTAACAGCTTACAACACTGACCATAACGTCAAACCATAGTTTATAATGGTGAAACTTCAAACTATTAAGTGGAGTCACAACATTTAAGTGGCCATCAAAAGGAGCTTATATCGCAATAAGTTAGCGCATCGCCGCAAACTTGTTATAGGCGGCTTCATTAAGGGTACGACAATGCACGCGTGACGTACAGGCGAGAAACTCCGGTCATTCCATGCAAGTGCTACATTGAGTGACCGGGCCTAACTGTCCGAACTACAACTTTCCTCTTGAATATTCCCATCTCGTCTCGTCCACTTGTTTATGGATGTTTTAGCCCCGTTTTGCGGGTTCGAAACTTACGCGTGAATGTACACTAGTGTCGTTCGGAAAGATTTACTGACTGAAGGGTAAAGTGAAGTTCGAAAGTGTTTATTTGTTGTTAGTTAATTTTCAAAGTATTGATGAAAACCTATATAGATTCAATCCACTTTAAAAGAGGTGCGGACGTATAATCCGATGTGAGTGAATTAAGTTGGACCTAATTATGCCAGTTTAGGTTGTATGTGAAAGCCATCGGTGAGCTCCTTTACAAACTGTCATACTGTGTCAGCAAATTAGTATGGAGAAACGTCAGACGGCCTGTCGTTGATGACGTAATTACTAGCGAATATCAAATTATTTCTGAGCGTACCACAGGTCGAATCCGCGGCTGATTTAACATTGAAATGTCAGTTCTGTATTGAAGGATGGCGCTACCGCGATTCGTCATCACTAATACACACAATTAGATCTATGTACGCGAATACACATAACGAATATCTACATATATATCTGACATAAGAGATTTATAAACTCCGTGACATTGGATTGATCACGATGAAAATTGTCATATCGAAGTGTTTTTTCTTGTGGTCTTTGATTGGTTTTATCCTCTTTTTATATCACCAAGGTGTAAAGGTGTGTGCATAGTATGGGTCCTGTTAACAAAATGAGCACTTTACCATATACCATCCACCATATAAATAATTCAAACAACAATTGATCTGTTTGAAGCTTGAACAAACCATTCTCATATTCCATATCGATGTAAATGTCTCTGTTTACCTAATACATTGTAAGTCGCCTATTATTTTTCAGCGTTTTGAACAAAATGTATTTAATTTTGTAATCATGGTGTACAGATTCCTTGAGTAAACATTTTATGAAGTAAAAAGGCAAAAAAAATACACATTATTAAATAAGTAATAATATAAAATACAATAAATGTTTGTGCCATTGTCCGTTATAGACTTTGAAACCATTCATCCGATTGTGATGAAACTTCTGGGTTACTATATTCAACATATTACCGAGAAGGTTCATAGGTTAAAAAAAAAGCAAATAAAGCCCAGCGAAGCGGTGCCGGGCACAGCTAGTAAGCAATATTTATAGTAATAATCGTATAAATAGACAGTAGGGTAGACTGGGTACAGTTGAAACAAAGGACGGTTGAAACAGAACGAATATCTCGGAAACCACTACGCGGGGAGTGAGGGACCCAAGGGGAGAACGAAGCGTACGACATATCCGAACACGAATACCAGTGTCGCGCAGCTTTCCGCATGGTATTGTTGTTGTGAGGGTGCTGTATTGTGTTTTGGTACCTAAAAGTAAGTATTTTAATTTTTTTATTTTTGCTAATACTATGAGTTGCATCCAAGTTAAAGTTTTGAGTATCCGTATGTGATTTTAATGAAGCTTTTAGAATACGGAACAACAACTAGGTTTAATGTGCTATTATTACTATCATTTCTATAAACTGTTTTTTTATAAAAAGCGGGGTTGGGGACGTTTGAAACAATTTTTGTGGGTACAGTTGAAACAGTAAATATATATTTTTTCTTGTTTTCTAGATGCCGAGAGTTCGCGTAAGAAAGACTTCCAGTGGGCAGATAGACTTGTCGAGGTATAAAGATGCATTTGAAGAGGTTAAAGCTGGAGATTCACTACGAAAAGCGGCGGACAAGCATGGAATAAATCACGAAAGTTATGGGGTATAGAGTACATTACAGAGTTTTTGAAGAAGAGCAAAAACTTTAAACAAGAAATATTTTTGTTTAAGTACTTCGTTTGTTTTAAACAATACCGTTAAACTTTTTTATTTTAGTTGATTGCGTTAATTATTGACTCATCAAAGGCTGATTAGAGATATAATTATTAGTATAAAACCTTGAAGACTGATTATTGTTGTCATACGGTGCCATAATTATTATTATAATTAGAATTAATAATAAAGAAAACTTGTTACAATATTATATTTTGAATTATTTTCATGTGTTTCAATTGACCACCATCACTGTTTCAACCGCCCCTGGTATGGGGACGATTGAAACAAATTTACTTTTTTTTTAAATATTCGTATACTTCTAAAACCATACCCCAGAAACTAAAATGATAAAACCTTTTTTGTAGATAGACCTACGCTCTTAAATTTGACATACCACCATCCTCGCTGTGTATAAAACCACTATAATTATGAATGATGAAAGTCAAATTGTTTCAACCGTACCCAGTCTACCCTACTCAAATACATATCCTCGCATCGAAAATGCCGATTTTATAATAAAATGTACTTCATGAGGTGTGAGTGATATCCTGTACTTGATGAAGAGCAACCCGCAGAAATCTAAAAAAAGCTAGTATACAATTTAAAGTCAACACTTACTTGAGGGATTTTCATTAGGTTTTTACTATAAAAACACGTAAATTGTGAATCCTAATGTGGGAATAGTAATAATATTAAGTTACTCAACCATGAAGATTAACTTAGCTCTTTTTATGAACGTTCGCCGGTTCTTAGGACTCCAAGTTTTGTAATTTGTCCATGTTTTTACAGTAATATCATGTGTCCTTTAACCAAAGTTCATTACTTAGCTAGCTTTCCTATTGTTGTGTGATATGTGAGATCATATAGCCAATAATTGCTTGTATATAATCATAGAAGATTACATATAATAGCTTATTAAAATAAATACGTCTGGGACGCTAACCAAAGACGTAATATAAAGTTATTTCGTGTAATTCCCACACTTAACTAAGATTAGGACGTAAGTGTACGCTACAAACGACAATGTTTGTTAAGCAAACAGTTGAGGGAGTCGGGTAGTTGTCCATAGCAGGGCGTACAAAGGGTGGTTACTGCAAGTCACTCATATCAATATCAGACCTTTGCTCGGTCGGGGTATCGCCCGGGTTTGTTCCTCAGTTTTTGCGTAACTCCGTTTTAAACTGGCTACTGGATTACAAGTTGAACGGTACGATATAACAAATTGATTCGTTTTGCCACTCATTTATATAAATTTAGGGTTGGATCAATCAATATCTATTTTTAAATATATTTTTTTGTGTGCATTTTTTGCACCGTTTCGATTATTGGTATCGCGAATTTCGTTGAATAATTGCAATATATGTATTAAGCAGACCCACTAGTGAAGTATCTTACGTAACAGAAGACTGCAACCGGATAACTCACTGGTGTGTTTTGGTTCTGCCGCGGAAGGTTATCAATATGCTGCAGAGGATCCGAACGAGCAGCGGAGGTGGCATTGCGTGAGCGATACTCTCTATATTGCAACCATTTATAGACTACTGCATTTGATTCACGTTTGGTTTCAAAGTGTCTACATTTTGATAATAAGAGTACCTACTCAACTATTTCGAGTACGATGTGAAATACCGCAGCCATTGGTCTGACCATTTGTAATTCGATAGGAACAAAATCTATTGTTGACGAGCTCGCAGACGCAGTTGTTAGGAATGCTATTTTAACACTGTCGCTCGTGGATTCGGTTCCAACAAAGGACATACATTTCTGTGCATGAACATATCTGTTTGTCTTAGTCTGAATGTTTTGAAGAAAGATAGGGCGCATTAAAGCAGCCGGACTGGGATAGTACCTCTACCTCACAGAAAACCGCAGTCAAGTAACAACTCCCTGGAAGGTTATTGTGTTACTATGAGTGAGTACGGTTAACGAGCAAGCTCCTAAGAAGTTGCTGTATTATCAGCGAGAGGAGCAACGCGCGCGTGACACTTTATGTACTACAAGCATTTATAGGCTACGGTAAACGCTTTACACTAGATTAGCCGTATGCTTGCTAGCCTCCCGATGGTGTATAAAAAAGAACGAGTGTGCTTTAGACCACACGACTGAAGTAAAACTTCTTTAGCTCCATAGTGTGATACAGACAATAGGCCTGTTACTGTGTCTTAGATATACGAAACGTAACTGGCTATGAGAGAAAGAGAGAAAGAATATTGACTGCTCGCACCTCTCTCTCTTGCGCCTACAGTAATATACGAAACGTAACTCTCTCTCTTTCTATCTTCACTAACTTATATCTCCCTCTCAACTTCCGTTCGCCTCGCCCATCACACTTTTCGTAACGCTCTTCGTTCGCCTCGACCGATCACACTTTTCGTAACGCCAGCCACCAGCTTACTCCCCAAGTCAAGCGTGCGTAAAGAAATTTTACTTCTAAAATGGTTGCCTATCTCGTAAATTCGAAAAAGATACAATGATCTGTTAAAATGTATTCATGTAGATAGGGCAATGGTATAGTTGCAACAATCGCAATATCAACTTTCACCGCGTTCTCAATATTTGTGGAGTAATGATGTAGCTTGAAAGCGTCGAGCACGATACTAACGTTACTCTGTTTTTTGTGATTGTCGTCGTCGCGTCGCCCGTCGTCGGCGGAGGAGGCAGGGCAAATTGTTTCACTGTGGCGTATAAAGTTGGAACAGGAAGAGCAGGTTTTCCCGGAAGAGCGCGCTCTATGTTTGTGATTGCAATTTGTGTGGAGGCGCCCTCGCTGCGGTGACGAAGCGGACCGTTACATTTGCATCACCGTAAGGTTGGCAAAAAAGTTGGGAAATAATCACAAAAATACATTGAATTAGCCGAGTTTCGCGATTTCATGTGCAGATGGAGATCTTTGCATGAGATCCCATATTTGGGAACGTAACGAAATAACACTTTGTCAAGAATAAACAATAGTATTGGCTATATAATAAAAATACAGATAAACGCCAATTGGACACCAACACTCGTGGCTTCGATTCCCACACAGAACAAACATTTGCGAGCGTGAACGTGTCTGTTTGTCTTGGTATGGGTATTTCTATGTATACTAAGTGGGTATGTTGTTTAAAAAAAAATGAATTTACGTATGTTTATCAGTTTATCAGACCCATAATTCAAGCTTAGCTTACTTTTGGGCTAGATGGCGCTGTGTAATTTGTCCGACAAAATAAAAATAAAACATTAAAAAGGACAAGAATTTAAAAATTACGTTGATTTGTCGTCATTCATCATCAGGAAACAGACATGATGTCATCAGACATCAGGAAACTGATTTACGAGTAGTTTAAAAATCTATCTACAGTATCTAATCTTCTCAGATACCGTGTTATTTACAGTTACGTGTTACTTGATGAAATGTATTGAAAAAAAAATATGTTTTTTACTAAAATGTTAACTAATTTGTCTGTCAAATTTACATTTTTTTATACAACGTCGGGAGGCAAACGAGCATACGACCCATCTGATGTAAAGCGGTTACCATAGCCTATAAACGCTTGCAATCCATTAAGTATCACTCGCTCGATGCCACCTCTGCTGCTATCACAGCAACTCCATAGGAGCTTACTGGTGACCTCACGCACACGCAGGAACACAACAACCCTGTAGGGAGTTGTTATTTTGCTTGGGCTTTTTGTGAGGTAGATGTAACTTCCCCAAACTGGTGTTTTCATGTGCCCTACCTCTCTTAAATATATGACAAATTCGCCATCACCTCTCTGTCAGTCAGCTCAGTCGCCCTAGTCTCTAGATTTAGTCTCTTGTAGGATTCCAATGCTGTCAGAATACAAGATTGAGACCTCATGGCAAACTCCTCACTCCCCCTCACTCACCTACTGTTGGTTGCCTACTAAGAAAGTTTCAAAAGCCTGCTAGTTGAAAATGTTGTTCTTTTTTCCTGTAAAATTTCATAATCCTGTATTTCTTGTAACTAGCACACAACAACAAACTTGGTAGATAAAACCGTTCCCATAACCTGTAACAGAACTGTAACAGAGAGACAGAAGGACAGAATGATAGACTTTGAACTTTTTTGTACGGAACCATACTTTCAAAACTACAGAAGGAATAAGTCAGTAGAGAAAGAAAAGTATAGAAAAGTTACTTTTTATTTTTCCATAAGAGGAGACGTATCACTGTACTACACATATCTGTGTGTATCCACCTATAAAAAATGAAAGTAAACAAAAGTGTTATGCAGACATTACTTGATCTACGGTGAGTGTGCACATTTGCCCCCGCATCACATCGTCGATTTTTGTGTTTGCAAATAAAAAATCCGAACGCTATCGTATTCAGGAATATTAACGGTCTGTGCTCAATTACAAATAAAATAGTTTATTGTAAGAATACGAAAGAAATATTACAATTAACTGTAAAAGCTATTTGTACTAACTTGAAATAAAGTATGTTGGCAGGATTGAGCGGTTTGAGTTCTTTACGTTTTCAGATCATTGCATGTTCAGTATAAAAGATGGAATTTTGTTATTGGATAATAATTCGTTTACTGGAGATCTGACAAACTTTGTAGAAATGATAGTTCCAATTAGCATTCAAAATTAGGTCAATATTTAAATGCAGATTTTTTTTGATCGCTCGATGTGATTTCAAAATGTAATTATTGAAGCCATAGTTGCTTTTGTTTTCAGAATATATACCTGCTTGTTTCCAGGCGTTGTCAAGCAGTATTTTAGCCCATGAACACTTGCAATACAAGGAGTGCCGCTTGCGCATTGCCACCGTTGCTAACACAGCAACACCTTAGGAGCTTACCTCGTAGTAACCTATTTTGCCTGCTCACAACAAAACAAGGAATTCTCTCTCATTTGTTAATTGGCACGGTGCACCATGTGCAAGTGTGTTTGGCTTTGATCATGATGATAATAGGAAGCCACTTAATCCCATTTGTGATACCAAAACTTTTATACCATTCTATTATATTGGTTTCGTAGTTTGCCATGCAGTAGGTTACATTTTGTTTACCTACTTATTTTTTTTCTACGTGTTAGATAAATGTTAGATATTCCTATCCCAGTCAGTATATCTATCAAAAAGTATGTGTTTTTGTTATACATCTGATCAATTATCTAGTACCTATATTGCTCTTGATAAATGTTGAAAAAAAAACAATTGCTTTTTTGATTAACGTGCCCCATGTTTTCTTTTTATGACTTATGTCTGCGACCGCCAGCTTTTAATTTTGCCCAGTGAACGACTTCGATTTTCCTGCAGTTTAAAAAGTTACTTATCAGTTAAATAGAGTGAGACGGGACCACGTTGCAACACAAGCTAGAATGGGACAAAAGATTCAAGAAGAGGGAACGAAAAATAAAACAGGGGAAGAAAGTTAAGCGTCCGTGACTTTTCAAGATTTTTTCGGCGTTTATTTTTTAAAGTTTACGCTCGACGCTCGTTCTGTAGCGAGTATATAAAAGCAAGCGTTTTCCGATTTGTCTTTTGCTTCCCTACTTATTCCTTTCCATTTCTTTTTATTATAGCAATACTTTGGAACAAAAAAAAAACATATTTATAAGTGATACAATTACGTAACGTAGGATGATAGATGGTTGAAAACGATTGTCAAAACGGTATTGTAAGTTTGTAGAGCGCTTGTAAGTTATGAGTATGTAAAAAAGTATGTTCTCTCACGGTCAAAGCAACAAGACAAAAACGATGGCAAATGAAATCTATATTAGAAACAGTAATAGGTTCATAAGCAATAATGAAAGTAAACTTCGGAACCCCTAATTACGGCGGAACGGCCGAAGGTAAATACATAGTAAGAAGGCGCCGTTCGATCATCCATCACCGATAGAGAGCCACTCTTTGTGGCCACCGACCAATTACTGGCATGAAAATTAAATTCACGAAATCTAATTAAGAACAAATTGTTTTATATATTATGATGCGTTGGGGTCATTTATTCTTGTCGTTGCGCGTCGGCTTCGGCGCCCGGGGCGGGACTCTGGGCTGCCCATCAAACTCCGCGCCAGTTTTTTAGGGAGTTGTGTGATGGAGAGACAGTCGGTCCTATGTGACGCAATTGGACTGATGGGCCATTGACCTTGGAGAGTTTGACTTTGAATTTCGTGTACCAGAAGAAGGAACTGTAACAGCTATTATTATATAGTAGGTACTATTGGAGGTATTGTACATAACTCAAGACATATATGGAATGGTTGGTCTCTGAATACACATTCCTAATCTATTATAGTATTAATTGTATATCGGAATAGTTTATTGGAAATGTACACTGGTATAAATGTAAAACTGTATTTATTATTATTTAGATTGTATGTGTGTGCACACAGTTATATTTTACTAGTTTTTAGGTCTAAAATATCGCGTGATTTTGTGAGATTAGTTTGGGGAACGGCAAGTATCATTCGTTCAGTAAAACCAGATCAGTAAAACCAGAGCGATTAGTTATTAATATGTGATCATAACATTTGTAGATATTAATAAACTCAAAGTCAATTCCAAAACTTCCTACTCCTACAAAATTCTTCTGATTAAATTCGTTGTGAGTTCCAAGGCAGCTGTAGTTTAACCCCCGGTACAGCAATGAACTTCACTGTTCATTGCTTTTTTGTGGTCGCCGCTGTTAATTCTGGCTACACAGGAGACACAGTGGTGGGTACGAGTGGTGGGCCTGTAGTATCGGTGTCCCGTTATAAAAAAAAAACTCAATGTCATCTCTGAAAAAGGCATCTAGAAAACACAGATTTAGTTTAGTTAAAATTATCATGGTCACTATGTAATCGACTAAACATGAAATATTAAAACTTTTAGACTATTGAATACATGTAACTATGTCTAGTAGAAAAATCAAATAGTACATTTAATGTCTCCACGACATAACGATAAAAAACGAAGCAAACAATATATAAAAACGCTGCATATTGATAAAGTATTAATGCAATAAGTTTCTTTGTGTCGTTGTGCACACACTGTGTTATTGATTTCCAACACGAAACTTTCATAATCTATAATCAAACGAGCTAGGTTGTTCATCATTCAAAATTAGCCAATTCACATACAGATTTTTTTACTACCTTGACTTATCTATTTTCAACAGCATAGATATTAACAATACATCCAAAATTCGTTGTTTTTGAAAGCGTACTTTCAGCAATATAACAATTAATAAATGATTTCTCACCAAAGTAAGTTACGTGTAGCCTACTTATTGAAGAGTACTAATTAATAAGCTGGTTCAAAGTATACGAGTATTACACATAACATAATAACAGAAAAGAAACCTGTTAGTTAGATATTTACGTGTTATGCCGTAAGAGTGCGCCACGGGTTGTCCGCGCAGGGCTCGGCGGGCACTCGTAATGCGTCCTCATTTGTTATGTTTGCCAAATGGCCATATTACGGTCCCGCCGACAGTTCCACAAAGACTGACAGCGTTTTATTGTCGAGATTGCCTACAAATGGATCACAATATTCTACGTTCGACCCCGCTCCGTTACTTCTCGTATATCTCCCATCTTAGAACTGTGCCAATGTATTTTATTTATGATGAGACGTCGCCCGCGTATTCGTACCTACCTATTTTTTTTTATACTACGTCGGGGGCTAAGATAGTAGCAGTGGTGACAACACGCGAGTTGACAAGGTAGCTCGTATATCTCCGTACGTATAAAAAGTACATAGATCATTGTCACAATGTTGTTCTCATAATAACATTGTAAGAATTATAATGCTTTCCCTTTTATGGAGGGCAAACAATAAGTTTTGGTGAGCACGGTGGCGCAGTCGATAGTGACACTACAGTGACATCAACGGACGTGAGTTCGATTCCCACACAGGATAAACATTTGTGTGCATGAACATGCCTGTTTGGCTTGGTCTGGGTGTTTTTAAGAGAGGTGGAGCGCATTAAAGCAACCTGTGTGGGAATCTCCACCTTATAGAAAACCGCTGCCAAATAACGACTCCCTAGTGGGTTGTTGTGTTCCTGCGAGTAAGTGAGGTTTACCTGTAAGCTACTAAGGAGTTGCTGTGTTAGCAGCCGAGGTGGCATCGCGCGAGCGGTACCTAATGTGTTCCAAGCGTGGGGTTCCAGGGTGGGCGTTTGTATGTCTCCCGACGTTTTATATAAAAAAGAGGCTAACAAACATACGGTCCACCTGATGCAAAATGGTTACTATGAATGCTTGAAATACAAGGAATATCGCTCGCATTAACACAGCAACTCCCCAGGTGTTTGCTGGTAATCTAACTTATCTTTAGGGTGGTTATTGTTATTAGGCTCCGATTTTCTGTAAAGTGGAAGTACTTTCCCAGTCGGGAGGGGTACTTTTAAGAATAAGCAAGTTACACTGTAAAATAAATTCTGTTCAATATTTACATAACTTTTTTTTGAATATGTTAATTTATAAATTTAATTAAATGATTTTGTTATTTATTGGTATTATTAATGCCTAGAAATGCTCATTTATTTGTAAATGCTTACATATTTATGTAGTGTTTGCTCCATTGGTTCAACCATAATTATTATTGTAAATTTGAGGGAAAAAAGTTGGGAACATACAAAATGAATTTGCATGTTTCTAACATTTTTCTATTATTTCCATTTTTTTTATTATCAATAGTCAAGCTTTTCAATTAAACAAATAAAAAAAGAAAGTTTGCAAAACAAAGGAGATAAAGGTACCTACTAAGGTATTATTTCTACCTATTTATATGTAGACACGACAGGGCTCTCTCGATCTCCTTTACTCCCGTTGTCCCCCCCCTCAGGGATGTCTCGTCTCCGAATCATGTCGCTAACTATGAACGATGTTCTGATTCATTTTCCTTTCATGGTTAAATTTTTCTCAAATCGTTAGAAAAACAGAGGCGAAAAAGATACTGAACTGTTATATTTTTGAATATTTATGTAAAATACCTATGTTACAATAGGTAATAAACGAGAGTCGGAACATAATATCCCAAACCGAATCAATAAATCGAACAGTAGCCGGGTATCCCGCGGCGTGTTAATAGAGAGGTGACGTGCCGCGCGTTTGCGTCGCGCGATCTCACCGCTGCGTCATCTATCACGCGCGCGCTAGATAATCCCTGACCGGTCACGCTACCGTGACCGGTCATCTCTTTAGGGTGGTCATGTGTCGTACTTTTTGTTTCACCGAATTCTGACATGGATAATTATGCTAATTATTCGTTCAATACGAGTAAATATACAAATTTGTAAATATATTCTTCAAATTTTCAATATAAACATGTTTATATTGAAAATTTGTATATATACATATAAATCTATATAAACCGATTTTTTATTTAATTTTGTTTAGTATTGTCGACTTTTAACGTTATTGATATTTATTTATTGGAAGACCAACAGCTGTATTAACTAATTATATAACATACTTATGTTGTAAAAGAGAGCTAATTACATAAATATAAAATATGGAAAAAGTAGAAAAAAGAATTGGGAACGTTTTACGTGTCTTAAATTCTAAAAAAAAAAATATTATGGTCGAAACACGATTATTGGGATGGCAAATAGCAAAAAAATATTCTACGTGACAAAATCAAGATAGTGACATCAAGTTAGGCTTGTTTGCTTGGAAGGAAGAATAAATGGTAAAGAAATTATTGATGTGTGTAATGAGCGTGTCATGAATTTACGAGTCGGGTGGCGAAGTGATCCACGACGACACTTTAAGCTCATGGAGCAGACCACAACTCATGGGTTCGATTCCTACACAGGATATTTGTGTGTATGAACATGTCTGCTGGTTAAATCAGCACGGGCTTCCCCAATATCGTCACATCACAGTAACCCAGAACATGTAAGTATATTACTACTAATTAATAAGATATTTTTTTATTTTTTCTTTATCTATATATTTATATTTTATCTATACTAAAAAATAGTTTTTGTTAGTGACTCATCATCATCCTTAATTATACTCTTAGCTAACTTTCCATAACTACCAAGTAAAAGAAATTTAAACTAAGCCTGATGGCATTAAGCTTATCGGCATCATCCCAATTTAAAGATTGCAATAATTACAGATCCGATTATGCTAAATTACATCAAGATATAATCACCTCAATGGCTTTAGTACTACGACAGAAATTACTCTCATAGTACGTTCATAGTATCTATACGCCCTATAAAATATGTTCATTTTACATGTATCTTCATATAAATTAAAGCCCTACATCCCCGGAACCCCGGTTGTGGATTCTCGCCATCCATCACAAGAATCCCGGGTCAGCACGACCGAGATCATGAGATAGACACACGACCACTGACCTCATGATTGTATACAGAACGTTCGCATTTTTTGTAGGTCACTAGAAATGTGCCTAAATGGAGTATAAAAGATTTTATTGCGCTCTGTCATGCGAGAAAAAAGATTAAGAGCGGCCCTATGTGAAGCGGTTACCGTAGACTGTGAAGGAACACTTACAATACAGGAAGTTCCGCTCACATAATGCTACCCCCGCTGTCGAAAACACGTCATCAGCTGCAAGATTAACTTGGTGAGGTGTTATTGTAAGTAACAGACCTATGTACTTGCAGGTATGTAACAATCCTGCAAAGAGTCGTTATTTGTTTTCTGTAATGTGCATAGACATCAATTGGACTTCTCATAAATAAAATGTACCGTACTTACTATTCTTTTGCCGAAGCCTCCTTATCACCGGTAGGGTACACCATGTTTTGGTTTGGATCCCAAAGATAACGGTGAGCAATAGTAAGTTAGTTAATTTTATTATAGCGTGATTTTCGTGTTTTTTTTATAACAACTATGATTCTCTTCAGTAAGGCAAATTTTCGGTCTGCAAAGCTGTAAAAAATGTTTGGTTGCATTGACCTAATTCAGCATGAAATTATTTTAAGATTGAAACAGTGGCCCCGGGCCGATGTCGTGTTCACGTTCTGTTCTGGACAGTTCATTTTTAATAATAAATGAGACGAAATCAAGACATGACGAATAAATGAATCCAGAACTTGACGAATAAATGAATATGGAATATGATAAATGGAAGGCTCGGATCCCTCGCGAAGATTTTTTCTTTGGCTCCGGCCGAACGGAAGAAGCTGGCTTTTTCCTTTTGTAGCGGGACAAGTTAAGCGTTTTTTGGACGAGCCTGGATGGCGGTGTGATATTTATCATTTCATAATAAAAGTTGAATCTCCGATTGTGTTTTTACTTTGATTTCGGTCACTGGGCTTATTTCCTTTTGTAGCTGATATGTATTGAATGTCTGTTCGGGCTAGTATCATTTACCTTCGTCAAAGTCATATTATTTAATAGAATTCGGTAGGCAACTCTTTGGTATCGTTAATCTATCTATAGGATTTTATTGTTAGTTCCCTTTGGAGTCTGTCGCTGGTCCTGAGCTCGTGGTGTCATATTACGCAATAAGTAACTAAAACCAAATTAAAATAATGAATATAAATAAATATAATCCAAAGAATATAAAATCACTGGTGAATATACCTGACTTATGAAGACTTTAGCATAGTACGTCAGTATGACGATACAGTGAGCTAACATCAGAAGACTTAGCACAACTCGTGACCAGGATATAACGAGCTAACATCATCTTCAGTAAGTGTACCGAGAATAATTTAAATTTATTTTATTCATTTATTGTGTTGGTAGTTATATGTTAAATTTAGTACCTATATATGTTTATTTACTTAGGTCTTTTTACATCACTAAAATATATCGGGTAAATTCTATAATACAAATAAAGCTTATTTTATCTCTCTATCTAAAAATCTTGACGAGTAAGTGTAGATACGGTAGTATAATTTCTTATTAATATTAAAAAAATATATTCAGCTAAAGTGAGGTTTAAACATTTCAAAATGAAAAATCACAATGTCATAGTGCAATATAATCTAGTAGTGCCTATAATCGATATTATCGTTTGAAGATTCGGAACTGTAAAGCTGTTAAATACATATTTTTGATGATAATAGAGTGGTTAACAGTGCAACTTTAAATCCCATACAGGACAAATATTTGTGTGTATGAACATGTCTGGTTATGGTCTGAGTGTTTCTAAGAGAGTTAGAGCGCGGTAGAGGTAGGGTCTATTGTGTTCTTGAGTGAGTGAGGTTACCAATAGGTTCTTAACTTGTATGCAATTTGATCTAACCTGCTTTGTGTACTTCCGCGGAATCACACAAAGCAGGTTAGATCAAACTGCATGTAAGTTTGACTTTCGCAAAATAACGCCTCAAACTGTTAACTTCATAACTTGTATTAGCAGCAGCAGGTTCTAGTATTAGAAGCAGGACCAGGTAACGCGCGAGTGATACTTTCTGTATTGCAAGTGTTCACAGGCTACGGTATCCACTCTACATGAGATAGGTCGCATGTTTGTATGTCTCCCGGCTTTGTATAACATTAAAGACCTTAATGGACTATATAATGTCCATAGATGCATATAGTAATTTCTTTTCTTAGAACGTAATCTGGTAATAAATGAAATGCATGTTACGCACATTATATACACAAACTTGGCAGACCTTTTTATTTGGCAGGAAAACATTTGAGATTTGTAGTATGGGTGCAGACGCGTGACGCAAACGACCGCGCCGGAGGAGCGCCATTTAATCCCGGCTTGCGTAGTCCACGAGTGCACTAGTCACTGCCACGTGGTTCTTTGATAAAGTACCGGAGCAGATTATGCAAATTCTCAAAATTCAATATCCGTCTCGTTTCCCCACACACGGAAAGCTATCTCTCCATTTCGTGCCGCACCGCTCACCCCACTGACGGGCGCAGCGTCTGATGGATGATGCGTTATTCCAATAACAATTTAGATATCGTATGTTGAATATTTGAAAGTTATGCGACTTCTATATTATTAAGCGCATTATGTTAAACTGTTGTTTTAGATTCTCTTGTGATGATTCATTAGAAACTGGTTAACAAATTATAATTAAATATAATTTTTTGATGAGCGGATTTCCTCACGATGTTTTCCTTCGCTGCCGAGTAAGTGATAATTACATCTAATCATATTCTAATTTATAGGCAATTTTTCAAATACTTTAGCTGTACCCGAAACTCAGTTCAAGCGGCATATTTTATATAAAAGATTTTTCATATACGCTGAGGGCATTAAAAATATATTAAAAACCCCTTTTTTTAGTTTTAGGCAGAAGCCAGGCAGCAATTTAAGCATTTACGAATCTCACATTATTGCTTGTACTCTTTACCGTGAATTTTATAGAAGCATACATTGTAAGTGCGAGCATTGTAAGTGGTTATCATCAGTTGCATGCTTATTGAAGAATATGCAATATGATCTCGTATAACTTATAGATTTTGAATGAGAGTTTATGTTTAGGGTCTCGTAACTGAAAATAATAAAAAAAAAAACAGACGATAAGACCACTCGCGTATTCGTCTGTATGTTACAGATGGTTTTACTTGATTCTACTGAACTAAGTAACGTGAAATTTGACACAAAGAGATCTTGACTGGGCTACAATATTTTTAAATTCTAATTCATAAATACATGTGTACGATTGTGAATGTCAAATGACGTTAATTCAAACTAGAAAAGGAAAGTTAAAATTAAGTTTTTTTGTCGAGGTGGATAGGCCTTAGCGAATAAAGAACTTCCCATCTTAATAGATTTTAGATTATGATATAGATTTCGGACAAACTTTTTGCATTTTCCCATGGGTATAATTTATTTTTCCGGGTAAAGAGTATCCAGTATATTGACTCAGGATATAAGCTATAGATATACAATCCTTACAGTAGTTATCGCGAATGAGTGCGTACACAGATAGATTTTTGTCACTAAGTCGTTTATAAAAACTTGCTGTATTTTTATGTCAATAATATTTAATGTACGGACTTGACCGCATTACGGTTTAATTAGTAATTGGGAGGTAAACAGCGCAATGCTGGCGTTTTAATTATTTTAATACTTTTCATAGGATGACAAGTACGAGCCATAGGTTGACAAAGTTTTATCGCAATGGAATGAACGAAATGGCAGCGCATTATGTACGAATAAATAAATATTATTTTTATATATATCTCGACCTGGCCTCGATACTGAATCAAATATGGTAATTTTGAAAAATTTCGTCTATCTCTCTATCGGTCTATTGAGCATGCGTCACGTAAAACTATTGAACAAATTTCGATGAAATTTTATATTTTAATATAATGTGTTTTCGCGATTGTTATACTTACTTGAATTATATTACTTGAATTAAACATTTTTTTAACGGGAATATCGCGTATTTTATTTATTTTGTTGAACCTGACGTTTGACGGAGTCTTCCTGCGACCACGGACGCTGCAAAGCGTTCGAAATGTCACGTTCAACAAGATAAATAAAACACGCGATACTTCCGTTAAAAAAACCGTTTAATTCAAGTTGGCTCATGTTACTTGCGGATATGCGGGTGAGGTTGTCTTTCCTTCTAAAGAAGCACGAAGTGCTGACACTCCACAATTACAAGGTCTATCCATATTGAGCACATTACATTCATGTGTACCTATATGGTTCAGATGATTGGTCTCTTCGTCTGTGTTTACCGATTCATTGCTAAACATCGGAGTCGAACATTGTCGAACCATTAGTTTGGATCATGAAGGGATTAACTTATGGAGAACCAATGAGACCTTTATTTCGTAGTAACTCAATTTACCGGGGATAAAGTAGATCACGCAGCCCTTATTGGCTAGTTCGCAGATCAACATCGCGGCGTTTATCGACTTATTGGATGAAATATTCTCCCATCGGTCAGTAGGCTCGAATCGCTGAGATATTTATTAAAAATTACAAACACGCCTACTATTATTTCTAAAAGTATCTAAACTAACAAGTACCTATTCATGATTTTTGAAAAAAAAATATTTTAATACTACGTCGGGAGGCATACAAGCATACGACCCACCTGATGTAAAGCGGGTACCGTAGCCTATAAACGCTTGCGATATATTAAGTATCACTCGAGCGATTCCTCCTCTGCTGCTTACACAGCAACTCCTTGGGAGCTTACTGGTGACCTCACTCACACGCAGGAACACAACAACCCTCTAGGGAGTTGTTATTTGGCTGTGGTTTTCTGTGAGGTGGAGGTACTTCCCCAGACGGGAATATATATAGGGATGCTTTGATACGCCCTACCTCTCTTAAAATTCATTTATTACATAATTTTTTAAATTAAAAAGTAGCTTTTAACTTATAAACAAGATGTATTTTTAAGTCAAAACCCTTTGTTTTGTTGTCGTATACCACACTCGATAATATTGGAAGATTTGTTTATTCAGTCTCTACAATACGGATTACATAATCCGCCATATTGTTTTTATTATGACGTCACATAGCCTATGTTACTCGAGATACCTCAGGCATCTTAACTTAATCGACAAAAACATTTAATAGTTATGGCACAATAAAGAAATTCGCATACATACATATAACCCAGAATACATTTCACTATTTTCACGTAGTCGTGCAAAAAGTAAGATTAAAAAAACAATGTTTTTTTTTACTTTTTTTGGTATTTATCAATTAAAATTGACTAAGTTTATAGTTTCCTTGTGACAGGGACACTCGTACAATTTTGAAAATTTATAATCGTTTCGCATCGTAAACTGCGAACGAAGATAGAGTAAGTTATTATGCAACTGTGACAAAACTCATTGTATGTTAATAAATATATTCAATACTTTCTGAAGTAAATACATGGGACAGATTATGAACAGTTAGATAGACATGCTGGTGTTTTTATAAGGTTCATCGCAATGGTCGGAAATTGACCAAAAAATTATTGAAATGTTGAGGAAAACATACGAATTTTATATGTCCAACTTTTACTTTGTACTGTTTCCAAATTTATTATTGAAACCACAGTCTACTAAATAAACAAAAAACATCGGTTGATAAACAGAAGAGAAAGAGGCACCAAACAGTTCTATATTTGCCTAGTTATATGTGGATTCTGGTTTTTCCTTCTGGTTACGAAACCCTAAAACTATATGAGAGATACTGAAGCACCATAGACAGGTATGCCGATGGTACAGCAATCAAGAAGCGGTAAGTATAGGTCACCGCGCCGTGTGCACGGTCGGTAATCACCGCCGTGCGAACGGATATTTCATAGCTGTCGCACATTTACAACTAAACGAACCATTGCTTTTATCTCTTCTTATACATTTTTTAGGAGAAAGTTCGTTAGGTTCTCAATGTAAGCCACTTTATGGGAATCTATGTGGGCATCTACTTTACTACGTAAATGATTATTTTTATGTAATTATGTATATGTAATGATTGGCTTTGGTTCTAACGGTGATCGTAAACCGTTTACAGTTTCTGTTTAGGGCACAGTCAAAGACTGGGTAGCTGGCTAGTTACCACAATTCTGAGATTACGAGTCTCTCTTTAACCGAAGAGGTTAAGAGTATGTTTTACTGAAGGGTCAGTTGAAGGAGGACCGCGCTGACCTGATTGACAAAGGCCAGTAATTTCAAGCCGCCTGATGCTCACTGTCTCAACTGCTGTCATCTATCGACAATAATGATGGCTAACGTGCTTTCCGACGGAAAAACTCGAGGTCACTATCCATAGTCAGGGTCCGTTAGTAGCTGCATAATTTGCGTATTTAATTGTACCTACTGTAACATGTATCGACAGCGATGGCTAGGTGGAGCTGTGAAGCTCTCTGTCGCCCATGGCTGGACTGACACAGTATGGGGAGGGAAGTTATAACATTTAAAATCGTTTCACCGGCGTTCCAAAATGGGCATAAAACTGAAAGTGGATGAATGTATGAATGAGTTATGGAATGAAAGGAAGTATTGTGTATGAATGTGTTTTAATATTTAGTTCGCTAATGACGAAATGGCATTAAAATAGCCTTGCCCATGGCAGGGGTGCAAGAATTAAAAAAAAAAACATGTAACGACATCGCCAAGCTTCTCTTATATGCTGGTCACTAGCAGGTCCATCTTTTTCTTTATACAACGTCGCGAGGCATACAAGCATATGGCCCACCTGATGTAAAGTGGTTACCGTAGCCTATTAACTCGTGTAATATATTAAGTATCATTCGCGCGATGCCTCCTCTGCTGCATACACAACAACTCCTTAGGAGCTTACTGGTGAGCTCACTCACACGCAGGAACACAACAACCCTCAAGAGAGTTGTTATTTATTTGCGGTTTTCTGGTAGGTGGACGCACTTCCCCAAACGGGGTGCTTTGATGCGCTTTGACTCTCTTAAAGAATCTTTATGCCTACATAAAAATGTATGTATATCCAAATATCGATTAATTTAAAAATCGCTTGACCTATCAGCATTAAAGCTTTTTCTCATTGTAGGGGAAGTTATTATATCAGACCAAATGTTGCAATTTTGTTGTACCTAATGTTTACGTTTCAGAGCCATTTATAGCTCTACTTAAATTTAAAAGAGAATAGCTGTGTGATTGAATGTGTCGTGTGCGTGTGTATCTATATATTTATCGACTGTGGGTATATATCAAAATTTTGTTCCTAACTGTAGAAACAGTTGAGCAAATTTTTTTACAGTGAGTGTATGTAATTTACCTGCTTTCAATACTCAGTAGTTATTTAATAGTTTAATGTCATATGAAATCTTTACATTTCTTCAAATTAGAAATCTTTGTAACATGCCAATAAGCAAAATAGCCGTCTGCGTATTATATTTTAGGGAAGATGACGTTTGACAGGATCAGCTAGTAAATTTTCACATGCAAGACTAGGTTTCAGAACACCAAAAGTATTATGATTATCTTGGCTAATTGTTACCGAAAACCGTTCATTTTAACATAGCCAATTACGATTTCATTTGAGGGTGTGCATATTCGACACGTGCTAAACACCAGGGCTGGTGTCCATCGAGATTTGACATAGGGTCCATGACTCAGCGTTTCACTGTTGGCTTTTGCTGTAACATATGCATGTATGCCGCACCGTGACTTGCTGAAAACTGTGACAGAGTTTTTAATACGTTCTCAATATTAACTTCATATTGTTTAACAACTCTACATTTTCAACAAATGAATTGTTTAACATCTCTACATTTTCAACAAATGATACATTGCAATGATAAGTCGAACTAACATTTTATTAATTTACAGTTCCGAAGAAAGGGCGAAAGATAATATAGAGAAATTCGGGCGCTGAACGTGTTAGTCACAACGAAAACGAAAATGTAAGTCAAGCAAGGTCGACTGTAGTGTGTATTGCGATGGATTGAATACACACACGTCCTTTGTTCTGGTTTACAGACAGAAAATATAAGTCGGTGGACTCGAAGCGGTTTGAAGAGAGTGATCTGATCTGAGTAATAGAAGGGAGAACCAGTGGTATGATGAGAATGGATATAATGAATCGTGGATAAAATCTAATAGCCGAAAGCCCAAAAAGATCAAACATAGACAAAAATCTTAAAATGCACATTTATTGTAAAATCTAAACTTATAAGACACTTTTACCTCTTTATGTACCATTTTCGACCAAATTCATTTTTTAATCCTACCCGCAATGCTATCTTATAACTCCTCATATTCAATATTCTGGTCACTTAAATCATCCGAAGCAATATAACGACCTTCTAGAGAATTGCTATTCGCAGTTAGTTCCTCAGTTAGTCATCTTTTTAAGTATAGCCTTTCCTCCCTTTTGCCACATACGTATGCTGCAAGGCATGGTCGACTTTATGCAGGTGAGGTTTATGATGAGATTTATAAGACACCCTAATCATAATGTCTAAATAATGTAAATAAAAAAGTTTTTTACATGTCTTTTTTATTATACTACGTCGGAAGGCATGCAAGCATATGGCGCACCTGATGTACAGCGGTTACCGTAGCCTATTAACGCTTGTAATATACTTAGTATCACTCGCGCGATGCCTCCCCTGCTGCTAATCTAGCAACTCCTTACAGGTGACCTCACTCACACCACCTCACAGGAACACACCAACCCTCCACGGAGTTGTTATTTGGCTGCGGTTTTCCGTGAGGTGGAGGTACTTCCTCAGACGGGCGGTTTTATTTCGCCCTACCTCTCTTAAAACATCCAGACCAAGACAAACAGACATGTACACAAATGTTTGCCTTGCGTGGGGATCGAACCATCGAGCGTTGGTGTTAAAGTCGCGTCATTCACCACTGAGCCACCGAGCTCGTCAAAAGCTCTGGAGGCATACTGCTCACCTGATGTAAAGTGCTTATCGTACCATAGGCTAACGGTTGCAAAACTGCAAAAATGTTATCACTCGCGCGTAGCAACCCCTGCTGCTAACATAGCAACTGGTTAGGAGCTTACTGGTAACCTCTCTCTCACAGGAATACGATGAACCTCCTGAAAATTGTTATTTGATTGAGGTTTTCCGTGAGGCGGAGGTTCTACTCTAGCCGGGCTACTTTGCTGCGCCCTATGTCTATTAAAATAACGAAACCAAGATAAAAGACATGTTCATGTTTCTCTTGTGTGAGCATCGAAACCATGAGGGTTGGTGTTGAAGTAGCATTGCTAATCACTCCAACGCCGTGCCAATTAGTCTAGATATTTAGGTAAACACGCGTGTTTCCAAACAAACTGAACTTCTATAAAAGCGCAACAATCCAGCAAAGGTCTTCGTAATTTTTATTTTGTGAACCGAATCTGTTTCATAAAATCTTTACATACAACTTTGTAACAAGTTTGTAAAACACATAAACCGAACAAAGTATCCGCGAGTTCTGTAACTCGGTTCGTCAAAAAGAAAATAGTGCACGTCGGAATAATAACTAAAAAACACAAGCCTTGGAGCGGGCTGTGTGTGTGTGTGTAGACAGCCTGCTAAACGCAATATAAAGTGTGGTTGTCGTGGTGGTATGCACGTATAGGTAGGTAGATTGCCTCTCCCCGCGCGGTCATTAGTACCGCGCACCCCGCGCGTCTCCGTGGAGAAAGTATGATTTTACTCCTATAAAGCCGTATTTCTACTCCATACAGGAATTCGAATGCGCGCAGTCCCCGGGCGAGAGGACATGTGGTGAGGCGGTTGCCTGTACATAATTCCAAAGTTTAAACAATCTCAATATGGCGGGGTGCGCGTTAATTCTCTCTCACAATGTCTGATGGAAAGTTATGCATGTTCTCAAGATTAGCGTATGTTGTCGACAGATTTACATTCATCAAGGAGGGTAGTATGGTAGTGGTAGTATTTATTCGATAACGAAATAATGCATGTTAAAAAGTAGCGTCGAGCGTCGATGTTAAAATAAGAAGAGGCATGCTCCGTTCGTTCGGACATGTAGACGAATTCAGGATGAAAGAATGACGAAGTAGGCATACTACGTAAAAGTGGAAGGACGTCGGAGCCGAGGAAGACCAAGACTTACCTACTATGACCAAATTGATTGTGTTCTATCAGGTGTAAGGGTCGAGTCATGTGGCGCTCGGGCCTCTCTGCCTACCCCGCAAGGGATTTGGCGTGAAGTTATAGATAGATTAAAGGAAATACATTTTTTACCACATTTCAAACAATGATACGGCCTGTTTCCCACAGATTCTTTAGCCTATATATATCCCTCATGTAGAGCAAGCTCGCTGCCATTGCAGCAAGTTGTACCCAGCTTATTTGCAGAAATACGAAAATCTGCAGGAAATAGTTATTACCAGAGGCATACAAGCATACGGCCACCTGATGTAGAGTAGTTACCGTAGCCTATAAAGGCCTGCAACACATTAAGTATTACTCGCTCAATGCCAGTTCTGCTGCTAATACAGGTACTTCTTAGGAGCTAACTGGTGACCTCACTCACTCACAGGAAGAGAAAAGGCTCCAGGGCTTGTTATTTGGCCGCAGTTTTCTGTGAGCTAAAGGTTTTTCCCCAGACAGATTTCTTTTTTTAGCTTTGATTCGCCCGGCCTGTCTTAAAAAAAGTCTTAATAAATGTACCAAAGACTAATAAGTGTATCTGCGGTAGAGTCATACGAAACTTTGGAAAACCTCCCTTAATTTAAAAATGTAACTAATATTTAATGAAAACGTTATTTTGTTAGATGTTAGTTACTATTCAAACTATTACAACATTTGTTGTTATGTAATGAATATAAGTTCTGTTTGTTTTAGTGGAAAACTCACATTTGGTAGATTGGGGCGTCCCAGCTGAGCAATTAGTGAGCACCACGTGGCCGGGGGGAATAACCGCCGACCGATGAAAAAACATTCCGTGCCTTCGGTCTGTGCTCACCACATTATATGAGTGCCTACAGCTCAGAAATACGTGGAGTCACGATTAAATGCTACGTGTATGTATTATAGTATACGTCTGCGTGACGAAATTGAGTGATTATTTCGGATTCAGATCTTATCACTATTATCTCACGGCAGTGCGGAATTTTGAATGCGTTTTTGAGTGCGGTAATTTCGAATTGTACGTATTAGCTATCTAAACTATAGCTTATACTACGACTATATAGTAAAAGTAAATGTATTTTGTGATTAGTACGTTACGTAGATTAGGCGGCTCCGCGTTTTGCTGACCTGACCTAGTCTTTCGTTTCAACTTTTTTTCATTTTATCTGTGCTTAAACAATCTAATAGGTAGTGCTAAGATACTGGTAGATCAGGCCTGTTATAGCATACTAAGGTAACATTTCTTCTAAAGATTATACTTAATTACGATAAGATAAATCTAAGTTGGGTCAGACAGAGAAATTGGAGCTTACTATACCTAATTTTCTACTTGCTTCGATGTCTTCATTTTTTTAGTTTTTCTAAAATGCCTTACAGTTTATGAGTGCTGATTATCTCTCCACTAGAGACAACAACCACAGTTTTAAAAGAAATAATATTGATATTCTTTTCATCATAATGAATTAAAATATACATAAATGAAAACGTTTGATGTTATATTTTACTTTTAATTACAAATTTCATATCAGAAAATACATACAGAATTATCAATTTGACTAGAGGTCATTAAATTATCTAATATTATATTTTATTTAATATACAATTGATTAGTTTTAGTAACATACACGTAACTAATTTAACTACGGAGAAACGTAATCGTTTAGTATAGCTAAACAACAACATTTCAATATTTATTAGTCCTTGATTAGGTAGCTCATTACTCTATAGTATACATACCATGGTTGGATGTATGCATATCATACATATGACAGTGATAGTTGACTATAGAATAACATGCGTGGCAAGCCCTTTGGTCGAGTAACTAACACTGGTAACTTCATCTGATCAAGCGTCACATGGTCTATCTCCACAAATAAGTATATGTGTCATGTTCATTTGGGTACAATCGAGCTGAGTTTTTCTTTGAACTTACATTACAAGTCACAGAAAAATAATTTACGTGATATTATAATGTTTCTAATACCGATGATTGAATTTAATTGATACACGCACGTAAATAGGCAAGCTTTGCGACTTTGTAACTAGATGGCGCTTTGTGCTATAAACGACTGTAAAATTGTACGCAATATTATAAATTTCACCACTTGTTGTTCAGAAGAATGGATAAATTATTAAAAAAAATATAAAAATAAATTCAATTTGGATTAGAGCGTGTGAGCCAAGGGAAACAGAGCGGGGGTAGCGCGTGAGTCGGCGGGCACCCGAGGTCGTTGCCACATTGATTTTCGATTTGCTTCCATGCATCAGAAGTGGGTCAAGTGCTGGCTGGGATCAGTTCGCAGACCAAACACTGTATGTCGACTATGGAAGCTGCATATGATCATTTCATTAATTAAGTGTTATTTAGACGTCATACTTGTTATTGTTTTCTAGACTCAGGGTGTGCATGGCATGTTATATCTGAATAAATAGTTTTTTCCCTTTTCTCAGATTCTTTTAGATGCAAAATAGAAAAGTATCTGTTTGAAAAAGGAACATTTTTATTGAAATAGTGATGCAGCTGCACTTATATGCTCGATACAAACGTCAAAACGTGGAGTTTTTTAGTTTATTGTGCGCTAGGTATGCCATCCTGAAAGCATTTTAGTGAAATTTCACACTCCTGTATCCCTAGTCAACATTAAGATTACTTTTATAGACTACTCGTATTTAGGCGACTTGTCAAAACTGGGTTCCGCCAGAGTAAAAATCTCTTTATATGACGAATCTGCCTATGCATACATTAATATGAATATAATAACTGTTATTTCGTTTATATTTTACATTTAAAAAAATAAAAACACACTTAGAATATCATATTTTAACATTTTATAGCATCTTGAAAATTCAAACTTAAAACACGCTATAACAACAATATACTATATACAATATACTTATCTACATAAATTGGGCACCTATCAAATAAAACATATATATTGCAATGTAAATTAATAATTGTATATGTATACACAATATTTTCTTTTCTACCCAGTTTAATGCATAGTGGGGAGCCACCCGTAATGCCCTCATGAAATAGAAAAGTTATTGATACAGAAATGAGGAGTTTTCAACTTTTCATTAGGGTGCGATCGAAGCAGTTAAAGCCCTTTTATTATCTACTCGCCTAAATTGCCGAAAAGAAATTCCTCCCCTGGAAAAAAGGGGGACCGAGGACAAAAACCTTGTCCTCAACTTAGCTACCAATGGCGCACCGTTATTTAAAAATCGAACACGATAAGAAGTGAAATGTTTTTATTTTTGTAAATGGAAAGAATTTATGTCTCCTTTTAAAGTATATATCGCAATCGATGGGTGTCTTCAATTGGCTACGTTTCGATAAGGTTTTATTGGACTCGGGGACAGTTTCGAAAGGTTCGGACTATGCGTACTGTGCCTTAATGTAGCTTTCGATTTTCGGTAATGGTCAGCTGATAAGCAAATGATGTCATTATTGAGCCTGCCTTACTTTGTACCGTTTTCATTTCATTTAACTTGAGACACAATTCGGCAAATAAATATAGACTGTAGTAGAGTAGCAAACTTCGATTTTATTGAATCAATATGAATAAATTTTACGACTATTTTTTTCAGGAAGAATACCATTTAGATATTGTGGTAAATATTGTATTGAAGATAATCATCAGATAGCTTTCGTCAAGTTATACATTATGCCGCGGAGTGGTTGGGGGCGAATCCGGCCAGATACACAGATACTCCCCCACAGCGCTGATAAAGAATTGAGGGTATTAAACGATTACAAATGCTTCGCGGTTCAATAAACAACTCACAGGAGAAAACCATCGTTTTAGATAGATTGCTTAACTTACGAATAGTACTAGCGATTGAATTGATACAAATAAGATAACAAATGTAAATAAATACAAATCTAATAAATGTTGAGCTATTTTTATGCAACGTTTGAAGGCAAATAAACAAATGGTAAACGTGATTAAAATCAATGTTTCAAATTTGTTACAGTAGTAGTTAAATCAATAACTCTGCAGAAGCTTATTGATAACCACACTCATTTACAAACCTAAACCTCATGGGAATTGATATTTGCATGCGATTTTTTTTTTGAGGTAGAGGTATTTCTCCAATCAGGCCACGTCGATGCGCCCAGCCTCACTTTCGCCGTAGCCTGATTTGCCTGGTTTGTTAGCAGTTAGCAGGGTGTACCACATGCAGGTGACATGGATTTTGACTTTAAAAATAGTGAGCCACATACACCCCATATTGCTTAATGATAATAAATCATTTCATTTTGGTGCTCTCTTTGTCCATTCGCAATACTATTAAGAAATTCCTGCAATTAAAAGTAGAAATGGGTTAGGATTGTAGATATCATGCTATCTTATAATTCATACTCCATCATTCTTTGATCAAATAATAGTATCCAAATGGTAATGATACCAAACTTAAGACCTGGAGAAGGACATTTGCTACTTGTTATTTTATTTTATTTAATAATATCCTTTCATAAATTGTATTTCTTTTTCTTCGTAGCGTTACCCTGTTTCCTCATCAATTTGGCGAAGATACTGATTTTACATAGAACACCAAACCTCCGCAAACTGAGAAAGCTGGACTTTTCTTAAGTTAGGTCACACGTCTTACGAAATATAATTTCTTGGATTTGCGATGTTTTCCTTCATCATCGAGCAAGTGATACAAAAGTGTACATAAATCCGAAAATATGAGTTTTGCGAAACAGTACAGAATTCGAATTGGTGACCAGTCAGTTAATAAGTCGGTTTTTTATCTACAGAGCTATTCATTCTTAAATTACTTTTATTTCCAACAGTTGCGTGCTAAAGCCTAACTTTTATATACCTTTATTACAGAAATAATTTTGTGAAATAAATGAGTTTAATTTTCTCACAATATTCAAGATTTGAATAAGGAACACAAAGCGTTTCGATAGGCAAAATAAACTTACCCCCGAGGAGTTTTACACGTTTCAACTACAACAAAAGTAAGAAAGTGAGGCGACAAACCTCCGAGATAAGCGGGGGCACCTTCATCCACTCTTATTTATGTAGCCCGCCATCCGATTGAGAGCTCGTCGACGGCGACGCGGGCCGGCACATTTGCACGCGCTCACTTATCTACCCTCCGGAGCCTACATTTGTTTCCGTACCTCGCTTCCTCCGGACCGATTGTGCGGCTGTGCCCACCTTCCCAATCACCATTGTGCGACAACATTGCCACTGGATACCGATAACGAGCCACTCTAATCCGCGGATTTTGATAAATAAAATAAATGTATCGTAAAAGTAGGACACCGAAGACAATAAAATCGAACTGGGGTAATATTTAAAGAAGAATTTTTAGCGGCCGATTCGTAAAGTTAAATGAGTTTGTTGCCATCGAGTAATCGGGCTTTTGTTGCGTGGCTGGATCAGATAAACATTTCGATACGCTTCGCGGGTTGTATTCAGGGTTATATACACATTATGTATTTTGGAGCGAGATTAAGAAATTTATAATCAAGTTAATGCAAATGTAATAATGCTCTACTATTCATGTTTGCTCTATTTATGCTCTACTATGGTTTGCAACAACAAAAAATATTTGCTAGTTATCGAGGATTATGATAATTGCTAGAGGATGTACTCAACTTTATCAGCATATTCTGGTGTCCTGTGGGAATTTCTAAAACACATACTTCTTAAATACTGTTTATACAAAATGTTATATTCCTAGACAGTTTCTTTTTAACATCGTCTTATTTTCGTTCCCTGTCGATCTTTATGTAAGTTTAGTGGGTTCTATCATTACAATAGAAATTTATGACGCCAATTCTCTGAAGAAATAAATGTAGAGTTTAACACGAAAGTATACGTTTAGTACGGAAAAGTCATTTTACTGTTCGCATATGAAAAATCAGCAGAAAGGTTCTCGAATAGCGACCGCAAACCGCAGCGTAGGACGACCTCCCACGTGATGGACGGACGATCTTGCGAATCGAATGCAAGCAGCACAGGACCGATCGATGTGGAAGTCTAAAGGGGAGGCCTATGTTCAGCAGTGGACGTCCTTCGGCTGATATGATGATGACATGAAAAATCGTTTGTAATGACAATACTCCTACGACGTAGTTAGTCTATTCTCATAAGAGGGAAAAGTCAATGAACACGCAAATTGTACTAGGATAAACATGTCTATAAAACTAATAATCTTAAGTGTTTCGTATGTTAAACATAACATTTGAAACCCCCGTAGCTTTTTCCGACGATTTTTACACTTCCGTGTTTCCATAGATAAGCAAATACGGGGACGCGTGTGATGGATATTAAGGGCACACCTTACATCATTTGCGTTATTACCCCGCCCGCGCCGCGGGGTGGCAAGACGCGCTCCTTATATCTAGATGTTACACCCCCCTTAATATGCTAAAATCAAATTAGTTCCAAGGCGGAGTGATTCCCCGCGCCAATCGATCGCCCACTCTCAATATTACGAGCCGGGGTCGAGAGCCGTTATATTTGAATAGCATGCGTGTTTAATTAAACGTCGCTTTTTATGTCTGAGCCGTTCGCATCGATGTCACCGTTAGTTGGCGGACCAGTGGCAGTCTAAAACGCCAATTTCCTGCGAGCGTCTTGTCGAGCGTTTATCGGGCCGGGGATCGGGAGACGTCAGCGGTAAGTCGCAGCTTTCATTAGCACGTTGGGGTCTTAGCAAATTAACGCCCTCGTGACGAGCGCCGAACCCCCGGCCGACGCGTACACTTACTGCGGACAACGAGTCACATTATTGCCATTGTTAATGATCATGTGCCAGCAATAAATAATTTTGTGTAGTTTGATCATTGCCAAGCTTTCATTATCGTTTTCATAGGCAGACTAAAACTTCACACTTTTTAACTTCGCCAGTTTTAATTTACAATAATTATTGTGCTCAAAGAAGGTGCTTCTCTCTCAAAAGCATTTTGAAGACGAGCAGCACAGTCTTGCGGAGAGAGAGAACTTTTAAAATCATAAAAAATCATCGCTCCAAAATCTTTTCGACTCAATTCCATTTTCGTTGCGTACGTAGAACTTTGATGTGTGATAAAAAACAATTGACAAATGATTTCCCGCCAATTGTTTTTTTGGCACTAAGTAGGTTGCAACGTTTCAAAAAATATAACATTCGAAATTCAAATAGTCCCGATTAATATAAAATAGAAGTGCAAAACTTTTAGTGTGCCCCATGTATATATGACTTGTAAATATCTACAATGACTAATAAAATTTTTTTTTGTGGAATTTTCTCTAAACCGAATATTAAATGCATCCATGGGAGCAAAAATTAAATATATTTTTTCTCATGAACTGTTAGAAGGTAAATTACAATAATCACAATTTAATTATATTCGTATACTAGCGGGCCCGGCAGTCGCCGAAGAAAAACACCTAAAATCAGATTGCAGCGCCACCTACCGAGTTCAATTTTAAATCTAAACGACTAGGGGCCCACTCAAACACACAAAAATCATCAAAATCCGTCACGCGCTGTTTAAGAACAGATCAGTAAAATTCATACGTACAGAAGAATTATACCTATATATAATTAAACCTAATATAACACATAATTATACCTAGATATATATGTAGATGAGTAGGTACAATACTCTTTATTGCTCTACATAGAACAGTATACCACATTTAAATGGCAACTTAAAATTAAAGTACAAACGGCGGTCTTATCGCATAGCTATCTCTTCCAGACAACCTTAGAGTAGAGGAAAAAGGAACAAAATAGGTAAGTGGCGCAGCACAAATTATAAATATACTTAAGTTAAATACTTAAGTTCATATAAACGTACACACAGGCTCTATATATACATACCCATACATACAAATACCTACATAAATTTATATACATACGTACACATAGAGATATAGAAGTACAATAACATTTTAATCATAGTTTTTAGCAGTGAGTGTAGTGACAGCCAGTCTATCTAAAGAACCAAATTGATTAGGTGAAATCTAGGTAAGAGAAACATAATGACGATTAACTTGATTTTTAATACTAAACATCGGTAAAAAGGACAAAAAAATATTTTCTTTTACAGGTAGGTAGGTACTTCTGTAGAAGAAAATATTTATTTGTCTATCGAAAAAAAATATAAAAACGAAGACGTTAGCAAGGGGAATTTTATTACAAGCGAAAACGAATTTTCCAATCAGGACGTTGTGTAAAATATTGGAAATTCCTCTTCTTAGTCTTTTCATACACCTGTGACTTTTGTTATTTTTTATACTACTAAGATGGCAAACAAGCGTACAGCTCTGAAGTAAGGGGTTATCGTAGCCTATCTACAGTTGCAACGTAAGAGGTGTCACATGTCCGCACGTTAAATCAACTAACTTCATATACGATAAATTTTGACCGAGTTCGGTGGCTCTGTCGTCACAACACTACTTCGACACCAATGCCCGTAGGGTCGATTATCACACAGGATAAACATTTGTGTGCATGAACATTTCTGTTCGTCTAGGTCTGGTGTTGTAGATAAATAGGGTGTATCAAAGCAAGTCAGTGTGGGGAACTACCTCCCGCATACAGAAAACCGCAGCTAAATGACAATACCTTGGAATCTTCGTGTTGTGTTCCTGCGTACGAATGAGGTCACCAGTAAGCTTCTAAGGAGTTGCTGTATTAGGCACAGAGATGGCATCGGGCGAGTCACATTTTATGTATTCCAAGCTGCATAGGCTTCGGTACCCGCTCTACATAAGGAGAGTCAAATGCTTGTATACCTCCCGGCGATGTATAAATCTTTGGAAATCTGTAGGTACTACTAATAGAACACAATACTGTGCAGTATTATCTTGTTCTGAAAACCTCATTTTTTAATCGGCAAGGTGAACTACAGGCAGATTAGAACATTGCTCTATAGATGATCCTGAGCCCAACAAGTAAGACATGATATCAAACCTTATTAGAGAATCTAATTTGCGTTTGACAAATACCCGCGATGCTGTAAGAGCCCCACGAGACGATGTAGTTGTTTATGCCGACGGCCCGCGGCAGCTAAACGCTGTGCTGACGGTGACTAATGACGGATGCACTAATAGTTGTGTCGCCGTCGCCGGCCGCCACCGCGCACCATATATCATGCGAGGGTAATGGGGAGAAAACGCTCCTATCACTCCTGTACGTGATAAGGTCAAGAATCGTTTGTCTGGACTGTTACTTTGTGAATACACTCATTTTTACATGAAAAAGAATTTGCTATTATTTCTGTGTTGAAACACAGACGATTTTTTTTTATATTTAATTTTCAATAAGTTATTTTAAACAAGTATACAGACATCCTATATACCTTAGGTAGTATTTCAGAAAACTTTTCTTGTTGTTTATTTATTATTAATATCAATATAATATGAAAAGATGTGCCTGCTTAATTGAACATTCCGCGGTACACCATTTAATGACCACGGTACACCAGTGTACCGCGGCACCACTTGCGGAACTGCCTTCTGTTTTAGACTGTACACATTTACAACATACAGACATCATTTACATGTTGTCGCCCCCGTTGTAACAATCCCTGCCAGTCCTGATCAACTTCCCTGATAACTTTACTCACTCGCATTTATTTTATTCAGTAATTCCATGAAATTATTGTTCGGGTAAAAGTTTTATAGTTTCTTTCTATTTGTATTTGAAAAAAAAAAACTATTTTGTAGTTTGGTATGGTAACGATTTAATTTATAGCTGGCGTTCACTCCATTTACAAGCCAGTATTGTCATTCATCAGAATAAAGTGTAAAACGCAAAGCCCATTACAATAACGACATGTATCAGATAAATGAAACTCTTAGTTAAACAAGCGGCTCATGTTAACATTAACGTATATAATATTTACGGCGGCTGTATGTTTCACAGCCGTTGTGTTAGGATTTACCTAATCTGTGGAGATGATATTTGTAACCATGTTTAGAGAAATCCCGAGACTTCGTGCGCATTCCGCTGTACCGTGTTTATCTTAAATATTTATGTTTAACTGTTACATTTCTTCTATTTTCTATAACTATTTTTACAACATATGAGGGGGGGGGGGGGGGGGTGTTTAGTGGCTATCATAGCCCTTGGACACGTACTCGCAGGTGCACTGTCTAGATACTTCACTAGTACGGCCACTTTGACGCGCCCTACCACTCTTTCGCCGAGCCTCGTTAGCATGCCATGTATAGGTGACATTTAAATGAAAAATAGAGTTTTTAACTTGGGGAAACGTCATCATTGCATCTACGATGTATAAAATGTTTGATCAGTTAGGCTCTCCGTTGTCTCTCATTATACAACGTATAATAGGAACGTAATGAAGTGAAAACACGCTACCATGATTAAGACAAAATTAATTCGACAGAGCTCTGCTTCACAGGCTCTTATATATGCGTGTCGGGATTATTTTCTTACTTTATAATGTCATTGAATCTTCACCTAAACTACTGTGGTATGGTAATGGGACGCATGAATTAATAATCAAAATTGAAACACAACACAAATTATGATTAAAAATAAACTTAAAACGTCCTAACTTTTCGATTTATCGGTGTAATACAAAACATCAGATTTTTTAAGACGATTAAAAATTCAGATATTCTCTGTAATTATATTAGTTTACATTAATTTATTTGGATGAGTGGCGTGCTGTAGTTTAATACGTATACGACACTCATCCAAATCGTACGCTTAGTACGTTTAATAGCGAAGCAAGCGTTGGGACGAGCGCCCCTAGCCGCTACGGGTGGGCGGGCTTTCGTAGCGAGCGCTACGTCTCAAGCTTAAGATTAATAATACATCGCATCGTAGAGGCCGTGTTAGTGGTGGGTGCAACAATTTGTCTCTATAAATGTTGACTCAGCGACGTTGCGGCCGCGTCGTGCGATTAGCTCGCTAAATTTATTGTTTAATTCAAACGCGTTATTAATAACCTGCTTGATGATTAAACGGATTTCGTGGCTTAGCTTAAGACGTTCGCTTTTGATTTATACGTTCTAGCTTAATACGACTCTTTCATAGATGTATGACGTAAACATGTCGGGAAGTGCAATAGAAACAACTGAATGTTATTCTTATATCACGTTATTTAATATTGTAATCCATACTAGTTGTATTATAAATGTGAAAGTGTGTTTGTTTGTTCTACTTTCACATCAAAACAGAGCAACGGACTGATGTGATTCTTTGTATGAAGATAGTGGAAGGATCCGTGAGTGACATAGGCTAGTTTCTATCGCGGTAAATAGCTCACTCCCAAGACAAAATGGGTTTTATTTTCCTGTGCTCACGCGGACAAAGCAGCGAGTAAGAGCTAATATACATACATTATTCATTTAAAATTTCTGTAAATTAGGAGTTTGAAAGTAAATGTTACGCAACTGAGCACCACAAGTAGTTTTAGTATAGTTCTAGTTTTATAAATAGAGGTAGTTCTAGCGTTATGTATCCCTAAAGTACACAGAAACTTAGTTAATTACCGGCGAGCAGGCAACCTCATGTCCGGAAACCGGACAACACGATACATCGCGTTTCTCACCCTCCTCGTCTCAGACAAGCTTCTCTATGTCGACCATCACGACAGCAGTCCCAAGTTTCACCACATAACATCGTATATTAAAATAACCTCTATATCTGTATGCTATATGGTTGAAAGTTATGCTACTAAACTAGGAATATATGGGACATTTCATATCTAAGTTGCCAGAAAAGATGATGTAACTATGTTAGCCAAATATGTGCTTAAAGTTTTAGTGCATATTGTTGGGAATGTTTTGCGGGGCCGGAGGGTGCTTGTGGCCGCGATACCGAGGGTTTATGCGTGTAAGATGATGCTTGTTTGGCGAACTCCTGATATGATAAATCAGTTTACAGCCGCCAAACATCTCACTTGAGAGTCGTAGAGGGGTGCGAAATGCAAACAATCTAGCGTTAAATGAGCAAATTGTTTATGTTTGGTTTTGTTGAGTGAATACTAAGTAATTTTTGTGGTTGTCCCATACGCATATCATATTTAAAGGTTAGCATGTCTTCTCGTTTGTTACATATTTATATGCATTAAATAACAAAAATATAATTAGTGTCACAATCTACTAGCATCAGTCTAACCACATAGACATGACAATTGTCGCCAATAGACCTTATATTCTGATACTTCTGACCGGGAGATCCTCTGTGCAGTTTTGGGTAATGTCTTCATTCCCCATGATAAAAATTTCGTTAAAATAGAGAAAAATAAGCTTTTTTAAGTACTGTTACTTGGTTCACGAGATTACCGTCATGTGGCATGTGGGTCAACGATAATCGTTCCAGTAGACGAAAAGACTTATGGTGAAAAGTCTCGTTTGGCAGTTGGGTTAAGAACTTGATACTGAAGGCGATCACGGCCCGCATTGTTTGACGAGCTCGATGGCGCAGAGGTGAAACGCGTTGTTACGCTACTTTGACACCAACGCTCGTGGGTTCGATTCCCACACAGTACAAACATTTGTGTGCATGAACATGTCTGTTTGTCTTGGTCTGGGTATTTTCTATGTATAATAAGTATGTATTTACAAAAAAAAAAAAATGTATTTACGTATGTTTATCAGTTGTCTAGTACCCATAACACAAGCATCGCTTACTTTGGTACTAGATGGCGCTGTGTAATTTGTCCGACAATATTTTATATCTTATTTATTGTGAAGAGTTTCTTCACTGTAGAAACTGTAGAACACAAGAAAAATGTAAAACTTAAAAAAAAATGATAATATATAATATTGAAAATGTAAGACGTGTCTAAGTGCCCGTGAGGGTCTAAAGGCAAATAAAGAATTTTTATCTTATTTATCTTTATCTTATTACATGACTTTACAGTAAAAAAATACATAAACATGTATTCCTGATTATTCTATTATGCTTAAAATATGGTTGGGGTAAGTTTAAAAATGAGCGTAGTACTTAATTATATAAACATATTAATTGTTCCAAAATGTAAAAGTAACAATTAAAATGGAGCAATATGATCTAATACTGTAAAACTCCTAGCTCATGACAGTCATCACTTGTCTATAGTCCCATTCACAGGGGATATTACGAGATCAAAGCATCCCAACAAAGCTCCTTGTGGCCGCCCACGCCGCGCTGCTTTTCTCGTCTCACTCGCACACTTAATAGGATTACTGCAGACCGTGGCAGGTAAGTGTCTCTAATTGCTGTAAAAATCGAAGTGTACAATGGGTGGACAAAGGCCGGCGCCCAGCACGCGGCCGCCCTTAGTGAAAGTGATTTATCGATTGGCTTGTTCTTTTTAGTGGCTTAGGCAGTGGATTACTTTTTGTTTGTTTATTTGTTAGCAGTTGAGCGGCTTCTGTTTGTTGTTTATGGTCGAGAATTGAACTTAAAATTAGAGTCTATTCATTAAAATATACAAGTAAACCAGAATGTTCTCACGATATAGTTGCATCGTCAAGTATAGGAGAATGGACTGATTAAATACTGTTTGAAAAATATTTAAGTTGTTGATTTGGGGAATGAGTATAATGTAAGTAACATTATACTTAACAGAATAATTTCCCAAATAAACTGTAATTTAATTAAATAAACGTTTCGTATTTTTCGAAACATTTATATAAATGGCCTACTCGTCATATGATAATCATAGTAATGGTGTTGTGGAATCGATGTTAATAGTGAACAATTTACTGTGAATATATAAGGTTAACCTTCAAATGGCGGTATATTATTTGAAATCGGCGATAAAGGCCTACAGAAGGGCAGTTGTCGCTTTACATTGATTTATGTTTCGGTCGTAGGGCTGTGCCGCGTGCTGCTTTTCAACTTTTCGTAATTGTAACATTATTTTCCTTTCAACGTTTCTCTACCGGCTAAGATTTTTTAACTGCTATAAACGTGGATTATATAAGTTTTAAACAAATTATTATATGTAATGTTAATATCAAAATCGTGTTTCCTTTTTGTACCTATTTTTAAAGAACAGGTATTGGAGTACAGTAAATAATGAGTTCTAAAAACTGCATTTGTTTTTTCTGATTAACTCTGCATTTCATTTTTATCTTTCCAAAAACGTGTTACCAACTGAAATATTGCCATAGTGGCAACCCTAAACCGGGATGATATAGCGGCATCGGAGGTGAAAGTGTTACCTCGAGCATTGGACCTGCGCGTAAATCATAACGCGGCTGTATTGACAGCCAATCAATGCCGCAAAATTATTGGGTTTACTGTTTGCTACCGAATTTTGACGGGTTTCTTCTTCACTAAGCAATAGGTAACTACTGTGGTATTGATTTGTTTGCGAATAAATGTAAATACGTCAATGTACGTCAATATCTTGTGTACTATACCTGTTTTGTGCACACTTAAGCACGCATAAAAGATATTTATACCAACTAACTTGGGCCGCTAAACCTCTTATTATAAAAAAAACATGAATTAGTTTCCGGGAATAGATTTGACGAAAATTCAGCATACAGAATTCGACAAAAAATGATACCTATTTAATGATTTTCTAGTTATGTCGACGTTCGTTTTGGTCCCAAAATCTTCAAGGCCAATAATGTAATAGGTGAGAGGCATACTATAATCTGTGACCAGGGACTCCGCCTTAGGGATATCGCTTCAACCTCAAATTTACGGTCATTTTTCACATAAATCAAAGAGAGCCCGCCATAAGATTTATTGCTATCTGTGGTCGCTTCAATGTCCATAGACAAAAGACTACCTGAGCGTTTGATTTCTTTTTGCGAAACACGATTTATGACTTATTTTTGAAATTGAAAGTGCAAATAGCACACTTTAGATATTATCTATGTATATTGTTTTTTAAGTATTCTACTTCAGTTCGGTTAGGTATCTGCTGATAATTGTTATTATATAGGATTATTTAGAAGTCACAGTGTTTTTAACATGTTTTTATTTGTAGCATTGTATATAGGTAAAATGCATGTAACGGAATATAAAGAAACAAATTCCAGCCATCTCTAGTTGATGCATCATTACCATGAAGACATCACTATCATTTGTTCATAACACATATTATTATGAACAAATCATACCCTAATTGAATTTTATATTCATTATTAAAATCTAAGGAAATTATCAAGTTCGTTACTAAAATATCAAATTAATAAGGAAATGCACTATCAAACACGTAGAAGTACATTCATAACAATTAGCATGTATTGTCTTGGAATCACGAAATTTTGCAGTAAGATAATATTTTTTTTTTTTTTTTTTTTAATATTGTCTGACAAATTACACAGCGCCACCTAGCCCCAAAGTAAGCGAAGCTTGTGTTATGGGTACTAGACAACTGATAAACATACGTAAATACATTTTTTTTTTGTAAATACATACATATCATACATAGAAAATACCCAGACCAAGACAAACAGACATGTTCATGCACACAAATGTTTGTACTGTGTGGGAATCGAACCCACGAGCGTTGGTGTCAAAGTAGTGTAACAACGCGTTTCACCACTGCGCCACCGAGCTCGTCAAGATAGGTAGTTAATAAATACAGGCGTTATTTTGCGAATGTCAAATTTAGGTACATGCAATTTGACCCAAACTGCTTTGTGTGCTTTCGCCACTACCATCCTCAGGCGCTGTAAAACAACATGCTACATTTTATTCTAACGATTAACATCTACAGCGCCTGAGGATGCCTAGTGGAGAGGCGAAACACGTGTCGCAACGACGATCAGGGCTGTCATGGCAGCAACGGTAGCGGGTGCATGAAGTTTCTATTCCAAATGGCGACAACTGCAAGGACGACCGCAGCAGCCGAGGCAGAGACTACCGAAGCAGCCATGACAGCGACGTGATGTTTCATCTACTAACGGTAATGGGTGGGTGCCGGCGGCGCTAGTTCGCATGAACAAAGTTAGATCAAATTACAGGCAAGATAGGTCTCAGAGCACATACATAAAATGTGTGAAAATTACATATGTTTTTTTTATAAGCCCTGAGGGTTTGTTACCATTATATTAATGGTAATGGTAGTATCAGGGCGCATGTGCACTTGTGTTAATTGTTTATTTTTAAACTCGTTTCAATAAATTTTGTAAAACGATAATGGGATAAAAGATTTTCGATATCTTCTCTTTAATTATCGCAACTAGTTTACAGGAAAATCACTTATTAGGTTAAATAATATATGATATTATGTGCGGCGGACTAGGTATTCCAATATGCAACCGGCCACTATAAATAAACGATACGTAGACAAAGCATAAAGATGCAAAGTTCCCATGCCATTACCATTATAAATAATGGGGCCATATTACAGTTAATATTTTAGTTACAGAACACAATGTACGCACGCGATTTCGTCTGTTTTCTTTTGCGTACCCCGGTCACGGCCTGTATGCCTATATTTTCATGCAAAATAAAAACCGACACCGATAGTCAATTCAGAAAAATTCATGTAATTTCCCAACATGGTAAATGAGATAATCTTATGCGACTTTCGATTGGCCGACGATATTGTAATCATTACGGAATCGCTTGAGGACCTGGGCACAATGCTCGAAGATCTCGACAGAGCATTCCAACGAGAGGGTCTTAACGTGACCAGGGACTCCGCCTTAGGGATATCGCTTTAACCTCAAACTTCAAAACGAAGGTCATGTCGAATATACACATGTTTTGCCTACTCGCTCGGTTCTGGAAGTTGTTGACGAGTATGTCCACCTGAGACTGACAGTCCAGCTAGGTAGGCCTATCTTTGAAAAATACTCGCCGAATTTAATTCGGATAAGTGTTTGGAAAATCGCGAAATATTTCTTAAATGTTTCAAGATGAAAGTCTACCAGTCTGTTGCTAGTGATGATTTACGGAACGTAGTCTTTTAAAGGCCTCACAAGAAAACTTAAGGTTTCACAGTGTGCGATAGAGCCAGGCTCTTTCTCTTTCAGAGTTTATTTACGAGGTAGATTGGCAAATGAGCACATCCGTAGAAAGTTACCAGCGTTGGCAGGCCACACAGCTTGAAGAACCAATGGTCGTTGGGGCATAAAGGATCTGAATGGCGACCACCGAAAATGCTGCGTAGGGCGGCCCCCCACACGGCCCGATGACCTTGTGAATATTGCGAGGAGCAGATGGATGCAAGCAGTACAAGACTAATCGCTGTGGAGGTCTAAGAGATAGGCCTATGTTCAGCAGAGGACGTTCTTTGACTGAAATGACGACGATGTGTGAAATAAATAAATAAGTAGTACTTGCTCCGATAGGATGGATATCAATGTTGGCGTCCCACAGGGCTCTGTATTGTCCCCAACGCTGTTTCTGCTATATATCAATGACATGTTGTCAATTGACAGCATTCATTGTTACGCGGACGATAGCACTGGGGACATTTACTACACAGGCCGTGCTAGCACCCCTCGTTGTCTTGTGGAGGAAAGCCGCGTTAGACTTGTGGTTGAAATTGAGTGTACTTTGAGTAAAGTATCCCACTGGGGGCGGTTGAACTTAGTTCAATTCAACCCCACCAAGACACAAGTCTGCGCGTTCACCGCTAAAAACCCTATTTGCTATGGTCCCCCAATTCGAGAACGTGCCACTTACCATTGCCAAGAGTATAGGGATTCTCGGTGTCGAGATCTCCAGCGAAGTTCAGTACCGAAGTCTTGGAAGAAAAAGTCAAGCTGGCTTCAAAGAAACTTGGTGTGCTCAACAGAGGCAAACAGTACTTCAGTTCAGTGCGGGGCAAAGACTTATGTTATATAAGTCCTTGCCGAGGTTTTTCCTAGGGACTACAGTATGGGGTTCTTCAAGAAAGGCGTGTAGAGGATCTTACAGGGTCGGCAACGCAAGAGTGACACCCCTGGTGTCGCAAATATCCATAGCTGTAACTGCTTTGCATCAGGCAGGCTGTACGCTTGTTTGCCACCTTAGTGGTATAAAAAAAGTAATTTTATTTTTCACTGACTAAAATAGTGAGTTGTCGGATGTGTGCATTTATATAGTGTGGTGTGCTGTTAGCTTCCAACGAGACCAGAGCCGGAATAGTGGCAAGTTGTTTATCTTTTCTATGAATTTACAGATCACCATTTGTTAATTTACAACAAAGAATTTTCCAGTACAAACCCTTTATTGTAAATTTCATTTGATTTTATAAGTTGTCCAAAACTGTCTAATGTTAGACAAGAGTTTCATGGTCAGAAAAAAAAAAGTTTTGCTCAAAAAGGTGGTATTGTGAAGTAGAGTCGATGAATATCTGACGAACGTAGATACTCGTTTAGTAGTACTTTATTCTGCTGTATAATTGGTCAGCCAAAAACGACATATATTGGTCAATTTCTCTCGGCATTCATTCTTCACCAATAGTCAATTTCGAAATGCTAGCAAATTAGAAAATATATATGGGAACAATGTGACGACAATATCAAATATGTCAGAAGATGATGTTTAATTTCAATTAATTCAACTCTCTATTTAGTATTTTTGTCAAATGTTTTAAACTACGATATTAATGGATATAGTAACATTCGGTATGGGAGCAGAAAATAAAATGTTTTAAAATGTTAGCTAACGTTAGTTAACATGCATTACATTACATTACATACATTCAAGGTACAAAAGGTGACATATTGTACACAGACAGTTACAAAACATTTGTTAACTTTTATCAACAAAACTTTATGTAACATTTGTGCATAAACTTATCAAAACTGTTTGGAACAGTTATAAACTTCGGTGTGGGAGCATCTTAATGAGTTGCTGTGTTAGCAGCAGAGGTGGCATCGCGCGAATGATACTTAATGCATTACAAGCGTTCATAGGCAACGGTAACCGCTTTACATCGGGTGGGTCGCATGCTTGTATGCCTTCTAACGTTGTATAAAATAATACAATGTAACACTAACATATGTATTCATTATAAACGCACACAGCTCGTATTCATGTTAAGAATGCACTTTGCAACAATCTACTAGAATATTTGCTTTGTTTATTACCAGTAACTGACAAGTAATACACTGCTGGAAAAGTAAACTAAGAGTAGTGTTCCTAGAAATAAAGCTCAATTTGCTATGTGATAATTTAATTATGACAATGTCAACGTTCTAGCAGAAGATAAGAGACGGCGGTGAGTAATTTCGTGCAGCCTTTTGTTACGGCCACAATATTTTTTATCGACAACAAAGTTTCATATTCGCATCAAACGTCAGTCGAGCGTGTCGTGTGCACAAATTGAGACAGTGCAAAATATACGGCATCGTATTAAAGACGAATCGAATGATCGATCGTGTCAGGGCGTTCATTTTAATTTCGATCTTGGAGATACGCCGAAGGCGTGGTCGGCCGAACAATTCGTTTCATGTCCCTAATACCTATCTCCGTGGTCCGCGGCAGACAAAAGTGGATTTTGCGTCGATAGTTTTTGCGTGACCGATATGTGTGGTTGAAATGAGAGCTATATTAATTGGGCATTCTTTATATGTATATCTTATTACGAGTATATGCCTAACAAGCACTTGATTAAGCAAGCAACTGTCAGGAGGAAACCGCTGTATGTGATTTGACATTTACTAGTTTCAGAAGCTTTTAACATTTTGACCTGACCTCTTAGCTGACTAATGGTTGCTAAGTGCCTATAATGTATAAGTTAAATGTTAAATTCAAAGTAACATTGTGTCTTTTTCATTGCTCATTTACAAAACTAGGAAACATTATCTACCTTTTCAATGTGTGTCGTTATGGAGTTCGGAACACAGTCTATATATGTCACTTATTATATTTGATCTATAAATTAACATGAACAAAAAGCAACATGAGGAATTTTTTAATCATTTCGGAACATTACCTCAAAAAGGTGCTTTAGAAAACCCGTTGTTAATACTTATCTACTAGGTACTAATAATAGATAACAATGTCTAATAATTAAGATACAAGGCAATAAGTGTCTATTTCCAGCCGTCAAAACGCCAACCGGATATGTATATAGGAAACGTTAAAATAGCTACCGTCTTCTAAGGGAATCAGTCAAAAGTTGGAAAATCCAATATCTAAGTTTAGAGCGGCGCGGCGGTGTCGCGGTGCTGATCCTCGGTGCATAGCGAGTGTCGGCGTGCATCGCTCGATATCTCTGACAGTGATGGATTACCCCGGCAGCGGTTCACGGACACAGCTTCGTCTGCGCTAACCTACACTATCTCGGCAAGTTCGCAAGATGCGTCAAATTGACGAAATTTGCAAATTCCCTATTAAAACATAGAGCAAATATTGTAGAGTACATATTGTTTTTGGTATACGCTCTATAGTTTAGTTTATATTTTCACGAGAAGGACAAACATTCGACTTGAATGACTTATTGCCTGTAACTTTACTTCCTTAGAGTTCCTTAAATAGATACAAAAATCTTCGTTTGTTTTGTATTGTAATAATGTTAAATGTTTTGTCTTTTAAGTTTAAAATAATTTTATTTGAATTGATAGGATCCGCTGCATGGTAGTATATAGGTAATAATAATATTACCTATATACTACCATTCTCTAGGAATGTTCAAAATGGAGATTATCATTTGCAATACTTCAAGAGTACCCAGATGTTGTACTCGTATTGCGGGGCCAACTAATTCCACTAAACAAAACTAAACAAAAAAATCGTAATTGCAAGACATTCATTTCTCTCATACAAAAGTGATCAGTTAATCGAACAATTTATATGAAAATATCAACACTATTTTCGCGATATGGATGTTCGTCTCTATTAAAAGTAGGACTTATTCACATTAGACATTTTATTTTCGCGAGTGACTGACTTTTCAAAACTGTGAGTTGCTGCGTAAACAGGACGGTGGTGGCGGGTGGGGAGATTGGCATCTCGTATTACAAGCGTTCATGGGCCCTAGTAACCGCTACACACCAGGTGAGCCACATGCTTATCACACAAACACCAGCACAGTGACACAAACACCACCAGTAACTACCACCGAAAGTTAATATAAAAAAAGTACATTAAAAATAAAACAAGTTACGTAAATTAGACAAATAGAATTGGAAAGATATAAGAACGTTCGTAATATTAATTGTATACCGATGTCGCATAGCTAGTAATACGTTAAAGAGAATTTAAACGATACCTCAAACTTAAATAAAAAATAATATCTCAAAAACAAAAAAAAAGGCCAAGTACGAAAAACATTTACTTTTTTTCGTATTTGGCCAATTTGAATTCGAGTAAAGATACAAAAACAGAAATCAACTAATATTTTCAGATTTGCTTTAATCTCGTAAGCGGCCAGCGGCTCATCGGTTATTATAGCGTGTTAACGCGACGCGTCACGTCATTCAGTTTGCTGTCGGTGCGAACCCCCGCAGCGCCCAGCGGGGAGCCGCTTCTGTTCGGCAACAGGCGTTAATCGTGTTCAAATATGAAAATATCGTCTATGATACGCTTCAGAGAACTCACTTTCTTCCACATCATTACTGAGTTTTTATCACCTACGCGCAAAACAACAGCATGTGCTTGATGGTCAGCAATTACCCTAACTAAGGATACTTGCAACAAGATGCGTGTGCTTCGAGTATTCAAGAAACCCCTTTCTGAAGAATCTCATGCTCAAGTTTCTTCAGAAAAATCAAGAGAAAACCAGCCTCTAAAACGAAACGAATATATTCTTTACTATAGATTGCCGTTTAGTCTACGGTCTATTTTTTACATAGAGCAGATTAATCAATAATTTAAGTTTTCTATATTAAAAACTATACGTTGCTGATAGTGAGTTACTTCATATAAATCAAACTCGACGAAGGCAAGTGCCGAGTTAGTAAAAACTGGAGCTTTATCTCAGCTACTTATGTCTCTAGATATCAATTTTCTCCAAGGATTAAAGCCAGGAATTGGCAAAGATATCATGTTGTAATTTATAGCGCATCTAGAGCATGATGTATTGGCTCGCCAGGTGAGGTCGCGTTCTCACAGGCGCGCCCGACGGATGATGATGGATCATCTAGCTCGCTCTTTGTTCTGCGCTACTCAGCGTTTTGTCCCGCTGACAAATTTGGGGTCATTCTGTCTTTTACCCACCCATATTACAATGTTTGATTGTGTGAAGTATTTTTTGTTACATGCATATTATACGCAATGAAACCATTTCCAAAAATTATTATCTACCGAACTTTTTATACGATTGTTATGGATGGATCATTTTCGTGAGCGATGAATTTGATTTCGCATATACTTCAGTCGTCAGCATGTAATAGTTATATTCTAAAATGTTCTCACTTATAATTTGTGGTTATAGTGCATGTCGAGTATTCCGTTCCGTTACACGGCATGTTGGAGGCGGGTCGGTGGTTCGAATAATACCTCCGCGCGCCACGCACACACCACGCGGCCGCCGACACACTAAGGCACTCGCACCACTCCCACCAACAACAGTTACAGACACAAAACGTCGTCGCGGCATACAATTCAATATATTTCGGAGTAATTTGATGTTCATTAAAGAAACTCTGGGACCGTGAACCAGAACACAATGGTTGAATGGCCATTTGTTGTTGCCGTTGAAAGGCATAATAATAATTCAGAAGTAGTTATTCATGAGGCAGTTAGGCGCACTTACGAAACTAAATTTGTCGTCGTTTTTTGATGGACGAGCAATTTTGACGGTGGCCGCTAAGACGGTGTCGACTACGCGAACTACAAATTATAGGCAATCCGTACTTGGACAGTAATCTGGAATTCAAATTGTCTAAGTTACATGTAAAGGTCTCACCTTGTTGGCTGCTCTTTCGCGTCGTTTTTTTCTCCTTCATCCAAGGGTATTCGGGGACATTAAGTCCACCTCCGGGCGAAGGAAGGTCAGGGGCGTACCCCGGTGGGGTATGTTGTGGACTGAGTTCTCCCGCTCCCAACTGTGGGAGGGCAGTCATGAACTCGGCCATGGAGGGTTGGCTGTTAATGAAGCCTGTTTCCGTGCAGGTCTCCAGCATCGGGTGCGGCGCCCCGGCGGCTGTGACGGCTGCCAGCCAGAAGCCGTTGCCCCCGTGCTCCATCCTCGGATGTTCTGATCCCGGCGCGGGCCCCATCGGTGGCGTATTCCTTGTCTTCACAGCAAAGTCCTCTTCCATGTCATCGCGCACCCCCATGCCAACTCTCGCGGATTGTTTCCCTCTGATTGTGGGAAATTCTTCGCATTTTATCTTGCGCACTAGGGGGTTAGTGTCAAGTGGCAGGGCGGCTGTGTTGCATATCTCTTGCATCGCTGCCGATGTGCGCACCTTCTGTACATGCGATCATTCACGAGACGAATTCGTTTTCCGCCTCGTGGCATACGTCAACATTTTCGTGCACACATCGAGCTTACGCCACGTGAAAGTTTTTTGTAACAATTATTGAATTGTATCTCAAACGGGTTGGCATGGTAATCTGAAAAAGAGGAAAAATCCATGAATTTATTTAGTCATCAATATGTTCCGAGGATTGTAGTGTAATGAAGACGCTCCAAACAAAATTGTCGAAAGCGTCTACGTCGTGAACCGCCTATCTGGGAATTCTAAGGCGCCAAATTAAGTGAATGGGAGCGGCTGTCTCGTGGTTATTCTGCAATTACTCGAGGGCATTTGACATTACCGCGGTTGTGTTGAATAATTTGGACCTAACCTCGTGATGAACCGTCGAATAATGAACGCTTCAAATTGTTTATTGTAATTTAGTGAGCGTCATGGACAGTATAGCACGTGACGGCGACTCACAATAAAGTTATTAAAATTGTCATGGTCTGTGCTGAATAAAAACGTAATATTGCCTGTGAATATGCACAAAAAGAATGTGACTTGGCAATTTTACATTATGAAGTAGAATGAGAGTTCATAGATTAGAGGCCAGATTATAGATATTTCAATTTTCTTCGTTATAATCTGACATATATTTTTTTTATCTATCTATATTATATCACGCTAAGTCGCATACGGGGTAGTGAGAACCGAATGCTATACGAAATGGTCCTTAGACACTCCCTTTCGTTCACTATATTTATTGTATTTTTTCTTTACTATGAAAAGAGCTACTTTTAATGCACGCTAGCCGATTTTTAGGCCCCTGACAAAAAATACTACTATACCTGTCACGGTACAGGTTTGTTCATAGAATATTTATTTAAATAATGGTGTAGCAGAGCTCTACGATGTCCATTTCTAATATAGATTATAAAAGTCAAAGTAATCATTGAAACAAAAGAATTGTCTCTCTGTCGATCTGTTCGTTCTGTTGTCGACAAAATTTTCAATTTCTAAAAATGTTTAGAGCTGCTTCTGTAAAACTTGAAAAATTACTCCATTCAGGTGAAGCGATATATAAGAGATATAATAAAATCAGTGTAGGATCGAACTAAACAGATTAAAATAATACACTGTGATGATAGCTTATACCCAGGAATAACAGTTCGCCAATTATAGCCTTCAGAACCCGTTATATACCTTTTCCCATACATTTCGCGGTCATATATGACCACACGGGTTTCGAAGGTTTAATGCCAGGATATAGATCCAGGCACACGCTTCCATTGTGGCCAGTTTCAAGGCCGCGCCCCCCTTATCGAGCCCATTGTTGACTTTTTGTGACAAATAAAAATACTTAAAAAGATAAATATCAAAATTACACACGGTAAGAACCAACGGTGCTAGGTCTGTTCAGATAAAATTGCCATTTTCTCTTTAATTTTAGGCTACTTTGCTGCCGAAAATGGTTGGGAAAATTTTGTGGGCAGAGCCGAGCAGAGGCCTTTATTCTGGGTCTATTATTCTACTATTTTTTATAGAATTCCCTTCGAAACCCGGGTGGTCATATATGACCGCGAAATGTATGGGAAAACGTATATAACGGGTTCTGACTGGTCACACTACAACCACTCTTAGCACTCTAAACGTGGTATTAGTTGAAGTTCGAAACAATGGAGATAGTGTATATGTATGAATATGATTCACCAAGATAGCACTGGGATGACTAGCTAACTTTTGGAGAAAAAGATAGGAGCATTTATGTAGTTATGTTATACAGGAGTTTTCACAATACCAACTAGTTATGCATCTCATGAGGGGAGACTGAGGTTTTCGAGTACGTGTGGCGTCACTTTTATAGCCCGCAACTGGTGGACATTTGGTGTGAGCAACACCCTACCGAACGAGATGTAAACTCGAAAACGTTCGCGGTATCCAGCAACGGACTGCTTCCTGCGTTGACTGAATATCAATTAAAATTCAAACCGCGTTCGAAATACGATTTTTTCCAGTGGAATTTGCGGCGTGCCCGGGAGAAATGGCAGGAACGCGCCTTTTTTGTTTTATTTTATTTTCGAAAATGGAACGGCTGGCGGTTAAACCTATTTTAATGCATATGGGTTGGTCTGTGTTTTGAATTAAAATCTTCTGTCTGTTCCCCGCGTGTGAGCGGACAATGAAATGTAATTTCCTTTTCGAAGAATTGTGTGGTGGCCACTTATTTTTATTCTGTATGTGAAATGAGAACGTCACGAAATAATCTTTCCTGGAATAATATATTCATTTCGAAATTTGCTATATGCAAATTTATTTACTGGCTTAGTTTTCAGAGGTTAACTTGATCTCATTACTTGTTTAACTGCGGTTACAGTGGCTTATGAACGTTTGTAATATATTAAGTATCACTCGTGATGTCACCCCTGCTGATAACACAGCAACTCCTTAGGAGCTCACTGCTGACCTCACGTAGGAACACAACAACCCTCTAGGAAGCTGTTATTTGGCTACATTTTTTTGTGAGGCTGAGGTACTTCACAAGGCGGACTGCTTTGATGCGCCTTACCTCTCTTCAAAATCTCTGATAAGTATTAACTGGCATGTCTTAATTGTGTATTCACAGCGTTAACGTAGAAATTATAATTCAGTCAGTAAGGAATCTGAGACTGGAAGGCGGAGTCTTCAAAACATCAGTTATAATATTTTTCATTACATTAGCGAGAAAATTATTAAAAATATACGCCGCAACATTAAAATATTAATAGACTGCTAAATACTTATCATTAAAAATAAAGTTATAAGAAAAAATACATTTTGGAGGATGCTGGATGCCATGTTCAGGCATAGTTACCGTCGACGAATATTTTTCCTATTTCTGAAGTTTTCGCAGTTTGTAGAATATTGTAGTGAGCAAGAAGCAGAAAAAACATGGGATAAGGTGTGCAAATCAGGGTCGCTGTCTTTTTCATGTCCAAAATCCGTTCGAACCATAAATTTTCCACTGCCGTTTTATAGTATTTTTTCGAATTACATTTCACACACAGTAACAGTAAAACACTTGATACCTAATGAAAAATGGTCTTCGAGGAGACCCAATGTAAATAAAGAAAAGCAAAAGTCGATGGTAACGTTTGCTCTCTTTGATCTAAAACCTTTATCTGTGCTTTGACGTATGGCGAAGTAGTTATGTAATTATATAAATATATAAGTTGTTATGCCCGTGGGTGTTTAGGTTACACGCCTTTCTTTACGTGTATGTGATTTGTTTGTTTCAAGAAATGTCATGAATATAAAATTAACTGATAGGTAGAACAGTTTACATTCATTTACCATTAGCTATCACCTGGACTTCGTCGGCGTGTCATACGTACTTCATGAAACGTATTTTTACACTAATGCTTCTTCGTGTTCATAAACGATATTACTTGCATTAATAAATTTTCTTATATTTTAATATATATTTATATTAAACATTTTATTATTGTTATTGCATCCATGTCCTTTTTTGTGAATGGGCATTACATAGGTAGGTAGTTTTTTTATTTTAATGTTGAAATAAATGCCATCAAAATATGTTTTCTGTAAAATAAACACATATATCTACCAAGTTAGATATCTGTTCTCTATTTTAGCAGTATTTATTTTTTTACAAAGGAACCCATCATGTTTTCGAAGTAAAACGTGGCTTACTTGAATCGATAATTTTGACGAAACTGTCATTGGCTAACTGTCTAGTCAAAATCGGTTCTACCGTTTTACAGAGCAGTCCGAACAAAAAAAAGCTGTATGTTTTGGTTATGGTAACCTATCAATATTAATATGAGCTGAGAAAACCTTTAAAGCTTAAACAATATCACTTTTATTTATTTACATAGATTAGAGAATCGCATCCTTACTTTCTCAAGCAAACAAGACTTTTCCCCTATCTCACTCAGTTACAGCTGTGGGTTAACGTTGCGTTTTACTTTACCAGCCCTCGAGGGGAGCTCTTGAAAACGCATAAAACGTGAACAAAGCCTACTTATGAATTTGTTTATGACCCTATTTTTAGACTCTCTAAAATCTCGTCGCTTACGAAATAACAATATTCTTAATTCCATGCACCTATTAAATTTTTATTGACATGAAGATTTGTGAACAAAAAGTAAAATATAAGTTGTTATGCCCGTGGGCGTTATCATGGCTACACGGTTTTTTTTAAATGTATGTTGTTTGGTTGTTTATGAGCAGTGTGATGAATATAAAATTAACAGACTATTTATTTATGATCTTCCCATTGTAATACTAATGTTTCATGTTTATTAACGATATTCGATTTTTGTCGAAGGTAAAGTGTCATTATTACCTTTTCAACAATACTCAAATTTGTATTATAATATGAGTATAGAAGTATTATTGTAGAAGTATTTGTATTATAAAATCAGTAATAAAAGTTACAGGATGCCGAGTACCTAATTATAATTATAAAATACAAATGATACCAGATAAATTCCCTATGATAATTTCACCTTAAAAATGAATCGCTTCTTATACATTGAATTTTTTTTTTCACAACGTCGGTAGGCATACAAACATACGGCGTAAAGCGGTTACCGACAATAAAAGACATCAACAGGAACTAATACTATTCAAGCATTAGTTTATGTGAATAAAAACTTAGTACTTGCCATCATTATGAAAATGACATAATATCTGATCAAAACGTTACGTAGATAATGATCGTTAAAGAAAGAAGGCTTATTTATCATTTGATTTGAAGTTCATACTACCTACAAGTTGTATATTGTACAATTAATATTTGACGGAATTTACAAATAAAATCGACATCGTAACAGTAACTATTTAAATGATTTGTAGAAGACACAAACCAATAATTTACCAAAATGTAGTGTGTTAGTCCCTTAATATCTCACCGATTCAATCCTACTGATCAATGGGAGGATATTCGATAATAAGTCGATAAGTGAAGCGAAGTTGATCGGTGAACTAGGTAATAAGAGCCAATATTCTATTTATTACGCAAAGGGTCTCCTTATATCCTATAGGTTATTTCCTTCGTGGTAGGAGACGATTAACTCCCTCGCTTTACATTACATTCTTCCATTTCTCTTGTATTAAATTCACACTATTCGATTTTTATTTTGGTTCGGAACCATGACAAGAACCAATTGGCCAACCACAAGACATGACTGACAATTGAGTCTAGGCCTCGAAATGTTGTAATTTTCGATTAGAACTTTTGAAAAATTTCAACAGAACAGTGTCATACATACGATTGAAATAACGTCTAATTATAAACAAAGTACGTTACGTAATGAATTCGAAAGTAGAATAAGGAGACTCGAAAACTTCACCTAGTGTACACGAAGCAGGAGGTCTTTGCAGTTCATAATAAAATGGATTTTACAAAAGTACCTACATAATAATGTTGCGATTCAGAAAAAATCTTTATATTATATTCTCAGCAGAGCTAATTTGGTAAGTTTTATAATATCCAGTTGTGCGGCACTTTGGCCAGTAAATAACAATGCAGCTGCGTGCCAGGAATGGTCGCGGTTCAAACCAGTGGTTAGGGGCCAATTTGCCGGCAGTAACGATTTCCTCTTCTGGGAATCGAATGGCGTGCGCCCGGATGCCACCCACTTCTACATAGCTGAATGTATACGTTGTATGTACTCACGTTTGTGGGGTCTTTAGAAAAAGTAATGCAATCAAGTTATACCCTTGTCTTATAACCTATTCCAACCCTATGCCAGTCAACTAAAAATAAAATTATCGTGGTCACCATCTTGTTTGCATTTCTCTTTTTACACAGCAAACTTGAATTTATTTCTTTTCGAACTCGTGTAAAGACCGCAGGATAATTTCACATACATTCTTCAGTTATGTATTATTTCAATATCAGAGATAAATATTTACGTGTGTTTTCGCAAATATGGAGTAAAATTATCAATGTTTTATTGTTATAATATTAAGAATTGGAATCCTTGTAATCGAAGCTGTGTATGTGTTTTGATTACATAAATATTAATTTGAGCAATAAACTATAACCAGTCTCTGCCTCTAATGACTGTTTAAAAATATTTACACATGATACATACCTAGTCATGTTTAGTGTTTCGCTTTGAGATCAAGTCTGAAGAAATTTGGGTGAAATTCTGAAGTCTGAGGAAATTTGGGAGAAAACATGACATTTATTGCGTCTGAGGCGGTACGAAGTTCGCTGGGTCAGCTAGTTGAGTATAAACTAGCTGACCCAGCGAACTTCGTACCGCCTCAGACGCAATAAATGTCATGTTAATTTATTAGGTGAAATAAATTCAATTTTTATTAAGACAAAATGAATAGATCGTTTAGCATTGCAAATCGAATGTGTGCCGTCAGTTTCGTCTTATAGCGCCACAGAGTCGATGATTTGAAGCAAGTGATCATTTCACCGGCAGCGGTCCATGTTGAAATGGCTGGTCGTATTTGGCGGAAATCGCCAGGCAGTAGAAACATTGCGCCTCCAAAACATCTCTAGTCATTGCCCAGATCGCTCGATTGCTTTCAATATGCGTTTATGCGCTATTGTGCACTCATACCTGATGATGATTTTACTTGTTATCAAAACTTTGGTTCTTGGGGAGTGTTTTGCAATGTTAGATGTCGGTTTTTCAGTTGTTTGAAGGTTTAACGATAATTTCAGTCGTTCTGCGTCCTTTTAGCAACATGATCGCTGTCCTAGTTCTCGTTAACGTACACTTTCTTCTGTTGGGGGTTCAACAGGGGGTTCAACGGGGGTTCAACGCTTCAACTGATTGGTTCAATGAATTTCGAATATATTTATATTCGCATTCCAAATCTCGACGTTCATTTCACGATTTGCCAGTAGCATTCTTAACTTCACTAACAAACTACGGCACATAACGTACCACATGTCTTCGAATAAAAGCAATGACTGGTTATGTATCTCTTCATTCACTTCGAGATCGGAATTTCCTGAACTAAACAGGAATTTGATGTAAAATATCTTTTGACATAACATATACGTTTTTGTTTCACAATTCATATGGTTTCCGCAGGAAGCCCTTGAAAATATAGCAACAGCTTCAGCGATTGTGATGCCCCAATGAGTATTGTTTTCAAGCAAATGGAGCTGTTGACATGAACCATAAAATGTTGGGCACACTACACCATTGACTGTTCGAAGTGATTCAAATAATATCGGCCGACGAATATTCACCAGCAACAATCGCAAGTAGAAGCATTCGCCACTCTTAAATAAACTGTGTAAATACGATTAAAACTATAAGAAGAACGCACATCGGGATGATCAGGAACCATATAGCTTTGCTCCCGACTTTAAAGTATCTGGGATGAACGTTCAAAGTATTATAATGTGGCATATCAGAGGCAACGTTCGTTTAAATAAATCGCCTTGACAAATCGAAAAGAAACTGGTCAATGTTGTCGCTGGAGCTGTTTTAACGCGCGCCAAGACGAACAAAAAAAAATATTTATTGAAATTTGTCAATTCGTTTTTGAGATTTCAAAAAAAGGAGTTTCATAAAAAATGTATAAGAAAATGAATTTTCTTCATATTTCTTCTTTAAGTTTTTCAATTTTTTAATAGTTACTCTGCTATTTGGGATGGACATAGGGATGCCCGATCTGAATCGATCTTTTAGAAGATCGATTCACGGTAATACGATCTGCCGACTTTTTGAATCGATTCGATAGGATGCGATCTTCGCTCAGATCGAATCGTATGCTTGGAAGATCGTATGAAAAAATCGCATCGTTAAAAAACCAAAACAATGCAAACTAAACTGTATTTATATTATGATCTTGTTTGTCTTTGATGACAACCTCACATTTTCGCGGGTACAAAGGACAAACGATGGAAATTAATAGACGCTTTAAGAATGTTGAAAAAGTGCATCTTCTGGCAATATCAACAATTTTAGACCCCCGATTCAAAAAAAAAATATTTTATTGCTTATTTTATTATGCTCAGTCTTGTGCAAAATCACTTAATGATATCACAGATTTGCTAAAAACGACGGACGCCAATAAAGATGCATCAGAGAATGCGCAAAATGTGGTTTTACCCGATGATGACGACAACATTTGGAAGTTTTATAGCCAGTTGGTCTCATAATCGCATCAAAATATTCCAAAAGAAGGACTTGATGACATTTTGAAACAGTACCTTAGAGAACCATTACCATCTGGCCGGACTTAAGTTGTTTGACTTTGAAGTATTTGACGATTGTTGCAACATCTGTCCCTTCAGAACGTCTGTTTTCACTAGCTGGCAACACTTTGACTGATAGCCGTATAGGTTAGATCCAGTTCGTTTGATTGTTGTTTTTAAAAAGCTTAAATGCGGAGAGTCGGAACCTATAAACATTTTTGTAATCTTTTTGTAGCTTACCTAATAAATACAGTTTTACATGCAATGTCACTGTCATTTTATTATTTTTATAAAATTGGGATACGATCTTCCAAGATCGAATGAGATCGATTCAATTCAATACGATTCAGATCGTGGATCGATTCACAGGGTTACGATCCATTACGATTCAAAAGATCGATTCAAAGCAAAAGATCGGGCATCCCTAGATGGACACAACTCCAACAAAACAATAATCATAAAAATCGGTCTAGCCGTTCTCGAGTTATAAATAGGTAACTAATCCGACTTTATTATATATATATGACCAGAAGCCAAATGGAAAAAAATTAAGTTCAAATTAATAATTTATATTAATTTGAATTTATAATAAAAATAGCATATTTAAAGTACCTACAGTGAAAGTCGAATCTTAGTTTAAGAAAAGCATATAAATAAATGGTGTTTTCATTTCCAACAACATGGCAACATAGTGAAATTTAAGTTAAATGTCTGTTTATTTTAAATTAAAATGCTGTAGATATGACAATAGTCATATGTTCCCATATCATGTACATATATATCCTCAAATATTGTACGAACTTCTTGATTAGACAATGCAGAGATCGCAAAAATAAAAGCCAATCTTGTAACATCAAAACTATACCTATATTAACAAGCGTACACATACAAAAACATACATACATTATATAAACAACCTTGTTGAACATCGTGGCGACATGTTGATAGGATCGGCGAGTTTAGTATTATTGTCCCTTATTAGTCCATTCTCACGCGATGCGCATGCGATGGTACGACGCACACGCAGACAGCGCAGGGCCGGTTATGAGTAATTAGACAAAAAATACATACACATCACGATGTAACCATAACGTAGTCAGAGAACTGTTGGACGTATAGATATAGATACTCGATACGTAAATATTCGTTGTAGTTAGTGACAAAACGTAAACAAAATAATAACTAGGTGTAGGTAGTAGTAATAGGTTATTTACTGACTGAGTTGTTAAAAAAGCCGTCAAGTGCGAGCCAATACTCGCGCTCTTCCACCGTAAAAAAAATAGTTTCGCGAATTATTGTTGTAAAAAAAGTATTTTCTTGGTGATGGAACTACAAATTTACGGTTTTCGGATTTTCCTTTACTTGTGCTACATGATATTGCTTTTTACTAAATTTCATGATTCTAGGTCGACGGGAAGAACCCTATAGGTTTTGATTCCCTTGCGTGTGTCAAAATATGCGCATAAACGAGGCATAAACATCCGTATCTTTTGATTGCGTTTGTTTGATTTGCTTGAAGTTTGATTATTTCACTGCTCGATTACATACCTGAGTATTTGATATTAATTTCAGCCTGATAGCTCCACCGTTCGTGAGAAAAATGATCTTGACAGACAGACGGACAACAAAGTGAACCTATATCCCTTTTCCTTTTAAGGTACGTAACCCTAAAAATGTTAATTAATAATTTGCAATTATTATTTGCTCGACGTTGAAAGAAGACAGCGTGAGGAAACCCGCATCCAAGAAATTATATTTCGAAAGACGTGTGATCTAACCTAAGAAATGTTTGGTTTCACCTATGGATTGCCGAGGTCTGACGGCAGGAGCTCTATGTAAAAATCAGCATCTTCACCAAATCCTAATGGCTTAGGGTTACGAGATAACGCTCGGAAGAACTTAAAAAAATGATAAAAAAATTATTTTGGTACATGTTCCACATTAAAGTATAAAATATGTATACCTAGTTCAAATTAACTGCGATAATGAAGATAACGTAACGACCTGAGTCCTCATAAGTATATTTTGATTTGGTGGTATCTTTTAAGTGCGAAAGGCTTAACCATGGATGAAAGTACCTAGTAATGGTTACTCATAAATTTGTTAAATTGACCTTTGCTTCTAATTGTAATTATCACTCGCGCGTTGCCACCCCAACTTATTACTTGGAGTGGCAACGCGTGTTATTATTACACAGGAACGCAACTCAGGAACTTACTGGTAACCCCACTCACTCCCAAGAACACAACAACCCTCTAGTAAGTCGTTATTTGGCTGCGGTTTTCTGTGAGGTGGACTTTTCCAGTCGGGCTGTTTGAATTTGCCCAACATCTCTTGAAAACATCCAATACCAAGACAAACCGACATGTTCGTGCACTCAAATGTGTGGGAATGTTTTGAATTTTCATTTAGCAGTTTAATGAGTTTATTATGTTTTTTCTTGGCGAATATTTTCGAAAGTAGTTGAAATAACTATTAGAATTTCGTAAACTAAAGGAAAATCGGAACCCATTTAAGATAATTCACGGGTCTACCACTCTGTCACGGGCATTTATTTCCAAAAGTATGAGACTTACAAACGTGCATTTTGGTATAGTTTTGTAAGATGCTGACCTCCACATATTGCAATATAAATTTCTTCATAAACAGCGTGTAACAAATTAGACGAGGTCCAAATCTGAGGTTTTTATACATCAATCTCGAGGGGTCTCATACCAAAGAGCTGAGTATGAAAATTCCTAAACATTTTTCACGATGTTTAGTTTTCGAAATGCACATTTTACTTCGTTTATATTTATACTGTTGAATTAAAAATTTGACAGAGTCAACCTTTCCATCTCAGAAGTTTGTAATTTTGAAATCTGACAAAATCTAAAAATAGTGTATTTTTATTCTTGTTTAAGTTAGGTCTTGTATCCTTTATTGGTTAACAAAATATACAAAGTTGTACAAATAGAGGTTTAACTCTAGATGAGATATCATTACCTTATAAAGCTCAAATTATTATAAGCTTGCTAGCTGACCTGGCAAACGTTGTTCTCCCATATAAATTGTTTGTTATTAATTTCTTTTTTTATGAAATATACTTTACAACGCATTCTCATACCTACCAAAATACATATAAAAACCAGTTGAGATGTGCAAGCTTGCATTGCCAGAGGAACACCTGGCTCGTCAATTAAGTATATAACAATTCAAGTTATTATTTTTTTATTTGTCGGCCATTTTGACCATGCTCCTTAAGCGATAGGAACGGTGTTCCAAAACATTCCTATTCTACTTTTTTATGCTGACTCCGAATCTGAAGTCAAAATTCAAATATTCGAAAAAAAAGCGACAGACACACGCACAGATACACACACAAACAGACAAACATATAGTTTCATATAGGAACGGTGTTCCTGATCATAATAATCGGTCAAGCTGTTTCAGAGGAGTGCGACCACATACACCGTGACACGAGATTTCTATAGATATAGAAGATAAGTCCTGTCAACCTAGTTGACATTAATTATATTTGTTGGGATTTCGGTTCTTTTATGCATGCTATGATACCAATATACGTATTTTATTGGACATTGATAAAAATAGAATATATATTTTAAAATGCATACGATTTACGTGTGATATGTGTGTTACACCCATTTCTTATTTTATTGTTATTTTCTATACTTATTTAATCACTACAGTTTTGAATAATTATTGATTATACAGGCCGTTTAGGGACTCCAGTTCTCTAAATATTCTGTTACTTCTCCTCTTTAATTTTTTTATTAATCAAGTTGAGGGAGTGAATTTATGCTTACGTAAATACATAATTAGGTAGATTCATAATTTAAAGTGTATTTTAAAAGAAATGAATAAAACTTAATTAAAAAAATATATATAACAATAACAAAAAAATATGTATCATGATTTGAATATTGAAGAGATGTGATGAAGTTTGTATTTAGAAAAAAGTCCTTAGCAACTGAACTTATACTATGTCAAGGTTTTAATGGTAAATAAAACTAGCAAACATATGAAATAACCAAGGCACCAACCTGCAGTGAGTTCTAAAGCTGGACTTTTTAAATCGAAGTCCAGATCATCCTAAATATTTTACAAAAATGTATCCCACCTGTGCTAGAAGTAAGAATTTTTGAACTAAAAATATTTTTTAAACAGTTAAAACGATAGCAACAAATTCTAATTCTATATTCACGACTGTATAAAAGTATATAAGTCCCTTGCGGGGTAGGCAGAGAGAACCGTTCGTCATTCTTTCGTCCGGCATTCTTTCTACATGTCCGAACCAATGGAGCATGCCCTTTCTTATCTTAACATCGACACTCTCTTTCAGATCAACTCTGAAAGAGAGTGTCGATTCTCTGACGTCTTCGTTACGAACGCGGTCAACAAGCGTTATGCGACAAATTTTGCGCAATGCTCTCATCTCGACCGCATTTATTCTACTTTCATGATCTCTCTGCCATACCCAGCTCTCAATTCCATAAGTTAGCGTTGGGATTAGCACCGCGTTGTGTACAGCGAGCTGTGCCTTCTGGCTTAGATTTCGGCTGCCTAGAAGTTTACCCAACGCTCCATTCACTCACTCGTCTCTCCACGTCAGCGGTGCACCTTCCATTGCTGCTAAAAGCACTTCCAAGATATACAATCTCATTCACTTGCTCCAACACCACATCATCAACCATAATCCTAATGTTCGTTCTGGTTGTCTCTCTTTCAAATACCATTATCTTGGTTTTCTTCGCATACAATTGTAAGCCTTTCTTCATACAATCATCTTTCATTGTTGGAACTAGTGTTTGCAGTTCCGATAGTGATTCTGCTATTAATACCGCATCATTAATTCTGTAGAAAAAATAAATACTACTTTGGATATATTGTACGCAAATTTCTAATCGAGTATCCATCGTTCAGCGGATTCTCATAATATTTTTTTTTCTTCCTGTATCTGTGTCTGTATTTTATGTCTTATCAAGACCCACGGCAGTGTCTTAGGCCAAATTAGAAAAACCTTTCGTAATGTTTATGATAAACAAAGTAAAGTGTTTTGATTTACAAGGCTCCTAAAATAGCCATTGCTCGATTCGAGTGGATTCGATTCCCACACAACGCAAATATTTGTGCACATGAACATGTCTGTTTTACTTGATCTGGGTGTTTTATATCTTTTTAATATTTAAAACATAAAAAAATATTATACCTATGTTCGTTATAGACTTTGAAACGATTCATCCAATTGTGATGTAACTTCTGGGTTATATTCAACCGACACTACCGAGAAGGTTTAGAGATAAGGGGGGAGGGGGGGGGGGGTGACAAGCAAAGCGTTGCCGGCCACATCTATTAGTAAGAAATGAATATAAATATGAATTTACAAAAATACGTGTGTTTTTCAATTGTCTAGTAACCATAGCACAAGCTTTGCTTATTTTAGAACTAGACGGCGCTGTGTAATTTGTCCGAAAATATATAACAAACAGGTAGTTTGATCACTGTGAAAAATTTAATATTTTGTATATATATTTTATAGCCGGATGTAGAGACGATGGTTAAAAAACAAATTTAATGTATTTCCTATTATTTCCGAGACCTATTACGTTTGACTAAACAATATAGAGAAATTTTAATATAAATTTACACAAAGAACGAAAAAAAACCAGCCAAGTGCGTGTCGGGCTCGCACTTGAAGATCTCCGTACCACTGTGTAGAATAAGACGTTCTTTTCTTGAATTTTTAACTTATAATTTTTATTATTTGTTGTAATAACGGCAAAAGTAATACATTACAGTGAAAGTTTCAACCGTCTGCCTATTAGGACAGGGTCCGCTGATAGACGGACACATAGCGGGGGCTTAGTACCTTAGATATGTTGACCGTTGGGGTATGAAACCCTGAAAAGTATCCAGCGTAAATTAAAATAAAAAAATGGTTAGGAATTTGCTCAAATAACCTATTTCATGTGATTCCTCACACGATGTATTTATTAACATTATTTTTGAGAACTTATACAACATGCTGACTATAACGTATCCTAATAACAATTTATTAGGATACTATTGTCTTAGGTTTTCGCGATTGTTACACATTGAATTAAACAATTTTTAACGGAAGTATCGCGTATTTTATTTATTTTGTTGAACCTGACGTTTCGAACGCTTTGCAGCGTCCGTGGTCGCAGGAAGACTAAGGTGGTATTTGTACCACCTTAGTCTTCCTGCCTACCTGTACAAGACTGCATAGAAATTGTGAAAAGGAAGCTTTGTGAAAATGACATGCCTGAGGAATATGGAGAACTTCTAGAACTTTGCTTAACATCTGGCTATTTTCTTTGGAATGATGAATTTTACACCCAAATCGATGGCGTAGCTATGGGCTCTCCCATTTCTCCTGTTGTAGCTGACATTTTCATGGAAGACCTTGAGGAGAGAGCGCTGTCGATGGCACCGGCTGTGCCGAAGATGTACAAACGGTACGTAGATGATACTTTTGTTGTCATACCCAAAGATAAAGTGTCTATATTCCTACACCACCTTAATTCCATCAACAACAAAATCAAATTCACCATGGAATTAGAGGCAAATAATTCACTAGCATTCCTTGATATATTAATTACCAGGAAACTTGACAACTCACTTACTCACACAGTGTATAGGAAACCCACCCATACAGACAAATATCTCAATGGTAACTCACACCACCATCCATGTCAGTTAGCTACCGTAGGCAAATCTTTGTTTCAGAGAGCACAAGGCATCTGCGACGCTGAGCATCTAGAGGAGGAACTCCAACATGTCAAACAAGTACTGCGGAGCAACAGTCACAAACTCCCTCGCATGCGTCACAGAAGCCGCCCGAAGCCACCTACAGTTGAACGTCAACCTGCCATCTTACCATACTTAAAGGGAGTCACAGACAAAATTGGCAACATCTTACGGCGAGCTTCAATTAAAACTTATTTCAAGCCCCATAAGAAGATCAGTCAAATTCTAAGACCTATCAAGTCTAATATCCCCTTACAAGATGCAGGAGTATACAAATTAGACTGCGAATGTGGTTTATCATACATAGGGCAAACAAAGAGAAGCGTAGGTACTCGTGTGAAAGAACACATTGCTGACATGAAGAATAGGCGCGATAAAAACTCTGCAGTATGTGAACATACACTGGACCAGCCAAACCATTACATCCGGTTCGATAAACCACAAATCCTCGCCAAGGAGAATCGCTACATGCCGAGAATGTTGCGCGAGGCTATTGAAATAAGAAAACACCCCAATTTCAATAGAGAAGATGGTTGGCAAGTACCACCTGCTTGGGATCCAGTCCTAAAAATAATCAAGTCCCAAACCCAAAGATCTAAAAAATGTTCGGACACTGTGAGCGATTTTTGTGTGAATCGGAACATATATAATTAATCCATCCATGTCGGTAGATGTAATAATTGAATAACTAATGTAAGACAAATACCACCTTAGTCTTCCTGCGACCACGGACGCTGCAAAGCGTTCGAAACGTCAGGTTCAACAAAATAAATAAAATACGCGATACTTCCGTTAAAAATTATTAGGATACATTATTGTCAGCATGTTGTATAACTATGCCAAAGTTCACTTTTCATTGTCAAACATTTTTTGAGATAAATGTCAGCAATGGTGTAAACAAACAGACACATGACTGATCTTACCTTCATAATCTTTTTCTACAAAAGAATTAAACCGTCGACTGTTCAACCCCATTGACGAGGTGACTGGAATATACAAAGTACACTTAGATAGGCGTATCTCTTTTTTAGTAATTTCTTCCGATTAAATTTCTTTTATTTAATGTCGTTTTGGCATTCGTCACTATTAATCTTGTCTACACGGACTACAAAGAATTATATAATCAATGAAATATACAAAGTACATTTAGATAGGCGTATCTCTTTAAGATATTAATATATTTTATGGCAAGTTGCAAACTCTCACATTGTCAAGGATATAAATATAATTTACACTAATTTCTTCCGATTAAATTTCTTTTATTTATTGTCGTTTTGGCATTCGTCACTATTAATCTTGTCTACACAGAATACACATCAGTGAGTGATTTCTTGTATGAAAATAGCTATTAATGTTAAAAATGTGTAAGCCTCCGGTAGTTGCGTTAATTTATCAAGGACACATAGATGTCTGATTCATTATTTTGCACGTAGCTTTGCAACAGCACGGCAATGGATTTTGTTACATATTTCCATCACATATTTCTAACTTTATATAAATGATTTTAGCACCCACGATGAAATATTTCCGCACAAAAGACCGTACATCATCGTCACGTCGTCGTTCGGCACGTTGTGGTATCCTGCGGCATGTGGTGGGTACGTCACCGGATACCGTGATGCGCAACCCACGAGACGCATAGGCATCTTCGGGTTGTTAAAGTAATTTATGTTCTGACGTCATATAAATAAGGTTGAATTGCGTGATCTCCGAATCAGTACATGGGGCTTGGAGGAAAGGGACATGACGCATGGGACGTTTGTCTCGTTTTATACTGAGCATGGCAAGGGAGGAAGCCGCGGGATGTCACGCGCGCTGCGGCATACTCATGGCATACTACGGCGTGCCATAGGATCCTTCTACTGCTGAAGCGCGCCCGGTCATGTAATGCTGTACCGCGCGGTCAGTCGGCGCTAGCCTTTAAGCGACAAACTGTTATTCATCCATATATTCCTCATTAGCGAACTGCATACCATGAAGTAGAGGAGGGTAAATCTCATATCTGGACAATAGTCCATATGCATTCATTCACGCAATCCTTTAAAATATTATATCGAGATCCACCAACCCGCAGAAAAAAAATCTGACACAATGCGAGACGCTTCTCCACCATACTACGCATAAAGAAAAGCACATCCGCAAATCCTTCCTTTTTTGGAATCCATTCTGTCACCACCGCGGCATTCTATATGATTTGATTATCATTTTCTCCTCTCGACTCTTCTATATGTTATATATAATGAGAAAGAAAATATAATTTTATACTCGTAAAAAAAAAATATAATGAAAGATTCCTTTACTTAGTTTGGAAGAATCAGGAAGTTATTACGTAACTAGCTACATTACTTTTAAAATTGTCCTATATCTCATGTTTCATCAAACCTCTGTGAAATTTCTGCCAACAACAATGCACAAGCTTCTTGTATGTGCCAAGAGAGCGTAATAAGTAGGCAATGATGATAACGGTAAAATACGAATGCTTAGATGGCTGGCAGGGTCACTCTCTTAGACAAAGTGTTGGACCACTATATTCGAGGCACATTCAAAGCCACTCAAGCTAGAGTCAAGACACGATTCCGATAGTATGACTATTTATGTAATATAAAAGGAATTCATAGTCCTTATCCCTGTTATATTCGAGAATGTAGTAATTGGAACAGTAACGACTATGTCTACTTCCAACATACTGTTGGGCCGGTGTACTTTTAACAAAGAGATAGACGCAAAGATTCTAGTACAATGAGATAATGGCATTGGACTGGGCTGGATAGCGTTATTATGGATACAGATAATATCTATTTTTCGATTAAAGAAACAAAATAAAGAAGGATATCAATAGAAGCATTTCCGGTGTCACTCTACTCGACTCCAACGCCATCTTAAGAGCTGTCCGCGCTACACTAGAGAGTGTGAGCGCGTTATAAAAGTGAACGCCAGTGCGACTTCACATCACTTCATATTTTCCTCTTTTTTCTTCGGGTCGTTTAATGGAATGGACGTGCTGCCTGCCACATTAGTCGAGTGCTTATGTATTATATTTATAACCTCGGTTGTATTGTTATTAATATCGGCATGATTAAAAAAAATGTTATTTTCATATTTTTTTTAATGATAGCCATCCTGATTCCTGAAACTTAACATATCTTTAAGTGAGGTTCCTTGTTGGGTAGGCAGGGAGCACCGAACGCCACATGATTGATGAGCACTCTTGAGATCTTTTGATAAGACATGACTAATTTGAACTAGATGAGAAGTTTTGTAGTGAAGCCTTGACCTTTCTTTCTGATAACAAAATAATGCAGCTCACACGTTAAGGTAATGCAGTGCAACGCATTGACAAAGCAACCTCCACTGTCGAAATACCATAACTAAATTACAATTGCCTGAAGGTTGTTGTGTGCCTACGAGAGGAGTTGCTAGCAAATTCCTGAGGAGATTCTGTGTTCTGGGTTAAATTGCGCAAGGTATTTGCAAGCGTTCACCTACTATGGTAACCGCTTCATATACGGCGGGTCATATACTCGTTTACCACGAATCACAGTAGAAAAGAAATTACGTGGATTTGGACAACAATAAAAATATTTATTGTACCTATCTCAGAACTTACTGCTATACTTGTTCATTAAAAACATATAATACTGGTGACCTCATTCACACGCAGGTACACAACCCTATAGGGAGTTGGTATTTGACGGCGGTTTTGTGTGAGGTGGAGGTACTTCCCCGGATGGGCTGCTTTGATGCGCCCTACCTCTCTTAAAAACACCCAGACCAAGCCAAACAGACATGTAAATATCTCCATAATCTAATCCCAATATAAGCTTTTTTACTGAAATCTACATTCCGTATTTCTATATCTGAAATGCTCTTGAATTTATTGTTGTCTAAAAAGACAATCTTTAATCTTTTAAACGTTTTACATTAGGCTTGCTTATTTACTATGCGTTGTAGTTTAAAAAGAAAGACACATTTCTTGAATGTTGAGAATTTTCGGTATAGATATTATTTTTAATTGATTTCATTGTATCTCAAAACTTGCTTTTATGCTTATTCACTAAAAGACAAATAATTTTTAGATACACCTAGGAATAATAGTGAGTAGTAATTCAAACAGAACGGAACGGAAGAAATCAGTAAAAACTGGGGATAGATATATCAAGGATAGATGTTGTGCACTTAATTCTGCACCCCTTTTGTGATCCATCACTCTGTCCCAATCTTCAGACAAGATGCTTTCATATTTGATACACGTAATTGTGTTAGTGACTGTCACAGTTGCCGATACGGTTATTAGATGAGAATACAGGGAAGTACGTTATGAGAATGATGAAGTTTATTTCTAACGCTATGTTGTTATTTAAAAATAAATACGTTAACGATAAATGTAATAAGAATTTAATATGTTGTTTGTCTTTTTAATATTTTTGTTAAGATTAAATGAAAAACGAGTGAAGTATGTAAGGATCGAGTCCGGTGGCGCTCGGTTCTCTCTGCCTACCCCGCAAGGGATTTGGCGTGAAGTAATAGATAGATTATAGGTAGAGTTAAACGAAAAATATGATTGATATAAACAACATATCTAACAACCAATAATACAATAATCGCTTACGATAAATTACAAGTCTTCAGGCAGATGATTGTACAGTGAGATAGATTTCCATATTGTAATAATATAACGGTTGATATAATTTGTTCATAATTTTTGGCTTTGTTTTCCTAAGACTAATTTATCTTCATACTTTTTCCAGTACTTGTAGGTGTGAATTAACAAAACTCGGGCGTGATATAAATTTTTGCTAAAGTAGTGTATGGAGTTTTTGAATGGCCTTTGGACTTTTTTTTTTAACAACTCATGCTTGTTTCGATCTTTATAAGCCTTATAAAGGTTGAAACAAGCATGAGTTGTTAAGCATCCCGTTCGAAACCCATCCTGGTCGGTGTGTGGTATATTTGTTTTTTATAAAAACTCATTCACTCTAACGGCTTACCTACTCAAAAACTTTTGACAATATATTGAATATGAGTTAAAACTCAATTTCATTAAATTGAAATTCCAGTTACATTATGAATCTTTAGATATCTTTGTTAATGATAAATTTCGGAATAAAATTAAATTTAATGGAAATTTGGATCAAACTTTAATTGGGGTTTATGCATGAGTTTTGTATTATTTGGCAAATCAGTTAAATACATGTTAAAAATACCACAAATGACAAGTGAGCTTAGAATAAAAAAACTTTACTTCTATATTTAATTTAAAGTTTCAGTATAATTAATAACAAAACAAAGTTTACAAGCACCTAAGCATACGGCCCCACCTGAAGTTATATATCATTATAGTTGATAGTAAAATTTAAGTAAACAAATGTCATTAAAATATTTAAGTGAACTAATACTGTAAATGTATTTTCAAACGATATGTAACAGACATTTTTTTTATATACTACGTCGGGAGGTATACAAGCATACGGCCCACCTGGTGTAAAGCGGGTACCGTAGCCAATTAACGCTTGCAATATATTAAGTATCACTCGCGCGATGCCTTCTCTGTTGCTTACCCAGCGTACACATATATACTATAACAATAAGTATAGTGTAAAAATTTAAGAAACTGAGTGAAAATGTTAAGAAATGTAAAAAAATGGTATCAATTATGTGGCAAAACTTACATTCCACATTGACTGGAATTGGTCTATAATTTATGACGTGGTGTTAACCAATATTTTCTAATCGGCTCTATTTGTTGCTATATACCTATATCAAAATGATGGAAAGTTTGGTTTTAGTATCAACAATATACCGAATAGTTTTATTGCGGTTTACAGCTGAATGTGAAGAAAAGAAAGATTACGCAAATAGTATTGGAACAAGGGGGTTAGTTGGTATATTTTGGATGCGGTTTCAGTAGAGACGGAATGAGTACACCATTGAGGCGAAGACTTACCTATCATGACTCAATTGGTCATGTTTTATCAGAAGATGATGACGGCGTGAACAAAAACAGCAAAGTTAAAGAAGCGAGTGAGATGTATAAGGATCAAGTCATGTGGCGCTTGTACCTACTCGTTGCCTACTCTGCAATGGGCTTGAAGATTTAGCTTTAGACACATAAATAAAATAATATGTTGATTGCTCGATTACGTTGATCAATGTTACTGCTCATGCTGATTAACAATAACAATACAGCAATTTTTATACCTGGTCAGTTAACTACAATAAAGTGGGCAGTCAGAAATTTGTCGACGCCTCGATCACCTCTAGCTGGACTGGACTGGATAAGAAAATGCTTATGAAAATGAACACTTTCTTTACGTTTTCCAGTTTTCTTTCTCCAAAGTAATCAAGTAATTATTGACCAGGTCCAATAACATACGACTGCGATACAATACCCTAGTAAACAGTGAATATAAGATCTGGAACACCTCGCTGATCTTAGTCGGACAGTATGCGTAATCATGTAATCATGCTTTTCTGCAACTATATAACTTTTACATCCTTAGATTAAACAAAAAAGCAACGACAATGAATGAACTTCTAGTAAATTTAAGAGTTCTCGCGACACGATTGAAAAAAATATTGTAATCAATAATGTTTAATTAGAATGTATTACCGTATAATCAAATAATACCGTATACCTACCAGTACTATGCTACCAGTTTTAGTAGGACATGTATCTTATCTCTATGTTAGTAACTTGGAGAATAGAAATCAATACCGTCTTTGCAGTGATTGTACAACGACATTGCACCCCCGGTGATCCATCAGGAATCAGTGCGCGCCGGAACGTTTACGAGCTGAATTATGATGTACACTTTCCGACTACACGACTTTACAGCACTTTGTCACATCCCGCGACGACGTTTGTACAGTAGAATTTATTAGCTCCCGTGTGAGTTTAAATGTCTTTTTTTTAATCTTATTAATTTCCTTAAAATTGTGTGTATAGAAAAATCTTAGATTTTTTTCATTAAAAAGGTAAATTACAATTTACAAAAAAATAATAATAAGTCGCCTGGGCTTATAAAGCCAACTTATTACTGTTTCCGAGATTACGCCGTATTTTGGAAACGGTTTAATGTTTTTTACGAGCATACACATTTTTTATTTAATCATACTGAAAAGCGACAATAAAAATATTTATTTCTTTGAACGGTTTCTTAGTGAATCGTTAAATTATTCACAGGGTTTCACCTGAAGCCATATAATACTTTAGCGATTCGCTCTCGTTTGTATAATAAAAATTGATTTAATATCAATAATTTTTGTCTACGACGTGTACCGTAAGACAAAAGGCTGTGAAAGTAGTTGAAAGATACTATGCGCGCAGCAGCCACTTCCATTAATTGTGTAATTCTTACTGCATGGAGTAGCCTAAGTCTACAGACAAGTTTACTTATGCGAAAAGTTTTTTATTTATAGAATTCAAATTTCGGCACAACACAGTGATATGTAGCTAGATATAGATGGATAGATAGAAAGCAGCACGTCCAAGAATAATTTCTTGGTTGTGCGTACATTTATGAGAATATAAGTGTACGCTCGCAAAAATATAAACTCGTTTTCAAACTTCAGTGAAGATTTTAGAAGCAGTGATAGGTTGCGTAATCCAATATATTCACTTGCTCGGACTGATAGGTCTTGTCTTGGAAATTGTATTCGGTCCTATAATAAATTGCCTAAAACTTCTGACAATCTTCAAAAGGCACATTAAATATGCTAATACTCTCAAAGAGGTTTATTATAGAATTGATGAAAATGACTGAAAAACAAAGGTGTCTGAAAATAATTCAGCACTGGCAACCATATATTCTACACTTGACAACAATACTATTGTGAAGATGTAGAATTAAAGCTGTTGTATAACAAAGGTTGCCTGTTATATAGTAACAAGTATCTACTTAAATTTGTTGTAATATTTCGTAATATCAAATTGATGATCTGGAAAGATACCTCTTCGGCATTTCTTCTTCGCAAAGAAAAATGTACACAATTGAATAAGATACAATAACCTTTAAAAAATGTAAGTCGTGTCGAAGTGCCGGTGAGGGCCCATCGGCAAATAAAGAATTGCTATTTTTTATCTTTGTCTTATGTCGAAATACGTATGGTCTAACTTAATAGAGATCTGGTTTTCTCTTAGGGTATGGCTTAGGTACCGGACCATACCTATTCTAATGGATTAGATTACGGGATAATGCTAGGAAGATACAAATGACATGAATAAAAAATAAAACGTAAGTACGACATAGTCAAATAAAAGTATAAAACGTTAATGAGGATACAAAGAAGCTCAATGACGTTGTTGTGCATATTAGTTCTTGTCTAAGTCGAAAGTCATGCAAGGTCGGCCTATATATGTTTTGCATGGTACGGATGGTTCTACTCGTAGCTACCTATAGCCCCCCCACGCTTCGGAAACAAGAGTCCAGAGCAGTTGTCATACGATGTCAGTCGTTTGGTCTTAACTTGTATTTTGAGCGGCTTCAAATCATTGGCCTATGATGATTTCAGGTCTACGTTCTTAATCCCTTCAATTGAAAGGAGCAAAGCTTGGATCGAAACGGTTAGTAGTACCTATTAGAACTCAGTTTTGAAATAGGTACTAAGTGCGTGCTTACAAGTAATTTTGTTTCGACATGAAAACTATTTGTGAAATACCATATTTTCTATCTTAAAATAAAGAAATCAAAACAGCGTTTAAATTAATATTATTTTATTGAAAAAAGGCCTTGAATACTATACAGGGTTAAAATAGACTTTTTTGTAAATATTTGTATTAATTTCTTTTATTTAGAATAATGTTTCGAAATTCTTTTTTTAATATTCTACGTAGATTGAGAAATATTACTAATTCATCATATGTTAAATAATACTTTCGGATAGTATTAGATACATAATGTTGCGGAATAAAACTTTTATTTGCTTATAGAATATATTCAAAACATGTGGTAGGTGGAGTACGTGCTTACTTGAAGGAACAGCGTCGTACATAATGTATGAGCTTACTCTGTGACTCGATATGTGGCAACCCTTTGTTGATGTATCATGTGTTACCTACATACTTACTTTTATCTACATTATTTATTTACGGAATAAATATTTATCGAAACGAAATATTAAATCTATCTAAGACCAAATGGGTAGAAATATTTTGATAAGTAGGTACGTAATTAGAACATAAATTGATATAGGTATTCTGATAACATAATTTTGATATTAACAAAATTTTAAAAACAGTCAAGGGCAAGTCAATCTGGTGTACTAAGCGTTCCGTACCACTGTTTGAAATTTACATCTCTTACATACCTCCAAATTTTAATATAAGTCAGGATTACAGATGAAGAGTTATTCTTAACAAACGTATATTCAAAAATTGTGTTTTTATCCAACTCTTTGTTTTAATTTGTGTCTTTTAGGAAACAGATAGAAAGACATATACCTACATCATAACTACGAATTGTCGTTTTTTTTAACTCTTCCTTACGCTGATGTTATGACACTTTGCTTCTTGCGAAATTGTATGATTCTAGGGCAACTAGAAATGTCCTGTAAGTTTGATTAAACATTATTTGATAATAATTGGGACTTCTTTAATAACAAACAGACATACAAATATTATCACGATATTGCAAATATTGAATTTTTATTAGGCTGGCGTCATGACTGGTGCCTTTCTTCTCAAATTACATGATCCTAGGATTATTATACGAGTAGGTATGTATATTAGACCCTGGCATTGATTTGTGATTTCTTAACATATAAATAGAGAAATACAGATAAAAGACAAAGTCCGTGTGGTTTTCGTAGAATCCTGAATATGGGCAGCACTGATCCTTTTATGAAAGCAGAGGTATACATAACATATTTTTTATTTTATTTTATCGTCTAACCAAGTTAAATTCGGGTCGATATTTTATAAAGAAAGAAGTGAGGTGAACCTGTATGAATATTCTATAAAGAAAAGAAAAGATTTTTTTAAATATTTAATCGCTGAATTAGATAGCTGTAGAATAACCACATTTTATTTACACTTTCAACCGGCGTTGTGTCGACGCATTTTACAATTTGACATATCGACATAAAAAACTACTTATTTAATGCAACTTGAATATGACAATTTGTGGTAATCACCCAAATTTACGTGTGTTTACTATGAGTATGACACATGAAAAAAATATACGTTTACGCACAAACTTATTTTTAGAACTGTAATATTTTATGTGCTAATTAAATAAAAATGTAAATTTACGTACGATTGTTAGCTTTTCTTTACATTGATCTTATTTATGAATGTAACATTTATTGATGGTACAGGACACAAAGTAAAACAAACTAAAAGTATAGGTACCTACATATTTTATTTAGGTAAGGTTAAGGTGGTAATCTACCAAGATTTTACTGCATCCAAATAACTTATCCAAGAGGTAGCCACGAAATTCTAGGAAAACATCGTGTTTTCCTAGAATTTCGTGGTTCCCTTTGCACTGTATCATTTAATCAAAATATATTTGTCACTTCGGCACTTCAATAATTTAACTATATACAAAGCATTTATTATAACTAATGCTTATGCAAATATTATTTAAAGTTTTTGCATTTACCTATTATGATAAGTTGAAAACAAACTGTAGTATCCTAAACAAAGACAAATATCGTCGCAATATTTTGCAAAAATATAATTTGAGAAGTAGAAAGTAATATAGGCCACTTACTTTAGATGCGGGCAATTAGTTATAACAGTTTGTATATGTAATAAATATAGTAGATGTATAGTTTTTAAAGAGAAACACTATTTAACTGTTTGCAACCTTTGTATCTTTTAGTAGAAAGGAGAGGTTAGGACCACGTCTTTAAGAATATTAAACGTTTTTTTTAATATAGGTGTATTATCTTACTACTTTTCCTTCTGTTATTTCATCGTCAAAATATCGGTCATAATTTTCGTAGCAGAAGAATAACTACTTACGTATTCCGGCCTCGAATACAGTTATTTACTCGACAACGAAGGCAAGAACTCAACCGCATATAATCATACAAAGGGTATATGACAGTATATGGCAGTACGATACGGCATATACGAGCGACGGTGAAATGGGCGTGTCTGTACGGACTGAAATCCGCCCAGCGGCGGGAGGCGGGCCGAAGTAGCCGCCTAACACTAGATAGTTGAGTATTGCTTTAGTCTAGGAATTTCAGTAGGTATCTATACATTATAGAGTGTAGGAAATTCCAAGTAGATACCCATTTAAAAATATTAACACGTCACACGGCGGCGGTCCTCACAATCGATAAAAACATACGAATATGTTGGTAGGTATATGTGTTATGACATAACATTGCGTTTATCAATAGGTTTAGCAAAGAGCACTGATAGATAGGTATGTAGCGTTAATGCTAAATGTAAGCCGACATATGTATTTATTATGTTTTATCTGAAGGTGATGTCAGGAGCCCCAGGAACCGGCGAGCGCGCATGAAAAGAGCTATGAATGTTAGAGATGCGAGTGAAGTGTGTAAGGACCGCGTCTTATGGCGCACGGCCCTCTCTGCCTACCCCGCAAGGGACCTGGCGTGAAGGTATACATACATACATGTTAATAAGAGTCAATAACTACTGGTTAATATGCGCGTTATGCATATTGTAGCGCGAGGTGAATTAGGTACCTACTTGTATTATAGAATAACATTTAGTTTGTATTAGAGTAGGAACACATTTCATTAAAAATACCGGGGGAAAAATGGGTTAACTCTTGAAAAATATTTTTATGCGTAGTGAATATTTCATTATCCATAAAATTTTAATTAGCTATGAATGTCACGCGCAGTTTTTGCCGATGAGAAGTTAACTTACCTACAAATATTATTTGCTATACCTATAAAAGCTATGATGAATACAATTTTGTTACGATTATCGTATGGGCTTACGTTACTATAACTGACTGTTCAATTTATTATTTCGTTGACTGCTATTCAGACTATTGAACAAGAATTAATTTACAGAAATATTTAGGATACAGCGATTTGTAACTACTTACCTAGTTATGAATTAGGGCTTTCGATTAAATAGAAAATTATTTATTTATGAGCCGAGTCTTTCGTTGTATTAAAAATATGAAGTTTATTTTTTACCTATACCACTAACGTGACAAACAAACATATGGTGCGTTTGATGGTAAAGAGTTACCGTAGCTGTGGGCAATATTAGAGGGTTAACCTGTGCGTAGCTGACCATTTAAAATTTTACCCTTTTGTTGAAGAACCTCATTTTGTAGTCCCATGGTCTGCAGGCAGTACCTACCTATATTACGGTATTCTTTAATAAAATAAAAGTCAAAAAGTTTTTTTAAAATACAGACCGTTTATTTCTTTACGAAATTATGAGTTTCAAATAATTATAAAACATATATAAATAAAATTTAAGTAAGCTAAACACTTGTAGTTTTTATTTCCAAAACGAATAGCTAATGGATAGGTACTAAAAAGTAACTAATTTCACGAAAGTCCTATACTTTCGACAAATTAGTTACAGTACCTGAATACTAAGGTATTATGTAAGTACCTACTCTAGTATTTAGGTACGGTACTTTCGAAATTTATTGCCACCAATTAGACAAATTTTTTATCATACTGTAGACGACTATTTTATGATAATATGCGGTGTATTCGCATAAATCTAATACTAGAACTAACTTAGGTAGGTGTAAAACAAAATATGTCATTTATCCATATATTCTGGATAATTTATGTATACACAAATAAACATTAAAAAAAATTAACACTCACAAAAATTTATTTTTGTCTAGGTTTTTATCTAGGTACCCACCTAGGTATCTTACTTACTCTATTTTGTAGGTATCATCCACTTTGTTTAGGAGATTGTATGATACCTACATTCGATACAATCGAAAAAGTGTACCTACATAGTTATATGTTGAAATGCTAAGAGTGAGTCAGTTAAATAAAATGATCAAGTGCTGCACTTATAAATCCACATGTTCACTAAGTTACGTCAGTAAATTTGAATTATCACACTTTCCAAGTTATAAAGAATAAAATTGTACATCGTTATCATTAAATTAGTGTACATTACAAATGGCCGATGGTTTGACTTACCTATATTATAGTGTAATTGTCTCAGTTTCGAATGGACAGTCAACAATACCACATTTGAGTCATTATCAATCAACACAACACTCCACTTGATCACTGTAACTGAACGAGTTTTACTATAACAATTTAGTGTCACACAGTTCGATGTTTAGTATTTTATATGCCAAACACTGAGCACCAGACGAGAAGGTCAGAAAATATCATCAATAGAAAAATTGTTATCAGTCCTACTATCGGAATGTCAGTGTGGCGTGGCGACTGTCAACTGTCTACTAAACGAATCGTCACTGCTCGTTTGCCGCCATGCCCACTTCTACACAAACCACTTGCTGCAAAACAGCGTAAGTCGCTTTTTCACAAAACAAAATTCCACTCTACGCGCATAAAACTCGGCTCTGCATCACGTTTGTACTGCGTGGCGGTTACGGCCTCTCGATCGATCTGAGTCACTACTAAACATATCATCTGTTCTTCTCTTACAACGGTTAAGAGTAATTTTTTGTCTCTTTCTTTTGTTTCAAGTTAATAAGTTTTAGAATGCATTTATAATTAGTTTGATAAATAATTTAATTTTCATAGCAGCTATCACACATTGAGACCTTAGATTTTCCCATTTTTTCACATATTTTTATAAAGTTTAATACTGATCTGCGCCCAAAACTTGTTTCATCGGTGGAGAGCTTCACTAGCTGTATAACGCCATCCCATTCACTCGAATATTTCTTGTTTGTTTCACATTGCGCGATTGGGCCAATAGCGTTTACGGAGCAACCCACCTTACGGCATGTAAACTACCGTGGAATATTGTGCTCTATCACTTGTGAATAAAGTTTAACTTTTTAGCATTTAATTCGAAGTTACCGGCGTTTGTCACGCAAGAGTTCTAATTTTAAATCAAGTGTAGGCGGAGCTCTCGTGTTCGAGCTTTTATATTGAAAAACGAAATGTCTTTAAAGAAAACCTGTTTTGAGAAACTTAAGCCTTTTGTGCATGGCGGTTTTAACTTTAGCATTGGAAGCGACATAGAACCTTTCGTACCTGGCGACTACTACTTCGTGCTAGTCTCACTGAAATAAAGTAAAAAAAGTTTAGTAACCGGCTCGTCGGTATTTTCCTTTTGTTGTTTGATTTTTGTTTTGTGAACGGGACATTGCATGAGAAATGCAATGCAACAATATGGCGGCGTATTCATCTGAACGTATGCAATTTCGATAGCTTATTGAAGTTTGTGCAAGGTAACTGTTGAGAGGAACTGGATGGTTTTATTAGTTTTGAAGTTACGTCAGTATTGCAGATGTCACTACGGTTTTGAGAAAAGTTTTTGGGATACGTGTACGGCTTCGTCTGGGGCAGTGGTGAGTCAAGAAAATGCCGACGCGAACGTCGTTTCGAACGTCTCCAAGTCGGGTGAACTCATTAGGGCTGTCGGTCAAGGCCTCGAGGTCGCTGCGGTGGGTGGTCGCCTTAATTACACCCTACGCCGATTTAGGACTTCTGTCTCTCCCATATACGAATCACTGGCTGCACTCTTCTCGTACTTATTGAGGATGATAGGCGGGTGCCTGTTACTTTTATATAGAACGTTTTAAGTTCTGAATAATAATTTAGGCATTGCATAGGTACTCCTACCCACTTGTTACCGATATGATAAGTAATGGGTCGTATGCCACTTTTGTCGACACAGACTCGCGTGAACGTGTTCCGGGTAATTTGGCATTTGTAAGAATATTTATTTATCAATCTGTAACTTCACGCCAAATCCCCTCCGGGGTAGACAGAAATAGGTGAGCATCGTATGACTCGGTTCTTACATACCTCACTAACTTCTTTAACACTCATAGCTAGTCTCATGCACTCTTGTCTGTTTCTAGGGCTCCTGATATCAACTTCTGATAAATACGATCAATTTCATCATAGTAGGTAAGTCTTGGCCTTCCTCGGCTCCTATATCCTTCTACTTTCGCATTGTATATTTTTTTCTGCATTCTTCCTATATGTCCGAATCAATAGAGTATGCCTCTTCTTATTTTAACACCAATGCTGTCTTTGAAACCAACTCTAGTGTGAGTAAATTAATATAATAATAAGTTATAGTTATAGAAACTGTACTAGTTTCTAATTTGCATATTTTAAATCACATTAATCAATTTATACGTTTGGGAAACGAGCAAAAATTACCTTCACTGCAATTTTATCTCCCACAAATTGCGTGGTAGATAAAATTACTTATGACAAAGTAATGTACTCGCACTTTCGTATAACCCATAGACTTGTCGTGGGGATAAGAACTGATGTGGCGACAAAAGTTCCATACTCACAACATTCCAACTTGAAACCAATGTCCAACTGCAGTTTTTATGTTTAGCCGAACGAACTAGCATAGGACTATTATAGTCTCACTTCTGTTGTCACTAATCACTTTAAGCTTCAGGACAGAACCTACCGTGCAAATTAGAGCGCGGTTTACGTAATTGGTCTTATGTCTAGCCAATAAGAACTCTACCGATTGATGATGATTACCATTAACTAAAAACAAAGTCCAATTTCCGTAATGAAATAATGAATTATGAATCATCTTAATATGTAAGGTTTCAAAATTTGAATATAGGTAACATAAATAGCATATGTAGAGTCGGGAGAGAGTGTTGGTGTTAAAATAAGAAGGGACTGCTCCGTTGGTTCGGTCATGTAGAAGGAATGCAGGAAGAAAGAATTACGTAACAGATAGAAAGTAGGTATGTAGGAAGGCCAAGACTTAGCTACAATGACAAATTTATAGTATTTTATCAGAAGGTGATGCCAGGAGCCCCATAAATCGGCGAGCATGCTGAAGAAGAGCTATGAATATTAAAGAAGCGAGTAAGGTGTGAACGGATCAAGCCATATGGCGCTCTGTTCTCTAAGCTCACCTCCAAGGGATTTGACGTGAAGTTGTACATGTAGAGTCAAATTATCAAAGTATCCGATAAAGGTCATGCATGTTTAAAAAATATTTCAGGACCAGCTATCAGCGTTTATGGTTTTATTGATGCTTACAGATGGTATTTTTATGGTGATATGATTCTTACACGACACGACGGGCTCAAAAATGGTGTCAAAATAGGGTATGTTTTTAATTTCTTTATTTCATAATAAACGCCTTTATTGTTAGAATCCTAAAGTTATCCTAGGCTATGTGACGTCATAATAGATACTGTATGGCAGATCATAATAGGATTCCACATGATACAGTCAGAATATATACATACACAATAAATCAAAACAATGTTCATTCATTGGCAAGTTAGTATCCTAGGGAAAGTGACAACGGGTAAGTGTGCTTACCTCCTTAAGTATTGTTGTAAGGCGCTTTATTAAGAAACAGTTACGTTTTACGATCATACTGCACAATAACATAATAAAATAAAAATAATTTAATGTGACTCACTCACTAGCAGGAGCACAATAACACTCCAGGGGATTATTTGCCCGTAGTTTTTTTTTTGTGAGATGGAGGATTTTCCCTAGTTGCGTCTATCCCTATCAAAAACAACTGGAATCAACATTCTAATGTGCCCTCCGAAACACGGAGACCAGACTGCGTCCATCGATGCCATCTAGTTCCTCAATTTCGATTTTAGGAACAAATTAAATATTTACAGAAAAAACTTACCATAATTTCCGTTTTTGTTTCTATTTCAATTTATAAGCTTATAAATATTTAACCTAAGAGCCGTCTGTTTTTGGTCCTAATTCTTATATTATATGTGTATATGGTATAAGAATTAGGATCCTTATAACAAAGTCCATAGACTTGATCCTACTCGTAATAACTACGTATAACCATACCAAATTTTATCTTTCTGACTCAATGATCTGCAAGCAAAAGTATGTAAATATACAACCGAACAGTTATACAGGCAAACATAGCGAAACTATAGAATAGAACTATTGCTAAACCCCTTCCTATACCTAATCTTAGAAATTAATACCTACTAAGTATGTATATCTTCACGCTAGGTCCCTTGAGGGTCGGCAAAGAGAACCGAGCGCCATAAGACGCGGTCCTATTAATTCCTACTAAGCGACGTTTAAATTTTTTTTTTTTTATCAGATTGGGGTATATTTTTAAATTAAATCATAACTCCTGAGAAAGGTGTAACTTTGAAGTTCCGGTGTTAACTGTCCCGTTGCCTGAGTTTATGTCCGTCTGTGACACTGAAGCACTGAAATCATCAACTTGGACAAATTTGTATTTTATTGTGCAAGTAGACAGAGGGGTGTCATTGCTTAATCCCCTGATGCTATTGGAGGTCTTATGTGATCTCTTGAAAGCTTTTGATTGTGTCGACCATCAAATTTATGGTGTACATTAGAGTGTTAGAGGTAATAATTTGGAGCAAAATTTGATAACATGGGGTTAAATCTAAATAAAGTAAAGTGAACATTGCCCTATTCTTCCATTTTTGGTCCCTTTCAATTGTTAGTGTTTTTGAATGATCTGCCCTACCTGTTGCAGATAATGGCAGATTTAGTACTATTTGTTGATGATACTTCTTTAATTTTTAATATTGCTTGCGGCGTAATTATTTTCACAAGGTAAACGGTGTTCTGTCTGCCATTCTAAACGGCTCACATGCATACAATAATCTTTTATTAGTTTAATATTCAAAATTAAAGGGGTATCATCATCATCTAATCTAGAAGTCATCAATTTTAACTATTTCTAAATGATTGGAAGTTAACTGCAAAATATTTTTTTTATATAACGTCGGGAGGCGTACAAGCATACGGTCCATCTGATGTAAAGCGGGTACCGTAGCCAACGAACGCTTGTAATACATTATCACGCGCGCGATGCCGCCTCTGCTGCTAATACAGCAACTCCTTAGGAGCTTACCGGTGACCTCACTCACATGCAGGAATATAACAACCTTCCAGAGAGTTGTTATTTGGCTGCAGTTTTCTGTGAGGTAGAGGTATTTCCTCAGATGGGCTGCTTTGATGCGCCCTACCTCTCTTAAAAGCACCCAGATCGAGACAAACAGACATGTTCATGTAACAGCGCGTTTCACCACTGCGCCACGGAGCTCATCAAAAACAAGCCTTGTAAACTGATTTTATTTATCTCGAGCTTCTTCGCACTTCAGAGGTCTATTCTAGCTGCTGTTAAGCAAAGTTAGTGGCGTTCAAATGGAAGCAGTGATAGCTCAGTAGATGGAGAGGAACCAGCACATGAACTGGCCACCGGTTCAAATTTTGGCATGTACCGCTAAATTCGTATTTTCGGAATTATGTACATATTTGTAATTATCACTTGTTCTGCTGTGATAGAAAATATCGTGACGAAACCTGCACGTCCAAGAAATTACATTTTGAAAAACGTGTGACCTAACTTAAGAAAGGTCTGGTTTTCTCTCTGCGTTATGGAGGTCTGACCATGTAATAATCAGTATGTTCGCCAAATCCTTAGATTTAGATAGCGGACCCCACCAATCTCATTGGATTAAGAAACGACATAGCGTTAAGAAGAAGTGACGTTCACAAAGTTTGAATGTGCTGGCAGCGTGGTAGTTTCTGCCCCCAATGGGATGAGTATAGGTTAATGACAATGATGTGATCTAATATGTTCCTTTATTAGGTTACATGACGTAAAGACGTCCAATATTAGATTGAGCTACAAACTTGTTTTGTTATATGATAGGAAACGACAAAGATCTTAGTATCGACTTGATATAAATTTCAACCCTATCCATCCACGACAAAAATGCCTTTACGGTCTAACGGAAAACAGAGTGAACTAACAAGGTTATTGATTTTACCGTTTGAGGTAAAGTTTTAATTACGTTTATGCGTTCTATAGTTATTTAGGTATATGACAAGAAGAGAAATAAAAAATCAATTATTACATTTTTCATTATCACATTAACTGTATAAAAAGTGAACATATTTATAAATACGAGTGTACCTGTACACATCAATGAAACAGAAACATTTTGAGCAATTAATATAAGTTACATAAATGTTACTTACAGCCACAGTACTTGAGCATATTATTTACGTGCATCTGCCTATTTCTTAGTTCACTCACGCTATACAAAATTAATGATAATACCCAGTTCTGTTGTAGTCTCGATCCACCGGCTTTGTACACCGTTGAATATTCAAGAAGAGTCTTAAAGGAATAATTAAATGAGTTTAAAACCTTATTTAAGTATTCTAGCGCGGCGATCCGCGCCACTCAGCTATTCAAAACCGGTTCTACTCATTATGTACTATGTTCATAAAGTGTGTTTGTACTTAATAATGGCCAAGTTAGGGTTGAAGTAGATAATGAGGGCGTTAAATGCATCAAGTGACATGTGCTTTAAGAAAACATATTTGTTTTCATGAAATACATTTTATTTGATACATCGTAGTAATTATACATCGTAGTTAAAATGTATAGGACTTGCTGTTTTGCTTATTTAATACTAGCAGAATCCCGCGGCTTCGCACGCATGAGATTTGGGCTTTTAGTAGCCTGTATTTCTCTGTAGACATGAAATTGTTTCTGTTTAAAAAAAAAAAACAAAGTTCCGAGTCGTAGATGCAACCATAGAGCGATTCAATTTTCGTACAGCGCCATCTATTGACCTTTACAGGAGGCAACGTATATGAATTTTATTTATATTACATAAAAAATGCGTACTTATTTTGCGTTACAAAAATTACGTATTCTATGAAAATTATAAAAATAAAATTGCAAAGTCCCCTGAAGGGGAAGATATTTCCCCCTAAGTTTAAAAGTTTTTCTTTTTTTACGCAGGAACCCTAAACATTAACGGGATAAAAAGTACCCTATATTCTGCTCTGAACAGTCCTCTACCTACTAGTGAAAGTCCGGTTAAAATCGGTTCAGCCATTTCGAAGATTAGCCCGGACAAACAAACAGACAGACAGACAGACAAAAAAGTTAAAAATGCGTATTTAGGTTTTGCCATAAATACTAAAACAAAGAAAAAAAAATTCTATTGGAAATAACATTTATTACTTTTACAGGGTGTTAGTTTAATACATAAATATAAAACAATTTAAAATATAAAAAGCTTATTCGAAGTGGTCTCCATTGGCTAAAATACAGTCCTTTAAACGTTGAGGCCCGTTATCAATAGAAGCACGCACTCTTTCCATGGGAAAATTCTTCACTGCCAATCGTACGGATTGTTTTTGGGACTCCAAATTATCATGGCGTTTAGAGCAAGCCGTACTCTCTAAAACTGACCATAAATCATAATCCAGCGGATTAAGATCGGGACTAGACGACGGCCAGTCTTCAGCTCTGATGAAGTCCGAAACGTTCGTTTCCAACCAAGACTGCGTACCGACCGAGCTTTATCACCCGGCGTCGAGTCTTGCTGGAAGGACCATTCTTGGTTATTGAACATGGTGTTGTTAAGGGGCTTCCTACCTTCTCAAGATTGGTATCTTGATACACTTGTGCCGATGTTTTGATACCTTTTTCACAAAAGTATGGCTCAGTCACTCCTTCATAGCTAATACCCCACCAAACCATCATTGAAATCGGATAGTGCCCACGTCGCACTATGTCGACTAATTGGGAAGCTCCCGTAAAGCTTTGAACATTAATACGGTCATTTTGTTTGTTAAAATGTTGCTCAATTGTAAAAAAATTCTCATCCGAAAACAATTTTTTTCTGTGGCCTCCCTTTGCGTACCGCTTCAGTAGTTGTTTCGATTTTACCACCCTATTATTTTTTAAATTATCAGTTAAGAAATGACCGTCGATGAGTACGTCTCTTATAGGCTGCAAGTTCTATTTTGGGTCCATTTTTATTTTTAGTATATGCAAATGATCTGCCCTACATGGTGCAGAAAATGGAGGATATAGTACTATTTGCTAATGATACCTCTTTAATTTTTAATGTGCTCGCCGTTGTGAAAATATTGACAAGGTAAATGGTGTTGTGTCTGCTATTTTAAACTGGTTCACATGTAATAATCTGTTGCTAAACTCAGCTAAAACCAAATGCATCAAATTTAGTCTTCCAAATGTGAGTTCTGCCAATACAGAAGTTCTCATTGGGAATAATAAATTAGAATTTGTTAAAAACACTGTGTTTCTTGGAATTACAGTAGACTCCAAATTACAATGGGGCCCCCACATAAATAAACTAGCCGGTAAGCTCAGCTCTGCTGCATATGCAGTGAGGAGAATCAGGCAATTGACGGATGTGGCTACTGCGCGCTTAGTCTATTTCAGCTACTTTCACAGCATTATGTCGTATGGTATACTGTTGTGGGGAACGGCGGCTGATATTGAGACAATTTTTATCTTACAAAAAAGAGCCATTCGCTCTATTTATAATATGGGCTCCAGAGAATCCCTCAGGGAACTGTTTAAAGAAATAAATATCCTCACTGTTACTTCTCAATATATTTATGAAAACATAATGTATGCCCGTAAAAATTTAAAGTCGTTTTCAAACTTCAGTGAAAAACTTAGAAGTAGAAATAAGTTATGTATGCCGGTACATCAGCTGGCTAGGACTGGTAGATCTTTACTTGTAAATTCTATTCGATTTTATAATAACTTATTGAAACAGTTCTGTCCTTTCCTGACAATGTATTCAAAAAGCACATTAAAAATACTGTCTCTAGAAGGGCTTATTATAGAATTGATGAATATATAACTGACAAAGATGTCTGGAAATAATTCAGCACAGACTACCTGTTCTTAATAATCTTTAATTTTACCATTTGATATCGTTATTGTACATACATGCTTATGTATTTTTTGTTTTTGTAATATCTAATTGACAATTTTAAAAGAGACCTATATTGGCTAGTTTCTTTCGGCATTTCTTCTTAGCCAATGGTCATTTCCGAAATGCTAGTAGATAAAAAAAAGGAAAAAATTTAAAAAAGAATTAAATAAGATACAATAATAATATATTTCAAAAACTGTGAGACGTGTCTAAGTGCCCGCGAGGGCCCAATGGCAAATAATGAATTTTTATCTTTTTTTATCAAGTCCCAAGTCATCTTTTAAAATACGCGACATGGTTCTAGGTGCTATCTTCATCTCCCGAGATAAAATCTTTTGCTTTCGGACAGGATTTCTTCGAATTCTTTCCCTTACTGCTTTGACCACCTTTTTCGTACGAACACCACGTGGACGGCCATTTCTTTTTGTGTCACAAACAGAGGAGGTCTCATTGTACCTATTAATAGCCCGGTACACAAACATTTTACTAATACCAAGCGTATGGAGAGTTTTAAAAATTGCATTTGGCTCCATACCTACTTTGTGTAATGCAATCACAGCGATTCGGTTCTCTTTATCACCGCACTCCATTTTAATATCGCAAAATATTGAACAATGTATTAGCGCCAAAATGAGAAAACCCAATGAACAATCATATAAAAATGACAGATTCCAAATTCAAATGTAATATTTTGTTTATTTTTTATTGTAATAGTATTTATGGCCAGACTAAGTATATGCAACTTGTTTGAGGATTCTAGCTTATCCACAATACCGATTAAGTGATTCAACTGATATTGCAGATAGGTAACTAAGAGTGGTGTTTCATCATAGCAGCAATAACTCAGTGGATAAAGGATCGGCCTGTTAACCTTTTGGTTCAATTCCTGGTCACCACTAGGAATATATCGGCATGTAGTGGCACCACTAAATCGTACGTATGTAATGAGTACGTATTTGGTAATTATCACTTACCCGGCGGTGAAGGAAAACATCGTGAGAAAATGCACGTCCCAGAAATTGTATTTCGAAAGACGTGTGATCCGCTTAAACGCCAATGGTATCGAAGTGTCCCATTGCCCTGCTTTGTTGTATAAACTTGTAATTCTCTCTAATTAATGATTATATCCTACTTGCGTCTCGTTTGTACAGTTTGCAATTAAGTTGGCAATGTCGTAGTATAACCATAGTCGTTTAAATACTCATACGGAATTAAAAAAAAAAACTTCGCCGTGACGCCATTACGTAGTTACATAGAGCGGCATCGTTTTGAAACCAATAATAGAAAAAGTAACGGTATATAAAATAACAAGAATAAAGCCTTTCATATTTTTTTTACATGTAAAGAATGAACATAAGATGATATAACATAATAAAAATCGTTAGTTATCGATTTACTTTTCGAAATTTCAAACATAACGCTTGGCTTTATCTGTCGCCAAGAGCTAGAGAAGACAAAAGTTGCAGGTTTTATTTTTTATCCGTACATGCAAATCACAGTTCTGTACAAAATGTAAATGCAAAGCAGGGTACTTCATTTAAGATTCAAGTAAATATCAGTTAGCAAGGTACAGGTCGCAGGTAGCGCCGCTCATCGCTTTGCCCCGCCAGCAAAAATTTTCGCGCGCTTTCGAAGGGCTATGGAAAGCAACGCCTTGTTTTCTCTCTGGGTTGTAGAGGAGACCGTCAAAACGGTAGTCGCTTCATGCAAAAATCAGTACGTTCGCCCAATTCTTGGGCTCAGGTAGCGGATCCCGCCAATCCTAATGAATTAAGAAACGGGGTAACACTAGGAAGAAGAAGATTAAGTGTCTCGTTGACCCTCTGAAGAAACTAACAGCGATCATCACGGTTGAACAATAATTATGTTCCGATTTATGACAACGCAACCTCTACTGGTATACGCGATAATACTACAGATGGGCAAATTAGTTGGTAGGAACTAAAATGCCACATGTGACGCCATTTGATAGTCTGGGTTTGTGCGCGTCTATTATTTTGTTCTTTGGTGCAATGAGCTAAGCGGCGGCCCGGTCCGTTAGAAAGCGTGTATGAATTGTAGTATCTAGTTGTAGAGGATGATTGTATTATATTGTGAGAAAGATTTTTGCCTTGCCGACACAAATTTGTTATCCAATGAGGTTTCGAGGAGAAAATTCTATAATTAAAATGTATCACCAATCATTAAAAATAACAGAAAATTAATATAAATAGGGATGATAATGTAGATCAATGTTATATTGCGATGGTGAATATTGAAGTACATTTCCATAATAAACAGAATCTATTCGGCTACAAAGGCTATGACGTAAGCGGACAAAATCAGACATCAGACAAGCGTAACATTCGCGCATTTGTTGGAGTGTGCTAAATAAAACATTATCTGACTGGGCAGCGTGTCATATACTGGCGTTCGGGATATTTTCAAACGTAAATACATGTTGTAGTGAATGACAAACCTTTAACTGTTAGTTTGCGTGCGAGATTAAGATTTGATAGGCCCCTTTCCTCAAGATTTGACAGTCGTAGGCAATAGAAGCATATACTTACGCCGATAGGCAGCACGAATATGCTTTCAGGCTGAAGAGTAACACTAAGTTGTAGCTCAGGTACGAAGCGTTAGCTGAATTACTTATCTGCGTTGTAGTTACATGTGTTAGTAACTTCTTAATGTATTCATTTTATTTAGAAAATTGACGAAATACTACACATTATCCTGTCAGTTGCCGCTGCCATGCTGACCCGCAAGATGCTTCTTCACGCTTCGTTTGAAGGATCCCATATTGTAGGAAGGAGGGAACACATGTGCAGGCTAGGCGTTCATGGAACTAGCGTGGAGTCAAAGTATTGCTCGAAAATTTCACCATTTCTTCTTATGATTTTTGGACTGCGCTATGACTAAAATAAACATTTTATCATAACGATAACCAGAGCTGTTTGGAATCGGTAAAAAAGCGTTAATATCCTAGGCCATTTATAGTAATTGTAACCAACAACATAGTATTTGAATCTACATAATCACAGTGCGTACAAATGATTAATGTTTATATCGCGATCTGGCTGTTAATTAGCGGTTATCAGCTGCTAATATGCCGTAATTATTGCTACAATACATAGTGAATAATTCAAGTGAGTAACGCGAAGACGTTGCACGATGTAATTGACTAACACTTTTTTAAACAATATTAGAACGGTAGGTACATTATGATCCATTTTCTAAACTTATATTATAAAGGGAAAAGGTTTGTTGTTTGTAATAGATAAATAAAAAATAAATCTTCAGGGATTTCAAAACGTATACAAAGCTTCATTATCAGTTAGTAACATTGACTGTATTTTATTATCAAAAAATAGAGATACTATAAAAACTACTATCTATTTATAATTTCGCGCTAAATTCCTTGCGGGGTAGGCAGAGAGAGCCGAGTGCCACGTGACTTTATCGTTACATATCTCACTCGCTTCTTTAACATTCATTGCTCTGCTCATGCAGGCTTGCCGGTTTCTAGGGCTTCTGACATCACCTTCTGATAGAACACGACCAATTTGGTCTAAGTTTTTCCGGCCTTTCTCAGCATCCTTCCACTTTTGCTTTGTATATCTGCTTCGTCATTTTTTCGTCCTGCATTCTTTCTATATGTCCGAAACAACGGAGCATGCCTCTTCTTATTTTAACACCGATGCTTTCTTTCACATCAACTCTATTTCTAACGTCATTATTGCGAATACGGTCTACAAGCGTTATGCCACAAATTTTGAGCAACGCTCGCATTTCAACCGCGTTTATGCTATTTTCATGCTTTCTTTGCCATACCCAGCTCTCGTTTCCATAAGTAAGCGTTGGAAACAGCACTGCAATATGTATAAGCATATGCAAGTTTTTACTGCTAGTAATACGACATCGTCTGCATACAGCAGACAGTTCACTACTAGGACACCCATGCGCCATCCCACATTCTTTGATCTTATTCTCTGCAGACTACAATCGAGAGCACGGAGCAGTCAGTCAGTCAATCCCATATCTCGGCAATATGTGCCACAGTTCCTTTCGGACAACCCTATCAAATGCTTTCTCAAGATCCACAAAACCGCAGAAAACCTTTTGGTCTATGGCTAGATGCTTCTCCACGATATTGCGGACCGAGAAAACTTGATCCCTACATCTTCCATTTCGGAATCCTCCCTGTGCCTCCCACAGCATTCCATCGGATTTCACCCTCATTCTCCTTTCAATCACCTTTCTAGTTTGGTCATCTCAGTTTGATCAGATCAATTTCCGCTGATTTTCCATTTTTCAAGCTTCGTATCGTCTATTCGATCTCATTCATAGTTATGCCTTGGTCGGACGCCATCAACGTGGAGTAAGCATCCGACTTACTCTCATTGTCAGCATCCGAGGCATAGTCATATGTTTTCTCAAAATATTCACTCCACCGTTCTAACACTTCCTGACTGTTCGCAAGAATAACACCAGCTTTAGACGTTATATTATCCATTTTAAATGCCGACGGTGGTTCGTCGGTTCGAGAGTTCTTTACCTCTCTCCAAAACAGTTTGGTATTTGCTTCGAAGTTTTTCGTCAGCCTCTCTTCCTCATTCATAATTTGACTTTCACGCTTCTCTTTCACTGAAGCCTTGGTGTCGTTCTTGCACAGACGGTACATTACTTTCCTATTTTTTCTTATATTTTCATTTAAGAGCAAAGATGATACTTAATCCAGCCACGTTTTCCTCTTTCTTGCTACGGAAGATTCAACCTCCGCATCCCACCAGGCATCTCTTTTCACTGTTGTATGCCTCTTTGTGCATCAACATTCTTCATTTGCACTATCCACCATACATTCTTTCAAAATTTTCCAACAATCATCCACATCTGAGTCGGAAAGGCTTGTATTTGTAAGTCTTTTACTTACCAGGTGCACATACGTTCTCCTTACACTTTCATCTTGCAATTTTTCACTCCTTATCCTTTCATGATCTCCGAAAGAAATACGCACTCGCTAGTGCCTCCACTTCCTGAAAAGGCCCACAAACCGGCTTACCACCAGGTAGTAGTCCATCTCAAGAGTGGGATCTCTAAGGGCTCTTGTATCCATTATAATATTTCGGAGACGTATATCTATTAAAATGAAATCAATAAGCCTTTTTTGGTCATTTCGTCTCCATGTATACGTGTGAATATCCTTGTGATGAAATAAAGTATTCGATTCGAGGAGGTTTTGTTCCATACATAAATCTAGAATTGATTTACCTGCTTCGTTCACTCTCTTATCTCCATACGGACCAAGAACAGCTTCAGAGCTGTATCGTTGGGTCCCAACCTATCCATTCAGATCTCCACACATAATGACTCTTTCATTCCCTTCAGCTAAATCGAGAAAATCCCACACAGACTCCCAAAACTTCTCTAGTTCTTGACGCTTGACGCTGAGCTTACGGGAGTGTATGCTGCAACCAGAAATACTCGCGTGATGCCCAGTTTAATACGAACCCAGAGAAGTCCTACACCAGCACTGGCGTGATCGTTCCAGTCTACCCGAGACCATAGGGCCAGCATCCCACCGGGCAGATCATTGGTGTCGCTCTCCTTGCGCTTAGTCTCTGTTACACACAAAGCATCTAAACATCTCTCATTCATTATGTCTATCAGTTCGTTCATCTTATCATTCAATCCACCTCTCACATTCCACGTGCCTATGCAGCACTCGACTCCTCTTCCCCGCCGGAATTGGCGTTGCGTGGTGGGTGGCGGCCCCCACCGTCGCATGCAGCTATATTCGCACCGACACGGGGGCGGATCGGTGCGCGTCGCCTCTGGGGAACTCCTTAATCCGCACGTCGGTGCGCTCTTGGTTGTTGATTGGAAAACTTAATGCATCAAATATTTGCAAAAGTCCGCGAGGCTACATGTCTATCTATTATGATTAAGTAACAACAACCGTGTTTTGAATGTTTGTCTTTTGTGGTAATCGAACCCACGAGCGTTGGTGTCAAAGTCGCGTCTTTCACGACTGAGCCACCGAGCTCGTCAAAAGTCAAAAATTTGTACAAAAAGAACATGGTAACAATTCCTTATGAGACAATTTAGTTAGATAAGAATTGATGTCATGATATGAATGTCATCATCTTTTCATTCTACTCGAGTCATGATTGCTGATTTGAACAAAACACGGTTTGACATTGAACATTTGTGTGCATGAACATGTCTGTTTGTCTTGGTCTGGATGTTTTAAGAGAGGTAGGGCGCATTAAAGCAGCCCGTCTGGAGAAGTACCTCCCTCCAACTCACAGAAAACCGCAGTCAAATAACAACTCCCAAGAGGGTTGTTGTGTAACTGTGTGTGAGTGAGGTCACCATTAAGCTCCTAACGAGTTGCTCTGCAGGCAGCAGAGGAGGCATCGCGCGAGTGATAGGTACTCAATATATTACACATGTTAATAGGCTACGGCAACTGCTTTACATCAGGTGGACCGTATGCTTGCGTGACTCCCGACGTTATATAAAAAAAAATACAAAGAAGTCAATAAATAAAAATCGATCGAAGATTTTTATTTGAAGTACTGTTTGCTTTATTATTATTTACATCGGTATCGACGTATGTGAACGAATCAACTGAATATATACCCGTAGGCATTTTATTACATTGCAATCAGATTGAATATTTAAACATATTTTAATTAAACATTATAAGATAAGGTACGCACTTTACTGCGTAATGTGCAAATGTTGTCTGATTTATGTACGATCAGAAAACAAGCTTTTAATTGAAGAAAGATAATAAATAGGTAATTGGAATTGGAAAGGAGCATTATAAAATACGTTGAAAATCGTGCATTTCTACACGATGAATATTTATAAGAACATCTGAAATTATGTTTTTAATGCTACTACTAATATATCAGTTAACGTGTCAGAAACTATTTCAACATGCAGCTTTGGAGGAAAACCAATAAAGATGTCAGCAAATACACTGTATATACTGCCAACCCTAGTTTTGAAAACTGATTTAAATTAATTCGGAGGCAAAAGTTTAATTCAGATTTGGAATATTCGACCAGGAATTGCGTGGTTGAAGGATATCACCAGCTACGGGGAGCGGGAGAGTTGATAAAAAAAAATAATTACAGAGCGATTTTATGCGTGTTCATATTTTCAGCAGATTATGCAAAAACTACTAAATACAATTTGTTCTGTGTGGCTTTCGTGGATTACGATCTTAAGTAAACTGCCACTAAATATGAAAGAATAACGCAACAAGGGGACGTAATGTTTCTAAAATTATTCACATATAGCAAACAGATCTCACACATTTAATGTGCTGATAACATGGTCATAAGGGCTGAATTGTTGTAGGATATCATTCGGATGCTAAACGCTTGTATTATTTGCTTGGCGAGCTATTTCGGAACGAATCTCGGCAAGACAAAAGTGATGTTGAATATTTTTTAGGAATCTTAGGCATTCCATAGTGGGTAAACACCTTCTTGCTTGAAGACTGATTTTTTAACTGACGTAGGACGAATTGATTTAATCTACAGTGCAATGATATGAACCATGACTATTGGTCTGTGGTCCACAGTTTGATACACAGTTAGGTGACAGTCAGCCAGATAAAATGAGCTATGCTATGGTGTGAATTTCTGCAAGGAAAAGGGGAAGAAATGGAGATCAAATCACTCAAAGTCTCGAAGTTGAAGTGGTTGTGGACCGACAACTTAAAACAAATAGTACCATGCTAACCGAAAAATAAGTATAAATTAATTAAGTCCTACGAATATTTTACCCTTAAAATTCAAATTTAGGGTATGCATTGTTGGTGCATAATACTGCATAACTTTAAAATTTTTAACATTAAAATTATTAAGTTAAGAAATCTTTTAATTTTTTTAATTCACTTATCTGTATTAATATGTAAAACGGAAGAGTTTGTTTGTTTGTTTTTGAAATCGCTATTCTCTGGAACTATAAGCCGGATTTGAAATATGATTTTTACATTTGATAGATTAGAAGGCAGGATAAGAAGGAAAGTAAGAAAAAGTGGTTATGACGGGATATCAGGATAAGCACGGACAAAGTCTTAGCATACGGCCCACCTGATGTAAAGCGGGTACCGTAGCCTATTAACGCTTGCAATATATTAAGTATCGCTCGCGCGATACCTCCTTTGCTGCTTACACAACAACTCCTTGGGAGCTTACTGGTGACCTCACTCACACGCAGGAACACAGCAACCCTCGAGGGAGTTGTTATTTGGCTGCGGTTTTCTATGAGGTGGAGGTACATTCCCCAGACGGGCTGAATCGATGCGCCCTACCTCTCTTAAATCATCAAAACCAAAATAAACGGACATGTTCATGCACACAAATGTTTGATTTGTGTGGGAATCGAACCCACGAGCGTTGGTGTCAAAGTCGCGTCATTCACGACTGAGCCACCGAGCTCGTCAAAAAGTCATGGGCTGCTGCTAGTAATATAATACATAGATATTTACTATAGACTGCGTAAAGTCGGCCAGTATAACTAATAAAATATGTCATTGCAACGATATTGTTGCTCTATAGAACTGGTTCACATGCTTCCAAAAATAAACCTAACAATGTTCCGCTTATTTGACTCCAAAGCGACTAAAACAAAGGTTGACAGTTCAGCGAAGTGATAAGCTATAATTTGGCTTCATATTACGTGACATGTGCGCCAGGGCTCGTACGTTTCAACATCGTTAGTGCCGCAGTGTGGCATCTCACTTGTTCTCACTGTCAAATATTTAACAGAAATGTAGTGAACGAGCTATGTAGGAACTGTCATTTCTCAGTACTGGCAGTATATGATGTACTATACGTATATGGTTCTTGACAAATTCATTATCATAAAAACAAACGATCTTTAATAAGAATTAAATATCGTTTAAATAGTTAATAGATTCAGGCGTTATTTTGCGAAAGTCAAATTTACATGCAATTTGATCTAACCTGCTTTGTGTGCTTCCGCCACCAATTAGTTCATGCGGCCTAGCTAACAGTAGTGGGTGGGTGCTGGCCGGCGCTAGACCGCATGAACTAATTGGTGGCGGAAGCACACAAAGCAGGTTAGATCAAATTGCATGTAAATATCGTTTGTTATTATGATAATGAATTATACTTTAATCACCTTGTCAGCCATTATTGTCGGTGCACTTTAATAGGAGTTCATTGATGCCTCTGATTTAGAAATCCTAAAGAACGGCAGTCAATGGTCAAATGCTTTTGTCACTACCTCATAAATAATGCTAGTTTGGTTTATTAGAGGGAGACTTTGTACAAAAGTCGTCTGCATGGGTACCTCTGTCTCATCTATTTCTACCGCCAAGCAGCTATATTTATATAGCTGTGATCCGGTTTGAAGGGTGAGATATGGCAGAGATATTACTGGGTACTTGACGATACATTCACGGTCACAAGATTAGCAGCGCGCGAGTAACATCCCCGTGGTGTTGCGAGCGTCAATAGGCTGGGGTGACCGCTTATCAACTGATGCGGGGCGCATGCTTGTTTGCCAATCTAGTTGTATAAAAAAAAAAGTTTCACACCCACGCTCGTGGTTTCAATTCCCACACAGGACTAACATTTGTGTACATGAACACGTCTGTCTGTCGGGATATTTTTAAAAGAGGTAAGGTGCATCAAAGCTGCCCATCTGGTGAAGTACCTACACCACACCATAGTCAAATAACAAGACCCTCAAGGGTTGCTGTATGCGAGTCCCTAGTCACTCCTTACGAGCTTACTGGTAACCTTGCTCACTCGCAGGAATACAACAACCTCCAGTCCAGAATCAGTTCCTTACATCATTTGAGATTACATTACGCTCACTATGACTTTTAACTCATATTGATCGACTCTCGTAACCGGTCGATAACGGTGCTCATTGTTAAGATTAAATTTTCCAGAACAGGTACGATGACCAAAAACAAACAGTTCACTTGGGATACCACATGACTGATATTGCGTGCCGTCTGCGCGGCGTAGGTACCACGACAGACCCTGTATTATAAAGTAATCGATTTTTTCATAGTCACGAAACCATCGATACCAAGGAATCGAATGGCAGGAAAACATAGGAACAGCTGATGTTGTAAAGAAATATAATTTCTTAGCTATATAATTATGTTAAATCGCTGCACCTAGCGACTTCGTTTTTATAGCAACCGCTCTTTCTACTTTCTTTTTGACGTGATAACGTCATAAAAAGATGAACGCTGGCAGCACGTGTCACCTTCCGCCTGTGCAAGCGAGAGCGCGGAACAAGCGATAGAGAGGCACGATCGGCCTAAGCGTTCGGTTTGTGACGCATGTATCTCTCTTCCACTCCATCGGCCGATGCGTCCGAGTAGAAGAGAGACAGCGGCAGCACACAACATACACGTGAACTGTTTTGTTAACTGTTGAATGTTTTCTTACGGCGTATTATATATTACGATAATTTTATCACGTAAAATTATCGTCCGTAAATCGACTTTACAGACAACCAATTTTTTTCCTCAGCTTCGTGGTGTTGAATATCCTATAACTTTCCTCGAGAAGAGGGCTATCAAATGCAAAAAGAATTTTTGAAATCCCATCGGTGGTTCCAAACATTGTTTGAAAATTTCAACAAAATCAATTAAGGCGTTCCAAAGATTAGGGCGTTCCAACTAACAAATTCTTCCGTTTTATACATATGTCAATATAGTTTTGAATTTGGAATTTTAAGGTGAATGAAAGATAGTTATGGTCATCCTAGCCAGTATTAAAAAGCGGCAATTGGGACTTCTTCCCGCGCTTTTGACGAGTGACATTGTTGTTATACTTGAAATTTTTACAATTCAGTATTTAAACTGGGTTGATTGGGTCTGGGTACCCTTCCCAAGTTTCCCTAACTTTGACACTGGCATAAAGTAGCAACACTATTGCCATATATATAAAAAAGCGGCAATTTTGTAAGTAAAGACAAAGCTGACAGTGCATTACAGCGGTGACGTATAATTTGGTTTCATATTATGTGACATGTGTCATATTCATATTGTAGGTGCCTCTCGCCATCGTTTGTATCCGAGTGTCGGCTTTCGCTACCGGCAGTCAAACAATGATAAAGAAAGGGGTTTGACTCTGTTTTACGCAAGGGTTCATATTATATTTGTTTACCACAGCTATTGTTAATATATTGTTGATTCTGTATCTAGTTGAGTGTTTAAATTATTTTTAGAAGTCCCAAAATAATCAAGTTTTGATGAATCAAGAATCATTTTTTCTCAGAAACGGAGCGAAAATACTCAAACACTCGCTGGCATATTTATTACGCCTGTTTAATAACTATGCCAGCGAGTGTTTGCGTTCTCTTATTTTTTTTTTTGACAACGTTGGGGGACATGCAAGTATACGACCCACCTGATGGTTACCGTAGCATTTTTTTATAGAACTTCGGGAGGCATACAACTCACCTGATGTAAAAGAATTACTGTAGCCTATTAAAGCTTGTAATATGTTAAGTATCACTCGCGCAATGCCTCCTCTGCTGCTTACACAGCAACTCCTAAGGAGGTTACTGGTGACCTCACTCACACGCAGGAACACAACTATCACCTAGCCTTTCCTAGCCTCATTATCACAATAAACAAAAATCACAAAATCACAATAGCCCTCTAGCCTATGACCGCTTACAATATATACAAGTATCACTCGCGCCATGCTGCCTCTGCTGCTAACACACCAACTCGTTAGGAACTTATTGGTAACCTCACTCACGCAAGAACACAACAACCCTCCAGGGAATGGTTATTTGCGCACTACCTCTCTTAAAAATACTCAGATCAAGACCAGCAGACATGTTCATGCACACAAATGGTTGTCATGTGTGAGAATTGAACCTACGAGTGTTGATGTCAACGTAGCGTTACTAAACACTGCCCCACCGAGCTTGTTAAACATGCGACATGCGGGATGTGTGGTTTTACCAATGATTTAGAATTTATAATGTGTGAAGTTCTACACTAACTCATTATGCAATCCGCCCTTAATCATCCAATTTTAAAACCACTCACCAGCTGAAGACAAATCTACACTCGTCATCCATAATGAAATGAACGGTACATTTATTTCATTTATAATTCCGGTGGATATTTCCTCGGTGCCTCGGAAGGCTCTAATTAGAAGCGTTTCCTGTAGATTTGCGCCCACCTGTCGGGCCGTACCTGCCACTGACGCACCTATCGCCTCAACTAAAATTAATTAAATTGATTAATATTCGCCAGATCTACCCAAACTTAATTACGCGCAGGAATTATTTGCAAGTTTTTGCTTAAAATGCCTATAGATGTGGTTTGTTGTTTTAATGGCTCAGCAATAGACTTGAAAGAATGCAGGACGAAAGATCGGCGATCTATTTTGTATACAGTGTGGAAGTAGAAGGATGTAGGAGCCAATGAAGATAAAACACGACCAAATTGAATGTGGAAGTAGAAGGATGTAGGAGCCAATGAAGATAAAACACGACCAAATTGGTCGTGTTTTATCAGATGGTGATGCCTTGAACCAGCGAGCATACATGAAATGATCTATGAATGTTGAAATATATGCGAGGTGTATGACGTCCGCGTCTTATGGTGCTCGATTTTCTCTACCTACTGCGCAATTATGAATATATATGAATGTTTTTTTCAATGATATATCGTCCCAAAACTGTGAGCCTGCCGCTTAAGGTCAAGATGTTTTGGATTTTTGAATAATCGGATTAGAATTCGGTTTAGGTTGATTGCGATCGTCTTCAATTAAAGCGACTGGAAAGCTGCTGCTGGAGAGTTAGGCCCACGGGTTCCTGTATTCAAATTATATTAGTCATTCAATAGGTAGGTTTATTACCAGTTTACATCGATAAGTTTCTATTGCTCTTGGTTTAAGTTATCCATCAGCGTTATAATCATCAGCGTAAAGAAAATAGACTAAATTTCGACCGCATCACAGATCGACCCTATAGCATGCTCAACAACTTGTACATTTTCGACTACTTTTGTTTGTGGCAAAGTATAGATTCAGTTTAGTGCTATTCGATAAGATATGGCTTAGTTCGAAACCAATTGCGGGGTGACACATTATCTGCATATAGAACTGTACTCTCATATTTATTCTATAACTAGCATCCCGTCGCTTCCTCTGTGTGGTATCCCGTTGTCGTCCATTAGAATTATTCTATGTCCTTCTCCAAGCATCTCTTTACCAAATTTCTTTGCATTCTGTTCAAGGGCTTAGTCGGAAAAATGTTACAAACATATAAATAGGCAGAGTTCCGTGTTCATAATATGCATCAGTTTGGATAGAAAATTGAAACGTATAGTACATATGATAGAGGGTTTTTACAATATTCTGGTGTACTTATAAGTGGTTAATACCTAGTACTAAAACCAACCTCAGCTGCATGTGGTGCACGCTACCGAACAGCTACGAGACTATAAGCAAAAATGGGTATCTTATATATAAAATTCGATATGTGTATGTATGTTCTCCATGGTAATGAAAACGCCTTAATTGTTTTTGTTGAAACTTTCAAACAATCTTTAGATGAGTCAAGCGGGTGATCTTGTGAGTTTGGTAGCGGTCTGATCAACCGTGCGAGATCACTCATGCAAAGACAGAGTCCGCGTTACTCCAGACCCCGCACAAGTAATGGTTCCTTTAGAATTATTGTTTTTCTATGAGTGAGTAAGGTCATCAAAAGGCGCTAGACGACACTCTTTATATTACATACCCTAGATAGTAGACCCTATTGCCATGTAAGCTCTACACTTGTAACTTAATAAGTAACACTGTTAGCGTTCTCTTCGTGTCGCAAGTTTTACATCAAAACGGTCTTTATTTGCTCCCCGACATGGCATAAAAGATATTTTTATGCAAGTCACATTCCCCAGGCTTCTTCGGTACAGGCATAGCAGAAAGATAAAGCAGTAAATCAATCACTTGTTATTCAGGCGTTACGTACGTTTAAGCGTTGCATTACAGCGCAAGAGTTATCATCTACAAGTTCACTAACAGCAAGCGTTACTACAACATAACGTAAAACGTGAAATGAAATGTTCCCTTGGTTCAGTCATGATTCATTAGATTGCTAACTTCGTAGAATCATGTAGCAGCGTGTATCTGTGTGAGTGCGATTTCGAACGTTTCGTTGAAGTTGTCCTACTGCACATATCTCTCTCCTGTTGCACGGGTCCCGTTCTTCCACCTACAGCCGGTTCATTGCATCGCGGTTGCACTCCACTACTTTTTGTGGCGACTCGAGCTCACCCGCTTATTTACCATCATTAATCATTATTTCGGCCAAGCGTCCAGCCGTGAGCTTCACAATTTGAGAATATAAACCCTTTTTTGTATTTTAAGTAATACACCAGTTCGTAATGTGAGCGGGCTCTCAGAGCGTGTCGATCACTGCAATATTTAAATTGCGTGTTTTTGCGTAAGTTTTTTTAAATACAACGTTAGAAGGCATACAAGCAAACAGCCCCCTGACGTAAAATGGTTACCGCAACCTCTGAACAAAAATTACAGGAAGTATAATTAAAGTGTTACCAACAGAGCGCCTACTTAGGAGCTTACTGGTAAACTCACTCAATCGAAGGAACACGACAACACACCAGGGAGTTGTTATTTGGCTGCGGTCTTCTACGAAGTGGAGGTTCTCCAATAGGGCAGGCTACTTTGACGCGCTCTACCTCTTTCAACAATGTCCAGACAAACACACATGTTCATGCATATATATGCCTGTCCTGAGTGGCAATCGAACCCACGAGCCTTGGTTTTAAAGTAGCGTTATTAACCACTCCGCCACAGGGTTCGTCAAAATGTGTGTATATGTGTGTGTGAGCGATTAGTATCGTAAATGTCGCTAATAACATGTCGTGAACTTAATATACGCCAAGGTCCTGTAAGAGTATTTATTTTTGAATATTCAAAAGTCTTCTTGAAAGTTGCAGCTAATAATGTAGCGACATAGTGTTGTGAGATGTTAACTGTTAATTAAAAAAATAACAAATAATGGTTAATTAACATTTTATGCCACGTCTTTTCACAACCATTTACCGAGTTATGTGTGTATAAACCTATGTAAGAGCTTGGCTGTAAGCACTCGCGTGTTGCCATCCAGAGTCCCAGATGAAATCTCTTACCTCATTATTATTGCCAGAAGTTTGTATCAGGATTACCCCAGTCTTGATTGATACTCACCCCCTATCTCTCACTCGCAAGTCTCGTTTGCAAACACTCATTGGTTTACAAGCGTTCAAAAGCTAGGGTAACCTAGCTAGGGTAATTGATATCAGACAGGTCGCCAAGCTTCTTTGCCTTTCGGTGTTATGTAATAAAAAAAATTTGTTCGACATAGTAACGTCTTTTAGTTATGAAAAATATTTAATAATACCTAAATTTGTTTTTATGCGCCCCCGTCAATTTGTTTGTACGTAAGTACAAAACGCACGTATTAATAGTCGCACGCTACATAATTCTTAATGTATTTTGAAAACAATATTATAATTATTCAAGAAATTTTCACAAGAGAACTATTTAAAAAATCCTCATAAACAAGTTAACTAAACTAGTTCTCCGTATCACTATTTTCCGTGTCTGGAATTTCAACGAGAGATGTAGATATGCGTAATTCAACACTGAGTGTGGATATATTACCACAATAGGAGATTTAATACATAGTGTAATTGGGCTTCAACTGTGTGCTGAACATACACGTTAATTGTGCACTTTCAGCGCAACGAGTGATTGCGAATTTGTCATGCATTGAAATAGAAAATCCTTCATTTTATTTTACTTTATAACGCCCACTTTAATTTGATTTGTCAACAATTCCTCTATCATGCTTTTGTGGTTAGATAATTTGGGGACGGATGCGCCACGTCTTTCTGTCTGTGACATATGCGGAACAATATTGCACCAGAATGCCATTCTCGAGGTAACATTTTAGTTCAATGCTACGAACTTTTCAGGTAAATGCAACTCGCGAGATGTAGAAGTGACGCGTCGTGTCGGGCGCGCGGGTGCGGAGCGCGGCGGCGCCGCCGCTCGGTAACAGATGCACTCCATTGCCGCCGTGCCAACTACGGATGACAACCAGGAGCGAACTCGAACTTAAATAATAAAAACAAAACAACAGGCGTTTCATAAATTATTGAACTTTGCATATAATATATTTTGAATAGACGTAAATTTAGAAGAGGTTGAAAGTGTAGCATTTATAGACGCTCATCCAATATTCGAAGTTAGATATAAGTATATCTACTCTCTATTTCTGATATATGCAAAGATTAATTACTGCAATTTATTGCCAAAAAAATAATATTGCCTACGGTGAACAAAAACCACAAACAAATCCAATTAAGACGCCTCAAAAGAAGCAAGCAGGTGGTAACATACAACTTAATTTCAGGATTCGTGAATTAGATTTTTGGCAACGAAAGTCGCTTTACGCTGGCCTCCGCTAGACCTGAGCTTATTATATTTATGATAATAACTTGCTGTGATTATGTTGGTATTAATAAGAATTTTATGGCGAAACGCGCTGTTACGTTACTTTGACACCCACGCTCGTGGTTTCGATTCCCACACTCGACAAACATTTGTTTGCATGAACATGTCTGTTTGTCTTGGTCTGGGTGTTTTGAGAAAGGTAGGGCGCATCGAAACAGTCCATCTAGGGAAGTACCTCCACCTCACAGAAAACCTCAACCAAATAACAACTCCTTAGAGGGTTGTTGTGCTCCTGCGTGTGAGTGAGGTCACCAGTAAGCCCCTATGGAGTTGCTGCGTTAGCAGCTGAGGTGGCATCGGGCCAGTGATACTCAATGTATTGCAAGCGTTTAAAGGCTACGGTAACCGCTTTACATCATATGGTGGGCCGTATGCTAGCATGCCTCCCGACGTCGTTTAAAAAAAAATGACCTTCTGATCGCTATCAATTATCACATGAGTATAAAATTACATTATGTTTTGTTATAAGTATGGACAATAAGGTTTATCAGTAAACTTCTGTCCTGTGGAAATACCGCATTAGTATGGAGTAATGCTCGCATGTTCTTTACTCAGCTATAGTTGGGAACAAGCGAGTAATACATCATATAATTCAAGCGTTCACAGGTTACGGTAATTACTTTCCACAGTGAACTGCATTTATCCGCGGTTAGTTTGTATAATAATGCGATCGTCAAACGATACAAAAATCACTCGCACCATCTAAAAACAAAAAGCATGTTTTTCAACACCTATTACCGATTTAATTATATATTTTTTGTGTATTTCAATTAATACAGCTGTCACTTTTTGAAGCAAACTGTCTGTTCCCAAGTACGGCCCTGCAGTAAAACACGAGGGAGCACCGATGACAAAATACAAATTTTATTTTATTAAATTCAAAAAAGCCTCCAATGATTGATAGGAGCGCGCCCTCTGTCGCGGGTCGCGGCCGCCATAACTGCATAACTCTTGCTACTCAATAAAATGGATCATTGATCCTTCCTGCGCTATTGAAGCCCTTCAGCGGGTAAATAAAAATATAGAAGCGGGTACTACGATATTTAAGGACCACTCGAGTTAATATTTTGTCATACTTTATTATTGTTAGCAATGTCTATATTAATATTAAATTTGAATATTTTTTATTTCCAACAACATTAACTTAAGATATAAATGATATCATAAGCTAATATAATATTATAAATTATATATTAGCTTATGATATCATTTACATACACATAAAATGTGCCCTTGACTATGCTATTAATTGGTTGAATAGTAATAATTTAAAAGTAAATATTTCTAAGACTAAACTTATACAATTTTGTACACCCCAAAGTAAAACTCACAAATTAAATATTTCATATCAAGGCGATCGAATAGATGAAGTTTCGTGCACTAAATTCTTGGGAATAACATTAGATAACTACTGCAAATGGAAGGAACATATTCATATAACTTGTACATAATAAAATAAGCTCATTTATTTTTGCATTAAGACGCGTCAGAACACTAGTTTCCCTTGAAGCTGCCATTACAACATATTACGGATATGTCTGCAGCGTCTTAAGATATGGTATTATTATATGGGGTCGATCTACTGACTTCGACAAGGTATTTATAATGCAAAAAAAATGTATACGTGCCATATTTAACATTGAACAAACTGACTCTTGTCGACTGTATTTTAGAAAATATAAAATATTGACACTATCTTGCATCTATATACTGGACGTGGACTGGTGAAAAAGCTGACATTTTTTTCGTACAAATATACAGATATTTGTACGAAAAAAATGTCAGCTTTTTCAACATACTAAAGATGTGGATACTCATATTGTTACTCGCTCACGACATAGGAACCGTCTTATTAGACCACTAACTAGATTGACTGTCACATCTAACAATAGCTACATAATGTCAATAAAAATATTTAACAAATAAGAGTTGCCACTGCCTAAGTTTCACAAACTATTGACAAACTGGCTTTGCGACAGGTGTTTTTACAGTGTTCCTGAATATTTAGAATATAAATGAATATTATTTTATTTAGATACCTTATAGTTTATTATTTAATTGACACACAAGAATATTGTTGACATATAATTATTATTTAACTGTGGTAATTCCATATTGACATCACGTAATTTCATATTTTAATTGTTGCTTATTAGATGATATTGTGTAAATTTTCTATTTTGCTATTATTCATTAACATTACATAATTAATTGATATTAACTATTATTAGATTATTTCCGGAAATTGTTATTTATTAATTATTACTTATATTAAACGAAAAGTAACATTTTGACATTACTATGATTGTTATTAGCTTTTTTATGCATGTAATTTATTGTACGCCTGGAAAGGTATGATTTGGTGAAACAAATCACTTTATTTAAGAACTCATTGTATCCAAATTAATACAATATAGAATTCTTATCTTATCTTATCTTATAACTAATCCCGTAGAGGCATCGGAAATTTCGAATTACGATTCCCTCCGCCCAGAATTCTTTCTTCATGAAGAAGGCTATTTTAATACTATGGTACTCGATTCTCGCACGACATAATTTATGGAACATAGAAATTTGTTATTAAGCTCGGCGGCTCAGTTGTGAATGATGCGACTTTGACACCTACGTTCGTGGGTTCGATTCTCACACATGACAAACATTTGTGTGCATGATCATGTCTTTTTGTCTTGGTCTGGATGTTTTAAGAGATGTAGGGCGCATCAAAGCAGCCTGTACGTGGAAGTACCTCCACCTCACAGAAAACCGGAGCCAAATAACAACTCCCTAGAGGGTTGATGTGTTCTTGCGTATGAGTGAGGTCACCAGTAAGCTCGTAAGGAGTTGCTGTGTTAGCAGCAGAGGAGGCATCACGCGAATGGTACTTAATATATTACAAGCTTTAATAGACTACGCTAACTGCTTTACATCAGGTGGGCCGTATGCTTGTATGTCCCCCGACGTTGTATAAAAAAAGCGACGTTCTTGAATGAGTTGAATGTATTAATCCAGTCAACCAGTTTTCAATTATAAATCACTGCCATACATACCTTCGCCAGTGCCTCGCTTTTTAATCATATACAGGTTTAGTTCATACATCTATATGATTACGTATATCCAATTTAAAATTAACTGCCATTTAACGTATTTATGTACCTAGATGTAGGTTAAGTTAGACTAGTCGAGTAGCATGAACTTCGAAACGCTTAACTTAACGTTTCTGGTACATATTTTTTACCGCATCAAGTCTAGATTTCATGATGTAGAGAAATGGAAGTCTCGTATCATTATGTTATTTACAGTTTCGTTTTAATTTTCAATATATATTTTTATACACATTTTAGTAGCTTTATGTAACACTTCACGTAATATATTTCATTACGTAATTTTCTTCTTCCGCCATAAATATTAGAATTCTAAAACAAAGAAATGGGAAAACAAGTGTCTAGTAGTTACAAGTCCCTCGCTTGTACCAATTGGCTTTGGAAGTCTGCCACTCGGCAGATGCATACTGAAGGGAGGCGTTATGTATTTCGTTTTTCCAATTTTGATTTTAACTTTAAAATTGATGTTCAACGAAAACAGTAACTCACTGTCTTCGAACTACTAAAGTTTATCTTCCGGGTCGTGACTTCTGCGCCATTCTCGGCGCCACCGAAGCTTTTCAGACCGAGAGAATCAATCTCCTTGTCGAGTCCTCGATACTACTTTGATGATCACTTATTTAAGACTGTCTGGTTTCTTCATGCTATATAAGTATGTACGTGTCGAAGAACTTACTCATAGACATACAGATACATCTCACTAACGTGATTATACAGATAACTCCATTGTTATCTGAAGTTACGATTGTTCGGCGATTAACAAATTTGACCAGATATAGTGTGTCGCTCACATGCTGCCCGTCACCCACGAAGTTGTCACAGCAACTTCTCAAGAGAGTGCTGGCGGCAACTCTCTAGGGAGCTGTTATGTGGCTGCGGTTTTCTGTCGGGCGGAGTTACTCCTTCAGTTGGACTGCTTGCTTATAAGTAGTCCAACTGAAGGACCTCCTCCTAACCTGATTTCCACTAACCCTGAACCTACTTCTAAGTATAGTAATATATATTGTACTACGTTGCGGTTGTATAAAATAATGTTCCACTGCTTGTGGGTTTATAGATAAACATGAGATCTATTCTAAATCTCTCGTTAAGTAAGCATTATTTCCAGAAAACATCGTAATTGTGATATTGCCAGCTTGCGTAAGCTGTCCAGAAAATTTTCATTTCCTATCGCCCCGCCACTACATTTCATTGCAGGATAATAAGTAAGTAAGTTGTAAGTTTTCTGACACTCATTTTTAGTTTCATACAGCCTCATGTTACACCGTTTTACAAATACTGGTTTTCCGGAGCCCTCTAATTAATGTGGAGAGATGACCGCGTCTACATATATCAGCGACAAGTGCCCAAGACTTGTTTACAAGAACACGACGTAATGACCCCTATAGAATATTGTTATGTTCCACACTCGACCATCTCTTGGTATGTATTTGATTGAAAAATAAATTAATCTTTCCCTGTGCTGAAATCTAAAATCTAATGAACAGCAGTAAGGGACTGCATTTCATTAGATTTGAGACTTCATTCTGCATTCAATTATTATTACAGACACTGCACAGAGTGTCACAAATTTTGTAATAATAATAATAAATTTATTTGCAGAAATAAGGTACATAAAGTTAAAGTATTTTATAAAATGTTTCGTTTCTCTTATTTTACCCACTGAGGGCGTGCAAATGTACATTGAAATTTTTAAAATGTAGTTACGAGTATAATGTGGTATAAGTTATTACAATTATTACATAGTGCCATGGTAAGGTTTAAATAGTGGTCAAATATTAAAAAACAAACAAAAAATAAATGTGATAGAAATTAGTACGCAAATACAAAAAATAAAAATGAACATCGTATTCAGTATTCAATCCCTATTTCTGATGTCCAAGTACTCCTGAATAGAATAATAACATTTGTCTAATAACCAGGAATGTAATTGTTTTTTAAAAGCTCGCAGAGTTAGTTGTTTAAACTGTTCCGGTAAATTATTAAAAATTTTAATAGCCATACAAAAGGAATTATTCTTGTGTAATGTTAAACGTATGTTCGGTAATAATATCATATTTTCATGTCTTGTTGGTTTATTTTTGAGATTACGTCTTGTCGTAAAGTAATCGGGGTGTTCTTTGACTAGGATACATATTTGTTTGATATACAAGCAAGGTAGCGATAGCACGCGTAGTTTTTTAAAAAGAGGTTTACATGGCTCCTGGAAATGTGTCTTGCATATAGCTCGTATACACTTTTTTTGGGCGGTAAAAGCTCTCTTAGCGTCCACTGAGTTTCCCCACAATAGTAGACCATAACAGAGGACTGAAGACACGTAGCCATGATAAGCACTTAAGGCTGCTTCTATTGACGCAATATTTCTCAATCGCCTTAGCGCCTTACAAAATTTATCTAAAGTAAATTTACTTCATTTACTATATCTATTTTTTTATTTTCGTGCATAATGGTTAGGGTGTCGGATTTCGACTGAGTGGTTTTGAATTGAATCGCTTTTGTTTTTCCTATATTTATTTTAAGATTATTAATATTTAGCCAATTTATTACATTGCTTAAGGTTCGGTTTATGTCTGAATTAAAATCGCTAATTGCATTACTTTTGATTAATATCGTGGTATCATCTGCAAACATGATGCACTTATGTTGTGTAATATTTGGTAGGTCGTTTATATAGATCAAGAACAGCAGGGGCCCTAGGACACTGCCTTGTGGCACGCCGCATCTATTTGATCTATATTTTGATCTATATATGTTTCTTTTTGTCTCAATTACTTTCGATATTTCTGTACACTGTTGTCTATTAGATAGGTAGCTCTTTATCCAATTATATGCATTGCCTCTAATGCCAATTTTATCTAATTTATTTAAAAGTTTAGTATGTGAAACAAAATCAAATGCTTTACTCATATCTAACAGTAGAGCAATTAATGGTACTCTGTTATTTATACTATCTGTAACAAATCGAATTAAATTAAAACAAGCTAGTGTTGTAGATTTTCCTTGCATAAAACCAAATTGTTCATCTTTTATTAACTTATGTTTCATAATAAATTTGTATATTCGTTTATGAATAACTTTTTCGATTACTTTGGATAATACCGGTACCAGAGTCACTGGTCTGTAATTATTCATGTCGGTTTTAGCATCTTTTTTGTACAAAGGTTTTACTATTGAGAATTCAAGACTATCTGGGCAATGTCCTTCTTCCATACTGAGATTAATTATATATGCTAAAGGCTTACATACAAATTCCGCACACAACTTTAAAGCCTGAGTACTAATATTATCGTAACCTACCGCATTGCTGTTACTTAGAGACATAATAATTGCGTATACCTCTGATTCATTTGTAGGTTCTAAGAATATTGTATTACTATTAGTAGGAATATCTTTTAGAGATATATTAGTGTTAGATTTGTGAACATCATTTGAAGAGCTTGTCAATTCAATAAAATAGTCATTAAAAAGTTCGCTTATTATTTTAGGATCTGTATATTCTGTATTGCCTTTAATGATATTCTCAATATTATTTGATGTAACATTTGTATTTATATTTTCATTTATGATTTGCCATGTCCCTTTACACTTATTCTTTGCTTTCTCTATAAATTTTTCGTTATGCAGCTTTTGAGCTGTATATATACATTTTTTTAGTATTTTAGAATAAGTTAAATATTTTGTTCTTACAATATTTTTATAAGTTTTGGTTTTTAAGTATCGCATATACATGTTTCTTTTATTTTTACACGCTTTTTTTAGACCTTTACTTAACCATTTTTGACACTGAAACTTATTTGTTACTTTTGTTGTAATTTTCGGAAAGCACAGTTCGTAAAACAACTTAAATATGTCATGAAATTCATTGAACGCATCATTTGCACTATGGCTATTGTAAACTTGTGAGAATGTAAGAGAAGATATGCTATTTTTAAATTTCTGTAAGTTTTCTATGCTATAGTCTACTTTTTCATATGTATATTCACGTGGAACTAACTTCAGTTTGAAAGAAATGGTCTGAGCAGTTTCATGATCAGAAAGCCCTAATATGTGAGTTTTGGGTTGTACTCCACGTATGTTGCTTACAATTTGATCTAGACAAGCCTTTTTACGCGTAGGAGTAGTAATGTGGAGGTTTAAATTGTGATTATTAAGAATACTAGTAAGTTCTCTGGAAGTATTGTTTATTTTCAAGATATCAATGTTCCAGTCTCCACTTAGCACGAATTTATATTTATTTTTCTTTTTTTGTAAATTATGTAATAAAGATTGCATTTTAATAAAAAATGCATTAATATCTGAGTTAGGAGTTCTGTATATGTTAATTACAACTAGATTGTACGTGGGTATTTCTATCCCACAGCATTCAAAAATATTTGTAGTTGATAGAGAAACTGAAAGAAAGTTTTAAAGGCATAGAAGAGATAGGTGTGATTGAAGATTTGTGGGAGGCATTTAAGAAAGGGATCGTGAATGTTGCAATTGAGGTATGTGGGGTAGCTAAAAGAAGGAAAGGAAGAAAGAACTATAATGTGTGGATGGATAAAGATGTACAAAGGGCTGTGCAAGAAAAGAAGAAAGCGTGGTTGGATTGGTTAGCAACAAAAGCTAACCAAAAAGTTCAAAAGGCAACGAATGACGAGATAAAGGAAGCAAGAACGAAGTATAAAAGATTGAAATCAGCAGCGAAAGAAGTTGTGTCTAGAAAGAAAGAAGAACGAAAGGATGATTTTGATAGGAGGCTCACTGAAGATTTCCAGTCAAACATCAAGTTTTTCTGGAAATCCATCAAAACAGCCAGAGGAAAAACTTCTACCTCGGAGCTGAGTACAATCAGGAGTCAAGATGGGATCATTATAAAAGGAGAAGAATGTGTGTTAAAGAGATGGAAAGAGTATTTTGAAAGTTTGTTTGAAAGAGAGGAAGTGCAGGTACAACATCCGGCACCTCCCATGGAAACTAATAGAAATGGTGATGAAAGTGAGATAAGTATGGATGAAATAGTGAAAGCGTTGAAAAGTATGAGATTAGGTAAGGCTGCAGAGTATGACAGGATTACCGTCGAGATGCTGAGGGCTGGACAGGGCATAGTGGTTAGCCAGCTGTACCGCCTTTTCAATTTGTGCTGGCAAAATGGGCAAGTACCGGGAGACTGGTGCAAAGCCGTAATCGTGCCATTGTATAAGGGAAAAGGGTCACGGCAGGACTGCATAAACTACCGCGGTATAAGCCTTCTCAGCGTCGTCGGTAAATTGTATGCGAAAGTGTTGATTGAAAGGGTTGTGAATGAAACAGACGAAAAAGTATGGGATGCACAAGCGGGATTTAGAAAGGGAATGGGATGTACGGATCAGGTCTTTTCCTTGCGGTGCATAGCCGAAAAGTGTTTGGCTAAAAACAAGAAGGTCTATTGCGCGTTCGTGGATCCAGAAAAGGCCTATGATAGAGTGGTGAGGAATGAATTGTGGTCAGCATTGTCCGTGAACGGTGTGAGCAGTATCCTCATACGAGCATTGCAATCTCTTTATAGGGATTCTAGTGCTTGTGTAAGGATAAACGGGGCATACACTGAATGGTTTAATATCGAAAAAGGTGTTAGACAGGGATGTGTAGCGTCACCGTGGCTGTTTAATCTGTTCATGGACAATTGCTTGACAGATTTAAAAGAGAATGAAAATGGGTTAAGAATGAATGAGTTACTCGTCAAATGTTTTCTCTACGCTGATGACCAAGTATTACTTGCGTCTTCGGCCGAGGAGTTGCAGGAGATGGTAACTGCTATGAGTGGAGCTTTTGTTAGAAAGGGAATGAAGATGAATGTAAAGAAGACGAAAGTGATAGTGTTTGAAAGAGATAAGGCAGTGACAGACTGCAATATCGTGATTGGAGATGAACACATCGAACAGGTGAATGAGTTTGTGTATCTGGGTTCAAAGAACGATTGACGAAAAAAGTGTATAAGGCGAGTGTGAATGAAATTGTCGGAAGGGGTAGACCTAGGCGGACGTTTCGAGATCAAATCAGGGACGTCCTGAAAAAAGGCCAGGTCAAGAGTACCCTAAACCGAAGAGCATGTATGAAGAGAATAATGAGAGTGGACGAAGCGAAACAAGTATGTAAGGATCGTAGCAAGTGGAAAGAAGTGGTCTCTGCCTACCCCTACGGGATAGAGGCGTGATTATATGTATGTATGTATAGATCTTTACAAATGGTTAAATCTTTATACTCTAAATATTTTCTAATAAATATTAAAGCACCTCCTCGTTTTTGATTTTTGCGTGAAAAATGGGAAGCTATTTTATAGTTTGGTAGTATTACATTAGTTTCATGTCCCTTTTGTATAAACGTTTCACACAAACATATAACATTTACTTCTATATTTTGGTCTTTTAAGTCTTCGATAGCATTCTGGAAAAAATCAATTTTATTTAGAATACCAGCTATGTTTTGATGAAAAACAGTAAACGAGGTTTCATTGTTCTCGAAAGGAATCGCGCATAGGCGATGTCTGTGCATCTTTTAGAACACACATTTTTTTGTTACTTAATTCATACCTATCCACAATTTCACCTGTATGATAATAATCATTATTTGAATCTATTTTTAAAATTAATGTGTATAATTTTTTAAAGATTATCCGGAGACTATTTCTGTTGACATTACCGTACCGCGTAAACGATGTATATGTGTAACTTATGTGTTTATTAGAATCGAAGATAAATGTATATTCGTAAAATTTATTATTCGTGTATAACAAATTATTAAACGTTTCAATTCTTTTATTGTTCAGAGTACAATGATCATTAAGTTTAAATGTAGGGACACACAGTATAACGTTGGTATGCTGTACCTTTTTAAGAGTATTATTTATATAATCAACTAATGCCTGGTAATTATTTGTTACTTCAAAGTCCGTATGGCCAATAAATATTATGCAATAATCGAATAATGTAAATCCTGCTAGTTTTGTTTCCATTCCATTCATGAGCTCTCGGACTCCAACATTAGGTTTTAAATAGTGATAGAAGTTACTATCTGTGAAAGTGTTTTCAATCAATGATAATAAATCACTTTTGTTATTTGTCCCTATTACACAGACTTTTCGTGGTTGGGGTTTAGAATTAGAAAGAATTGAATTTTGTACACAATATGAAGTTTGTGATTCTGACAAATAATCTTCTTGACGTTTCTCTGTACTTTTATTAATCTTCTGTTTTTTTTGCAGCTCTTATTCGTTTCAATAACATTTTTATCCTTTGTAGTTGAATCTTTAGTATACGGCGATGATAAAAAACACGATTGCTCCTTTACTTTGTTAGAAGGAGAAGACTGTCGTGATGACCCTTTTTCGTTAATTAATTTTTTATATAAACAAGCTTTCTTTGTGTGACTCTCTATAATCTTTTTCATGGCTATTATTTCTGTATTTAATCTATCAATTTCTTCATGTGCGCTAGCCAATTGGCAAGTTAATTCACTTACTTCCTCTTTTAATTCTATTACTAAAGACTGGTCTGGTGATATATTGGGTAAACTATTTGAACTGTTCTCTCGAGATGAAATATTCAAATTTTCGTCAAGTAAAGTCGATTTTGATAGGTTTTCTACAGAACTAAATCTCTTTTGTTTACTGTTAGCGTTTTTCGGCGTGTTGTTACAACTCTTTGTGCTTTTTTGGATGCATTCATTACATTTCCAAGTATCCTTACTTTGTTTCGTCATTAATTTAAATTTTTGTAATGTTAAATTAATACAAGTTAATTTCAACGGAAAGACTATTCGTATTGTAGACAATGTCTTTATATTAAACCTATATCGTATGAAATAAGCTATCGTTTGTCAACTATAATTTATTATTGCATTATTATAAACATTTAATGATGTTTAAATTACCCATTGAAAACGAAATCCGCTATACTCCGTATTGTGTGTAGTCATACGCTACAAGTCGCGATTCTTAACCGATTCATTTTTCTCAGTCATTTTTATCAATTGAAAAGCTATCCTAATCGAATCAAATTGTTTTTTAGGATATCGTCGTCACATAATTTAACTGTAGCAACAATAAACTAATAGCTCAATTAGCCATATATTACTATCAGTGTCTCGAATTTCAACGATAGACGCATGTACATCTTTGGTTTTACGAACAATTTTATTATTTTTATTGCACAATCCAAAACACACATCGAATATATCCCGAATATAAGTTGGTACAAATCAGATAATAGCATGGTAGTATCAAGAGGAGCACACCAGTTCACCTCGCCACTTCGCCACACCGGATCGGGGCAGCGTCCGCTCGCTCGCCTAGGGATGTTTTACACAGTTAATTTAAAATTCTCATTCGTATAAATAAGGAGGGTAGCGTTTGCGTTTTATGGCTTACAATGTGCGAATGCAATGTTTGTGACGCTCCTTTGCGGTTAAGGACGTATTTTAATATCGTTAATTAGGTGTTACGAGCCTTTACTGCTCGCTGTAATGTTTTGCCCTTTCGAGTATGCATTTTAGTTGTTTTGGTAACTTATGGGCAGATATATATTTTTATATTTATTTGTCTATCTATCTATCTTCACACTAAGTCCTTGTATTGTTTTTGAATAGTTAAACAATTTAATATATTACTATTATTGCACCGTAATACTAAGCGATGCAAGAGATAAGCCGTATCGTATAGGGTTTGTGTCCGCTCATACGTTACGTTCGAATTTATTCATTTATAAAAATAATAAAAAAAGCGAACAACATACGTAAGATCCTCTCTCAAAAATAATAAAATCTAATTAGGAGTCCTTGATATGTAAAATATTTAACATAATCAATTTCGACTTTTTCGATTAAAATGGAATGAAATGTTAATGAATGGATGAAATGAAACAAATGGAAAATTAAAAATATTGTATCGTTTATATTATATTATAACGCAAACAAGAAATATCTATAGATATGTTAAGAACATAAGACTAAAAAACAAATATATATATATACCCTAGCCAAATTACAACAGATGGGTATGTTAGTAATCTTATAAGAGTTCTTTGGGATATGGAACTCAAAGACAAAATGAACTGATAAAAGTTCAAATTGGAAAAGCAACGGATCTATTTTGCTTGTAGCAAAAACAAAAATGAAGATACGGCGACAAACAAAGGCGTCGTTACGAAATCGAGCGAAACTTTCTTACTAATTAATTTAATCCCTTTGAGCCCTACCCCATTAGCCTAATTGAACTGCGGTGTACATGTCAATTCTTTGGTTTTACCCCAGGATGTTAGATGATGAAATATAAACCTTAACATATTGGCGTTGAGTTCATATTTCCATGGTTCTAAAGAGTAGAAGTTTCAACAATGTTCATTAACATGATATGATGATACTTTGTTCCGTTTTGCATAAGTGTTGCAGGAGACTTGTTAGGTTGTCAACATTGTTATTGATTTAGATGAGTACATAAAAGATTAATTAATTAAAGATAATAGTAGCATGAAATATAAAGAACGTAAGAAAATAATACAAAAAAGCTAAATGTATAAATAGGCGACGCTTCGTCATTAATTTTCGAGTGGCGTGACAATTCTCAAAGCAATATGAAGACATTAGTTTCCGCTGAGAAATTATCGAGGAAATTGTTGACGCAGAACAAACAAAACATAATTTGTTTGTGGGTGCCCAAGACAAACAAATCACTCAAACCTGATCAGTCGATTCACAATTATAAACGCACGACATTGTAGAGCTGTACCTAAAATGTTGCATACCTGATTGCTAAGAAATTCATTTTTTATACAACGTCGGGAGGCATACAAATATACGGCCCACCTGATTTAAAGTGGTTAACGTAGCCTATGTAAGCTTGCAATACAGGAAGTATCACCGGTGTTTACTTGCTGCTAGAATGGCTACTCGTTAGAAACTTACTGGTAACCTCAGTCTATCAGGAGTTGTTATTTAGCTGCGGTTTTCAATGAATTGAAGACACTTCCCTAGTCGGGCTGATTTGATGCGTTAATCCCGGTCATTTGACAGACGTGCGCGGTGATATAAATCCAACGCGTAGAGGCCCCTTCGAAAAGAATAATGTAATGTATTATACAAGCGGTGACCTGATTCTGGGGATATCAATGGGACAATATGCCCATGAACAGGTCACAGTAGGCATTGGGACTATTGGAAATATATCAATGTATTGGAATGTCTATGTATTGGAATAAGATCTGGAGGTATTATTAGAACTGGGCTATTGCAGAAGAGGAACGGACGCCTGCCATAACTATCATAACATGATGTTACTTTAGGCAGGCGGTGGCTCGCCAGTCACTAGATGGACCCCCCGAAATTCCAGAGAAAGGGGACTTCGGCTGGGGACAACACTGGTGTTAGTAACTCAGGGGTGTCTCCAAAGTTATTCGCGGTGTTATCCTTTGAAGGCAAGCCAGAGCTTAGAGTCCTGCGGGCCTTCTTGAGTTTCCACTCCGACCGACGAATACATGATGGAGACGACGACTCTGATCGACTCTCTGGAGCACTCGGGTACCCGTGGTGTTGTTAAGCACCAACAGCTCGCCACAAGCTGACCGGTGGGGCATGATAGATACTTTATGCTCTATTGAAACATCTATACCAAGAGAAATAAGCATGATGAACATGCTTATTTCTCTTGGTCTGGATATGGCTCAATATAAGTTAGAATAATTTTAATTATACCGAACTTCGAGTTTTAGCATTTATTATTAAACCACAATAAACATTAGAAAATATAATTTTTTTCTTAATGTCTGGATGGAAATTGGATTGAAGGTCTATAACTCCTTTTAATCGACTTAAAAACGGAGGAATATGTATATTGTAATATATGAATCTTCCGTCATAGAACCACACGTGCAGTCTTGCGATGTCATTGTTCCACTGTTGAAAACATTGCTTCGCATACCAAAAAGTTCGGCAACTCCTATCTTTGTTGTACCATCAAAAAGTGGAACGCCTTGCCTGCATATGTGTTTGCTCCTGACTTCAGATTCGGATTCAGCATAAAAAAGTAGAATAGGAATGTTCAGGAACAACAACATAACATGGTCAAAATGGCCGAGGAATAAAATAAAAAAAAAATGCATTGTTATATAATTAACGAGCCAGGTGTTCCTCTGGCAATGTAAGCTTGCGCATTCTCAACTGGTTAGAAATGGTTTCCTTAAATGAATTTTAATTTTCTTGTGAATGATAAAATGCACAATAAGAAACTAAATATAACTTTCTTTTTGGATTCTAAGATTGTACGAATTCCTGGACGCGACGCCGCCCCGGTCCGCTTCGTACTTGACCAGGTTTGTATGGAAGTTTACCAATATCCAGGAAATGATGTATCCGTAATATTTTTACAGTATAAACCATTTCTATTACATTTAATTCGAATTTGACCCCATTAGAAGGCGAAGATTTGATGATTAGTTAAAAATTTAATTAAAACTAAAAATAATAACAATAATTTGATGTTATTAATTCACCCTACTCGGATTAAAAATATTGTTTATGAAACGTTTGTATTATTCAAAATGTTTTACAGTACTTTCTAAATATATGATGACGAAAGACCTACCATAGCAAAAATGGTTCAATTCCCAAAATATTCGATTTCCAAGAAGTCAGTTTCTTATATTATAAAACTCCTGTTTTAAAGGCTAAATATTTTGAGAAATAATAAAAGTAAGGACCTCACCTACCGTGACCAAATTGGTCGTGTTTTATCATAAGGTGATGTCAGGAGCTCTAGAAACCGGCGAGCGTGTATAGAAAAGCTATTAATGTAAAAAAAAGCGAGTGGGGTCTGTAAGGATTTCTGCTTACCCCGCAAGGGACCTGGCGTGATGATATATATACATTATTTTGAAACACTTTTCCTAAGGAAATTTTAAACCGCCTGGCAGCGCACAATATTATAATTTGACGAGCTCGATGGTGCTGTGGTTAACGCTGCTACTTTCACACAAGGCTCGTGGGTTCGATTCCCACACAGGACAAATATTTGTGTGCATGCATGCATGTTTGTATTAGTCTGGGTGTTTTCTATGTAAGTACAAAAAAAGTCAAACGTATACTAGCACCTACCCACAACACAAGCTTCGCTTACTTTGGGTCTACGTGACGATGTGTATTATGTCCAAAGATATTTATTTCTTTAGTTATTTCAAGATACGAGTAGTATTACTTTAAAAAATTCTAATTACTAGCCATGTCCCGGGCAAAATGAATCACTTCAACTTTCTAAATTCGACTTACATGCATATATTGAAAACTTTGTTCTGTGTGGGGCCTACATAAAAGTGAGAAAATGAAGAAAAGAAGTAAGATAATAGATTATTTTTCTTCATGCTTGTGTAATAACTAACTTATTTTCTTACTCTTTTCAAACGATATATTTAGGTAACTACACCTATAGTTGGGTAACAAATGTTACCCAACTATATAGTTTGCTACATATATACTAATATGTTTTCTTCTCGTATCGATGTACTTAGATTTCCTTTCGAATTACTTATCTTCCTTACTTCCTTGCTGTGTAAATGCTTTCATGTCACCGTGGCTTCATGCGCAAGCATTGGTTAATCTAATCGGCATTTACTCAGCAGAATTTTAGTGGCACGTCAATAGACAATGACATAGTCCTTAATAAATTACTTAGTGTTTCTCTAACGAGTGAGAATTGAGCAATCATCGTCGCTGCGTCCTAGAACGTGCTCTTTGTTTGACATAACTCTACAAACATGCTGCTGACACGCACATCCTTTTCATGGCCACCGATGTAATTTAAACATAGACGTTATATTTCGAAATTTATTTCTAAGGAATTTACTGATATAATTCTAAATTAGAGTCGATTATACAAATAATAGTTGAGATTAACAATTTGAATGATTAATAATTATCTATTCATAGTATAGCGAAATTGTATAAAACACAAAGAGAGTTATTTTTTTTTATAATCAATATCAAATGCAATGTATCGATTTTAGTGTACAAGAAAAAATATCTATTTTTAATGTTGACGTAGCTGCAGTTATATCTAAAAATGTTATTTATCTCATTTAAATCTATATCTTTTTAATGTAGTCGGATATGTACAGAAAAAAATCTCATATAGGTATGTCAAATTTCCATAACGTATAGAGTGTCAGTCAATGAGCAATCTTATTAATTTATACTATTTTATTTTTCGATATTTTAATAATGTGTACAAATTTGTTTGTTTTCAGGGTTTCATTGTTACGAGTATATTTAAGTGTCAATTTTTGTGTTATTATAACACACTACTATTGTTTGAAATACTTTCAGAATAATCTGAGGACTTGTTCGTCTTTGTAAGCTTCCTAGTTTTTAGTCGTGTCAATTGATAACTGAATATTTTCAGTCGTTAGCATGTTACGCGGGAGTAGTCTTTAACAGAAAGTGTTATAACGTAATACTTTTTTGTTTCAATAATTTGAAGAGGATAGTTTTCTAATTCTTGTGCCGTCTTAACTAAGTAATACTATAGTATTAAGTTGTATGAGTACAAATAATATAATAAAAATAAATAATTGACGTAAAACTAGTATCAACGCTTATGTTTACGTGTTAAATGAACCTGGCTATTTACACATACCTCTAAGAAATTCGTAGAAATAATAACCCGAAAAAACATATCTTTAATGTTCTATTTTATTATGAGAACATTTATGAAACGTTCAAATCTTGGCCTCGTTAAATATAATGTGTCATGTAACGATTCATATGAACCGTCTTTTATGCTATATGAAACAAATCGAGTATGAGAATTTGAAACGAATTTGTCCGTGCGTGACGCCACATCCGCGATTTGACTAAAAAAATATCCATGGATTAGAATCGTCGTTCCGTATGTGGTTTTATGTGTACACATTTATCTGATATTGATAGAATTTATCGAAGTATATCTACCAGTACACTTGTACAATCAAAAACAGTACAATCAATAAAAACGTAAAGTAAAAATAGTCGACTGCCCACTTTTTTGTGTTGTAGATAGATACAACACAAAAAGGAACATATAATAAGGTAACCGGCGTATTCAGACTCCGGCATTTCATATTCCTAGATATTACGAGTACTGTACCCGCCTTTGAGCGGAAGCACCTGGACACCAACTAAGATCGCGTCGTTCAGTTCAGAGACAAGCTGTGAGAATTGTCGACGACCCTAAGCCTGCACATGGTATTGCATCCTTTAGTTCAAGGAGCGATTTCGCCTCCCTTTGTGTATTTTACGAATTCTACAACGGGTTGTGTTCTCAAGAATTATTCCATATCGTGAGACAATCGCACCGCTCGTCGATGGCAGGGTGTTTACCCTGACATGGTCGAGTCGCAATGGTTGCATACAGTGCGGTTCCAGAGAAGTTTTCTTCCGATAACTTCTTACCATCAAGCTGTGTGCTTGATTGCCATCTTAGTGGTATAAAAAATGAAATTAGGTCTAAAAATATTGATATCACAATTGTATTTAAATATCAGTACCTACTCACATTCTCGCGTCGTTTTCTATAGGGAATCCTAAAAAAGTAGATACGGATATTAATCGAGTTAGTACCGCTCGCTAGACAAATGCATTACTCGACAGTCGACGTTTTTATATTATAACATTTAATTCATATTTTGTGCGCTGCGGGCCGACAGCGTCATGTCAATATTTTGTCACGAACTCCATTTGGGCACGACGTGTATTAATGCGTCCATTAATTTGTTTCTAACAAAATTAACTAACCGGCACGCTTTGATGTCCTTTAACCGGGCTGTCGCGGACATTAGATGGACGTGTTAAAACAATATTATTGTTGTTAATGCGTGAAGCGGAACGTTATTCTCACCTGTGGAGATTAAGCACCATTTGATAGCTGTACAGTCATTCGGCACAGTACAGTCATACTCTTACTTGTATCCTTCCATACCACTGTATATTTAGTGGAAAATCATACAAAATTAATCCATTTCTACAAACAAATTTTGATAAGTTCCAAAAGTAAACTGGTGAGGCAACGCGATTACAGTATGTTAATATTTTATATATAATTGCATATTAAATTTCATGCGTTGGCTCCGTCCATTTAAGCAAGTAAACCAGGAACTTAGAATACCATTCGTCGTGAAGAAAAAAAATATGTAAATATGAAAACTATAATATATTATAATAAATAAAAAAAGTATGCTGTAATGCAAAGGGTCATTTGCGACAAGTCAAACAAGCCTCAATTAGACTTACTTACTAACTTTCTTTCAACCTGAGACCCTATGGCCACCTTCGACTTCCATTATCAGATAAGGTTGATGGTATTGTCGAGTACAAAGATCGATGATAACTGCAGTAATATAGTCCAGGGTATTTTGGTATATAACTGTACTACCATATTAGTATATGGTTATTAGAATTACAATCAATGGCTAAATGGTATGATGATGGCTGAATTTAAACTAGATGAAATTAGATTTCTTACATTTTATTACATAGTTACCTAAGTCTAGTAAATTCAACGGTAAAGTATCCAAGTAGAAAATATAAATAATATAAAGCAAAAGTTTCCAATGACAAATGATAAAACCGGTCACTCGTTAACTAAGTTCTTATTGGAAGTTTTTATTATAGTTTATAACACGTACACAAAAGAATTTCGGCCTCGGAATAAACCACAATAATTTTACGATCGAAATTGTTATAGGCTCGTTCGCTTGGAATTGCCGTGCATCGAATATACAATGTTTTAATTGTAATCGTACGCCCCGCCCATTGTCACGCGATATCGCGTTTGGAAACGGCGGCCGCCGAAAACACGCGCCCGTAAAACCACAGTTCACAAGTAAACTAGCTGGTACATAAATAACTGATGGTATAACTAACACCTAACTATGCCCATAATAAAACTTTCTATACCGGACTTCAAGAAACGAAGCAGTTTTATATTTGTTGCGTGGGTACCTGTACCTGAGTTCTTTTTTAGGGTTCCGTACCCAAAGGGTAAAACGGAACCCTATTACTGAGGCTCCGCTGTCCGTCCGTCCGTCTGTCACCAGGCTGTATCTCACGAACCGTGACAGTTAGACAGTCGAAATTTTCACAGATGATGTATTTCTGTTGCCGCTATAACAACAAATACTAAAAAATATAATAAAATAAATATTTAAGGGGGCTCCCATACAACAAACGTGATTTTTTGCTCATTTTTGCTCGATATTGATAACGGCAACAGGTAGACGCTTGAAATATTCACAGAATATTTAGTTATATATTCACTTTAAGAATAAATAATTAAATTAAAATAAAACAAATATTTAAGGGGGGCTCCCATACAACAAACGTGATTTTTTTACCGTTTTTATAGATAATGGTACGGAACCCTTCGTGCGCGAGTCCGACTCGCACTTGGCCGATTTTTTGTTTATGTTTACAATTTTTTTGTAAACAGCGTCACAGATTTGGTTAATTAAAAGTGAAATTTATTAAAATAGGTCCAAGATAAAAAAAAGATAAAAATTCTTTATTTGCCTTTAGACCCTCACGGGCACTTAGACATGTCTTACATTTTCAATATTATATATGTTATTAATTTTTTAAGTTTTTGTCTTTTTTAATCTACCAGCATTTCAAATGACCTTTGGCGAAGTGTGTATACACTAGTAATATATTACTAAGAAACTATATTACTAATTTTACTAAGAAATTATGTACTGTTAGTGAACATTGGTAAGACTATTACTACTGTTATCGTAAAAGCTTTCGAAATATATATTACCCATCTTCACTGAACTAGATATTCATGGGCATCAAGTTTTTATTAATTTATTTTAAAGTATTTAATATCTAAATCTGAATACAAAAATACATATACATATCGTGTCTGAAATTTTGTAATTCATTTGAATCCATTTTGAATTGTAAAGACTTACAATGAAGTTAGTAATTCTTTTGCCACTTGTCTTAAGGACCTATAAACTGGAAACGCATGGAGTATTATTGTCACATGTCGACGGTTGCACCTGGATACCAGTTGGTCTTTGTGGTTTGGTTCAGGGCTATCAGAATTGATTACAACTCCGTGCTGAAACTAAGTATCGAGCCCTTAAGTTGAGGATAGATTTTGCCTCCCTATATGGGCCGGTTGTACTATGGGCTACGCTAGTTGTTCGATGTGATGTCTACAACCTCTTTGTACGTAACTTAATTCTTACATATTGTAACCCAATATATATATATATATATACGCATATACTGTGTAATTTTAGAAACGTTTTCTTCCGGGAACCATTATAGAATGTGCTTCCGAGATTTAACAGCAAGGTGCTACAGCATGGAATTTTTTAAAAAGAGATGTTCACAGCGTTGCAAGTGTACAATACATACGACAATTGCTTACCACCAGGCAACCCTATATTTAACCTTAAAATGGTTGATAAGTGTATTAAATTTTTAAGCTACTAACTAAATAAATAAATAAATATTGTCGGACAAATTACACTGCGCCACCTAGCCTCAAAGTAAGCGAAGCTTGTGTTATGGGTACTAGACAACTGATAAACATACGTAAATACATTTTTTTTTTGTAAATACATACTTATTATACATAGAAAATACCCAGACCAATACAAACAGACATGTTCATGCACACAATTGTTTGTACTGTGTGGGAATCGAACCCACGAGCGTCAACTAACTTTATAATTATAACTTTAAAACGACATTTAAGTCTAATCTGAGATCTTTACTGACACACAATGTTCGAGATTATTATCTCCACGTCCGATCTGCAGCCCGATTGGGCTACGTCTGTCCAATCATATCGACCGATCACCACTTTCGATCGATACGTTCGTAATTGACGTTACATTCCACCTGCTATAAATTTTATTCTCTTAAAAAAACGTTATAATTTTCTTGCGGCCAATAGGAAAAAGTTTATTAAGGTACGGTAAAAAAAAACGGGGAAAAAAAAGGTACGGAGTCGTGCAGCCGCCGTGGGCGGGGAGCTCGCAGCGGCTCGATTTCAACTTCAACCTGTTTTTATTTTAAATGTTAATACGAAATGTATCCCGGTACATATACATCTGCCTTTACGTGTAATTATTTTAATGGTTGTATAAGAAAAGTAAAACATTGCACGTTACTTGCTATTTTCTGCTTAGGATTCTACTCTTATATCTTACTCTACAGTATATCTAGTGCAGTAAGTAGGTAACTTACTGCACTAGATAGACTGTGGAGTAAAACGTAGAGTAATTAGTCGAGTACCCATTGTAAGTTAAAACTGGTAGTGCGCATCGAAGCAACTCCTGAAACCCCTGAAAATAACTCCCTGGTGGGTTTTTGTGTTCCTGTGTGTGAGTGAGGTTGCCGGTAAGCTCCAAAGGCAGTTAGCAGCAGAGGAGGCATTGCGCGAGTGACACTTAAAGTATCACTAGCGTTCATAGGCTACGGTTTACCATTTACGGGTAACCGTTTTACATCAGGTGAACTGTACGCTTGCATACGTCCCAACATTTTATATATATTTTTTGTACAACATTGGGAGACAAATAAGCATACGGCTGTGAAGTGAAGCTGCTACCGTAGCTTAATATGCTTGCAGTGCAAATACTGTTCGCGCGTTGCCAGCTCCGCTGTTAACTAGTAACTCCTCGGGAGCTTACCGGTAACTGTTATTACATATTTTGTCTATATTTTACTTATAGAATAAACTATATAGATAGTAGTCATATTGTTCTACTGACATCTGGGGCTTAGTTCCCCTGCTCAAAAGTTGCGTGAAGTATTAACCCTTCGAAATCCGGGTGGTCGTATACGACCGCGAAATGTATGGGAAAACGTATATAACGGGTTCTGACTGCTCAATAGCTCGTAGCGATTATTGTTTTTTTGTATAGTTACATAAAAAATATTTTACATATTTTATTATTACCTACAACGTAGGGAGCCATACGACCCACCTGATGCAAAATTGCAGGCGTTCGTAGTCTACGGTGACCGCTACATCAGGTAGGCCGTATGCTTGTATGTCTCCCGACATTGTATATGTTTCTACATTAACCCTTACGCGACGCATACTTTATATCAGTAAATTTTTTGAGTACACTTTATGTGCGAATGTAACTCTGTCTGTCCCTTTATCTGTGTGTCTGTCTGTTTGTTACTTTTGTATCATAATTAAATTTTGTATAGAGATAGTAACGGAAATGCGAGAGAACACATTATTTATTATTGCAGCAGTAGCTGTTTGTTACTTTTGTATCATAATTAAATTTTGTATAGAGATAATAACGGAAATGCGAGAGAACACATTATTTATTATTGCAGCAGTAGCTCAACTAAGGAAGTCCTCCACCTTTGACAGAAGATCGCGTTCAAAATATAACTTCATGAGGGTTATTGTGTTCATGCGAGTAAATTAGATAATTAGCAAGTAATATGAGGAGATGCTGTGAGAGCAGAGAGGGTGGAAACGCGCGAGTTATATTATTTGTAAGCGTAGGTTATGGTAAATACTACATATCAGGTGGGCCTTATGCTTATTTGCCTCTCAACGCTGTGTAAAAATATATCTTAACAAGGCAGACAAAGCAGCGAAGAGAAGTTTGTATCTGATAAATTAATGAAATGCTGCGGTATTTCGATTTTTACACGAGTTTACGAAAAAAAATATTACATCAAAATATATATATAAATATATCTTAAGATAGAGTAGGTACCTGTTTTAGGTAGCATATCCTGACGTATCCATAAATAATATCGACGCCATCCGTCTTCGTATTTACGCTGGCGGGCTTTACATAATTTACCAATTAGATCAATAACTGAGCCCATTACAGCTAGGGCTCAGGATCTAGCTTGGAGTAAAGACTGATGGTGGAAAATTACAGATAATTGACCGATTACAAGCCCGAAGGCGGCACGATCGGCCGTCTCGCCCGACTGTAATACGCTGATTACAAATGGGACCAGACTGGTAATAGCTTCGATTTTGATCCAGGATTCTGGCCTTATTATATTAAGTGGGGACCGAAGAGTGGTGACGGGGTAATCGGTCATAATCATAGCGCGCTACGGGCTACGGTATTCAAAGTCGAGATTATCGTTTGTACGAAAGGTCACGGTTACAATTTAAAAAAAAAACCTACTTTTTGTTTTGTTGATGCAATGAAAATTATGGGTGGGTAACTCCCCCTCATATTTATCTGTCGGTAAATAAAACGCTGGTACCGTTGCGTTCCGGTTTTAAGGGCGGTGGAGAAGCGAATGTAATTACCGATTCCGTACAAAGCCTTGAACCGTTCCTGTGATATAAATTGATCACAATTTGTATTAGTGCCCGTAGATATATGAATACACTAGCTCTTGCTCTCGGTTTCAACTGCATGCAATTTGACAAAGTAGCTGAAATCGCTTTTCAGATTTACATCAAAGTTGGTTTTAATGTTATTAAAATTTGTTTAAATAGACTTGTAGAGTTAAAAATAAGCGGATACTTAAAAGTTACCTTACTATGAATATGTAATGCAAAGAAATAAATATACATCCAATTTTACTGCCTCTTCAGAATAACATGTTAAGCTGCAATAACTGAGAGAAAACGTAACGGATGTACGCCTTTCAACATAACGTGAAATGCGTTTCCGGTTGGAATGGAATAAGAAAGAGAGGTAGCGAAAGTTATGGGAATCTTATTAAAATAATTCTAATTTGAATTTGTAAGATAAGATAGAGACAACAGTAATTCTTACCTTTGGCATTGCAAGTGCTCTTACCCTGCAGTTACTGCTTACTATCAACTGATTATGACCATGTTTACCACCTTACTCAGACTCAGAAAGGGTTTAATAGGTAAGTAGTAATAGAAAATTATGTGTATTTATTCAGGAATTATATTTGATAGAGATTATAGACACTTATTGCATTCAATCATTATTTTAACATGAAAGAGCACAGAACGCTTATTGTTAGCGACAATAATTTATATAGTATAGAAACAAGATAGTATGGTTAGGGGGAAGAAGGGTTGTTATATAATACCCTAAAAAATTTTCAATAATAATGTCACTAGAGATTTACTTAATGATTGTTTTTTATCATTGAGCAATGTTTTTTCTGCATAACCTAAAATATTATATTTAATACCCCTTTCGAGTGAAAAAAAAACTTAGATTATAGTTACATTTTTGTACCTCAAGCTACTCGTACTTTACTTTGCCGAAATAAACCTATAGACAAATACATGTCGAAACACAGTCGATATGACGCCAAATTTCATGTCTCTATATTGTATCGTTTCTTGCTGAGAACTTGTCACAAACGGGCAAACAGAAGATGGTGTCTTAAGTGTACTTCTTAATCGAAAGTTGAACACTAAAAATGTATTATGCCATTAACGAATCAATTCCAAAATAAGTCATAAAAACATCGACAACAAAGAGGGGCAAAAATCCGTTTACCTCTCAAAATATCCTCTAATATAGTTGAGTAGATAGCCCAGGGCCGTTCCCCAAAGGGTCATCCCTTTATTTCTGCAACAATCGCTGGGAAATTGATATTGATGTGGAAAGGGCAAGTTTTCCATAAAAATAGGGTTTATTTGAATAAAGGATGGCCGGCCGGCGCGGGAGCTGACGTGTGATCGTCCCGATACTTTATAAGGTTGTCCAGAGTCCCTTCTGGATCCCGAAGTGATGCATGGGCTAGGGAGATCGTACAAATATTCCTGAATGACTCGCTCATAACTTTTGACAGATATTTTAATGATGGTCATTGATACATTGCACACGAAGGGAAGATGTTGAGAAGTGAGAATGCAGTTTTAAACCACAGATACCATCTTTATTAATTTTCTTTAAATAAATCGAGGGTACGTATCATAGTTCGTTGGCGTCTTCTAACTGAACCCGCAGTATAAGTAAAGTCCATCATAGCCTGTCTATGGATGGGTTTGTCTATCTAGCTTCTCCGAGTTCGGAAGGCTAGTTAAGCTGACGGTACCGGCTGTTGTCAAAAGACAACAATCGTTAAGCTATGTCAGTGGCCTTCTGCAAAGAAAGAAGGAAAATATTTTATTTGGCAGAACTACATACAGTACTCAGATTAAATTACGACATGCGTCCAACTTAAACCTATGTTACTTCTCCCATTATAACAAGGTAATACAAATTATAAGCATAAAAGTAGACAGTTGCTGTTGGCTGTGGGCTGCCAAACTGGGCCATTATGTGTACTATACATAATGTGAGGGCTATTTTTTTATTTTCAAAAAAAATTGCAATAATGTAACACCAAAGTATCAAAAACTTTTGAAACATAAAGTAAAATACTGACCATTCATACTACACATCATTACGTACAAAAAAGTCTATGAGGCTATAATGTCTAACTATCATATTTAAGCAACTAGAACCGTTTTTTGTCCAAATAGTTAATCAGAACATCCAACAAAATAGTTTCATAATCGAGGATGTAGATGTAAATTTCTCTTTAAATTATTCATATCTTTTATTTAGAAGTTTCGGCGGGTATAAAAATGCTAAAAGAAATAAAAATGCCGCGCAATGAACGAAGAGCCTTACGCTTAGTCTATAAGTTACCTATACATTTTATCTTTTGTAAACTAACAATTTTTGTAAATTACTATTCAATTGTTTTTTACAAAAACTATATATTACGAAATATATATTCTATTAATTAAAACTTTATCCGCTCTATAAAAAAATGAAAGAAATGTGGTAATCTTATATTTTATCTTTCTATCTATCGGCGAAGCTGAGGCGGGTCGCTCGCTAGTATTCTATAAATGAATACTTATGATAGAAATGATAGAAAACACCCAGACTACAACCAGACATGGTCATGCACACAAATTATTGTCTTGTGTGAGAATCTAACCCTTGATTTTAGGCATTGTTTTGCATTGATAGATAATCTATAGTAAAAAAAGGGTTACAAATTGCCCCCGGAATCGAGTTTATACTGTTGTAATTCCCCTTAAATCTCCCTTTAGCCACTGAACAAAGGTCTCTAATGGAGTTGGAAATGGATAGAAATCTACCAAGATAGAAATATTTACGTCAACAGAAGATATATCGACGAATAATAGGCGTGACATTACAGTCGTGAGTGACCCCCACGGGAATTGAACCCGGACACATGGTAGCTTACGATGGTGTCCGCAAATTAGTTTTACTTTTACCCCATGTCATGGCCCTATGTTATGCCCTAAAGGTTTACTCATTATGATGCACTAATTTTTTTACTAATTAAACATTATGCCATAACTTCGAATGTTTCGTACAGTCAAGAGCGCATTACGCTTCACACTTTGACGTTTGTTCTAATCATATACCGTTTATTATAGAAATTATAACCGAATGTAATATCAAGTATGCCGCGCTCTTAGCTGCGAATAATTAAAGTAAAATTAAAAAAAAATGTCTGACCATCTTCATTAAAATCTTTATTAAAGTCAACCTCAGTATTATCAGACCTTATGAAAAAGAAGAAGATGAAATTAACCTGGTGGTAAGTTTACATCCTCGCATAATCACAACGCGCTTCATGGAATTATTATTTGGCTGTAGTATTCTGTTAGGTGGAAATATTGATTCTGATGAAATGCTCATTATTAGGGTTACTTTGCCCTAACTCTTTTTTATCAGGCCTTTGTCCAAGGCCCACTCTTGAAACTAAATCGAATGACTTGCGTAGAATTACTTCCTCGACTATAATTTGACCAACTTGACATTGAATGTTATGAATAGTATTTAGTCCGTCAAACGACCGCCAACATTGAACTGTTTTGACGCTACTGTCATAGTTTATGAGTTTTAATTCAGATTCAGATCCGGTATTGATTTCGAGACTAATCACGAAGCTCCTGTGAAGATGTTGCGTAGGCAGCTGCAATCGAAAGCAGCAAGCGATAGTCATTTGTTATGTTAATTACTTTTATGTTACAAGCGACTATATCCAACTAGTGAAGATTAGGTTTATGTTAACAGATATAAGATATCGGGAGCCATACAATCATACGGCCTACCTGATGTAAAGCAGTTACCGTAGTCTTGCAATACAATAAGCATCACTCACGCGATGCCGCTTCTGCTGCTAACACAGCTTCTCCTTAGAAGCTTACTGGTGATCTCACTCACTCATAGGACGCGTTGTTATTTGGCTGTGGTATTGGCCGGCAGTTGTTATTTTGTAAGGCGAAGGTACTTCACCAGACGGGTTACTTTGATGCGACCTATTTATCTTAATGCAGGTATAAATTGATCATAAACCTAAATGTCTCATGCGAAAACGTTTAACTGTGCAAAACAGGCAGACGTTGTAAACATTTAAATCTATACTACTTCTTCTTCCATTTCCTAATTTGGGAGAATTGGAGGGTTCCGTTACCTGAGCCCAAGGACTCGGCGAAGATGTTGCCGCTGCTGGTGTGGTCAGACACCACCACGTACAAGAGGAAACCAGATCTTTCTTCGGTTAGGACATAATATCCTTTGAAATATAACTTCTTCGATGTGCGCGTTTCCTCACGATGTCACTATGTATAAATGGCGAGTTAGTAATCTAATAATAACCAGGGTTCAATAATCAGATCTACTGATTATGTAATGTAATGTAATCTATACATCTATACAGATAAATAAGATTGGAGTGTCTGTTTGTAATATTAAAATAACCGCTTTTTACTAAATGCATATGGATATATATACGGTACATATACCAGAATGAATATTTTTACAATTTTTGTCTGTCTGTTTGTTCCGGTTAATCTCTGAAACGGCTGGACCGATTTTGACGGGACTTTCACTGGCAGATAGCTGATGTAATAAGGAGTAACTTAGGCTACCTTTATTTTAGAAATTTTATTTATTTTTATTAATATAAATAAATAATAAAAAAAAACTATTCCGCGCGGACGAAGTCGCGGGCACAGCTAGTGACTAATATATTTAATCAAGCATCTGTGTGTCAATTCGCAGATGATACACGTCTGTTAACAGCACACGAGACCATAACAGCATGCATGAGGCACATAAGATATACTAATATTAGATTAAGTATACATGATAACGTAACTCTTTGATAGACATTTTGACGAACTCGGTGGCTCAGTCGTGAATGACGCGACATTCGCACCAACGCTCGTGGGTTCGATTCCCATACAAGGCAAAAATTTGTGTGCATGAACATGTCTGTTTATCTTGGTATGGATGTCTTAAGAGAGGTAGAGTGCATCAAAGCAGCCCGTCTGGGGAAGTACCTCCACCTCACAGAAAACCGCAGCCAAATAACAGCTCCCTGGAGGGTTGTTGTGTTCCTGCGTGTGAGTGAGGTTACCAGTAAGCTCCCAAGGAGTTGCTGTCTAAACAGCAGAGGAGGCATCGCGCGAGTGATACTCAATGTATTGCAAGCTTTAATAGGTTACGGTACCCGCTTTACATCAGGTGGGTCGTATGCTTGCAAGCCTCCCGAAGTGGTATACAAAAAAAATATTGTTGTCTTTCCGAGAGCGAGTGAGGTTACCAGTAAGCTCTAGTGACCACCGAGCAAGAGATAATTACACATATGTGCGTAGATCCGAAAGTAAGATTTAGTGGTACATACTCTTTAATGGGCCGGTTTTTTATCCACTACTCCTTACTACTTACATAGGTACCTAACTTTGTTTATCTGCCATCATATGCGAACTAACGCTGGACGGTGCCACATACTACCGCTGGTCGATGTACTCGTATTCAGCCGTCAATCTATACATCTATACAGATAAATAAAATTGGAGTGTCTGTTTGTAATATTAAAATAACCACTTTTTACTAAATGCATATGGATGTATACACGGTACATATATCAAAATATTTTTTTTTTACAATTTTTGTCTGTCTGTTTGTTCCGGGTATTCTCTGAAACGGCTGGGCCGATTTTGACGGAACTTTCACTGGCAGATAGCTGATGTAATAAGGAATAACTTAGGCTATTTTTGTTATAGATATTTTTATTATTTTTATTAAAATAAATAAATAATAAAAAAAATAACTATTCCGCGCGGACGAAGTCGCGGGCACAGCTAGTATACTAATATATTAATTTCGTGGTAAATATATTAGTAAGAATATATTACCCAAATAGGTTCTTACTGATATACCCAATAGGCCTAAAGAAGGATAAATCGAAGACTGCTATAAGTTAGGAATTTTTGAAACATCAATTTTGTAACATATAGTAGTATAAGTATTTCAATATGTAATTATCAGCATTTACCATTATACCGTTTTGAGGAGGAAAATATTTTGAATAGTTCCTTCATCATTATTTTAGTCCGTATTCATCCACTGCTGAACATAGGCCTCCCCTGTAGAGAGCCATAGAGTAAAGAGAGCCGATGGATGCAAATGGCACAGGATCGAGCCTGTGCAACCTGCATCCGTCGACTCCCTGCAAATCTTGAGGTCAACGCTCCATCTAGAATCTTTCCACACTGCGTATATCGGTACAGAGACGAGAATCTTTTTCTACAGCGGTTGTCGATTTTACGAACTATGTGGCCGGCCCATACTTTGGTCTATGTCGGTCACCTTAGTTCTACTGCATATACCTATCCTCATTTCTAATTCTATCACACAGAAAAAACTCGAGCATAGCTCTTTCCATAGCACGCTGAGCGACTTGGAGCTTCCTCATACGTCCCGCAGTGAAGGGCCACGCCTTAGTTTCGTATGTCATCACTGGCAACGCACATTGCTCGAAGACTTTGCTTTTCAGGCGTTGAGGTATTTTAGATGATAAGATGTGTCGAAAAAATGACGAAACAGATATACAATGCAAACGTGGAAGGACGTAGGAGCCGAGGAAGACCGAGACTAACCTGCCATTACCAAATTGGTCGTGTTTTATTGTTTTATCAGAAGGAGGATCCAGGAGCCCCAGGAACCGGCGAGCGTGCATGAAAAGAGCTATGAATGTTACAGAAGCAAGTGAAGTATGTAAGGACCGCGTCTTATGGCGCTCGGTTCTTTCTGCCTACCCCGCAAGGGACTTGACGTGAAGATGTGTTTCACGAACGCTGCCGAAATTATTCTTTATATTATTATGATAGCTATAAACATAGACTATCATAATAATATAAAGAATAATTTATAAAGATTAATTTACTCTATGTGATAATAAAAAAACATCAATACTCGTATATAAGTTTTATCAAGAGACAACCTTAAACTTTATTGCAATAGTTGATGATGTACATACGCAGATGTATACGTATTTTATTTAGTTTTCGAAGTCTATGATGAAATCAGTTCAGAATAAATCTACATAAAATTTTCATAATTAAAAAATCATGATCACAGACTTACTGGGTTAGTTCATACAAAAAAAAAGCAAAGCATAGAGTATCTAAAAAACAGACAAGACATAAGTCAGCAGGCAGGTTTACCTGATGCGCGCAGTCCGAGGCGATGACGTATGGTCGCCATCAATATTCGTCGTGAGGCCGCGAGCATTAACCCTCTCTAATGAGGTCGGACAGCGTTTAATAGAATTAAGCGTTTCGACACTCGAAGGGTTACCACAACTACGTAGGTAGATGTTCAGGGGTACGGCCTTGTATAGCACGTGATTGTTTGATGTGACCTTCATCTTCACTGTATCTGGTTATAAATAGTAGAGTTTGCGGTTATTGTAATTCCTTTTTGTTAGTCATGGTTGGTTTATGCTTGCAAGATTAGTTATTATTTTTTTCATTTAGATTAATATGTATAGAATAATAGTTGCAACTAGCAATGATTTCCGACTTTGCCAGTATACCTTTAAAGTTATAAACATAACTAAAATATTTATCCTCATGCTTTTTTTATTCTTTGTCCGTCGTTTTATGCTACTTACTATCTAAGTATCAAAGGATACTTTTAAGTATATAATTGTGTATGTATGTATGTATATATTCACGCCAGGTCCCTTGCGGGGTAGGCAGAGAGAACCGAGCGCCATAAGACGCGGTCCTTACACACTTCACTCGCTTCTTTCACATTCATATCTCATCGCTCTTTTCATGCACGCTCGCCGGTTCCTAAAGCTCCTGACATCACCTTCTGATAAAACACGACCAATTTGGTCATGGTAGGTTAGTCTTGGTCTTCCTCGGCTCCTACATCTTTCCACTTTCGCATTGTATATCTGTTTCGTCATTCTTTCATCATGCATTCCTTCTACATGTCCGAACCAACGGTGCATGCCCTTTCTTATCTTAACACCGACACTCTATTTCCAACTCTCTTTCGTACGTCATCATTTCGAAAGCGGTCAGCAAGCGTTATGCCACAAATTTTTCGCAGTGCTCGCATCTCGACCGCATTTATTCTACTTTCATGCTCTCTCTGCCATACCCAGCTCTCACTTCCATAAGTTAGCGTTGGGATTAGCACCGCGTTGTGTACAGCGAGCTGTGCCTTCTGGCTTAGATTTCGGCTGCATTTATGTATACAATTGTAATTTTCAGTTTTTTATTATTTTGGTAAATTTCATTGCGAATCATAAAAACATACGAAAATAAAAAGGACTCTCTGTTCAGCCAAGCTCTCTTACTTTTACTTTTTGCCCAATTTGAATGCAGTTCAAACTAGAATCTGTAATAGTTCAAAATGCTAAAATAAACATTAAAAGTCAACCGAATGTAAGTCGTGCTTACTATGCTAAGGATTCTTATACATAGTATAATTATATATATAAAAAATGCATTATAATTATAATTTATAATTATATTATATTATAATTATATTTTTTATGTAATATATATGTATATATATATATTACATATATATATGTATACGCTTGACCAGTTTAAACTATATACCATGTTAGGCATATTTTTCCATATTATTTTTATACAAGTAAACTCTCTGACCCTGTTATTATTAGTTCATACTGTATCCGCTGCTTGGATACGTGTATTTCTTCAACCGAAGGGGTAGGATAATGTTTGAGCCACGCTACTTAAATGTAGATGGCCAGTGCCAGTGTTTTCAAGTTAACCGAGAGCCACTGATAGTAACAATAGACACAAAGCCAGGATCTGGAAAATAACTTTCAATACATGAAAGAGCTTGATAGTCAATATAAATAATTGTAGCTGACTGACAAGCTGCAATAGACATTGTTCGCTTTAGCGAAAATTTCGAGTGTTTGACTAGATTTATTTTTTTATAACATCTTGACTTGTGCTACATGACATTGCTTCTTATTAAATTTCATGATTCTAGGTTGACGGGAAGTACCCTATAGGTTTTGATTCCCTTGCGAGTGTCAAAATATGTGCATAAACGAGGCTTAAATAGCCGTATCTTTTGATTGCGTTGACTTAGAAGTTTTATTTTTTCACTGCTCGAAGGGATTACAGACCTGTATTTGATATTAATTTCAGCTTGATAGCTCCACCTGTTCCTGAGAAAAAGGATCTTCACAGACAGACGGACAACAAAGTGATCCTATAAGGGTTCCGTTTTACTTTTAAGATACTGAACCCTAAAAAACATAACACACACTATCATGAGTTTAACACACAAACACATATACCCAAATATATAGGTACCTACTCATTTGTTTATGGTTAAAGTCGGTTATCAAACTGAGAAGAGATATTATTGGTCTTTAATGTTATTTGTCTATAGTTTTTCTAAATGACAAAAACACTTTTGTTTATGTTTAAAGTCTGTGTTCAAACTGAGAAGAGATTAATGTTATTGGTTTATTTGTCTATAGTTATACTGAATGTCAAAAATATTTTTTATTTTATTTTATTAAGGTACATCAACAGGTTACATGATTACATTAAAAAAAAAATATTCTAAACTTGGGCCAGCATGCAATTCAATCACAGTTGAACAAATATGTGCACAGGTGAACAATAATCATAATTATGATAATGTCATAGTTTGTCTAATTGATATTTGTGCTTTATGTATTATTTATTAGTTACACGTTATATTATATTAGTTATACGTCACAGTAAGTAGAGTTCATTCGACGGTTTGAGATTTTATATTTCCGAATATAACAGTCAAGGACATTTAGCAAACGATGAAAGACTTTTTACAAAAAACATCGTTCACAGAGAAGTTAGGAATAATTATTTTAATTATCGTGTTAAATATGTATGTCAAGTTCAATAGACAACTTTTTTATCGCTTGGTTTTTTGTCTCAATAAAAAATATAATGAAAAAGGTTTGTTTGTATGTAAAATCTTTATTTTTAATTTTCTAAGTAAAAAAATAATATTTATTACTGTATTCATTTGAATTTTTTATATAAATATTATTTAATTTGTTTGAAAAAGATAGGAAAATTAACTGTGTAGCCTTGGCGAAATCTGTGATTATGATTATAGAGGTTTTTTGACAATAGAACTTCAATAACGTTCTAACTTAAAGATTGAGAAATTATGGTCGAACTTCGACCACTAGGCGACCTCTAATAATTATAATTGTCCGATAACAAGCATTATTTTAATAGTGATTGGTCGTTTTATCCACGTTAGACGGAACTCTATTCTGAGCGAAAGGAAGATAATTTCCTTTGCTCTACACCAAGAAAGCTGATAGATTTTTTTATGGCGTTGAAACAGATATCATAGAGAGTTATTATCATTTATATATTTCAAATTATCTAAATTTGTATCATCAGACCACGTATCTATAAGGACTGAGGTTTGTTTAGTAGTTCATGTATTATTATGATATTTAAAACGAACCGTTGTAAACTTAGGTAAACAACAGGCCACCTAAACGACAGTCAATGTTTTGAAACTAGGGATTTTGAACATTGGTTGAACATAGGTCAGAAGGTGAATTGATTTTAAGTCTTCTATACATAATGGCTTTCTTTACATTTTCACGACGTTGGATGTAATTATAATGTTGTAGTATATTTATGATATAGGGAATTAATTTTAAATTAAAATTTGTGACAAAGACACTTGCAATCCATCTAACTGTGATAGTACTAATCACAGTTCTAGTTAAACGTTTTATGTGTTCTCCATGTACTTACCCAAATTGGTGATAAAATTGTGCCAAATCATTGCTTTTAACCCGTTTTCATAATGTCGTCCTGTAAGTAATTAGTAAAGGCTTGCACAGAGGAGAGACATTCCATACTTTTGTACTCCACAAAATGTTTCGTTTTTTGACCCATAGAGTAGGTACCTACTGTGAACGCTTGCAAAACACGAGGTATGCCACTCCTTAGGAGCTTACTGGTAACTTTACTCACTCTGGAATATAGCGACCCTCCAAGGAATTGCTATTTAGCTGCAGTTTTCTGTGTGCGCCTTCCTTCCCTAAAAACACTCAGACCAATACAAACAGATATGATCATGCACGCGAATGTTTGTCTTGTGCTAGTCTTGGTATAACAGTAGCATTGCTAAACACTCCTCTACCGAGTCCGTCAAATGTCGGGATATCGTCGAACCGCACCGGCCGGAAGTACGCGGGAGTTCCTCAAATAACACATAAACGTAGACGAAGCCTCAAATGGTTCATAGATTTTAGCTCGCAAACGAATTGGTATTTTAATGGATACAAACCCATTTTATGGAAATACTACTACTACTACTATAACTTCACGCCAAATCCCTTACGGGGTAGGCAGAGAAGACCGAGCTCGACGCGACTCGATCCTTACATACCTCACTCGCTTCTTTAACATTCATTGCTCTTTTCATGCACGCTCGCCGGTTTCTAGGGCTCCTGACATCACCTTCTGATAGAACACGACCAATTTGATCATGGTAGGTAAGTCTTGGCCTTCCTCGGCTCCTACATTGGAAATACAATCAATGAAAATGGGTGTGTACCCCTGAGTAGTCGCTATTCCTGTACGTGTAAATACCACTATAGTCAGCGATAGCCGGCCAATTTCTACAGCTGTTTCTAGAAAAAAAAGCTGAAAATTGAAACTCGTGTTTGCTGGCAACATGTCAGTTTTATTTACAAATCAATAAACTACTAGACCACATATTTCAACAATTCGAGCCTATTTTTATCCTTTTTGTTTTTCGCCCATGAAAATGAAGACCCCCCCCAAGAAGGACTAACCCGCACCCAGATATATGTTAGGAATTCTTCCGTGAGGGGAACTTCCGGAACCCGATGGGAGGGAGGCGGTGAACTCTCATGAGTACCCTTTCAGATGGCCGAACGAGTTATGTCAGACTCCTACTGACTAAACGCCGCCTAGGGTACCTTTAGCTGGGAAGGCTTTAAAGGCTTCATCGGAGGCGATCGTCCCAGGGGATGCGGGGCGACGCAACCATCACTCAGTTAGTTACAGAGCATACGCTTAGAAAATGACGGCGTATGTTGAGGAGACCGCCGCCATAGGTACCTAACTAACTATTAAGAGCGACCGCGGGGTGCTCAGTTGTAGGACTTTTGCCCTAAGGAGGCTTCGGCCGCTGCAAAGCGGTCTAAAGCTCTCGAAAGTTTGTTTGGAGGATATTCGAGCCTACTAACGAATGGGTGAATATTTCAACCAATAAGTCGATAAGCGCTACGATGTTGATCCGCGAATTAGCCACTAAGAGCTGCGGGTCTACTTTGCCCCTGACCGGTAGCGGTAAATTAAGTTACTACATAATATCGGTCTCATCGGCTCTCCATAGGTTATTTCCTTTATGGTTTTTTCGACAAAACCTCCATTGTTACGTGACCATGTAAAGGCAGTACCTACTGTGCATTATTGTATACCACAAACAATCTATAGTTTTGACGGCCCCAGTGGTTAACAATGGCCAGTTTAACATCAAGGCTCGTTTTGCTTCCCGCACAAGACAATGAATATGTCTGTTTGTCTTAGTCTGGATAATAGGTACTACGCAGCAAAGCAGCCCGCAGAAAACCGCAGCCAAATAGCAATTCCCTGGGCAGTTGTTCTGTTCCTGGTAGTGAGATTGCCAGTTACATCAAGCGAGCCGTATGTCTCTCGACGTTGTCTAAAAAAATGTCGGTGTTAAGTATTGCTCGTGCATTGCCACCTCTGCTGCTAACACAGCTACTCCTTAGGAGCTTACTGGTGAACTCGCTCACCTGCAGGAACACAACAAGTCTCCAATGAGTTTTTATTTGGCTCCGGTTTTCCGTGAGGTGGAGGTACTTTCACAAACAGGCTGCTTTAGTGCGCCCTACCTATCTTAGAAACACAAACAAATGTGTTCATACACACAAATATTTGTCCTGTATGGGAATCGAACCCAGGAGAGTAGATACGCGCGTATCTGGTTATAAAGAATGTTGATGTTGAGAAGTGTTGACTACAAAGCATTATTTTTATCTTCATTGCTATATATCTCAATGTGGACTTTGTGGACATAGTACCTTATTGATACAGACCCCGTACCTATCTGCTGAGATGAACAGGTAAGTAGGTAAGATGTTCTTAGCGTAACCAGATGCGCTGAATGAAAGCGTACCTGGTTGCCTAAAGATTTATCTACTCACGAGCCTTGGTGTCAAAGTAGTGTTCCTTTGACGTTGACGAGCTCGGTGGCTCAGTCGTGAATGACGCGACTTTGACACCAACGCTCGTGGGTTCCACTGGCAAACATTTGTATGCATGAACATGTCTGTTTGTCTTGGTCTTGTTTTAGGAGAGGTAGGGCGCTTCAAAGCAGCCTTACAGAAAACCGTAGCCAAATAACAACTCCTTAGAGGGTTGTTGTGTTCCTGCGTGTGAGTGAGGTCACCAGTAAGCTCCCAAGGAGTTGCTTGTTCAGTAAGCGTAGTAAGCAGCAGAGGAGGCACCGTGCGAGTGATACTTAATATATCGCAAGCGCAAGTATAATAACATGTTAAGTCGAAAAAAACATCAAAAATAATAAAAACCATTTTATATTGTGTAACATCTTACCACGCCAAGTCAAACGACCGAAACAAATGAACTTACATGAAGTTAGTTCAAGTACCTAAGTCCAATTAGTTTAGGCTCGATTGACTTTTTCAGGTCTCTACACCGCGAGAACCTTGAATATATTATTATAACCAGAGGGAGGCTTTGTACAAAAGTCGTCTGCATGGGTACCTCTGTTTCACCTATTTCTACCGCCAAGCAGCTATATTATATAGCTGTGTTCCGGTTTGAAGGATGAGATATTGCAGAGATATTACTGGATACTTTGACGAAATATTCTTAGGTCACAAGATTGGCAGCGCGCGAGTTACATCCCCGTGGTGTTGCGAGCGTCAATAGGCTGCGGTGACCGCTTACCATCTGATGCGGGCCGCATGCTTTTTTGCCAATCTAGTTGTATAAAAACTAAAAGAAAAACCTATTGTTCATCAACAGTTGCTCATCCGCTTTCATAAGCCACATTTCTGTCTGTACAACGTGTATGAATTTTCCAGAATCTATGACTATGATTGTGAGTCGTGACTAGCTCTGTGTTGTGTTATGCGGTCAGGTGGCGGTGCGGGCAGGTGTGCGGGGGGCGAGGTGAGGTTCCGACGCGGGCGGCACCGCGTCGTTCTCACGCCTCTGAGGTCACGCCTCACTTTGACCATCGCCGCTCAACTTCGTTAAACTATAAACAAGAGCTTAACAGTAAGTAAAGATAGGTCTTATGAGAAAATATATTTTGGCTCTAGATCCAGCACTAACTTTTGCGGGATTATAGCTCTACCGATAAAACTGTATAATGCTACTATTCCAGAGAGATTACGGTCATTTAAAAAAAAAAAGTATGTTTGTAGTGTATTTATGTACGCATGTAAACAGTTGTACAGAAAGAAGTATCTACTTCTTCCATGCAACAGACCAAAAATATGTCCAAAAATTTCACCCATGTGTCAGTACTCTACCTATGTAAAGAAAACGATAATATAATAAATTATCTATTGATATATTTTACTACGGTATGTAATTTAAAAACACACACATGCACATATACACATATAAAAATATATTTTATCTGTACAGACACAAAACGCGTGAACAACGTGAAAATAGTCACCCAAACGCACGAACACACGTGTACACTATTTTCAAGTCACGAACAAAAACATGAGAGACATTTACCAACCGACTGGTGGGGGCAATTTTAGTTGACGGTGTCATAAAAATTCCCTCTCATTATTTTTCCCTAATGCGCCAAAAGAAGTATAACTTCATAAATGCCTTGTGAAATACCCACATACATAATGTATCAAATGTACTCTGAACCTTCTTATGTATAAATACTATCAACCGAATACTTTTTTTATACCACTTAGGTGGCAATCAGGCATACGGCCAGCCTGATGGTAAACCATGCGTTGCTGACCCTCTGAAAACCTCTTCACGCATTTCTAGAAGAATTCCACGCTGTAGTCCCATGCAAAAACATCGGCTGGGAGCCCATTCCACAGCTTGAGAGTTTACGGAAGAAAACTTCTCTGGAACCACACAGTACGCGACCATTGCGGTTCCAGCGTGTGAGGGTAAACGGTGCGGATATAAAAAGTAGTTGTCGGCATCATTTCGAACAATTCTTCATATAATATATACTAGTTTTGCAATCACAGTGTTTTCAGTTTACAAAAGACACAAGTACCTTCAAGACGTCTTAAAGATGCAGTTATATTCTTTTAGAGCGATTATACCTAGTCCGGCCATAAGTTCTGCCTCCCGGCAAGGAACTTGGCGTAAAGATATAGGTAGATACATATTTTCAAAAAAGTTAAATCCTATAATAGGTACACATCCTATCCTATCCTATCAATAGAGTAAGTCAAGATTGGCATGCCTATTCCCCAATAAATATGCAAGATGCCTATACTGACTCTAATTTTACATTGTGACCAAATCAACCTCTGTACCTACTTGCTTGAATAATGGAATGATAACGGTATTGTTTTCTATGTGTTTTTTAAACGGTAAGCTCTTCTCCGATTCTCGACAAGCCTTTGTAATAGGTAATAGCTAGACCTGTTCTTTTTACTTCTATGATTATTGTTGTTCTAGTTTTCAGAACAAATCACTAGTTATAGTTTTGAAAAAGTTCTTATTATGAAGTTTAAAACGAATACAACATCCACTGCTTTATGCTATGTAGTATAATATCGACGTTCCTCAATAAATACAGCTCCAAAAGTGTTTTATCATTGCATCTATGTAGGCCAAAGTTATAAAAGTTATATTTATATGTGAGTACTGCCAAATATTTATGACTATCGTCGTGAAATATTGTTATTCAAATAGTAATAAAAACAGAACAGTGGCAAAGAAATAAAAATGGAGTACTTTCAATATTATACTTATAACTAGTATATTTGTACTCAGCAGTTTTTAAACTACGTCTGGTGAAAACGTGTTCTAGCGAAGTGAACTGATTACATAGCTAGTAAGTAACGGTTGTAAATTGTAATACAAGATTTCCTGTATTGGTCTCACATCGCTATATAATGCAAAACTTCTTTCCGACTTTTTGGTGATCTAAGCAAAGTGTGGCCTTCCTGCGAGGAAGTAATTCGTTGGAATACAATCGGGTGCCGAAGCTTGTATTCGTGTGTTTATAACAATTAATTTAATTTTGCTAAACGAAGGAGATACGTCTCTTACTAATCAATAAGTGAAATTACTATATTCTTTAATAAGAAAAGAAGGAGGTAATCCTCCTGCATTTTTTGAGTTTCAGTGATTGACGTTTTATCAATTGGTGACAGAGGACAAATTAAACACGTTTGTCCGTTAACTGTTAGAGTATACTAAAAGCGGGTACGATGTTGGTTTGCCTTTTGCATTTCAATACATAATGTTACATGTTACTATGTTAGAGATTTCTCTAAAACTCCTTTTGACCTGAATACGTTTTTTCACGATCAATTCGCAGCATCATATAATTTTCTTTTAGTATTACTTACTTCCATTTACTCGTTACGAAGAAGTTTTAAGATAGAGCCATACCCCGTTTTTTTATAGGTATAAAAATAATAATCTATTTTTATTACAATGAAAAAATATTAACATAAACATTGCAGTGTTAAGTAAATGCAAACTTAGTACATTTACAGTCGGCATACGAAAGCAGCATCTTCCAACCGCACAATCACAAAGCCTACATTATCCCAGCTGAGCGCAGGCATTGTGCGACGCCTTACAGATAAAACTAATGCACACACATGTGTTGTATTACAAGTGGTTCTTACATGATAAATATACGTGTGCTTCATTATTCGTAGTTACGCATCTTTGTTGCGTTTGAAGTAATAGAAAAAGATAAATAGCACATTGTTGAAAGATTAGAGCTACATAAAGTTAAAAGAGAATTACTTAGACATGTATTCATTCGGGATTCGGAGTATAAAATATTGTTTGTTATAACATAATGTTAAATAGAAACAGAAGTCTTTTAAGATTTTTTTAAGAGAGGTAGTGCGCATCAAATCATACAGTCTGGGGAAGTATGTATATCGATATCTCACAGAAACCGCAGCCAAGTAACAACTCCTGAACGGTTTTTGTATTCCTGCGAGTGAGTGAGGTTACGAGTAAGCTCGTAAGGAGTTGCTATGTTAGCAGAGGTGGCATCCCGCGAGCGATACTTTTTGTATTGCAAGCGTTTACAGGCAATGATAACCGCTTTCCATCAGGTGGATGGTATGTATGTATGCCTCCCGACATTGTATATAAGAAAAAACAAAAACTTAAAAGCTATTGAAGTGCTTATTGGTATTGTTTTGTGTATTAATACAGAATAAAGAACGACGACACAGATATACCTACAATATAAATATTACAAAAGTTAATAAATAAACGAGTGACCTTTGTTAGGACCCCTCCATGTGGCGCTCGGTAAGCTGCTACTCCCTAAAGGGACTTAGCGTGAATATATGTTCACGCCAAGGTGCCTTCGTGAAGATATCCTTTTCGGGTACAACCCTTTTCTAATATAATAAGATAGACTAATCTTCTCCGAATGCCAACGAGGAAATCGGCCTTGTTACTTGCGAGATTAAACTACCTCAAATCATACTTGTAGATTGATTGTTATCTAAAGACATCGATCTTTTATCTAAAATTATTAAAATATTTGAAACTAGTTGTAAAATCAACCTTTATAAATTATTTTTTACACATCTCTTCTCGTGCTAGTGTTCCTAAAACTGTCCAAATTACATACAATAATATTCAGTCGTTTCGTAGGAAGCTTTGAGTTAATCAGCTAGTTAGTTGTGTTAATAGCTGAATTTTGGCTTCATCCCTAGAATTTCAGAAATTCACAGGAATCATTTTTAACATCGTTTTTTGCGTTTTTTTTTACTAAAATGAAAGAATACGAGCGATTTTGATTATGAAAATTGGATTTACTATTCGAAGTTTAGACATATTTTTCGTGGTAGTCATAATCTTAACAGACAGCTTTGAAGTTCTACGAAAAAAAATATTCATCAAGATTATTTAAGCCTTCCGCTTGATTTCGCTCCTGGCTGTGGTGCATCGTGCGAATTATTTTTCGATTCTTGGTCATTATTACAGAACCTTGATGCCCGAACCGCTGAGGGAATCGCTGCCTACAATTTAATTAAAAAACATCAGATACCCTCAGTGGAATTTGAAATAACTTTGAACAACTTTCCAAGGAACTATGGCATGAGGTTATTTAAAAAAGGCGTGAAGTGGTTTTTAAAGGGTCATACACCAGGACTAGCGGAGTCCGCTACCTAAGCCTTAGGATTACGGGTAGGGGTTTTTTTTATACTACGTCGGGAGGTATACAAGCATACGGCCCACCTGATGTAGAGCGGGTACCGTAGCCTATTAACGCTTGCGATATATTAAATATCGCTCGCGCGACGCCTTCTCTGCTGCTTGCACAGCAACTCCTTAGGAGCTTACTTGTGACCTCACTCACACGCAGGAACACAACAACCCTCTGGGAGTTGTTATTTGGCTGTGGTTTTCTGTGAGGTTGAGGTACTTCCCCAGACCAGGCTTTGATGCGCCCTACCTCTCTTAAAACATCCAGACCAAGACAAACAGACATGTTCATGCACACAAATGTTTGCCTTGTGTGAGAATCGAACCCACGAGCGTTGGTGTCAAAGTAATGTAACAGCGCATTTCACAACTGCGACACCGAGCTCGTCCTAGTTAATTCAGAATTTAATGTATGTAGTTCTAGCCCATAGCAGGTAGGTACCCTATGTCAACAATGTGATGATGTCATACAATATATGTGTGAAATATTTAACAATGTAGAATCAAGGGTTATGCTCTCTTAAGCGTACTCTTCAAGCGTATTTTTAGTTGACCCTCTGTCAATGCATAAGTAAGCATCATGTAAGTGATGTTCAGAAATCATATTAAGGGTTGAAGATACGTTAGAATGAGATAGTCAAAAATATTCCACATGTGCGTGCAGTGTGTTGGTAAGATTCACCGCCGAGGAGCCGTGCGGATATCTGCGTCAAGGGGTTGCCGGCCCCGGCCCCGGCGTGACTCGGCGAATCCGCGACACCTACCCAGCCCAATTCACACCAAAGCCTCGTTGAAACGATTCAAATCAGAGATTTCACGACGATATCCGATTGTATTATTCCGGTTTCGTAACCAAAAATCCAATTGTGACCGAGATCCCTTTAGCGAAAATTCGGAGTCCCGCTGAGATTGCCTGAATCGAACCGCCTGTGGGAATGAATAACCGCGAATAATACGTTGTCATCCGCCATTATTATCTCGCAATGATACAGTGCTTTTGAGATAAAATCTCTCGAATAACAATTGGGAAACTAGCGATGTAGGCATAATGTTATTTTAAATAAAAGAAGATATCATGACAATTTATGTAATCGGGGCCCATTACACCAATTATTTCAATATCTTTATTTACGTGTACTTGTTTTGACGGGGCGATGTCATCCGTGAAAACATCAGATACCATCGGCGGAATTGGAAATACACTTTGAACAGATTTTGTATGTGTTCTCTAGATAATAACTAAACTGGCTATTTAGTTGCAATTATTACTTCAACCATGTCCGATTAGATAACGATCAAGGTTATTTGAAAATAACTACATAGCTTTGAGAGTTTAGGTATGTTCAATCGAAAATTTGAATTGTTCGAAAATCAGAGAAAAAGTTCTTGTGACTATTTATTATTTAGACACTATAATTATATATATACCTATATATTCCTCCAATCTACTGCCCATACATTGAGTATCGCTTTAGAGAAGCCACTTCTAACAATACAAATTAACATTACTGAAGTTGCTATGTTAAGAGCAACTTCAGTAATGTTAATTTGTATTGTTCCATCCAAATCAAAGTTCAACAACTTTTCTCATTATTGGGTAGTTGAAAACCGTTTTGAAATTCTGTATGATTGCGAAAATGAACCGGATTAAAAACCAGTTTTTTATCAGAGGTAAATTATAATCCATTTTAACGTAAGTATAAGTCAAGAAATGTTACACACATATATATATTGTGCACAGTATAGTCACTAGAATTGACACAGTGTTGCATTTGCTGCCTCGGGGCAAACGTCGTACACCCCTTACAAATGACGCTGCACTGCTGCAGTGCGTACGGTGATATCTCACTGTACACGACAAGTGTTCACCAATTATGGGGTTTTATTAGTAGTGGCAGTGAGTGAAGATTTCTTTTATCTACAAATATGGTTACATAAATAACGAGGAAATACTTATCATTTGTACGATTATACGTCGAAAATATAACATATACGTAATATAAGGCTAATTACGTATATTTTTATTTAATTTTCGATTACACAGGTAATATAGTATATATAATAGAAATAAATAAAACGAGGGGATTATCATAACTACTCTAGAAAATAAATTCTCAAATGAAGACAGTATTGGTAGAAATACAAAATGAAATCTGCTAAAATCGGTAGTAAAACATTTTGTGAGTATTATCAATGGAAACCCGTGATCCCAACATACAAAAAAAATGAGTTTTTATAATGATATGAAAAAGAATATAAACTACTTAAAAAAAACAATGATTATTACAAAATATACACTTATTGGAAATGTTTTCAAATTAGGTCAATTTTACATCGGGGTAACGCCGCCAGCATATTCGATGGCGTATGTTTATACTTTAATATTAATGTAAATTAGTTTTAAAATAAATGTTAAGTTTTAGCCACAATTAGAAGTACTTAGTTATTTTTAGTTTTTCAAATCGTCATTTACATATATAGCCGAACCGTGCGATCTCCGCCGCGCGTATATATTTCTACTTTCTTTCTTTTTCCTCGGCCTCTAAGGGTCGTATTGTGATATCGAATAACCTATAACTTTCCTCAAGAATTGGGTTATCAAATTCAAAAATATTTTTTCAAACTCGACTGCTAGTTTCAGAGTAATAAACAAATAAACTTTTCACCTATTTTTATATAATGTCGGGAGGCATACAAGCATACGGCCCACCTGATGTAAAGCGGTTACCGTAGCCTATGAACGCTTATAATACAGTAAGTATTACTCCTCAGGCGCTTACAGGTGACTTTACTCACACGCAGGAACACAACAACCTTCTAAGGAGTTGTCTTTTGGCTGCGGTTTTCTGTGAGGTGGATGTACTTCCCCAGACGGGTTGCTTTGATGCACCCTACCTCTCTTAAAATCGCTTCTTCTATTAGTATACGTTAATTCGAATGTTCCACATAGATATAGCACAATGTCAATGAGTATTTTCTTTTAGACGACGTCGTCGGGAGGCATACCAGAACACGGCCCACTGGATGTGAAGCGGTAACGGTAGCCTATGAACGCTTGCAATAAATTAAGTATCACTCGCGCGATGTCACCTCTGCTGCCAACATAGCAACTACTCAGGGACTTACTGGTGACCTCGGTCTCACGTAGGAACACAACAAAACTCCAGTGAGCTTATTTGGCTATGGTTGTCTGTGAGGTGGCGGTACACCAAACGGGATACTTTGATCGGCACTACCTCTCTTAAAAATACCCCGAACAAAACAGAGATGTTCGTGCAACCAAACTTTTGTCGTGTGTGGGAATCGAAACCATGAACGTAGGACATCACTAACCGTCATTCACCTTCCCTTTTCCCTTTACATACCAAAGACAAAGTACCGAGCTCCAGATTTGTGTTTAGAAAATTTATGTATGTATGTACATCTTCACGCCAGGTCCCTTGCGGGGTAGGTAGAAAGTTTATGTTCTCAAAATATCAGTTAGAAGGACGCAATGACAGCGCAAAATGGAAACGAAATCCCGCGAAATCGATGCGATTATGACGTTGTTATCATATCACTGTTTTCCTTTAGATTCCTTAGCTTTGCAAATATTTTGTACAGATATAATTACCCGCAATAATTGTAATATCACTTGCATGGCGGTGAAGGAAAACCTCGAGAAGAAACCCGCATGTCCAAGAAATTAAATTTGGGAACACGTGTGACCTAACATAAAAAAGGTCTGGTTTTCTCTTTGGGTTGTCGATGTTTAACGAAAGTCGCTTGTAACAATCAGTATCTTCGCCAAGGTCTTAGGTAGCGGATGCCGCCAATCCTGATGAAATGAACATCCAAATGAAGAAGAAGAGTAATTGTGTAATAAAACCTGTAATACGAATGAATACAAACGGCCATTAAAAAATAAACACTTTTACCGTTACACGAAGTTAGTCTGTAGATAGTAGTTAACTGAGGAAGAATACCTATGAGCTATTCCGTTCATTTAACTCGAGTTAGTTTACTTTTATTATATAACTAGCTGCTGGCAATTGTTTATGAAGGAAATAAACCGTGGAGAAACGATGAGACCGATTTTACGTAGTAACCTTGGGGTTTGGGTAAAAATTCACGATATATCATAATATCGATATTTTTTCAAAAAATAATAGATATATATCGTCGATATATTCCCGAACTATCGATATTCGATATTTATTTTAGAGTATCAAATTTGTATCAAATTCGATATTTTTTTAAGACTTCTGTACATACGACACATGTATGCAACAGCGGATAATACTTAATAAGTGATTACCATGTCCTCCTGGAAAAAAAAATGAATATATCGAAATATCGATATTTTTTATTGTACGTACGTATATCGATATTTTTAAAAATATCGATTTCGATATATATCGATATATATTTTTGATTTGCTCATCCCTAGGCCGCGGAGTTAAAGTAGAACGCGTAGTTTTTATTGGCTAGTTCACGGATTAAAATCGCGGCATTTATAGGCTTATTGGTTAAAATGTTCTCTCATTGCTAAATCGCTGGGATATTTAGGCGCTGAAATGCAAAGTTTTTGTGAGCGAGGGGTGCCTTCGTACGCAGTCAAGTGGTTTATTGCTTTGTGTGATGGTTCTATCTGCGTGAATTTCGACATATTATTTATACAACGTCGGGAAGCATAGGTACGGTAAAGTGGTTACCGTACCTATAAACGGTACTTTCTGTATGAAAGTATCACTCGCGCGTTGCCTCCCCAGCTACTAACACAGCAACTTCTTAGGACCCCAGTCACTTACGGGAATACGAACAAAGTAGCGCGACTGGTGATGTACGTACCTCACCTCACAGAAAAGGCCAGCCAAATAAGTACTCCCTGCAGGGTCGTTGTATCTGCGAGTGTCACTCACTTGTTACGTGAGGTTAAAGCAACTTCCCTGTATTCAAAAAATTCTCCCACCCCTACCGCCCCCACCTTCAACTCAATATGAGGGGTTTTTTATTCTAACGATCAACATCTACAGCGCCTGAGGATGCCTCATGGAGAAGCGAAGCACGTGTCGCAGAGACGACTAGAGAAACCAAGGCACCAACGGTGGCGAGAGTATTCGGGACAGGCCTACCACTCATGACACTGTGTAGCCAGAATTAAAAGCGGCGACCACCAAAAAGGCAATGAACAGTGAAGTTCATTGCTGTCCCTACAGCTGCCTTGAACTCACAACGAATTTAATCAGAAGAAATTTGTAGGAGTAGGAAGTTTTGGAATTGACTTCCCCTCTTGGTAAAGTGAGAGACAGCAATATGACAAATGAGGCGTTTAAAAACCTCAAAGAGATAGCTAGTCAAGTGAAGCTCAACTGCCGTGCACCACGGTTTATCAAATATCTAACACTATTGGGACCTAAACTGTGAGTTGTTACCTAACACATCGATTCCAATATATAGATTGAAGAACGCCTGGTAATTCTCCCCTGTTGCCACCAAATCAGAATAGTATACTACCCCGGACGTGACACGCAAGGAAACTAACATATCGTCCCGCTCCCGACGCCAGAGATCGCACTCCCAGAGAAAATGATGTGCTGTTTGCTCGAATTCATGGTTTGTCGTAGAAAACTGGCGAGAGTATGTGGTTCCTATTCCATACGGCGGGCAATCGTGAAGACGACCGCAGAAGCCGAGGCAGAGTCGATCGAATCAGCCGTGGCAGCGACGGCATGAATCTACTAAGGCGGGTGCTGGCCGGTTCTGGCTCTCATGAACTAATTTTAAATTACACAAAGCAGGAATTAATTAACTATTCAAATATAATTTAGTAGTCCTAGTAATGTGTAGATTAAACTCACCTTGCATATTTAGGGTCATCTTTTTAGGGATAAAAACAAGCTTAGTGATGTCTTTGGTATTGCAAGTATCCATAGGCTATGGGCACTGCGTTTTATTAGGCAGGCCTCAAGTTTGTTACCGCTATAGTGGCATAAGCGTAAGTTTTGGTTGGTGCAATTTTGTTTACTGGCTGAAATTTATATTTTCTCAAGACCAATATTCTGAAATGAGATTGTAAGTTTTCCTTTCGGATTGTGTACATTACTGGCTCATTTCTTATCAGATACTTATTACGAATAAAACAAAATTAATGCTTCAGCAAATTTTAATAGGAAATGTGTCATAATTTCACCTTTAGTAGATAAGATGTTTTACAGAGGGAAAACCAGACCTTTCTTAGGTAAGGTAAGGTCACACGTCTTTCAAAATACGTATATAGTATTTATACAAAGTCGGGAGACATATAAACATGCGGTCCACCTGATGCAAAGCGGTTACCATAACCTATGAAACTCGCGCGATGCCACATCTTCTGCACAGCAACTCCTTAGGGGCTTACTGGTAAGCTCCCTCATTCGCAGGAACAAGCCGCAGCCGAATGTTAGGCTGCGTCTGAGTTAGGTTACCTAACTCAGTCGCAGGAACATTTGGCTGCTATTTTCTGTGACGTGGAGGTGCTTCCCCAGACGCTTTGATACGCGAAACCTCTTTTAAAAACACCCACATCAAGACAAACAGACAAGCTCATGGACACAGATGTTTGTCCTGTGTGGGAGGGAATCGAACATATGAACTAGTGTCAAAGTTGCGTTAGAATCGCTACTTTAACCATAAGCACGTACAACAGCGCTACCGATCTCTTTAAATTTCTTGGATGGGCGGGTTTCCTCACGATGTTTTCCTTGACCGTCAAGCAAGTGATAATTACATAAATGTTCTTAAATCCGAAAACACGAATTAGCGATACATTCTAGGATTCGAACTGGGACCAGTTGATAAATAGACCGGTTCTTTACAATTTTTAACGGAGGTATCGCGTATTTTATTTATTTTGTTGAACCTGACGTTTCGAACGCTTTGCAGCGTCCGTGGTCGCTGGAAGACTAAGTAAGTCTTCCTGCGACCACGGACGCTTTGTAGTCTTCCTGCGACCACGGACGCTGCAAAGCGTTCGAAACTTTATATACTGGGCTATCATTGCTCGAAGGTTATTATCACAATAATTATTATGTCATAATATAATTAATGACATTGTCTTATCCCAATATCAAATGAAATTGTATTACTAGCTTACAAAATACAACCTTGACGATTTCCCTAATTTCAAGCATTCATCTAAGTATGGAAATATGGATAGATAGATTCATGATACCTCTCTCATTCTATGATTGGACGAGGAGCAGGAAGCGGTTGTGGCGCTATCAGTCCCTGATTGCTCATAAACTCGAGCTGGGTCTGTTGATAACGTTTTGTCGATGAAATCAGGATACGGTTACAGAGGCTGCATCGTGTGGCCTTGAGATCAATACTTCGGCGACATAGAACAGCATGAGGAAGCTTGAAATATTAAGGCTGTATATCTCGCATAGTAAATATTTTGGTAACTTTTTTAATTTGTAGTTGGCGAAATGCTATAGAATAGAAAAGATTAATTTGCTATAAATTTGGTGCAGTGGTGAGTAACACTTCTTTGACACCAACGCTCGAGAATTTGATTTCCACACAGGATAAACATTTGTGTGCACGAACACGCCTGTTTGTCTTGGTTGGGTGTTTTAAGTATTTAAAAAATAAATGTATTTACGTATGTTTAACATATGGGTAGCCTACCCATAACACAAGCATCGCTTACTTTGGGGCTAGATGTCGCTGTGTAATTGTACAACATTTATTTATTTAATTCAAGAGGGATCTCACTTTTGGTCATCACAGACATGCAAATATTGTATTTTTGAATTTAGATAATAATGACATGACGCTTTCATTAATACAGTAAAATTATTCTAATTAAAATGCATAATGACATCAAGTTCTATTAACTAGTGGTCGCCTAGTGGTGGAAATTCAACCATAATTCATTTAATTTTTAAGTTTGAATAACTAATATATGACAAACTATGACTATGACATAATTATTTTTGACATTCAGTAAGATTATAGACAAATAATATTATAGACCAATAACATAAATCTCTTCTCGGTTCGACCACATACTTTTACTATAAACAAAACAATAGGTATATATTTGGGTACATATGTGTTTGTGTGTCAAAGCCATGGTTGAGTGTGTAATATACTTATTATTAATTTAATGTAAGTATTTTCCAATCATTATTATAAAAAAAATTAGCTTTCTGCACTTCTCTATATAAGCTTTAACTGTGGCTTTTCATGCTAATTTAATTAAGTAATTATCGTAAAAAGCGGCAGTCTTTGCATCACGTATCAATAATGTTAATAATAATAAAATAACAAGTTAAATAATGATTAAAAAACTAAAAACTATTTGTATGACATTTGTAATATAACAAATTATTTTTTGGATCTTTGCACTGTTGCTATTTATCTGCTAGATATTTCGTCGCTGCGTAATAGTATTCATCTATGCAGAGCATTTTTATTATTTGCATTCATTCATAAGTGGTACCTCGTCCACCTCATAGAAAACCGCAGCCGAATAATAACTCCTGGAGGGTTGTTGTATTCCTGCGAATGAGTGAGGTCACCAGGACTACTAAGGAGTGACTGTGTCAGCAGAGGCGGTATCGCGCGGGCGATGCTTTAGGTATTGCAAGCGTTCGTAGGCCGCGATATCCACTTTACATGAGGTGCATGTATGCCTCCCGACGTTGTAAAAAAAAAGTTTACCACCTGGAATCCATTAAAGTATAGTATGTAACTAGATCTTTTTTTAGGGTTCCGTAGTAAACAAGGAACCCTTATAGTTTCACCATGTCCATCTGTCCCTCTATATGTATATATTCTACATTCTATATACATATCAACTATGCTGACAAAGTGGTAGAATAAAGTTTTGCAAAAAAAATATTTTTGGTGTCACCTCCCCTACAAGTAAAGTAGAGAAAAATTTTTTATTCGCGTGTGGGGAGTCGTTAGATAGGTTTCTTAAAAAGATGAGGGTGTGGAAAGATCATTTTTCGATATAGTGATCCGTTTGCGAAATATTTAGAAACTATTCTATTTGCAAATGTAAAAGAAAACATGGTTATAGTCCATACAGAGAATTGAAAAGGAACTCTATTACTGCTATGCAGGATTTACATGTTAGCGAATAATAGTCGACAAACTTATAACATGTACTTTGTCTCATTTCTTTTACTATGTTTTTTATGAAAACGTACAAATGTTTTAGAATATGACATTGCACTTATCTGCACTAAGCGTTTTGCTTCTTAGTTTCTAATTTGAACGGCCTAGTAGTGGGATTCCCCCCTGCGATACATAGGCAATTTCATAGTTTTACTTAGTTCATTTGAATTTCATACATAATTTTAGTTCCCATATTTTACATTATATGTCGCTGAATGGTTTGGGCGTACATAAATACGGAACCCTACACTGCGTGGCCCGACATGCACTTGGCCGGTTTTTTAATATATGTACAACGTCGCGATTTATTCAAGCATACGGCCCATCTAACGTTAAGGGATTACCGTAGCCAATACCTATGATTACGGTTAGTAGCCTACGGTTTTCTGTGAGGTAGAGGTATTTCTCAAACCAAGGCAAACACACATTCAACTTCAGCTCAGCACAAAGATATTTGTCCTGTGTGGGAATCGAACCCACGAGCTCTGGTGTCAAAGCAGCGTTACTAACTACTGCGCCAGTTCCACAGAGCTCGTGAAAAATAGGTCATATGTAATGGAATTTTGTTTTTGTAAAAATGTAATTAGAGTAAACGGTTTTGATACATACTAACAAGAGCACGTGTTCTTCACTCAAAACCACTTGTAAATATGTACGTACGAAATTAATACAACTTCGGCCACAGCACTGAGTATGGTTGGCATATAGAGTAATGTTTTTTTTTATACTACGTCGGGAGGCGTACATGCATAGGGCCCACCTGATGTAAAGCGGGTACCGTAGCCTATTAACGCTTGCGATATATTAAGTATCACTCGAGCGATGCCTTCTCTGCTGCTTACACAGCAACTCCTTACTGGTGACCTCACTCACACCATACTCACACGCAGGAAAACAACATCCTTTTAGGGAGTTGTTATTTGGCTGCGGTTTTCTGTGAGGTGGAGGCACTTCCCTAGACGGGTTACTTTGATACGCCCTACCTCTCTTAAAACATCCAGACCAAGACAACCAGACATGTTCATACATACAAATGTTTGCCTTGTGTGTGAATCGAACCCACGAGTGTTGGTGTCAAAGTCGCGTCATTCACGACTGAGTCATCGAGCTCGTCAATATGTGTGATGTTTTAATCACATACAGTACAAAGAGAGTTAGTTATGAATCAGAAGTCGTGTAAAAAAAACAATATCTGCATACAAATATCTGATATTTTTATATGCCTAAGGTGGATACAAAAACATAAGGAATATGGCCTGCTTGATGGTAAGCAGTGACCGTAGCCTATGGACACTTGCGACACCAGGGTTGTCACTCGTGCATTGCCGACACTGTATTGGATTTCGGAGATGATATTGTTGACGGTTTCTTCTTTTTTCTACATTAAACTTTCTTTGTTATTGTAGAACTCCTTTTTATAAAAATGCCGGTGGGCGTACAAGCATACGATCCACCTGATGTAAAGCGACTACGTAGCATATGAACGCTTGCAATCACTCGCGCGATGCCACCTCTGCTGCAAATATGGCTATTTCTTCTACTGCTGACCTCACTTCCTCGCAGGACTATGACAATCCTCCAGGGTTGTTATTTGGCTGCGATTTTCTGTGAGGAGGTGTTTCTCTGTGATATGACCTATCTTATGTTTGTAAGCACTCAGATAGTATTTGAATTTATATTATAGTATAGATTTCGCGGCTTTTTTTTGGCTACGGAACCTTGAAATTATATTTTTGCGCATGTCACAAGGAAAATTGCCTACTTAACATTGCGTACTGTAGATAGTACGTAGTACCTCTATGGACCAAATACTGCGGTGTTACATACATGAAAAAAAATATTATACAATGGTTCACAAACCTTGCGTCAATGGTTTTGTTCCAAGATAGTTCTAATGGGACCTTACTGGAGTTACTGGTGCATCTATTAGTGAACTTACTTTATTATAGAAAACCAATAAACAATATTTTGTCTTTTTTTGCTATGAAAAACCGGACAAGTCGGTAGGTAGGTAAAAGAATCTTTAGTAGTTTCTTGACTTAAGTATTTCATATACTCAGAAATATTTTGAAATACAAAATCGGATGTAAATAAAAAAAAAAACAAATGCTAAATAACGCGAGATCCATTAAAATATGTTCGTCAGCTATTATTTTGCTTAATTTTGAAATAAATAATACTATTTCTATTTATTATACAATGCAAAAGGTAACATTAAACATCAGCATTATTGAAATAGATAGCAATGGCTCTCCCCACGCCACACTATAGGCACTATAGAAGCAGCCGCGGTCCATTCTCCAGACCCCACAATGAGTTGCGTGCTCACTGCTCAGTGCCCTATCTTTTTCATTGTTTTAATTTCACTCGGATCACTAATTGCGAGGGTAGACGTATTTTAAATATCCCCGCCAACGTTTTAACAACCACCTCATTGCATTTTAAAAGAACGGATTATAATTTCTTTCACCCTTCCTCGGTAGGCGGAGATTCGCTTTTATTAATTCAGTTGCTTCAAGATTTTTTTGCAAAAATCCCATTCTTGAGTTAAGTTTAATTCTATTTTATAATTAAGTTACTAATGCCGCCAGAAACAATGTTTTGTGTTAGTATAAATTCCTGCAATTTGGCTGGAAATTCACTTAATGTAACAAATTTCATATTTATACAGAGATATAAGTTGGCCAGGATTCCTGCCACTCAAGTGCGACTGAATGATTTTGATGTTTAACGTTTTATAGCATAAGAGACAATCATAATCGTAAACTAAAAGACATTTCTAAACTTTATGATAATGTATCCTACTCATATGACTAATAAATGTTTTAACCTTAAACAACACTATTATAACTATAAATACGTATACAACATTCATCTATACATATAAATAAAATTGAAGTGTCTGTCTGTGATTACAAAATAAAGCCTTTATCTTAAGCTCATAGTGTTATTTTCACGTTACCAAAGCCTAAACATGCATTTTTAACTTTTTTGTCTGTCAGTCTGTTTGTTTGTCCGGGCTAATCTTCGAAATGGCTGAACCGATTTTGACGGGACTTTCACTGGTAGGTAGAGGACTGTTCAGGGCAGAATATAGGCTACTTTTTATTCCGTAATTATTTAGGGTTCCTACGTAAAAAATGAAAAACTGTTAAAATTAGGGGGAAATATCGGTAACTTTGCGATTTTTTTTTTATTATTATTTTCATTTCAATGAATACGTATTTTTGTGACATAAAATAAGTACGCATTATTTTTTGTAATAAAAATAAAATAAATATATGTTGCCTCCCGTAAATGACAATAGATGGCGCTGTATAAAAATTTAATCGCTCTATGGTTCCATCTATGAACTGAACTTTGTTTTTTTTAAACAGAAAGAATTTGAGGTCTATAGAGAAATAAAGGCTACTAAAAGCCCAAATCTCATGCGTGCGAAGCCGCGGGCTTCTGCTAGTTCAACAATAAAATAGTTACATCAATCAAACTAGAATCTCTGAGTTCAATTGAAAGTAACTATTTTATTTCTGTCAATCATTTATGCCCTATGTTAAACACTTGGAATAAACTCACAGAATAATTTATGCGTTTTGGAGTACTACAAATACTAGGTGCTTTAAATTTTTTATGAAAAGTAATGTCACCGGCTACTATTGCAATTACTGTTTAATTAAGAATTACAACATTTCAATGTATTAAAGTGCCTACAGCGTACAATACAAACTCGTAAATATAACAAGGGCTATAAATATGTAGGCGCTTATGCTTATGTATACAAAATTTACTAGAGTTATTAGCTAATCCGTTAGGGTAAGTGAGGTCTGCTAGCTAAACTTAAGGGTTTGGCGAAGATACTGATTTTGACATGGTGCGACTGCCATCAGACCTCCAAAACCCAGAGGGAAAATCCAGACGTTTCTTAGGTCAGGTGACACGTCTATCGAAATATAATTTCTTGGACGTGCGGGTTTCCTCACGATGTTTTTCTTTACCGCCAAGCAAGTGATAAATATAAAAAGGTATGTACATAAATCCGAAAATATGAATTAAATTGTACATGCCAGTATTCGAAGTGGAAACCAATTTGTGAATAGAATATCCACTGGGCTATCACTGCTTATTTGCATGTAAATATATGTACATAAAATTTGAGTATTTGATTATAATATGGGTACGTTGTGTTTATCTCCACAGCCGTTTACTTCTACTAGTCATGTGTTTTGTACATAAAAGGAATGACACCGATCCTTATAAATAAAAAATAAAAATAAACTCATGCTCAGCCGTCTAGGACTAAAGGCAGGGTTCGGCGTATGCGAGCTGTAGGCCCTATCAACGCGATCCAAGGTGTACCGCGTTTTTGTGTCCAAATGGCTAAATAATGACAGGCGTACGGCCACCGCTCCGGGTTTTACCACGTACGGCTCCCCATACTAATGCCGAGCATGAATATTTATAACAGTTGCACACAAAAAAACAAAAACACACGAAAAATAATCCGAGACGCGGCACAATACTTACGCATGCGAAATGTCATCGACACACGGCGTCTAAAAGGATTTTGAAACGTTTCTTTTTGTCAAATTTATCAATCAATTTACGTTACTTTTTTTATTTATAGGTAAATGCTTACAAGTTCACCATGTTGATATTACTTTAAAAATCAAGTTATTTTGTAGGATACATTAATATTGTGGGTTTTAAATTGATGTAAATATTGATTCGGAGTAGAAAATACTGATGTGTTTCAAATGTCTTTTATTGTTTCGTATCGCAAATTTAATTTAATCTTGACGCTGCTGCAATTCTACAATATAAAAACTTCTTAGAAGTAATTAGAAAAAAAGTTATTAAGTAATGGATGGACAAATGGACAAATCAACATACCACAATAATCACCTTGGTGATATAAAAAAAAGAAAAGAGGTAGGGCGCATCAAAGCAGCCCGTCTGGGGAAGTACCTCCACCTCACAGTAAACTGCAGCCAAATAACAACTTACTAGAGGGTTGTTGTGTTCCTACGTGTGAGTGATGTCTACTGTAAGCTTCTAAGGAGTTGCTGTGTTAGCAGCAGAGAAGGCAACGCGCGAGTGATACTTAATGCATTTCAAGCGTTTATAGGCAATGGTACCTAATCGCTTTACATCAGGTGACCCGTATGCTTGTATGCCTTCCGACGTTACATAAAAAAAAGTATCCATTTATAGTTATTTGACAGACTTGAAAGAGTATGACTGGAACAAGAATGAATGAGTCAATATTTGATACCTTGTTATACGCCGATGACCAGGTCCTCCTTACGTCTTTGGCGAAAGATATAATGAATGAGGTAATGAAAAAGTGCATACAAGCTAATGAGTTTGTGTACCAAGGTCCATATTTACGAGCGATGGGAAATATGAGCGAGATATTGAAAGAAGAGTGAAAGCAGGAAACCGTATCAATGGTGCGTTATACTCGATTTTGACGAGCGGAAATATATCGAGCACAGATCGCCTTGCTTATTATCCAGGGACTTTAAATGCCAACATTCACGTACGGTAGAGAATCATGAGTATGGCAGAAGAAGCATGAAAATAGGATCAACGCTGTTGAAATGAGAGCGCTGAGGAGTATGTGTGGAGTTAGAATTATTGATAGAGTAAGAAATACCTGAGATAGATCCGCGGAATGTGAGCTAGCTGTCCGGCCGTGGGACCAGTGATGATTGTTGCTATAATCAGATTGTCTCGTAATTCCTTTATCAAAAGCCTTGTGCCATTACACATATTGGGAGCGCTTAAATTTCTCAACAGCATAATGGGAGTACCTACTTTTAATTTCAGTTCGTGTGGTGGCAAGCCGGCGGGATAGAGAGAATTTAAAAATTCTTGTAGATAGTGCACTGTATCTTTGATGTTGCACACGTTATCAATAGATTTGTAACATTTAAAATCACCTGGTACTTTTTCAATGATCGTTTTGTTTATCTCATTTACTGAACTGTTTTTCGGTGAGACGGTCGCCCTCGAATAGAGCCAATCGAAATTTCTTTCTGTTAGATGTTCGATGTCGGGATAGATTGTCTTTATAAGGATTTCTAGACTGTGAACAGTTTGAGCCAATTCATTATCCAATAATACTTGGAGGCTATGTGCAATTGGAGATGGTAATTTTCCGCTTCCAAGTTTAAGTAATTTTTGTGAGAAATTGTCGTTGCCGTCATTACTTAAACGTACTCTCATATTCGTGGGCAAATTGAGAGTTTCAATTGATTGTCACAAAGGTGATGATTTGAGGCACGCTTTTCTGAAAAGAACTTTTTAACTGGAACAGAAAAAATGTGGTATGAAAAAGTCAAAACATTAAATGTCGGTAGCGCGCGAATGAGCCGCGCGGGTACCTATCTCATAGATGTGCGCCGCGGCGCCCGCTGCCACGCGCCGTGGCCGCCGGTGTAGCAAGCAAGGGATTGAAACACAGAACAAAATCCGTAATATCGTTGGAATGGAATGTCCGATTTCGTTAATTCAAAGAATAACCTACAGGCATTGAAACAGTCTTGAATACGAAATGATTTATTTGGATAAGGATTAATACCAAGGTACGAATAATGTGGCCTAATTTGTACCGGCGTTACTATAGCATATTTTAACATGAAAAAGTAGTTATTGTGACGTAACTGTAATAGTTAGACATATGGTATCGCGGACTTTTTTGTAGATATTGATGTCCTATATAAAACTGTAGTACATTACTTTGCTCTATTGTCAATAGTTTCAGCAGCGTACGCGGTATAAGGATTTTTTGGTATCTTTTTCACACATTATCGAAGTTTTCATACGGATCCCTAACTATTTTCCCAATATTTTATAGCCTATGTTAATCATTTATATTGTAGCATTCTAATGGTGAAAGATTTTTTGAAATCGGCCCAGTAGTTTTTGAGTCATAACATACATACAAATCTTTCCTCTTTATAATAATATTATAGATTATAGAAGTATAGATATTCTTTCAGCACTACTCTCTCCTACTATTTGAACGTGTGATTTCCTTTAGTAATTTAGAGTGAAATTCCTCAAAATGGAATAAAGAGGTTCTTACAGCGTCGGCAAGGCACGAGTGATGCTACTAGTTTTGCAAGTATCTATAGGCTACAGCAACAGCTTAGGCAGGCCGTACGTATGTTTGTCGCCATAGCAGTGTAGAAGAAATAATACTCAACCACTAAATATTTGCCCCGTTACTGTGTTGTCAACTGCTCATACTGCTTGTGATATAAATAAATATTCTCGGACAAATTACACAGCGCCACCTAGCCCCAAAGTAAGCGAAGCTTGTGTTATGGGTGCTAGACAACTGATAAACATACGTAAATTCATTTTTTTTTTTGTAAATACATACTTATTATACATAAGATATAAGTGTTCATAGGCTACTATTAGGCATCAGATGGGTTGTACACTCTTTCACTTTGTCAGGTAGGTGAGACGTAATAATATATTTTAAAATCTGGAAAAATCATGCCCAGAGCAGTGGTATAAAGAATTATAATAAAGATTATTATAATGAATTTATTAGTCAATTCTATGACAGTTCCCTGGTTCGAATCACCAGGATTCCATAGACCAGTCGGTGAATAAGCATGTACCGCTAAATTTGTGTTTTTAGGTTTAGGTGCATACCTGTATTTATAATGATCACTCTTGGTCAACTGTAAAAAAAGCGAGAGGACAGCGTCCAATAACATATATTTCGAAAGATGTGCGACCATATTTACCGAAATTTTTGGTATTTTTGATATTTTCTTCTTCCCAGCGTTATCCTGTTTCCTAATCCATTAGGAATGGCGGAGTCCGCTAACTATGCCTAAGGATTTGGTTTTGCAGACCAGTAGAAGAAAAGTCATGAAAAAATTAGCAAAAATCAAATCCAAAAGCCTTTTCGGATACGATTTTTGCATTTTTTTCTTAACGTTCTTTGGGTTTGGTAGGTACAAGAAGCGTGCACGCCGCGACACTGCCAGTCCAATATTGTGAATTGCATTTCTGGACGTTGGGGTGTCCCCCAGGGGCGACGCGCACCGATTCGCCCTCGTCGGTGCGAGATTAAATGCATGCGGCGGTGGGGCCGTCACACACCACACAACGCTCAACCCGGCGCGACGAGGAGAGCTGAGTGTCGTATAGGCACATGGAATGCGAGAGGTGAATAAATAAATTGTAGGTAAGATGAATGAGTTGATCGATATAATGAACGAGAGATGCCTGGATACTTTGTGTGTCAGAGACCAAGCGAAAGGGAAGCGACACCGAAGATCTGCCCGGTGGCATGATGGCCCTGTGGTCCGGGGTGAACCAGGTCGATCATGCTAGTGCTGGCGTAGGTGTCGAGCTTTCATCTCGCTTGGCCGCTGGTGTGAAAGATTACGATTTAGTAGGCCCAAGACTTCTCAGGGTTAAAATAAAACTGGGGATTACGCGAGTCTTTGTGGTTGCAGCATATGTTCCTGTAAGCTCTACTAGTCTCCAGGAACTCGAGAAGTTTTGGGAGACCGTAAGGGGTGTTCTGGATTTGACTCGAATGAAAGAACGAATCGAATCGAATGAACGGATAATTTTATAGGCAGAGAGAACCGAGCGCCGCGTGACTCGATCCTTACATATCTCACCAGCTTCTTTGACATTCATTGCTCTTCTCATGCACGCTCACTGGTTTCTAGGGCTCCTGACATCACCTCTTGATAGAATACGACCAAATTGGTCATGATAGGTAAGTCTTGGCCTTCCTCGGCTCCTACATCCTTCCACTTTTGCATTGTATATCTGCTTCGTCATTTTTTCATCCTGCATTCTTTCTACATGTCCGAACCAACGGAGCATGCCTCTTCTTATTTTAACACCGACGCTCTCTTTCAGACCAACTCTGTTTCTTCATCATAACATCATCATTGCGAATACGGTCTACAAGCCTTACGCCACAAACTTTTCGCAACGCTCGCAGTTCGACCGCGTTTATTCTACTTTCATGCTCTTTCTGCCATACCCAGCTCTTTAAAAGTATAAGTTGTATATCTTTTTGAGAGCACCTTTTAAACCCCTTACTTTGATACCACTTGTTAGAATTAGATCTTTTTTTCAGTCTGTAGAATATGGAGCACATATTGCGCCATATTGTTTCATTAAGACGTCACATAACCTTTGCTTCCCGTGATAACCTAAGGATTCTAACAATATCTCATACACCACGACTACTATAAATGAATTGAGAAATTCACAAACATACTCGTATACGCTCAAAACATTACACTCTTTTCTCAAAGCAGCGCCGCGTAAATATATTTAAGGGTGGCGGCTTTCCAAGGATTTAAATTTAAATTGGCCGTTCTTTATCTAACAAGTGTCACTCGCGTGGTGTCGAGTCTGATCGATTGCAGATTGTATCGCCTAAACTTCATTTTGAGATTTTATTACGTTGTTACGAATCTCTGAACTCTATCAATAACGAAGTCTAAATGTAAGAAGTTGTTGTAAATAATTGTTGTTTTTTATATGACGTTGGGATGCATGCAAGCATAGGGCTCAATTGATATGAACGTATTACCGTAGCCAATGAACGATGGTAATACATAAATTATCACTCGTAAATTCGTGCTAATAAGCAGAGATGGCAAGGCAATCCTAAGGAGGTTACTGGTAAGGGTAACTTCACTCACTCATGGGAACACAGTAACTAATTTTTTTACTTACATTTTTTATACAACGCCAGGAGGCATTCAAGCATACGATCTGATGCACCTGATGTAAAGCGGTTACCGTAGCCTATAATCGCTTGCAATACATTAAGTATCACTCGCGTGATGCCACCTCTAGTGCTATAGCAGCAACTCCTTAGGAGCTGTCAGGTGACCTCATTCACACGCAGGAGCACATTATGGTGTTGTTATTTGGCGGTTTTTGTGAGGTGGAGGTGCTTTCCCAGATGGACCAAGACCAAATTCGACACGTGGTCGAAACGTGTTCATACATACAAATGTTGACCTGAGTGGGAATCAAACCCTCAAGCGTAGGTGTCAAAATCGCGTCATTCACCACTGCGTCACCGAGCTCGTTTGTCAAACGACTTTCCAAATCTTAATATTGCAAAAACGTTATTTATTTGCTTGTTTGGATGTAGGAGATGGACAAAACTCCCTTCCAGCTCTGTCTCCACAATTTATAACGTTTTAACCAACTAACTTCTTTGCGCATTGATAATACTAAATGTCTCACGGCATTGCCGGTAGATGGCGCAATAGTTAAAAATATATATATTTTTACTTGACATTTGACTTGTAAGTAATTAATTCCATATAAAAACAACATGGCAGCTCCTACTTGAACGACATTTTAATTTTACTCCAAAAATCCTTCATAACCTTCATCCTTCGAATAATAAGTACATCATCGTTCAGGAGATAATCTCTGGCTGGTGCTATTTATTAGTGAAAGGAGATTTAAAATAATGCCTAATAATATATCTTGGAAGTGCTTTTAGCAGCAATGGAAGGTACACCGCTGATGTGGAGAGACGAGTGAGTGCCGGGAATAGGGTGAATGGAGCGTTGGGTAAACTTCTAGGCAGCCGAAATCTAAGCCAGAAGGCACAGCTCGGTGCTAATTTCAACGCTAACTTATGGAAGTGAGATCTGGGTATGGCAGAGAGAGCATGAAAGTAGAATAAATGCGGTCGAGATGCGAGCATTGCGCAAAATTTGTGGCATAACGCTTGCTGACCGCAGTCGTAATGAAGACGTGAGCGAAAGAGTTGGTCTAAAAGAGAGTGTCGGTGTTAAGATAAGAAAGGGCATGCTCCGTTGGTTCGGACATGTAGAAAGAATGCGGGACGAAAGAATGACAAAACAGATATACAATGCAAAAGTGGAAGGATGTACGAGTCGAGGAAGGCCGAGACTAACCTACCATGACCAAATTGGTCGTGTTTTATCAGAAGGTGATGTCAGAAGCCCCAGGAACCGGCGAGCGTGCATGAAAAGAGCTATGAATGTCACAGAAGCGAGTGAAGTATGCAAGGACCGCGTCTTATGGCGCTCGGTTCTCTCTGCCTACCCCGCAAGGGACTTGGCGTGAAGATATACATACATACATACATCCATACCTAATAATATGATGAGTCTGGTAGTGAAGTTAACAATCCTACTTTAACACAATGACTTGTGGGTTCGATTTCCATTTGATTTTTTTACAAAAGCAGCCTGACTAGGCTAGTACTTCTACCTCGCAGAAAACCGCCAAATAAAAAATCCTTAGATGGTTGATTATGATTTGATATGTTCCAGTGAGCGAGTGAAGTTACCTATCACATAGTAAGCGCCTAAGGAGTTGCTCTGTTAGCAGCAGAGGTGGGAACGCGCGAGCGAATAAGCTACGGTAATTCATCAGATTTTTTTTCATCAGATGTGCCGTATGCTTGTATGCCTTTCGACGGTGTATAAAAAATGGATTAGTAGTCTTAGAGATTACCTTCAACATTCAATCAATGAAATTTTACTTTTTATCTATTTATATATACCTATTCTAATAAACCTATAAAGCGGAAGAGTTTGTCTGTTTGAACGCACTAATGTCTGAAACTACCAGTCGGATTTGAAAACTTATTTTTACATTTGATAACCCAATTCTCGAGGAAGGTTATATAGGCTATTCAACATTACGATACGAGGTGATACATTTTTGGAACATTTATGATAAATGAAAATAATGTATCGTTTCGCACGGGTAGATAGAAAGATAAAATAGTACTTTATTTGGATTTATCTAAATAAAATCTAATTTTAGAACACACGAATTAACAATTGATGAAATGGGATAATACATAATTTGATTCTCCCGGTGTTTTGGTTGACTTATTTAATCAATGAACGGTTATTGTGACTTAATTGTGCATAATATTATATAAAATATTAGTTAAATATTATAGCCTCGCAGTTTTTTTGTGGTTAAAAATTAGTACTATAAACACGTAGTACCTGCAATATTTTATGTATCATCAATAGTTTGCACAGAATGCGCCAAATAATGAATTAATTGCCGAATTTTACACACCTTGGGTTACTTTATTGCAATTTTCATAGGATTCTATAATTTTTAGATAATAAATAAAATATGACCCACAATGCTCGCTGATGAGCTTCCTATTTGTACTATTTTTGGGGAAAAAGAAATTTTGAACTCGGATAAGTATTTTTTGAGTTTTATATATAAAATAAATAAAATAAACATTCAAAAAGTCAAACTCATATTATTGTTCTTTCTATAACATTCGTTTAGATAATTTAACCAGGTAATTGTTTTACTGTTGAGTGACTAGCGACGTATATAATTTTTAAAATTACAATATCTACCTAATAGTGCATTATGCATAAGAATTGTAAATGAGCCCTGACTGCTCACCGCTGCAGTAGAATATTGCAACACCGTGACTAAATGGATGATTCAAGGATAATAGAACCGCCTCGGTCGCATGTTCAACGCTTGCGAGAGGTTGCCTGCGGTTTCCGAATGACATTGTTGTGCGAATTAACCTAATAATAAAATGTCACACAATATAACTTTTTATTACAACAGCGTAGAGTTAATATTATAACAAGTTTCGACAGCATTCCTTTAAACAAAACAAAAACACAATTTTAAATGCACATAATTTGAACGGCAAGCCGCGAGATAGCTAACAGACGGAAAATATTAAAGGGAACTTTACCTACATTTTTAAAAGAAGTTTTCTTTATCCGGCGAATAAATCGAAGGTGGGAGGGAGAAGTTACCCGGCGGAAGTAGAAATCTGTTGTTTTATTCATGAAAAAATAAAGAAGGGAAAAATGTGAAATGCCAAACAGTCTCGAGCGCTACAACTTGCGTTTAACTAACGAATATTGAAATTGCAAAACGATACGCAAACAAAAGGGCTATGAATGTTAAAGGTGCGAGTGAGGTGTGGAAGGATCAAGTTATGTGGAGTGACTCATTTTTGTCTGCCTATCACGCTAGGGACTTGTCGAAAATATGTAGATTCACAAATGCTTTTGAGGTAATAGAATCGTAATAGCAAAAACCAGAACTGCACGTCCCTTAAGTATCATGTGGTGCCAAGTATATTATGAGATATATTTCTTCGTTCAACCTCAAATTTCTACTGTTCAAAGATTTCTCTTAGAGATACATCGTGAATCAACTCAGATATTTTTTTATAATAGGGGTTAAAGTATGAAATTGCCGTTTTATAGTAATACTTTGAATTGACATTAAACCTTCATGGTGTGAGATTTTCTAGTGAAACTTTTTGCACTTGATATGAGGTTTTTCTTTTAAAAAATGTGCAGATTTGATTTTCGAATTTCAATTGTTTTTTTTATTCAGCTTAGACCGGAAATATGGATACTTCGAAAATCCGAGTAATTTTTGAATACGAGTTCCGAAGCGGAACTAACGCGGCAGAAACGGCTCGCAATATCAATGCTGCGTTTGCGAACCACGTGCAAGACCGCAGGTGAATAACGCTGAATTGAAGGAGATAGTAGCAGCCGATCCGAGTCAAACTACCCAGAAATTAGCGGCATGCGTTAATGTTACCTTACCTTCAATATTGACTCATTTGCATCAAATCAATAAGATAAAAATATATGAGAAATGGGTGCCTAATAATTTGACTGATCTGCAGAAAGAAATGCGTGTTGAAACTTGTGTTGCTTTGTTGAATCGGTACAGAAATGAAGGAATATTGGATCGAATTGTGACATGTGATGAAAAGTGGATTCTTTACGATAACTGTAAGCGAAAAATGCAATGACTGACCCTAGGTCAAACGCCGCAACAGTGCCCTAAAGCAAAACTTACCAATAAAAAGGTAATGGTAAGTGTTTGGTGGTCTCTTCATGGCGTCATTCACTATAGCTTTCTCAGGTCTGGTCAAGCAACGACAGCAGATGTTTACTGTGCCGAACTTTGAACAATGATGGCGAAACTGGCAGTGAAAAAGCCCTGAATCGTGAATCGATCTTCACCATTACTACTCCATGATAACGCAAGATCTGACACTGCACTAGAAACCGTTGTAACTCGTCAGGAAGTGCAGTTAGAAACCATGCGTCATCCTCCGTACTCACCAGAACCTACTCCAACTGACTACCATTTTTCTCGTGATTTGGACAATTTTCTACGTGGTAAAAAATTTTCTTCCCAGGAGGCAGTACAAAATGCTTTCACACAATTTTTAAATAAATATGTTACATCTTAGAAAAGAACTAGTTTAAATCGACAAATCGGCAATTTCATACTTTAACCCCTGAACATATTAAACTACCTGACGAATAATTTTGAAAAACCACAACTTTTGCACGGTAAGCATTTTAATAATTTCCATCATTCCATGGAATCGATCAAAAAAAGAACTACCGAAATTCAAATTTCCGGAGTATGTCATTTTTATTCGATTTCAAATAAGGAGGATGTTTCATTTTTGTATGTTTTTAATACGAACTGCGTTAAATGCAAAGTTAAAATCCGAAATTGGTCCCCATACTTACCTATGTATTTTTTAAAGATTTGTGATTTGATTACTTAAAAAGTTGTATAAAAAACTTCAATAACTAATTTGGTTAAAGTCTTCGTTTTGTTTATGTGATAAAATAAAACATGCAGATATTTTTATAAAAATTGTAACCGACTTAATAGAAGTCGATGCCAATCATGATGTAGTAACGATGCGAGTAGCATGGTCTACAATGAAGTTTGATTGTCTTTACATGTATCATAAATAATATAATGTTTAACATTATATTATTTATGATACATGCATATATTTTGATAACAAATTACGTTAAAGGTTAATTTCTGGGAATTACATTACGATAGGTAAGTAGGTATATCTACTCGTGAATGCTTTTATCGTTGAAATTTAAGACTGGCGAATTACGCGATAATAGTGTCAAACATCGCACCGCGTGGTGTGTAATATCCTCGTTACATATCTACTGATGTTTCAATGCAAAACTCGTGAGGAGCGATCAATCAAATTCAGCAGAGAGAGGCGCCGCGAACTAAACAAGTGAAGTTCGTGACAAATCCTCACGCAGAGTATCCATTAAATAATGCAAATTTGTTGTAATCCCCACTCGGCGAAACATCTCAAAGCCGGTGCGAGTGAAATATTTAATTTTCATAAAGTATACATTAGAGGAACAAGCGCGGTGGCGTGGGGGCGAACTCGGCACTTCCACTGAATCACGGCAGACGCTCGGCTAACGCCGCCGCCAACTTTGCTCGAATAAACTCATCACCTTAAATGACTGTTATTGTTTAACACAACTGTAAACAGATTTTTATTTTATAGCCATTAGAAAACCTTAACCTACGTACACATTTATAGGTAAGTAGGTACATTAGTAACTTTATTTATACTTATTGCTATTATTATATATTATTTATACAGAGAATAAACTTCCGAGCTCATGTGGCTGTAGTCGGTTTAGCGATGGGGACCAGTGAACGAAAAAAACATGTATTTTTCGTTCACTGACGGGGGCTCAAAACTGAAGAATACATCAATGTAAGAATACCACGTGAGACATTTGCACGCTGAACGCTCGTGTCCTCATGTTGCGCTCAAGAGCTCATAAAGGCACTAGTCGCGAGTCCTGTTGTAATGAGTGGAGTCTTGTATATTGTCTATCGAGACTCCAGTCCTTTACAACACTAACGCTGATTGGTATCTTTATATTTGTTCGCATAGCACAGGAGTAACTTTTGGCTGAGGCCGTAATAATTTACGAGCGTGTCATTTACTGTATTTTGTTTTATGTACGTACTGATCAAGCCAGCAATGAGATTAGAATCATTTTGTATTCTGTTATGACCGCTATTATGATAGACTTGGTGGTTGTCTTCTAATTTAGCATTTATATTTTGTTCTGACCACAGTTATACACTACAAATCAAAATGATACTCCTCAGAATCTTAAATACTTATCGAAAAAAGATTGTGCCTGTTCACAATAATAGACTATCCATCAATAATGTTGCGTATGGCGTAAAGAAAAAATATTGGAATAAAATTGTACACCAGCTATTGTCTATGGAGTGAACAGTTCGACGTGAACCCGACAGCAAATTTGCATATCACCGATATTATATCGTCACGCGAAAAACGTATCCCTTACGCCTGTGTACACATGAATGACGCGTGATGCTGCCGACCTTCCCTGACGTCATCCATCATTCGACGTGGCGCCTGCACCTAGACTCGTGACAGCCGCGGGTGGAGAAACAAACACTTGCAAATTTGAATCATAATTACTGTATGCATTGAACACATTTTCCTTTGATATCAGTCGGCGAAAGGTGGCACTCCACCTCCCCGCGGGCCGGGGAGGATCCCTGTCAAACTGGCGAAGAGTTTGACAGACGCGGGGCGCGGAGTATTTGACATGAAGGGGCTTGTTTGATACGGGGGCGAGCTGACAGCGGGGAGGGGGGTGAATTCTGCCCGGTCATGAATAGGCAATGGGCTCGCTTTATTTATAAAGATTGTTAGCCCTGAACACGCGCTCAGTGAACTTCTGTTTGGAAATAAACACATCGTCACTATCACTGTATGGGAAATTGATTTATATTTATTACGGTTATATTGCGACTTTGAACTCTAAATGTTAGGTTACTTTCTTAGCGCTTTTTTTCGCCTGACAAGAAACTGTTACCGTTGCCTATTGACATTTTACCACAAGGACGCTTTCATGTAAAGAAGTATCTCCTTAGAAGCTTCATTGAAATTAGTTTGTATGTAAAGTACACATTTTAATTCGTTAAAATTAGATTTTATTTTTTCCATTTATTTAAAAAATTAATACCTATTACATTTTATATATTACGATACAAAGTTACATGCTCATTGATTGCATACAATCAAGACTTATTTATTTGCATCGCATAACTAGTCTATTTCGAATCACATTCTAGTAAGTTGTAAAATGGTAATCAGTATTTTTGCTTACAATCTCAATGTAAGATTGTAAACATTTTACTAGTGGAGCCCCATTCACATGAAGGGACACAACAGTGCAGGAAATTCTACAGTATCTGATATCTAACTTAGTTCTGACACTATAATTTAAGAATTCAGACTTTCTCGTACTTCAAATATTTAACCATTATTTGTAAAAGTTTCAAAATAAATCGGATACAAAACATTATCAATCACGGACAAACGTCGTTGCTTTGTGGTACCTATCAGTTTTATTTCTACGGGAAATAAGAGAGCGCATGTCGGGTGTTTATCAACGACATTTTAATTCAACCGCGACGGAACCCTCAGCATCTTGTTAGGGGAATAAAATCCATAAAAGACACGGCAGTGGCTGCGTGAGGTTGGAGCCACCGTGGAGTACCAAATTTGATTATTCCGCGAGGTTGGCCTATCGCCAGCGTTTGACTATTTATCAAGAGCTCTCCTCGCTCGACGGTTTACAAGGATACTAATCATCGAAGTCGGATTGCTATAGAGATGCTCAGTGTGACAAATGAATATTTTGGTGTGACAAATATATGTTTTCATGTTTTGGAAGGCGGAAACAAATATATAGCCCGTATGATGGGAAGTGGCTGCCATAGTCTACGGACATTTGCAATACAAGAAGTATCACTAGCACGTTATTCATCCACGCTAGTGATGCAGCAACTACTGCAGAGTTGTTAACGCAACGTTTAATTTTCGTAAAGTTATTAGGCTGTTTTTGTCGTAAGCTTATTAACTAGTACCCTGAAGACTTATATTTTCGTCTAGGACGGTTTAAAACTCGGACATGGATGCTGTAAGTTGCCATCTAATTACGCTCTGATATATGTGTGCTCTGTACCTTTTCTCAGCGTGAAGGTTCTTGCTTGGTTTCGATTAGTCATAGTACGTTAAAAATCACTTAGCTTACTCGTAGCTTTTTATAATGAGGTTTCTCTAAACGTTTAAAAGTCGCGACAATGACGGTTCTTCAGTTTTATCTTCTGTAGTTTTCAGATAAAAGTTATTTTTGTTTCCTGTTACTTGTATTTTAACTGGTCAGGCAAGTCCAGTCGTGCCACATGGAATATCTCATACTGGTCTCAGTAACTTCCTGTCTTGCTCTAAGCCAGACATTAATTTATACTTTGACGCTTGACGAGTAACTCGTCGGTTTCTCAATAGTTTTCTTGTCATTTATTTGAAGGAGGTTCTTAAGTACTGAATGGTAATCGTAAGTATTAGGATTCGAAGAGTTCGGAGGTTTTTAAGCAGTTATAAGGGTTGCCAGAACATTTCCGTGGCGTGATTGTTTTACACCACGCAGGTGGCAAACAACAGTGGTGGCAATTTGCATGATGGTAATCAACCTAGTAGGTATATAACATAACACTTGCAACACCAAAGACATCACTTGCACACTGATGATTACGTAACTTTTTTCACGCATTTTTAAAGAAACGCCTATCGTAGTGTTTCAGGAAAACCACGATAGCGAATTAATTCGATAATTCAAAGATTCGCATGAGGAAATGAACGCGAACGCGAACGCGAACGCGAACGCTCAGACCGGTGCAGTTCAAGGAGTTAGGTTCAGGATATCATATCGAACAAGATTAGATTAAATCTTATGTAATTAGTATTAGCCTTAAATATTAGGTAAGATTTTGTACACGTATAATCTTGTATAGCACTTAAGGCTAAATACTGCTTGTATGCTTAGGAGCAGTGATAGCTCAGTGAATAAACAACAAGCTTAATGTCCAACTGTTCCTCAGTTTTAGTCGTAGCACGTACCACTAAGTATTTGTTTGCGGATTTATGTACATATTTGTAATTATCAGTGAAGGAAAACATCGTGAGAAATCTCACAAGTCCTAGGGGGAAAACCAGACTTTTCTTAGATTAGGTCTAAGAAAGGTCTGGTTTTCCCCCTAGCTTGTGATCTGACGAGAGTCGCTCCAAGCAAAAATCAGTATCTCGCTAGCGGAATCTGCCAATCCTAATGCATTATTACGAAACGGAATAACTCTAAAAAGAAGACTGCATGTGAGCTTAGAATCATCAACAATTCTCACAGCTTACCTTTGATTCGAGTGTCGAAACCGAAGCTGGTATGCATAGTTTAAAACGCTAAGTTTTTGGAAATCCTTTTTTCCTCCTCCTCCTCAAGGTGAATTTAGAACTCATTTTCATATGCCGGTTGTTCCCGTATCGTAATATCCTTAACGCTATTTCTGCTTTACATTCTTATGAAGCAGAATAACGTTGAGGATAGCACGGATCCTTTTGGGTGCCCGCGAATGCTTATGCAAAATAAACGAAGTCGCCATTAACATCAGCTCATATATGTATGCTGAAAAATTGTAACTATAACTTTAATACAAAAGTTCCGAAGCCAGACTCGAACAAACAATTGTGTATACCTTGATTGACAACCAACGCCTTTCCTTAACTCTCAATTAACGGGCTCGGTGGCGCAGTGGTGAAACGCGCTGTTAGGCTACTACACCAACACTCGTGGGCTCGATTCCCACACAGTACAAACATTTGTGTGCATGAACATGTCTGTTTGTCTTGGTCTGGGTATTTTCTATGTATAATATGTATGTATTTACAAAAAAATGTATTTACGTTGTTATATTACTTGATGAAGAAAAAGGGGTACTAAAAAGATATATAAATTTATTAGGGCTATTTTATAATATAATAAATATAAAAAAGGTAACTATAAGTTCGGCTAAAATGGTCTTCAAGAACGCGTTCCGCACTGTCTCACCGGAATCACTGAATGTAAAACTGGTGGAATGGAGAAAGCGGCCGTCAGCTATAGTGGCCAACGACTGCAGTTGGTCACGTCAGCACCCCAGAGAGCTTGCAGGTCCGTGAGGAACTCACGGACGTCGTAGGCCACGTTGCTCAAGAAAGTATCGATGTGGACGGCCTCGCGGTCCAACTCCACAGCCGTAAGAGTCACCAGACGTCCACAGCAACGGCTGGAGTATATGGAAAATATATGTTACTATAATGTCCGGAGATTCATAGTTTTGGATAAGAGTCAGAGATTTTCGATGTTTCACCACGTAGCCACACAGCAGGGGCTGGTGGTCTCAGACGTGATGTCCAGTATCTTTTTATCGTGAGATCTTGCTCCAGACTTCCTTCAGACTGACTTGTTTTCTGTTTTCCGACACTAAAATGTAATATTTTAAAATTTTGAATTACAAATCAACATTTTTGACAAATTGTCATAGACTAAACAGAGCATGCAAAGAAAAGATTCTATATAAATCATTAAATAAGGTTGTAACATTACAACGTATGTTTATCAGTTGTCTAGTTCCCATAACACAAGCTTCGCTTACTTTGGGGCTAGATGGCGCTGTGTAATTTGTGCGACAATATTTATTCATTTATTTAATTATCCAAGCCCAACGGCGTGGAAGACACACTAGAAAGTTACCAGCCGAATGACCGTGGAGACGGTATCAACGGTCACAAATCAAACTGATTTTCTATGTAGGATACAGCGATCTCAACTACAAGCCCAGTTTCGATCGGTATCTACCTAACTCATGCAATGCAGTTCAGGCGTCTGGAAAAAATTCACTCCAGCGCTCTCTGTCTTAACAATTTGTAACAAAATAATACACAGGTCTAATTTGCACATTGACATGATGTTAAATGTCTCACGGTATTGTCAGTAGATAGCGCGATGGTTAAAAATGTATAATATTTGTACTTGACCTTTGACTTGTATGTATACTTATACTTGTACATTCGAAAAACATGGCTCCTACTTGAACGACGATTTTAATTTTACTCCAAAAGTCCTTCATATTTACATCCTCCAAGCAATGCATCAACATCCGTTTTGTTTCTCAGCCGGATATAATATGAAGAATCAGAAAAGAAGAAAAATACTATTTTCGAGATTGCGCCGTGCCGTGTGCCGTGCCGTATCGATCAGGTGGGTCCGTGTGTTTGAGCATTTGGTAATAGTTGCCCGCCTGGACTTTCTTCGTAGTAAGTTTTATTTTCCACTTTTTATTTGTATTGCCCGAGGATGGCAGAAGAAGAGAAACAAAGCCTGATCAATTCACGTCAACATTTGAAGGTACGCATCACACATATAGAACGACGTTCAGGTGACATCTCTGCCGTCTCTGTCGCTTGCGGAACTTCAGGTGCCAGCGACAGATTGAAGGAGGTATTTTCGCACTTGGATGTGGTGAATATGAAGTTGGAGTATCTTGACAGTACTTAAACTATGGAGGGTCTCGCTATTGAAAACAAGTACACAGACTTGGCGAGACGTGTAACGGCCAGAGTAATGGAACTTCAGAAATTTGCTCTGTCTGAATGTCATTCTGGGAGTAGTGCCTTGACCATGAGCCTGAATTTATCTTTACCTGTGTTCAGTGTTCAAGGATCGTGGCTCTTGGTTAGCCTTCAAAGAATTATACGTATCACGTAAAAATGCCAAAATTTGATAATCGAATAAATATTATAATATAATAAATAACATAATTTTCCCTTGCTGTATATACAGTGCAAGTATTTATAGGCAAAATACTTTTTTCATTCGATCTGCTAAAGAGATCAAACTGGCTAATTGTCGCGAGATTGACTTATTTAACTCCAAACCGCATAAATTTAAAAATATTTTATGGTAAGCGTGGTTTAACCCTTCGAAACCCGGGTGGTCGTATACGACTGCGAAATGTATGGGAAATATGGGAAAACGTATATAACGGGTTCTGACTGCACAATGGTACTAATCTGGTAATTTAAGAAGGTGCTAATTTTATTTACAGGTATTTTCTACTTTTTATAGCTTTTCTTAAATTATGCAAACTCTTTGTAATGCTAAAGTTCTCTAACAGACAAACTGTCTAGATACACATATGTGAGAATATGTAATTAGTCTATAGTTTTCTATTTAGTATTTTTTTTAGTTAATATTTCAGACTGTGTATTTTTCGAATAAAATAATATTAAAATTAGTTTATTTTATAAACTAAAACAGTACTTCCCCAGTCGGACTGCTTTAATGTGTCCTAAAATAAGTTAATTGTTTGCAGTATTAAATAAATCGTGAACGATTTAGTTCCACTTAACACTAATAGGTGGAGCCTATTTACTACAATAATGTCGTGAATATTTTTGTAAGTTTTCGGAATTTATTTCACACATTTTTTTTTGTTTCTTGTAGGAATTATCTTTTAATAACATCTATATATTAGAGCAGAGCATATGCAGAGCATATTTACAGCTATGCAGCGCCTAACCCTGCGTACAACTCTGTATTCCAAGCTGAATGCATAGGGATATTCGAAACGATAGCTATAGTTAACTACCAACAGTTAAATTATAAAACGTACATATTTTGCCTGAAAGCAGGGTCTAAACTCAAACATGATTAACTGAAACCTAAGTCGCTGGTCAAGTAAATTAGACTACTAAACTACTACTAAATATATGAGACTACTAACTAAATAGGTGAGATTTGCATTGCCCTAAGGTAATGTGTATTTCCCATTTACTGTTGAGCTACTATTTACTACAGCCATGCAATTCTCTAAGCGACTCGTAGTGGCTGTGTGCGTCGCTGTGATCACAGATGTCACAGCTTTGACATCGTCTACTGCGATAACGGCTTTTTATTTGGTATTCTATAAGGCTGTAAGCGTACGCGAAGCTGTTTGCCTTGTAGAATTCCAATTCCAAACGCAGCCTTGCGGCGCTAGTGTCGCACAACCATGAAAAGCGACATTAAGGAATTACAATTTTGTGTTCAAGGCTATAACAGCCGATGTTTCCGAGGATGTAAGGATGTTTGCTCTTACAGAATTGCATGGCTGCTGAAAAATCCACGCTCGGAGCTTCTCTACATAATAGATTCGAGAATGAGTACATCAATAGATGTAAGCTAAAGTGGCTATCTTCAAAATGTCATTTTGTATCAAAAGTTCAGTAATATATTATAATTCACATACTTACATTTCGCAAGAATAGAAACTTTATGATGTATAACAATAACAAATAGGCACTTTTTTCAAAATTAGTCATGAAAAAGAAACTTACAGCTCTATATTGATAAACTACAGTCTATTTTATAGATACGTAACTTTTGCGCAGTGATAGTATATCAAATGTTACGTTACCAGTCCAGATTTTAGAAATGGGAATTTACTCCTATTGTGAATATTTTGTAAGATTTAAATTGATTTTGTGTGAGAGAATAGGAACGAGTGAATAGGTTTTTACAGGATTGGCAACGAACCAGTGACGTTTCTTGTATTAAAATAAGTAAAAAATATATATTTTAAGTGATCACATTTTGCTAAGTTTTATTTATTATGACACAATTAACAATTTTAAGGGTAAATGTTCTAATACCTTAATTTGGTAAGCTATTATAATAGAGTTCGTATAAGTCTTGTAATCTTAATAATTTTTAAAATTATTCGCCGAGTAGGTTATTGAATACGATTTTTATAGGAACAAAATTGTAATTTCTCGGAAAATCACAGTCAAATAACAGTTGCTGCAGGGTTATTGTATTCCGTCGGGTACGGTAGCTGCTTCACATTAGGTGGGTCAACTGTGGATTGGCAGAGGCTAGAGTTCAAGCCCCCTGAAAGCCACTGTCTAGGCTTAACAACTGTTATCTATCGACAACAGTCGAGACCGACGGCTTAAGCTCGAGCTAGATAAATCCATTCAGGGGCAGGATGCAATCGAAGTTGCTTAACCTTGGATTTCTTGATTTGTCTGATTGCCACCCGACATACTCAAAAAAACGACTACGATATAGAATGCAAGGAAGTTTAGGAACATAAAAAAAATCGGCCAAGTGCGAGTCGGACTCGCGCACGAAGGGTTCCGTACCATTATCTATAAAAATCGGCCAAGTGCGAGTCGGACTCGCGCACGAAGGGTTCCGTACCATTATCTACAAAGACTGCAAAAAAAAACACGTTTGTTGTATGGGAGCCCCCCTTAAATATTTGTTTTATTTTAATTTAATATTTTATTCTTAAAGTGAATATATAACTAAATATTCTGTAAATATTTCAAGCGTCTACCTGTTGCCGTTATCAATATCGAGCAAAAATGAGCAAAAAAATTACGTTTGTTGTATGGGAACCTCTAATATTTAATTTATTCTATTTTTTAGTATTTGTTGTTATAGCGGCAATAGAAATACATCATCTGTGAAAATTTCAACTGTGTAACTATCACGGTTCATGAGATACAGCCTGGTGACAGACGGACGGACGGACGGACGGACGGACGGACGGACGGACGGACAGCGGAGCCTCAGTAATAGGGTTCCGTTTTACCCTTTGGGTACGGAACCCTAAAAACAGCAAAAAAATCACGTTAGTTGTATGGGAGCCCCCTTAAATATTTATTTTATTCTATTTTTTAGTATTTGTTGTTATAGCGGCAACAGAAATACATCATCTGTGAAAATTTCAACTGTCTAACTATCACGGTTCATGAGATACAGCCTGGTGACAGACGGACGGACGGACGGACGGACGGACGGACGGACGGACGGACGGACGGACGGACGGACGGACAGCGGAGCCTCAGTAATAGGGTTCCGTTTTACCCTTTGGGTACGGAACCCTAATTAAAGAACCCCATGTAAAGCGTTAGGTAATGCATAGAATCCTCGCTAGAAGTACTAAGGTTTTCTTTTATATTCCTTCTGAATTTAATTACGTACAAAAATACGTAATAGATTATTACAAAGCGTACATTAAAATGAACCCCTTGAACGGCGAACAGCATCAGGGTTGTATCCGCAGCGTTCATGATTTATGGCGAGCGAGATTTCGCCGCTTCTCGCGTTTCCTTTGTCGCGCGCCCGCGCGGCTTTGTGGCGGCCCGCGGCTATGAAATAGACTACCGATCATTCGATTATGTAATGAATACTCGCTTTCTAAATGGGGTATTGACTTAGTCAGAAAAGGGCCTTATACATTTGTTTCTTTTACGTATATTTTACAAAAGAATGAAATTAATTTAATATTTATATGAACAAAGACACAATTTAACTTTTCTGGACGAGCTCGGTGGCGCAGTGGTGGAACGCGCTGTTACGCTACTTTGACACCTATGCTTGTGGGTTCGATTCCCACACAGTACAAACATTTGTGTGCATGAACATGTATGTTTGTCTTGGTCTGAGTATTTTCTATGTATAATAAGTATGTATTTACAAAAAAAAAAATGTATTTACGTATGTTTATCAGTTGTCTAGTACCCACAACACAAGCTTCGCTTATTTTGGAGCTAGATGGCGCTGTGTAATTTGTCCGACAATATTTATTTATTATTATTATTAAATTTTCTATCATCCATAGTAGAGTTACTTACGTAAGTGATTTATGTATCAGCAAACTGGAGTGAGCAGGCCACATAGCTCAAAGGTCCGATAGCTGTTGGTGAAGAAAGATTCTCGGATGGCCACCACTGGCGTTCAACTGGCGGCGAAATGATAATGATGATGACAATTTCAAACTTGACCAGTCAGAACCCGTTATATACGTTTTCCCATACATTTCGCGGTCATATATGACCACCCGGGTTTCGAAGGGTAACCAATATGATAGCAGTACGAACTTGCTATATCGCGTCTCAGTTACGATCGCCCACCTTCATTGTTAGGGTCTCAAAATTGTAAATAAATAACGAAATTCCATTAAGGTGACACATTATATTCTTACATATGAATGCTTAATTAAATTTAATAATTATTTAATTATATTTTATCACGGTCTAAATAATTACGACACATTAAAACATGCGACATTTTAAATTGTCAGTTGATACGTTTAGGTAGGTAGTTCATATATTTAAAAATATGCAAAGGAAAATAAAAAGAAATTTATCTTTTATATAAAATTCGACGTGTGTGTGTAGTTCCCCAACGGGTGATCTAAAGTTTGGTAACATAAATCAATAAAACACTTGACTGTGCATGAAGGCACCCTGACGGCGCTTAGAAAAATGATGTGGCTTAACTTCTAAGTACTCGTATCTCAGCGATTCGAGAATATTGACCAATGGGAAAATGTTTTAACCAATACGCCGATAGTGCTGCGGATGTTGATCCGTGAATTAACCAATAAGAGCTGCATGCTCCACTTTACCCCCGACTCGTAGCGGTAAATTGAGTATGTATGTATGTATATCTTCACGCTAAGTCCCTTGCGGGGTAGGCAGAGAGAACCGAGCGCCATTAGACGCGGTCCTTACATACTTCACTCGCTTCTGTGACATTCATAGCTAATTCATAGTAAATTGAGTTACTACGTTATATCGGTTTCATCGGTTCACCATAGTTTTATCCTTGATGTTTGGTAGCGATTGGATCACCCGTTCGAAGCCGCGGCGGTTCGATACTTAAATATAAATATCTAAACTATGTAACTTACTTTATCATTCCAAGTAAAGCCAAAGTAGAGAAACATATACACATACACAGATGGGAAGCCGCAATGCTAGTGATCAGAAATGTTTTTTTTGTACTATGTCGGGGGGCATACATGCATACGGCCCACCACCATGATATAAAGCGGATACCATAGCCTATTAACGCTTGCGATATATCAAGTATCACTCGCGCGATGCCTCCTCTGCTGCTTACACAGCAACTCCTTGGGAGCTAACTGATGACCTCACTCACACGCAGGAACACAACAACCCTTTAGGGAGTTGTTATTTGGCTGCGGTTTTCTGTGACGTTGAGGCACTTCCCCAGACGGGCTGCTTTGATGCGCCCTACCTCTCTTAAAACATCCAGACCAAGACAAACATGTTCATGCACACGATTGTTTGCCACATGTTCATGCACACAAATGTTAGCCCTGTGTGGGAATCGAACCCACGAGCGTTGGTGTCAAAGTCGCGTCATTCACGACTGAGTCACCGAGCTCGCCATGTGACTGTGAAACATCTCCTCGTTGCTCGCTAACCATTTTCTTCTTAAGACTGTTCCAGGTAGATGGCACCAGTACCTATGGGTCGACATCTTGTCGAATGAGTATATCTAAAGTTGGTATTGTTGGAGTAAGTAAGTTTACCGGTGTTAGTTCGACATGAGGCCGCGGCGAACTGATATCTTGTATTGTGTCTATATTAATCTGTTTAATTCTGCTACTTCTCGCCTGCTTTTCTATTTTATACATTACTAGTTTTTGCATGCGACTTTGTACGCGTGGAATTTATAATTAGAGAGAGAGAATTAAATACCATTAAAATATACTTCGAACGGGTAATAGTGTTTTTGTGCAAAATTAAACAACAAAACGAAAGAATTTCTTTATATACAATATTTAATGCTCTACTCATAGCCAGCCAGGAGCCATTATAAACAAATTATCCGAACTAGTGATCTGTGAGCAAGCAACATATAGTCGTCCGTATGAGAAACAGCTTGTCCAACAAACAAACAAACAACAACAGGTCGACACCGGCCGGGGCGGCTTCATGTTTAATAATAATAACAATAATGTTTATTCCCAAGAACATGGTATTTATAATATAAGGTGTTACATATCTTTTGTGCATGCATATTCTGCCTTTAATGGCGTAGGAACATTTACAATACTTCCGTTTCTGTAAAATTAACGAGTACAAAGACAAAAATTAATAAATTACTACAAAACAAGTTAAAAAAAACTTTTTTCTTTAATGTTGCCGCTCTACCTACACTTCATTCAAAATATGACAAGTACATAATGAAAGGGTCAGTATCCTTAACAGTATAAAAGCAGTTGATTAAAAGCCAGTTATATAATTTACGTTTGAAACTATTGAGCATCTGTATGTTTCTAATGTCACGCGGTAATTTATTATATAGTTTAATTGCCATACAAAATATATTATTGCTAAATATGTGTATCCGTTGGTTAGGTACATATAATTTCGTGGGATCTCTACTACTTGTTTTGTTCAATACCTTGTCGTGTAGTGGGAAAAGGTGTGGGTGCTTTCTCACGAATATGCAGGTTTCATAAATGTAGAGGCTAGGGAGAGGGAGAATTTTGGAGTTTTGGAACAGTGGCTTGTTATGTGTTGTCGATGGCCATAGTGAAACATACGTTCACGAGATTCAATTTAAATGGGAAGTTGTTGGAAATGAGGGTTTTGCGTGGTATGAAAACTACTTCACCAGGTCCACAGCCCGTAAGAATTTCAGCTTCTATAAAATTATTTCAAATTAACAATTATGTAAAATTACTAATAACTTAACTGTGAGGTCATTAGTACTTCGTTGAAGGCAGGAAATATATGACGAGCTCGGTGGCACAGTGGTTAGTAACATTACTTTGACACCAACGCTCGTAAGTTCGATTCTTAGACAGAACAAACGTTTGTGTGTATTGCCTTAATCTGGGTGTTTTTAAGAGAGCATCAAAGCTGTCCGTCTGAAAAATTTCGTGCCGTGTGTCAGTATTTGTACTATAAAACAATGACTAAATTTCTGGTGTAGATTTTAGATGTCGGTGTGCGACCAAATTCGTGGTGTCGATATTAGATTTAGGTGTGCACACGCATATAAAAAAATCACTGTCATTTATGACGAGCTCTGTAGCTCAATCGTGAATGACGCGACTTTGACACCACCGCTCGTGGGTCCGATTCCCACACAAGGCAAACATTTGTGTGCATGAACATGTCTGTTTGTCTCGGTCTGCATATTTTAAGCGAGCTAGGGCGCATCAAAGCAGCCCATCTAGGGAAGTACCTCCACCTCAAAGAAAACCGCGGCCAAATAACAACTTCTAGAGGGTTGTTTTGTTCCTGCGTGTGAGTGAGTTTTTCAGGACGAGATTCTTCCTGCGACCACGGACGCTGCAAACCATTCGAAACGTGAGGTTTAACAAAATAAACAAAACACGCGATACTTCCGTTAAAAATTGTTTAATTCAATGTATCAAATGAAGTATAACTTCAAAAATACGCACATATAAGCGCTTGACAGACATAATAATAGGCTGATATTCATCACTGTCGTCTCAATAAAACATAACGTACGATTTACCTTTAAGCATGTACTATTAGTTTCTCATCCCTCCTAATATTCGTGGGGTGGGGTGGGTTTAATAAAACAAAAGACAACAGCATGTCGACACCGCCGTTCCCGAGGTCTCGATCGCGTCTGTCAAATAATGATCCTCATTTGTCAAACGCAATCGCTGCGAGCTCGGGACAGTATCATGCACATTATTATACGGAATTTCTGGAAACAGTATAAACCACAATGTTCTTGTGCCGTGGATGTGTAAATTTATTTTATTGATGAACCAACTTGGTGACAAACTGGCTTAAATATATTCGTGTTTGAGAGCTCGATGGTGTCGTTGAGCGTGTCATTAAGGTACGTAGGTTAAGCAACCTGCCAGTGCTGCCTATAAACAGATGACGGATACATAAATATAATACGAGTATAAGCATATTACTGACACAAGGAGAAATAAAAATCATACAAATCATGATATGTCGTATGCATCTTTTTCCTTTTGCAAATGGACGACGTCCAGCGCTAGTTCGTATGTATTAGCTCATGGCATTACATAGGGCAGTTAACATTGGTAATAAAGCAAGTTTCATATAGACTCAAAGGCTCATGTTTGACAAGTAAGTAAATTTGCCTCCTTATGTAATATGGTACATATCAATAGGTATATGCAGTATAAGCTCATAACGTCTTGCAATATTTTACAGTATTGTTCGAGAGTTGCCACCCCAACTGCTCCTACAGCATTTCTGGGTACGTAAATTACTTAAAGAAATAGAATGTTCGGTAGTGAATATATTCGGAGAATATAATGTTTAATTAATAACCACTACATATAAAGTAATGATTAATTAGGGAATGATTAGGTACAAAGTTAATTAATTAGCAATACTGACTCATGAATTATGTAATTAAATAAATGTGACAATCCATGACAACAGTCATACTGTTAGACTCTTACCTAAGAAACTGCCGGTTTTTAATACTCGCTAATATGAAAATAAATATCTTTCATTTATTTAGGTTTACTTGAATTTAAAATTTGAAATCCATATTTGAATTAATTTAAATACAGCCACAACAATTCTTTTGAAAAATCAGTAGTTCATTAGTTTTCTACCATTTGATTTTTTTTTGTAATTTCTGTTTTTGTGACTACGAAAAAATCGTAATTTCCAGTTTTTTCCGAATACTGACAGATCATGGCACTAAGGCTGCACACACAATGCACGCAATGCAAAATACGAATCAGGCAGATACGACAATTGAATGCACGATACGTTTTTATGTGTGGCATAACAATGAGTCAAAAGTCATAAAATATATATGTATAAATATATATAAATAATAATAGCGTTATCCCGTTTCCTAATCCATTATGATTGGCGTGGTCTGATATACAAGCCTAAGGATTTGGCGAAGAGCGACTGCCGGCAGACCTTCACAACCTAGAGGGAAAATCAGATCATTCTCAGGCAGATCATTTACGTCACACGTCTTTCGAAGTATAATTTCTTGAACGTACGACTATCGTTTTGCTTCACCGCCGAGCAAAGTTATAATTACAAATATGTACATAAATCAGCAATACATAGTGGTACATGCCAGAATTCGAACCGTGGATCAGTTGGTCGATAGCACGGTTTTTTATCCACTCGGTTATCACCGCTTACTTTACTTACTTAATATTAAATAACACAAATTGGGTTTCTTACAGTTTCATTATTAATATGATACGATTCATATATACTAATATATCAAATCATTAAAAAAAATATTGTGTATGAAAATTCTGCTCTTTGCTACGTGTCTACAATAGTATGTGTTATTCTAGTAAGTACATAAAAATACTTCCAAAATAAGGAACAAGGAAAAAGAGTGGATTGCGCGGTCCTTGGCGCGCCTCGATCCCGTCATTTCTTTTATATTTTTTCATCAATGTCACACGTGACGCCCGAATGTCATTTTCGTGTGACGAAAAAAAAATGTTTATTAAGATGCGGAGCGGAGACGCGATATTACAATTTTCCACTAGTGAAATATGGAAAGTGATTTTTTACGAGAAAATAAGAAGGTGAATACAGCGAGATTAAAAGTCCTACGAAGGGTTAGCTTCTTATTAAAATGTTTTTATGCAATCACCGCCTCCAGATGTTTCGGTATAAATTTTCTTTTTGAATGACATAGCTTGAAGTTTGTGTTGTATTTATTTTGATTGAGTTTAAAGTAATATAACTCTGAGAAGAAACTAGAATCAACGTAAGGATTAGGATTGATGATGTACTAGATGAGATTTTATATCCTGGATGTGCTTTCAGTAAAGATGCACCTCTGATGTGTAAAGACGAGTGAGTGCTGGGAATAGTGTGAATGGAGCGTTGGGAAAACTTCTTGGTAGTAAAAGCTTGAGCTATAAGCCAAAATCGGTTTGTCTTTCTTCTCTTTCCTAGGGTTATTTCTTTTCCTAACCCATTAGGAGTGGCAGAGTCCACTACTAGCCTAAGGATTTGGCGAAGATACTGATTTTTAGATGGAGCGACTGCCGTCAGACCTCCGCAACCCAGAGGGTAAATCAGATCATTTTTAGTTAAGGTCATACGCCATTCGATATAATTTCGTGGACGTGCGGATTTCCTCACGATGTTTTCCTTCAGCGCCGAGCAAGTGATCATTACAAATATGTTACATAAACTCGAAAACACGAATTTAGTGGTACATGCCAGGATTCGAACCGTAGACCTCTTGGTCACTAGGTCGGTTCTTTATCCACTATGCTATCACTGCACCAAGCAAAGTGTTGCCTTTGTCTTTGATCATTTGAGTAGAGAAACCAATTAAGTACGAGGTGACCTTTGCTCACTTGTATTTTTTTTTATATAATGTCGGGAGGCATGCAAACATACGGCCCAGCTGATGGAAATGTCGTTGAATATGATTGCTTCCTGCACTAGGAGTGTCGCTCTCATGTTGCAATTTCCGTTGCTAATACAATAACACCTCAGGAGTTTTATATAATAATAATAATAAATAATAAATATTGTCGGACAAATTACATAACGCCATCTAGCCCCAAAGTAAGCGAAGCTTGTGTTATGGGTACTAGACAACTGATAAACATACGTTAATACATTTTTTTTTTTGTAAATACATACTTATTATACATAGAAAATACCAAGACAAACAGACATGTTCATGCACACAAATGTTTGCCTTGTGTGGGAATCGAACCCACGAGCGTTGGTGTCAAAGACGCGTCATTCACGACTGAGCCACCGAGCTCGTCATATATTTACTCAGTCGTAGGAACACTACAATCCTGCAGGTAGTTGTTATTTAGCTATCGTTTTCTTTGAAGACCAGATACTACTAGAGTCGCGCCGCTTTGATGCACCCTACCTCCTTTAAAAACCTCTGAACTAAGATAAATTGAACGTGTTCATGCACACAAATGTTTACCTTGTATCGGAATCGAACTCATAAGCCATGGGGTAAAGTCGCCCTTCCTGAACACCAGGGTCGTCAAAATACCACATAAATAAACTGGCTAGTAAGCTCAGCTTTGCCGCAAATGCCGTTAGGAGAATTAGACAATTGACGGATGTGGCTACCGCTCGCTTAGTCTATTTCAGCTACTTTCACAACATTATGTCTTATGGTATACTGTTGTGGGGAAGAGCGGCTGATATTGAAACTATTTTCATATTACAAAAGAGAGCCATCCGCTCTATTTATAACATGGGCTCCAGGGAATCACTTAGACAATCACATAATCAACTATTTAAAGAAATAAATATCCTCACGGTTACCTCTCAATATATTTATGAGAACAAAATGTATGCTCGTAAAAATATAAATTCATTTTCAAAATGTACTGAAAATCTTAGGAGCAGGAATAGATTGCGTATGCCAGTACTTGCTAAGACTAATAGATCTTTTGTGGTAATCTTTTGCGGTAAATTGTATTCGGTTCTATAATAAATTACCTGAAACAGTTCTGTCCTGGCCTGACAATATGTTCAAAAGACACATCAAAAATACTCTATGTCAGAAAGGTTATAATAGAATCGATGAATATCTGATAGAGATGTATGGAAATGATTCAGCACATGAATTAATATAACTTTAATTGTACCACTTGATATCACTATATGTACACTCATATCATTATATTTATTGTAATATGTATAAGATGATTTGGAAAAAAAGACCTATATTGACAAGTTTCTTTTGGCATTTAGTCTTCGCCAATGGTCATTTGAAATGCTGGTAGATTAAAAAAGAGAAAAACTTAAAAAAAATGATAAGATATAAAAATGATATTGAAAATGTAAGACGTGTCTAAGTGCCCGTGATATTTTTTTTGGGTCTAAAGGCAAATAAAGAATTTTTATCTTTATCTTTTAATACAGGGTTATGTTAACCGATGAGACCGATATTGCGTAGTTACTACGTAATATCGGTAACGTGTAAATTCACGGCTACGAGTCCAGGGGTAAAGTAGAATGCGCAGTTCTTATTAGTTAGTTCGCAGATCACCATCGTAGCACTTATCGGATTATTGTTTAAAAAAATCTCCCATTGGTCAGTAGGCTCGAATCCTGAGATGTTTAGACGCTAAAACACAACGTTTTTGTGAGTGCGATGGATTTTCGAAGTCAATAAGGAGTTGGTGACAGATATTACTTTTTTTTGGATGCGGTTTTCAGAATACATTATGAATCGGAAAAGATATGCTTGAATTAAACAATTTTAACGGAAGTATCGCGTGTTTTATTTATTTTGTTGAACCTGACGTTTCGAATGCTTTGCAGCGTCCGTGGTTGCAGGAAGACTAAGGTGATATTTGTCTTACATTAGTTATTCAATTATTACATCTACCGACATGGATGGATTAATTATAATGTTCCGATTCACACAAAAATCGCTCACAGTGTCCGAACATTTTTTAGTAGATCCTTGGGTTTGTGACTTGATTATTTTTAGGACTGGATCCCAAGCAGGTGGTACTTGCCAACCATCTTCTCTATTGAAATTGGGGTGTTTTCTTATTTCAATGGCCTCGCGCAACATTCTCGGTGTGTAGCGATTCTCCTTGGCGAGGATTTGTGGTTTATCGAACCGAATGTAATGGTTTGGTCGGTCCAGTGTATGTTCACATACTGCAGAGTTTATATCGCGCCTATTCTTCATGTCAGCAATGTGTTCTTTCACACGAGTACCTACGCTTCTCTTTCTTCCTGCGACCACGGACGCTGCAAAGCGTTCGAAACGTCAGGTTCAACAAAATAAATAAAACACGCGATACTTCCGTTAAAATTGTTTAATTCAAGGATATGCTGTTTGTTGTTTATAATCCTGTTTCATAAGTAAGAATTACTATGAAACAGGATTATAAGCCTAGGGTTTTTTAAGAAATAGACCTCCAAAAATGTTTTAATGCTGCCAACATAGACGTAATTTGGTGTTTTTGTATTAGTGACGCAGTGGTTACTAGGATCGATACAAACCCAGGAAAAATATTTCTGTTTATGAACATGTATGTTTGTTTTTTACAATTATCTTAATATTTCTCAAGTACATTACAAAAGCCGAGTTTTTTTAGAAAAGAATCTTGCTTACTTCCGCACGTAAAGCAACAGCATATGTAGAACAACATACGCTTGCAATTAGTATATCTATGACTTATGTTACTAATACAGCAACTTCTTAGGACCATACTGGTAAACACTCATTCGCAGGAACACAACAAGCCTCCAGGGAGTTAACCATAGTTATTTTACTGCGGTATTCTGTAAGGCGAATGTGTTTCATCAGACGGTATACACATTAATTCAATTCTTTTCAAAGTTAAATACAAAACATTTTTTGCGTGAATCTGATTCATACTTGAACTACCTATACTTTTTAAATAGATTAAAAAAAGAGAGATTAAAAGTAAAAAAGACAATTATTAAGATACAATATTAAAGAATGTAAGATGTGTCTAAGTCATCGACTTATATTACCTACCGTAGGTGATATACGTTGATGGTCTAAGTGCCCGTAAGGGCCTATTGGCAAATAAATTATTTTTATCTTTTTATCTTTATTTTTTATAAGGTTCCACACAACGTTGTCACTACAGCTTCGCTGTATCCGTTCGTCTGTATGGCCGTCTGCCTGCCCGTCTGTTTATCTGTCAGGGCTTAATATGTCTATCGAACTATAATGATTTTATGAAACGATGATCGCAATAATAACAAATAATGAAAAAATAAGTAAAAGAAATTAAAGGTGTCCCCATACTAGAAACGTGCTTTTATGAAGTGATCTCTATAAAAGAAGCACAAGACCAAATACATGAAGTCTAGGTATTTTCTAGGCATGATTGTGACCTAACACGAAACCTTTCACTTGATAATTACAATAAAACCTTACAAACTGTGAACAATATTAATTGAAAAATATTGACTAAAAATATTCACGATAATACTTGTTTGAAAACGGCCCTTTCTTAAAATTCTTGAATAAAAATATATATCGATATATTTTTGGTTGTATCTATAGTAACTAGTGCGAGTTTCGTACGTATCGATATCTCGTAATATCGAGTCGTCGCTAGCACCCGATGCGCGGCGCGACGAACGTGGCAGATGTGCCACCGGTTGTGATTGTCTTGTGGCGATGATTGATGATCTCCGCCGACGGCTGCCGCCAGGGCTGTGCATGCGACAGCCCACAAAGAATATTTCCGATGGTAACATTTTGTTAATATTTCGGACGAAATACACATGTATAATTTTGGAAAGGAAATAATATTAATACAATATTAAAAATACAATATGACGTTGAACAGATCAATAATAAAAGAATTATATACGTACCACACGTTTGTGTTTTCGCCATACAAAATTAGATCTCTTCTTAGATCATTATAAAGATCTAGACTGAAAGCCAAGAACTTAGTTATTTGAAATAAAAATACATAAATCGGGTGAAAGAAACCTTGAGCTATTAATACACCTATCTATCTATAACTTCATGCCAAAATTCCTTGCGGGGTAGGCAGAGAGAACCGAGCGCCACGTGACTCGGTCCGTCACGTGCTTATGCGGCACTCGACTCTCCTCGACCTGCCGGAATTGGCGCTGCGTGTTGGGTGGCGCCCCCCACCGCCGCATGCAGCTATATTTGCACCGCTCGGTCGGCTCGATCGGTGCGCGTCGCCTCCGGAGGACACTCTTATCTGCACATCTTTTTAGCTTTTGGGCCAGAATTACAATCTGATTGATTGGCAGAGGTCGCGAACGAGTATACTTCTGGCGCATGACTCCCAATTAATATAGTTTACTTTTAAAATATTAAGAACGATATGTATGTCAACAACTCGAAACTAACTAAATGCTTCTTGCGTTCAGTTAGTTTCGAGTTGACCACATAATGAAATATTTCCAACTTCACTTTGGTCATTAAACCAAAAATATCGTACACTGTCCCATATATTCTTTAAAAGTTTATGTAGCAGTTTTGTATATAATAGCCGCTTTCTTTTACTGTTAGTAAAATATAGATAAGTGCTAATTTAATAGGGTCACTTAGGTAATATATTTGCGCTAAGTATTATCACATAAGGTTTATAAATTTCAAAGAAATGTAAACAAAACTTAAATTTGAAACAGAAAACAAATATACTATGATATTTATGCCTATAGTGCTAAACATCTATACTCAAACAAATGTAAGTGCTTATTTCTAACATTTAATCTTTTGTATATATAGTAAACAAAATAAGTAACTCATTAGGCACTCAAAACCGTGCACTCAAGCCTTTTAAATTTGAAAGAAATAAACAAAGTGATTAGTAATACGTTTATTTTGTTGAAAAGATAAATAAACTAAACAAGTAATAACGTAGCCAATGATAGCAAGAGATATTACATTACATGCTTTTAGAATATGCGGATTATCTCCGGGGCTAATGTTGACTGACAGATTGTTTCCTTTTGTTGATTTGACTCCGCCTCTTTTGTCGTATTTTGTATCATGTTTCATAATCGCTATGGAAGTAAGCAAAGAGGATTTGACAATGGTATTTATAGTAATTTTTACTGACGTGTTATTAATACAGTAGGTAGAACTTTATCCGAGCGGTTTTAATACTTTATATTACGTTATCCTCATTTTCATTGGATACATGTTATCTTATATCCTACATGTTGCAGTCAATTAGAAAAACAATATTTCGTATGTAGATAGAAATGATGTGAAATAAAGGAGCGCGAAGAGACCATTTGTAATTTGATTTATAAAATAATTAAAACATACAAAGAGGGCTAAGTCTGAGATACGTGTGTAATATATATGCAATTAGTCGCATTGTTTCCAATCATAATATATATAAATTCAGAAGCTGGATGTGCCAACCCTAGCTCACTATTCAACTCACGTTTATTCAATATAAGCAAACTCAGGCATAGGCCATAGTGAAAGTACCTCCCCGAAATATTCTACATTCGTCAACTGTAGCAATGATTTCAATATATTTCGCAAGCGGGTTTACTATCAAATACACATATAGATTAAGAATATACAGTTATGATGCCTTCATGTTGTATTTGTATAGTAGAAATACACTTTGGTATTTTTCAGAAATACCGTTCCTATATGAAATCTATGTTTTTATCTGCGTGTGTGTCTCTCTCTGTGTGTGTATCTGAGTGTGCGTGTGTCTGTCGCTTTTTTTTCGAATATTCGAATTTTGACTTTGATTCGGATTCAGCATAAAAAAGTAGAATAGGAATGTTCAGGAACATCGTTCCTATCTCTTAAGGAACATGGTCAAAATGGCCGACAAATTAAAAAAAAATGAATTGTTTTATAATTGACGAGCCAGGTGTTCCTCTGGCAATGCAAGCTTGCGCATTCTCAACTGGTTTATACTTAGGGTGCACACGTCTGATGTGAGGCTGTTACCGCTGTCTATGCTTCAACTCACGTAGTACAGTTGAGAGCAGATCACGCTTAATATTTCAAGTTCTATTGTAACTCATATTACGTACAGTGTAAGAACGGTACAAAGGTCAAAGGGTCAATGTTGGCGTGCACTTAACTGTACATGTCCATCGTGGTTTGCCATCCCTGATTCCTGCTTCCTAGGAATTGTTTATTTAGCGTGTTTTTCAAACTACGTACATAGGTATACATATTAAACAACGATTATTCGTCTTATGATGCTACATCCGCTGCTAACATAGCAACCTTATTAAATTGCGGGATTACAATAACTCTTCAGGGAGTCAGGGGATTTTCTGTAAGGTATTATGTAGCGGGGTTCTGTGATGATGCATCCCCATTTGGACTGCTTACCTAAATGTCGCTGTACTTTACCTGTCGTTTGCTAATTGACAGGGTGCACCATGAGTACAGGCGTAGTTAACTATGAAGAAAATGATAAAGATAATAGTAATATTACTATTATCATTATCATTTATACAAATAGATATCATCTAATACATCTCATTAATGTTAATTCTTGCACTTGTACAGATTCCACTTCACAATTTTATTTAATAATTATGTTTACCGACCGGTTTCGCCTTTACGGCATTATCAAGGTATTTTATATAAATAAATAAATAAATAAATATTGTCGGACAAATTACACAGCGCCATCTAGCCCCAAAGTAAGCGAAGCTTGTGTTATGGGTACTAGACAACTGATAAACATACGTAAATACATTTTTTTTTTGTAAATACATACTTATCATACATAGAAAATACCCAGACCAAGACAAACAGACATGTTCATGCACACAAATGTTTGTACTGTGTGGGAATCGAACCCACGAGCGTTGGTGTCAAAGTAGTGTAACAACGCGTTTCACCACTGCGCCACCGAGCTATCGTCGTATCGTAGCTACCGTCGTATGTTATATAAAATACCTTGATAATGCCGTAAAGGCGAAACCGGTCGGTAAAAATGATTAATAAATAAAATTAAGATGTCTTCATAATTCCACCAAGCGCCTACAATCAACAGTATCAACACAATCATCTAATACCGTCACTCGGCTCTCCTGGAATCGCCGGAATTGGCGCTGCGTGGTGAGTGGCGCCCCCTATCGCCGCATGCAGCTATATTCGCGCCGACGGGGGCGAATCAGTGCGAGTCGCCTTCGGGAGACGCCCTAATCCGCACATCGGTGTGCTTTCGGGTCAGATTTGCAATCTGATTGATTGGCAGAGGTCGCGGCGAGCGTGTATGAGAAGAGCAATGAATGTTAATGAAGCGAGTGAGGTGTGTAAAGATCGAGTCATATGGCGCTCGGTTCTCTCTGCATACTGAATTTGTTTGGCGTGAAGTGATAGATAGATAGACAGATAGAACTAATAGCACCGTAACTTCTAAAACTACTTTTGTAACCAAACTACCAGAATAGCATAGAATAAATAAACTTTATTTTAACAAATAGATACAACACATGTTTCACCTTAGCCTGACTGTTGATGGCTTTAGGTAACTATCTAGATCTATGCCTGGTGGAATATTGTAAGCTATTATATGTATTATAGAGATAGGTAGAACGTTCATGAAAAGAGACCTTAGATCTTTTATAACTGTTAAAGAAACGAGCGAGGCGTGTAAGGACCAAGTTATGTTGCGTTCTGCATTTTGCCAACCCTGCAAGGGAATTGGAGTGAAGTTATAGATAGATAGAGAGATTACCCACATTAAATAAGGTTATAAAATACTGGTTTGGTGTACTAGATTAAAACCCGCTGTAGTTTGGTGAACCATGTTTAAACCCTTTTCGGTTGAAGGGAGCTGTATTCCAGCGGTTCAGCGGTGGAATGGGATTTAATGACTGGCTTCAACTGGGTACAAACTGGTTGTGATGGTTTATTATATTATACAGCTAAAATCAACAACATGGTTCCATATGGAATAACATATTTCGTCATTTTCTATAGTTATAAAGTTTCCACGCAGATACTTATTCATTTTACACCCCATGTACTTTAGGGAGTATATGTATAAATTATGAAAAACAAATTTATTTTTATATTAAAAAGCAATAGTAAACAGATCGCGCCATCTATATTTGACGCACATATTTAAAACGAACGGAAGGTTCTACCGCATTCAAGTGAAGCCTGCTTGTGAACCATTCAGAAATTCAAAATTACAGGTTATGTTCATAAATAGACTAAAATACTATTTACGTAATAGTAAAATATATATTTATACGTTTCTGTTATATTTCTTTAAATAATTCAAAGTTTGATTTAATTCACTGGACGTTTTAGTATTATACTCAGCTGGTTTGTGTGGAAACTCATTTTCGTTCGCTATGAAGCTTCACTACGAGGGCACTTTATAAATAATTTCATCCACCGCAACTAGATGGCGTTGCACGGAAGAATATTTATGGTAATTGTTTAATATTCTGACGAGCATACTTACATTTTCATCGAAATTAGCTTACATTATTTTATTTTAATAATTAATATTAAATATCATAGAAAATATAAATCAATAGTACCTATATAAATTTACACCTAACTTCTTTTCCTAGCTTAATTTAAACAATTTGATACTCGTAGATTTGATTTTTATTAAAGATTTATTAACTTAGGTACATTTAAATAGTTTAATGTATAGTTTATATTATTATGGATATCAAGTAGATACAACTCAATAGTGTCGGAAGGTTTGTTTACTCACTAGATTGTCAGAGTAATAAAGTACCTATATTCTTTTTTTTATATAACGTCGGAAGGCATGCAAGCATACGGCTTACTATAAATTAAGTATCACTCGCGCGAATCCTCCTCTGCTGCTAACACAGCAACTCTTGCTTTGAGCTTACTGGTGACCTCACTCGCACGCAGGAACACAATAACCCTCTAGAGAGTTATTATTATTCTTGCTATATTATTATGATGCGCCCTACCACTCTTGAAATATCCAGACCGATACAAACATGACATGTTCACGCATACTAATGTTTGTCTTGTGTGAGAATCAAACCCAGGAGTGTTGGTGTAGAGCAGCGTAACAGCGCGTTTCACCACTGCAACCACATCAATATTCATATTAATCGTATAAAAACCCTCTCTGTCTAAAAACTCACACCTAAAAGCGTGCAATTTTGTAAATTAGTTACCCAAAATGAACTATATAAAATAGTAAAGTATTTTTATGTTGCTTATCTAAGATTACAAATGTTACATATTGAAAATTTTAGAAAGACGTTTACTTAAACTGTTGGTTTCTTAATCCATTAGGATTAGCGGGACCCGCTGCCTAAGCCTAAGGATTTGGCGAAGATACTGATTTTTAGGTCTACCAGGAAAACCAGATCATTCTTAGGTAGTGGTCAGTGACTTAGTCAATGCTTATTGCAAAAAAATGCCATATCCATAAGCTTATTGCTGGCAATTAATAAATGTATACATTAAATAATACTATAAAATGTTATGCGGAACTTATACAAGTCAGTTTATAGTTTGATGGCGAAAAGTATCACAACATAAAAGCACCTCGCAGGCAATGGTGCACCCTGCTAATTAACGAACTGGGTTTTGGCAAAAAAGAGGTAGGACGCACCATAGTGGCCCGACTGAAAGAGAACTACCTCCACCTTACAGAAGTACCTAGCTCAATAACAACTTGCTCGAGGGTTGTCACGTTCCTGCGTGTGAGTGAGGTTACCCGAGGAGCTGTCTTGTGGGTAGGTGGCAACGCGGGATACTTCTTATATTGCAAGCGTTCTTAGGCTACGGTAACCATATTATTATGTAGGCTGTATGCCATAATAATATATGTTTTTTTTTTAAAAGGACGTAATGTCTTTAGTTATTTATTTAATTATTTATATATATATACGTAAGGTATGCACTGTTGACTGCATTTGAGTATGATTTCAATGTTATTAGTTTAATAAATCACATAATGAACTTATTCCCAAGTTTTGTTTACTATCTACTACGGGTGGTAAACAAACATACGGCATGACTTGAAGCGTTTTCCATAGCGTCCTACGAATACGTTTGCAATAGAAAAAAAATATCGTATATGTCCGAATTACTACACCCGCTGCCGTAACAAGTCTTCATGACAACACTCTCACTGCAGGGGAAAAACAATCCTGAGAATTACTGTTTGGATGTGGTTTGCTGTAAAGTTGTTTGGACAGTCGTCTATTCTTTCTTCGAGCCTCATTTGTAAATCGGCAGGGTGCCTGTCGTGCACGTTATTGTTAGCTTTACATAACTATGAGAGCTTGCCATTTACACCCATTAATACGAATAAACTTATCAAACTATGCTTACTTTAACTCTCAAATACAATATGGGAGCTGATTATTAATATAAGTTTCGTTCCCCCGTTCAATATTCTTTTCATATACATCAAGGGAATTCAAATATCCGTATAAAATTATAAATATGTTAAAACTATTACTAACACTGAATCTATCACTTAATAAATTTAAAGCACTTAGTTAAAGATCTTTCATTCGCTAATTAACTATGTTAGCAAAAGCAACGTATAAAAATGTGAGTTGTTTACTATGTGACATCATTAAGACTTGAGCTTTTACCGCGGCTACTTGGTCATCATGTCCATGCCCCAGTCTGCTGGAGATTCCTCGGGAGTGGTCTATGGAGAAGCTAAAATGAATCAGTGGATCCAGGACAACTCCAACATTCCTCAGAGCGTTACGGTAAGAATTTTGTTTATAATTTTGTTGTTATATATATATTTTATTTTGTCTTTGTCTATAATTTTAGGAGAAATTTTATAAAATACAAGGTATTGCCCATGGTTTCACCGTAGTTTAGTTTGGTTTTGCAAGCTTTAAGCAGTAACGTTAAACATTTTCGATATAGTTAGCAGAGAGAACCGAGCACCACAATAGTGCATACCTCGTTCGCTTCTTTAACAATCATAGATGTTTTTATACATGTTCGACGATTACTAGGGTTATGGACATCACGGTGAGCTTTACCCTTTCTCGGCGTACATTTTTCAATTTCGCGTTGTATATCTTTTGTGATTCATTAATTCTTTAGGGCCATGTTTTTATTATCTTATTCGTAACACCGACACTATGTCTTAACCAACTATATTTCTTATGTCATTATTACGGTTAGCAAACATTAGGCGACAGTTTTTTGATATGATCGTATTTCAATTGCTTTTATTTTACTTTCATGCTATGTCTGGTATATGCAGATTTCACTTCCATACGTCTGCCTACCCCGCCAAGAGTCTAGTGTGAAGATACATACAGACAAATATAGATAAAAGTTAGCGTGCATCCTGAGATCAACACTATGTTTAATTTCGTAATAGGTAATCTGTTCAGTAATTTCTACACAATGAGAAAATAGCTGACAGATAGAAATAAAAAAAAATGTTTTAGCTTCTAATCGATAGAGTTCGGTTACAAATTTATCCCTACCTCTGAAGATGATATTGTGTATACTTATTGAAAAACATATGAAAAAAATTTGTATCGATACTATTTTCTATGACAGTAATAAACAACATGCTCCATGTCTAATACACAGATATATTTTTGTTACAGAATCCGGAACTATTCCAATATTCGCACCAAAACACCGTTCCGTTGACTGGTATGCATCACAACACTAGTGAAGCTGCATTCAACAGTACGAATGGAAACAATCCTTCTTCGTCAAGTTTCAATGGATTACTTAACAGAAATGGGCATGCACACAAGTCGCACATTCAAAATGATATACTACTTGGAGCAAGAAGTTTTGAAATTCCGCATTCTACGAAACATTCAAACATGTTACATTATGGAATGAACACGCATATGGCAAGTCCGGTAAATGGATATATAAATGTAGGGCCGAATACCCGCTTTGTGACCAGGACAAATGGTTGGATAACCACTAATAAACCTGCCAACGGTGTCAAAAAACAGAAACGGAATCGCACTGCGTTTACCAGCCAACAAATGATGGAGTTAGAACAAGAATACGCAAGAACTCGATACCTAGATCGCACGCGGCGCACAGAACTCGCTGATGTCCTAAAACTAAACGAGCGAACAATAAAAATATGGTTTCAAAACAGGCGGATGAAAGAGAAGAAGGACAGAGCGGAGATCGAAGAAGAAATCGAAGAAGTGAGTACGACAGAACGTCATACAGAATTCGCCAACATCGTACCCATGTATGTGCAGGGTCAACATCCAATAAGTATAACAAACGATATTTGCGAACGAGCGGTGGAATACCCGATGCAAACATTTTCCATTGCGGCACCTGCACCAGCAAGCTTGATGGGCGCTCCGATGGTTAACCCGATGACTGCCCCTATGTCTGCTCCGATGACTGCCCCGATGACTGCCCCGATGACTGCCCCGATGACTGCCCCGATGACTGCCCCGATGACTGCGATGATGACTGCAATGATGTCTACCCCAATGGCTACAGGAATAGCCACATCAACATCTGCTCCAATGCATATGCCAGTGTCTCAAAACTCATCAATGATGGAATTTGCAGAGTATACTGCTCCACAAGATTATGTACCGAATTGTAGGTCATACCACATCGAAATTGAAGATTCTGAAGAAATGCAGGAACTGAAGACGGAAATACAGCAAGAAACCAGCCCTACGAACACACCTGTAGTTCAAACAGAGCAAAACTGGGATTTATCCTGGATTCGTTGTATGGAAAGTAATGATGATTTCTCGTAATATTATACGTTATTTAGTTGAGAATACAACGCGATGTACATATTAGATTAATTTTAATATTACATTTTATACGATATGATATGTTTTCATACAATAATGTTAACTACTAAAACATTTTATTTATTTCATGTCACTTTTTATTTATAATAAAATATGAAAAAATATGTGCTGTTTATTTTCAAAGTCCCCGATTGTTCCAAAATGGTAACCTACAGCAGAAATAAAATAAAACATTTCCTTAGCTTTTACTTTACGTTTGATAGTAGGCACGAGAAATAAGCGTGCGAGCCGCCTGTTTGCATGGATATAAAACCATGCGATGCTAGAAATATTGTATGTAACGTAATGTATTTATTTATGTATCTTTATATAATTACTTTTATTTTCCTTTAGCTCTGCACCGCCCTCCTTGTTTCTTTATTTCCCCTCTACTCAAAGGTGTTCTGGAAGAGATCGCATCGCGATAAGATCGCCGAAACAAAAACAATAAAGTAGCAGTACACTGCTACTTTATTGTTTTTGTTTTTTTTTTAAAGATGCACGCAAATATATCACTTTAAGATTTTTAGTTTGAATATAAATGAAAATCTTAAATTAAAGAATGAAATGTTGTTATTAAAATATAGAGAAATGTGCATAGGAGATGAACTCCGCGTCTTTAAGTTTTGGTGATGTTGAAGTTAAATTACTGTTTTGATAGATGGTCTAAAATTTGACCGACGATCTTTAGATACCAAAAATAAAATAAAAGAATGAACTTTACAACATTCCTTAATTCCCAAATTGAATTATCTATCTAAGGTTTAGAACACAACCAAAAATGCAATTACAAAAACCAAAATTGTCTATGTAATTCTTGGTGTCCGAAATTCCTGACTTGTTTTTATGTTAGTTATTACCGAACTTACGTAATAGAAAATTGAAAACTATCGTCAAAGACGTAAAAGAAAAAAATCCTGGTATTCTCATTTCCCTGCGACATAATCGTTTAGTGTAAACACTAATGCACTACATGTATTTAAAATTCTCTTATCTGAGAATGTTAAAGAATGCTTACATAGCAGTAAGTTTGCTTCTGTTCTCATTTCTGTGCAGACGTTTAGAATAAACAAAATAAATAAATTTGTAAATCTATACTAATATATGAAACGGAAGAGTTTGTTTGTTTGAACGCGCTAATCTCTGGAAGTACTGGTCGGATTTGAAACAATATTTTTACATTTGATAGTTCAATTCTCGAGGAAGGTTATAGGCTATTTAACATCACGATACGACTTTTAGAAAGAAATAATTTAGAAAAACAAAAAAGGGTCGGCAATGCTTGAGTGACATCCCTGGTGTTGCAAAAGTCCATATAGACTACGGTAACTGCTTACCATCAGGCAGACCGTACCCTTGATACGCCACCTTAGTGGTATAAAAAAAGCGTTTCCTACGGGATATCGGGATACGCGCCGACGAAGTCGCTGGTTGCAGCTACTGTAGGTATACAAGTACACTTTATATTAATATTATAATTTTGCATTGACCCGCATCCCAAGGGGCGATCGCCTCCGATGTAGCCTTAAAGCCTCCCCGGCCAAAGTCAATCCCTAGGTGTATTCAGGAAAATTCTGACATAATCCGTTCGGCTGACCGTACGGATACTCATGAGACTTCATCGCTTTCATTCCCCTCGGGCACTGGAGGGTGCCCTCCTCTGAAGAATCTTGCTTTTGTGAGTTGTCATTTACCTACGTCGAGCGTATAAACAAAAACAAACATACATATGAACATGGTAGCCATAAAACGCTATTATGTCCCAAAAAAAATCAATCTTAACAATATGATCACATGACACGATGGCCATAAGAATTTCAGAAATATTATGTTTTTATGAGAATATCTTAATATCTATCTTTTTGGATGCCAGGCACATCACCTAGTCGGGTATTTTTTATATTACGTTTTAAAACAAACATGCATTCGACACCAACTGATGGGAAGTGGTTACACTTACCCTAACGACCCTCTTTGTTAGTTGACTGCGGTTTTTTGCGAAGTGAAAATGCCTCATCTGGTTTTTTATTCAATATCACTATGCACAAAAACTCTTTCGCCAACCTCTTATGCTAGTGGCAGGTGCACCATACGCATGTGATGCTTTGGATTTGTTAATGATGATAAGCTACTTCCTCTTAATTCAATTACTTATTTTGAGGTTTAAGAGAGGTGCGGTACATTAAAGTCTTGGGTAGTACCCCACCCCACAAGAGTGGCTGTGTTAACAGCACGGGTGATATCGTGCGAGTGATACTTAATGTGTTGCAAGCGTTCGTAGGTTACGGTGACTGCTTTATGGTTTATGGGCTCTATGGTTGCATACCTCTCGACGTTGTATAAACAAAAAACAAATACGTGATACAAATGGCTAACTACTAACATTACATGCACATGATGAACCTTGCCAACTAATAATAAATGCTATTGACAGAAAGGCAGGGCATAACATTATAAATTAATGAACCTGAATGAAATAATAACCGACATAGCGCACATGATAAACAGGCTGAAGCCGACCTAGTTTGTAGAATCGACAACGGCTGGGGCCGTACACGCAATGTGGGACAACCCCAGGGGTACCCGAGGGGTACTAGATGGAGCGACGACCTCCAGAGGTGTAGTGAGTCGATGGATGCAGGTGACACAAAATCGAGACGAATGGCACTCTAGAGTCCCCTCTAGAGGCCTATGTTCAGCAGTGGACAAATATAGGCTGAGATGATGATCAGGTTAAAGATACAAGTCCTGTTTCAGATTTATTTAGGTACACATTTGTAATTATTACTTCCTAGGCGGTAAAAGAAAATATCGCGAGAAAAATGGCACGTCCCAGAAATTATATTCTGAAATATCTATCCTAAGAATATCAGGTTTTCCATGTGAGATATGGAGGTCTGACGGTAGTCGTACCATGTCAAGATCAGTAATCTCGCCAAATCACTGGCTTAGGACCCCGTCAATCTCAATGGATAAGGAAATGGAAAAGGAACCCCATAATCATTACTTTGAAAGTTTTTATGCTTCTGTAGTTGCAAGTTCCCATAGGTCTCTAGTTTGTCAGTTTAGTGGTATAAAAAATGTATGGATTAACCTAATAGTACACAGTTCTCAATCAATGAATGATTATTTTACAAAAAGTTTTGGCATGCATACCTACTGTATGTGTTCATACCGATCTAAGTACCGTTAAGTAATCATAGTCTGTTCATTGAAACTGTTTACATACAAAATTTGTTTACATGTCATTAAAGGCGTCATCAATAAAATTTTATCGTTAACAAAAACACCTTTTGTTCTTTTCGATAGCTTTATTTAGCTTTTTCAGCCGACTACGGCGATGTCAAACGCAGGTTATGTTGATCTATCATGGTGTGGTGGTTTCCTACTGGGTAGTTTATTACAAAACACCGTTATACATAGAAAGTTATATATTATTGTCCCAAAATATACAGTAATTGTGTATGCTACACTACAAAGGTATACCTCCTATAAACAAATAGGTCGTAGAATAAAAAATGATGTATTATTCTATGGGTTAAGTTGTTTCACTAGTTTATAGGCTATATAACGTTTTTTTTATAGTACGTCGAGAGGCATACAAGCATACGGCCCACCTGATGTAAAGCGGATACCGGTATCCGCTTTACCGCCGCTATTAACGCTCGCGCGATGCCTCCCCTGCTGCTTACACAGCAACTCGTCGGGAGCTTGCTAGTGATCTCACTCACACGCAGGAACACAACAGCCCTCTAGTGAGTGTTATTTGGCTGCGGTTTTGTGTGAGGTGGAGGTACTTCCACAGACGGGTTGCTTTGATGCGCCCTACCTCTCTTAAAACATCCAGACCAAGACAAACAGACATGACAAGGCACACAAATGTTGCCTTGTGTGGGTATCGAACCCACGAGCGTTGGTGTCAAAGTCGTGTCATTCACGACTGATCCACCGAGCTCGTCGAAGAACAACGTCAATGAAAATTCAACATGGCAGCTTATGGTGGCCTTAAAGTATTATAAAAAATATTAATAATAATTAAAAATAAAATTACTTACTTAAATCCAATACGAGTACGACAAAAAGTACCCACTGAAAAGGTCTTTAAACAAGGCTTTAATGCAGGTAATATTTTTTATTACAATTGATAAAAATATAATATTAGGTCACTTATTTGAGTAGATTACAATTAAAATAAATTCCACGGCAGACAGTATAGGTTTCGAACAGGGCCCACAATGGGGCTTGCCTTATACAAGTGATAAATAAGGTACTTACGGTGTTGATCCGTAGATGTTGAACTTGCTGTGTTATCAACAGGGGTAGCAACGCACGGGCAGTACTTCCTGTATTGCAAGTGCACATATATATGTAACACTAAACGTCAGGTGGGCCGTATGCTTACCATTTTTTTGGTGCCTTGCATCAATAAAATGGTACACAAAACTCGTATGTTCGTTTGTGTTTTTAGGGTTCCGTACCCAAAGGGTAAAACGGAACCCTATTACTGAGGCTCCGCTGTCCGTCCGTCCGTCCGTCCGTCTGTCACCAGGCTGTATCTCATGAACCGTGATAGTTAGACAGTTGAAATTTTCACAGATGATGTATTTCTGTTGCCGCTATAACAACAAATACTAAAAAATAGAATAAAATAAATATTTAAGGGGGCTCCCATACAACAAACGTGTTTTTTTTGCCGTTTGTATGGTACGGAACCCTTCGTGCGCGAGTCCGACTCGCACTTGGCCGATTTTCTTTGAATGCGCTAATCTCTAGAACTACCAGTCAGATTTGTATTTTTTTTTGGATTTGACAACAATTCGCGGGGATGCAGCTAGTTAGATATAAGTAAGAGCGGGTTCACATTAGGTCGGACCGACAGTTTTCCCGGAACGATAAAGTTGTTGGATGCATATTGGCATATGTATTTCAATAACGCTGTTCACATTAAGGCGACCCGATAAATCTGTTGGCGACGACACATTTACCGGACGTTCAGCCACGATTTCTGTGGGTTCGGATATAATATTGCTGCACTGCTTTGTATAGCGCCGTTCACACTTGTTGACGCTCGGACCATCAGTTTCGCCGGCGTGTACGCAGTGAGGACACGTAATTAAACATGGAGGGCGAAATTAATATAGAAGTTTTGATTTCTCAATGATTTGGATGCAGCCATTATTTCCTTTTTCTTTTCCTCTGTCTTCTATTTAAATGCCTATTACAATTAGGACGTCGTCGTCGTCCATTGTACACAGAAGCCAACTCACAACTGCTTTATGGCGAGCCGAGTAGAGGTTAACGACAGTGGTGTTCACATTAGGTCGGAACGGCACCTTATAGTGTGAACAGCAAACCTGATAGTCGACCAACGGTAAAATTGACGGTCCCACCTAATATGAACCAGCTCTTAGACCTGCCGCGTTTTCTAGTTTACTAAAAAAGCTGTGTAGGACAGGCGTGAGAGTACGGCTTTTGTGTAAGGTCTCGAATCTCGTATACCTACTTACTGTATTCTATACGTAGAGGTATAATCCTACGGTTCAAAAAATGTAGTAAAAAGTGTCATTACTAATATAAGATCCTAAAAACACATCCAAGTAAATCAATCCCCCTGGGCAGCGTACTTGATTGCTTTTTTCTATTATATGTTAATGATTTACCCACTGAATTACATGTTTTAATACGTCGCACTGTGGATCGATCCCATACAAATGCTTGGACATTCCATAATGTATGTATTAGTACCAATACCTCTTAAGCTAAAGAGCGTTTGTGCATTTTCTAGTGTTTCATAACCAAAACTTCGAAATTAAATATATTCTGAATAATAAATATTTTAGTATTAGTACTCCATTTTGAATTTTGAATTGAAAAAAAAATTAAATTGAATTTGTTTATTACGTAAATGAAAATTATAAAAATAAAGTTCTTTGGTGTCCACTTATTAATTTTTATACCTACAACGTCGGGAGGCGTATGGCCAACCTAATGTAAGTGGTTACCGTAGCCAATGATCGCTTGCAATACAGGAAGTATCGTTCGCGCGTTGTCATTGTCACCCCTACTGGTAAACACAGCAACTGCTTAGAAGTGCACTGGTAATCCCAATTTCAACAACCCTCCGGGGTGTTGTTATTTGCTCGTGGTTTTATGTCATATGCTTTCCCAGTCGGGCTGCTTTGATGCACCCTACCTCTATTAAATTATTTATTGAAATATATCTATCTATCAATCTATAACTTCACGCCAAATCCCTTGCGGTGTAGGTAGAGAGAACCGAGCGCCATGTGACTCGATTACATAACTCACTCGCTTCTTTAACATTCATTGCTCTTCTCATGCACGCTCGCCGGTTTCCTGACATCAGCTTCTGATAGAACACGACCAAATTAGTCATGTTAGGTAAGTCTTGGCCTTCCTCGCCTCCTACATCCTTCCACTTTTGTATTGTATATCTGTTTCGTCATTCTTTCATCGTGCATTCTTTCTACATGTCCGAACCAACGGAGCATGCCTTTTCTTATTTTAACACCGACGCTCTCTTTCAGACCAACTCTGTTTCTTACATCATCATTGCGAATACGGTCTACAAGCCTAACGCCACAAATTTTGCGCAGCGCTCGCATTTCGACCGCGTTTATTCTACTTTCATGCTCTTTCTGCCATACCCAGCTCTCGCTTCATAAGTTAGCGTTGGGACCAGCACTGCATTGTGTATAGCGAGTTGTGCCTTCTGGCTCAGGTTTTTACCGCTAAGAAGTTTTCCTAACGCTCCATTCACACTATTCGCAGCACTCACTGTCTTTCCACATCTGCGGTGTACCTTCCATCCCTGCTGAAAGCGCATCCAAGATATACAATCTCATCCACTTGTTCCAACACTTCATCATCAACCGTAATCCTTACATTAGTTCTGGATTCTTCTCTTTCAAATACCATTCATTATCTTTGTTTACTTCGCATTCACGAGTCACTTGAAAGACGAATGTATGGAACATTCGTCTTTCATCGTTTTGACCAGTGTTTGCAGTTCACATTCTGATAAAATATGTCTAATTTAGTCGTGGTGGCTCCTACATCCGTCGTTTTTTCATCTTGCATTCTTTCCCCGATGCATACCAACGGAGCATATCTTCTGTTATCGCAAATATTAATATGTAAATAAAATTAAATATAAGCAATAAAACGATAGAAAAGCGAACTTAATGTAAAGAGGTCGGACGCATCAAAGCGGCCCGTCTAAGGAAGTACCTCAATCTCACAGAAAATGCAGGTAAATAAAAACTCCCTACAGGGTTGTTGTGTTACTGCGAGTGAGTGAGATCATCAGTAAGCTCCTAAGGAATTGCTGCATTAGCAGCAGAGGTGCTATCGCGCGAGTAACCTTACCATATCTGTTGCAGGCGTTTATAGGCTAAGGTAAGGCCGTATTCTCGTATGCCATGCGACATTGTATAAAAAAATCCCATTAACATTTTACCTTTACCGGTCAACGTTTGGTTACCACTTCTTCAATAAATTACCCTGAACTCATAGCTACTCGTAGTTATAATATTTTAACATCAGTCAAATATTTAGTTTACCCATATATATTAAATTCCAGATTAACTAAGTGTTACGTCTACATAAATGGTCACCAACTCACCAACGACAGACACAAATTTGCGATAAGAAAATTGACAGGCACTTTACAAAAGTGACTAAATGTTTACTGACGGTGACTGTTAAAAGTAGCAAAGAGTGTTAAATGTTCAATGGTTTATCTGCTATTATCGATACATTCTAGAAGTTCGTTGCCGCATTTAACTAAAATTCAGTTTGACTTTAAAAAAATCTAGATTACTTTTTTAAATTAATGCTTTATTAAATTGCAGTTAATGTTGGAAAAAGCAGTATAAAACATTCACACTGTTGAAGGTTTTATACTGCAGTTGAATAAAGCTTTAACTTTAAAAGTAATTGATAATATTTTTGAAGGCGAATTGAATTTTATTTAACATCGGCATTTAAAGATTAATACAGTAAAGCATCCAATTATTGGCACATTAAGCAATTTTGTAATAATTAGAAATGTTTTATCTCAAATGAAATGTGGTTAAGAGACATATTCTGTATTTATTATTTATGTACAATTAATCATATTCATTTTTCATTATTGCTAAGTGGCCTCAATAAGCAATAATTAAAATTTTGGTTACTTTTCCTATAGATTATAAATACAAGTTATGTTTCAAAAAAACATAAATATGGTTCTGCAGTGTCAGTATTAGCGGTTTTTTGGAATTGGTCTTAAATTCAGCATCCTTAATAAAAATAAATTGAGGGCGTCACTTAGCTTCGTACGCCCTATTATATCTCAAACTTATTATAAAAAAAAATATCAATAACTTTTTATATTTTCGGTCTTAATGCTTAGTGAACATAAAAAAAGATTTAAGGTATCCAACTTTGGGTTTTAGCATGTGAATTGGCTTGCCTATTGCTCATTCTATCCAAAGTATTGGAATCTTATTATTTATCTATAAACATAAAGATAAATTGGGTGGGTGCCAAAGTGTGGACGAATTACGGTATTTAAAATATAAATATACTTTTCAGACAGTGATTGGATCTGATTTGGGGCTCTACTGTACATTAACAAGAGTATTAGAGCCGATGTTATTCATATTAGATAACGTATATTGCGACCTTTCGTTACCGCATCATACCAATCGTCTCCAATGAGTTATTCCACCAAGTGTCCAGGTACATGTAAAGGATCGCTCCGTAGTGCGTAGGATAGCAAACAAGCTTAAAGCCCGCTATCTAATATATGTATAAAGAGGAAGAATTTGTTTGGTTGGATTATTTATTAGAACGCGCTGATCTCTGGAACTACCCGGCGGATATGAAAAATTCTTTTTGAATTTGATAGGCCAATTCTTGCGGAAGGTTAGAGACTTCATCATCACATAAACATCATCATACATTCCTGTATCTCGTCGGAACCGCGGCTAGATACCGGGTTGCGCAGAGAAATTCGCGGTGCTGGTAGTTTTGTCCAAAATGAAAGTATTTTTTGTATACAGCGTCGGGAGGCAAACAAGCATAGCTGCTTAACGGAAAGATGGCTACGATGGCTATGACCGTTTGCTTGCAAGGAGCTCGCGCGTTGCCGCCCCCACTTTGGGGTGTAAGTGGCTCAATGTCACCTTTAGAGCCAAAGCCAACCTCACCTGCACGTGGTGCACCCTGCTTATCAACAGACGAGGCTCTGGCGAAAGAGAGGTAGGCACGACGCCCGACTGGAGAAGTACCTCCACCTCACAATAGACGGTAGCCTAATAACAATTCCATGGAGGGTGGTTGTGTTTCTGCGAGTGAGAGGGGTCACCAGAAGATACCTCATCTTGCTTTGTTGACAGCGGGGGTGGCAATGCACTAGCGACATTCTTTTCGTTACTAGCGTTCATAGGCGACGGTAATCGCTTTACATCAGGTGGACCGTATGCTTGTTTCCTATCCGTCGTAGTATACAAAACCTATGAAGGGCCTCAGGAGCTTACTAACTTCACTCACTCGCAGGAACACGACCTTCTAGGAAATTATTAATTGGTTGTGGTCTTGATGTGAGGTATTTTCTCAGTCCAAGTCCTTACGAAAGAGCCTTGTTTGTTAATTATCAGATTGCATGATGAGTAATGTAAGTTGGTTCTTGAAAAAAAAAAACACTGATTAGAAAAAGTACTATAATACTCGTATCTTCTCGCCAAGTCCTTTGAGGGGTCGAGAGAGGGAACCGAGGGCCACATGACTCGGTCCTTACTCATCCCACTCACTTCAATAGCATTAAAATACGTTCAATTTGGTCATGGTAGGCGTGTCTTGGCCTTCCTCGGCTCCTATATCCTTCTACTTTCGCATTGTATATTTTTTGTAAGGGGCTACCCTTACATCTTTCCAATTTCGCATTGTATATCTGTTGCTACCCCTGCTAACACAGGTACGTCTCAGCAACCGTTAACTTCCCTAACTCACAGGAACACGACCCTCCAGGGAGTTGTCGGTGCCGTTGATTCTTTAAAAGAAAGCACTGATCAGCAAAAGTATTGTTTAGTTCGTTGGTGGCGTATATAAATATAGTGCAGAATTAGCAAGCCCATTTATATTAATGTATTTTCAGTACTAGGTCGGCAGGTATATAAGCATGCGGCTCACTTGATGTAAAGCGGTTACTGTAGCTTGTGAACACATGGAAGACATTAATTATCACTCGCGAGAAGCCACGTCTGCCGCTAGGACATTTACTCCTTAGGAGCTTACTGGTGGACTCATTTACACGCAGGAGCACAACAAGGAGTTGTTATTTGGCCGCAGTTTTCTGGGAGATAGAATTACTTCTCCAGACAGGCTGCTTTGGTGCGCCCTACCTCTCTTCAAAACACGCAGATCAAGACAAACAGACATGTTTATGCACACAAATGTTTGTCCTGTGTGGGAATGCAACTCACGAGCGTTGGTATCAAACAGCGCGTCACACCACTGCTCCATCGAACTCCCACTTGCAGACACACAATATCCTTTCAGGGAGTTGTTATTTTAGCTGTGAGGTGGAGCTATTCCCCAGGCGTATGACTCCCGACGTTGTATAAAAAAAAGAGATGAGGTTGGCTTTGACTCTGAAGAAGATATTGAACCTTATTTTTCTAATCCTCCTTACCCACTTCCCCACTGTTAATAACCTTCAATTAGATAATTTCTTTGTCCCCATTCATTAGGCATGGATCAAGATAATTATGGTTGCAAGAAACATATTTCCTAATTATATCAGTGTTGAGTTTATTTGATTTGGGCTATAGGCGTTACTTATTTAATTCGATTTTTTGATTCTTTTTCTTTATTGTACCTACCTATTTTAATATATTGCAAAACTTATTACCTAAAGTAAGAGAGATGTTAAAAATTAAAACTGATAAATCTGTACGGCGATTCTATTAAAAACCGTACCCAGCCCGGCTTTATCCTGACGCCTGTTGTCTTTTTTTTATATCACTAAGGTGGTAAAAGCATACGGCCTGCCTAATGATAAACAGTCACCTTAGCCTACGGACATTTGCAATAACCAGGGGTGTCACTCATGCGTTGCCGACCTCAAAACTTCTTCACGCCTTTCTTGAAGAACCCCGTGCTGTAATCCCTTGGGAAACCTCAGCTGGGTGTTCCTTTCACAACTTGAGAGGTCTAGGAAGAAAACTTCTCTGGGACCACACTATACACGACCACAGTAGTTCTAGCGTGTGAGGGTGAACTTCCCGAGTGGTGCGGTTGCACGCGATGACCTTCCGCAGGTTTAATAATTGTACTGTCAAATTTATTTTAGACTTAATCTGCAGTGGACTCATGATACTTCTTAGAATCACATCTCAGCTATAATAAATAATTAGTATGAAACTGAAAAAGTGTTTTTTCCTAAAGAAATCAAGTCAATCGTTAAAATCAATCAAAATCAATATAAGTCAAAAATTCGCATTTAAGGGGTGTGTCAATTTCATAATGTGTAGGTACGCTACTGTAAAACTACAAGTTGTATGTATGTATATACATACATATATCTTCACGCCAAGTCCCTTGCGGGGTAGGCAGAGAGAACCGAGCACCATAAGACGCGGTCCTTGCATACATCACTCGCTTCTGTGACATTCATAGCTCTTTTCATGCACGCTCGCCGGTTCCTGGGGCTTCTGACATCACCTTCTGATAAAACACGACTAATTTGGTCATGGTAGGTTAGTCTCGGCCTTCCTCGGCTCCTACATCCTTCCACTTTTGCATTGTAGGTATATGTTTCGTCATTCTTTCGCCCCGCATTCTTTCTACATGTCCGAGCCAACGGAGCATGCCCTTTCTTATCTTAACACCGACACTCTCTTTGTACAAGTTGTAATTGATAATTTAATCAAGATTTAAAAGTCGATTAAATTTTTATTTTAAAAAAGACGAAATTTAATTGAATATTAAATTTTGTTGCAATAAATAAATACATATCCATTGTCATATACACCAATTCATGGTACGCGTATGCTCGCACGCACTTACTTATTTTAAATTCTAGTGACGCAAATTCTACAACGAATTATCTGAGTGAACGAAGTTATCAGTAAGTTCGCAAGGATTGTTTGTATTAGAGAGTGTGGCAAGGCGCGAGGTTTACTCCTTGCAAGCATTGACAGGCTGATGGATGAGAAACCGCTTCATATCAGGTAGGTCATATGCTTGTTTCGTGCTAGTGCAATGTAAATCCTGCACGTGATTTAACCTATCGCCATATAAAATTACATCAAAATAGGTTAAGCGGTATACCATTGTTTATTTTTTTATTGTCAGAAGGCATACAAGATTATTGGTAACCCCATTCCCTTTTAGAAATTTTATATTCCACGGTTAATTTCCGTTCAAATAAAACAAATAAAAATAAATCATATTCCACTCAAGCATCAGCTATCCTACCTAGCAGGTAGATAACAATTCCAAAATGGAAAAGATTGTTTTTTTTTTTCAAGTTTAGTTACACCGTACTCTCGCCATAGTATTTTTATGATACGGCCTAGCCCTAGCATGATAGGTAAAATACTAATAAATAAATTATTTTTTGCATTATCAGAAGCATTTTAATTATTAAAAACTTTAAATAGGTAATTTTTCCGATTTGGTGTGTAGAAGTTTGATGAAATCTTTATTCTACCATACCTTCTAAATTCTATATATATAACACATACGTGAATGTGTTTTGAAAAATATAATTAACCCTGACCTTACACTTCTTTTTTGTGGACAGTTTTATATTTTTTTACAACCATATACCTAGTATATATGATCACGTCAAGTTTGACGCTTTGATCTTTATATGCTGTAAGCAACGGTGCATAAAATGAAATGCTGCTGTTAAGTTTAATGTGATTTTGACTGTATAATGTATAAGTATGTTCATTAAGCAATAATTTAATTCTAAAACGAACTCATTTTATGTAACGATGATTAAAGAAACACAGTTTTCTAATTGACTTCATACGTGTCTAGCACAATATAATTAGTGATCGTTATATTTGGTAATATCAGTAGTAATTAAATAATGTATTTGAAATGGCCAGTATATAAGTATAGAAGTCCAATAAGTGAGCGTTTTTCTTTTATTTTGCCTGGAGAGTTTCTTGTCGATATTTTTGTAGTGTTGCTTGCATTTAAAAGTTAAATAATGATATATGTATGTAATAATATAAGTGAATTACAAGTGTTAACTAATAGAGTGCTTCATAAAAATAAAAAACCAATAGTCCAAGGAGAAAATTACCAAATTGTAAGTATTATTTTTAAATTATTACACATAAAGTATGAGAGTGATGAGCAATTTACATAAAAAAAAATATCACGATTTTGTATAAGCATCACTATTATTCTTTAATTATTTCGTCTATACGAAATCATTATTTTATATTGCAATAACGCATGTTTTACAAAGAAATAAAAAAAAACAATGTGGGTGCATGAACGTACAAGGCGGATAAAAAGTGGGTAATTTAATATATATGAAAGAACAAATGTAGGTAAACGAGAAATCATTAGCTATCAGACGAATGTTTGTTTCTTTCTTTCATACGTCTTATTAATTGATACTGTGAGGCTATAATAGATAGTCCGACAGTAAGTATTCATAGATAATATACATTTTTTGATATCTCTTTAAATTTTAACTAAGTCGTTAAATGAAATAATACGTGACATGACCTTAATATTCATTTCATAACTTTCAGATGAATAGTCAGCAGCAACCAACGACGCCGTCATCACGAAAAAAGGGAAAACGGTTTAGAAGTGCTTTTACAACTGAACAAGTGAATTTTTTAGAAAATGAATTTAAGAAATACCCTTACATCGGACACGTTCAACGTAAAGAAGTTGCTACTATACTGAATATACCCGAAAAGGCAGTGAAAGTTTGGTTTCAAAATCGTAGAATGAGAGAAAAGAATTCATTTAAAGACCTAGATTTTGATGACTATAATGGCCATAGAATCATGACATTTAGTAATGATCAATTAAATAATGTTCGTGACGTGCCCTCAGTTAGCAATCAAAGTTTATGTCTGTTGCCATTAACGTCGGCTGACACTACAAATAACATGAATAATGTCGTAATTTGCGAAGAAGAGAGGAGGAGTAAGATTCAGGAGCATTCGTCAAAATACTTTTATCATGAAGTTTCCCCCAATCGTAATAAAAGTCCAGTGGATAAAGTACATTGTAAAGTTACATCACCTGTTTCGAAACCTCAAAATTCACCCAACTACGAAGCATCAGCGGAATTTTCAATTGATCTTTGCAAGAAGTACAGGAGTGATTTAATCAGAAGATACGGACAGGAGGAGGGTTCGACATCAAGAACAGAAACTCAGACGTCTCAAGTAAAACAGCCCGTTGAGAAAGATACAGCAGTGAAAGAAGAATTAAAGTGTAATCCTGAGAATGAACCTCAAGATTTATCTCATAAGTCTAGTTGTCAATTGCGGCTTCAGGGTCCTTCTCAAACGAATCGTAATGATTTTGGATTTCAGCCCGTATATGTTACAAACTATCCTCAGCCATATTTGCCTGCTGCAAATGTGATGTGGAACCCAGTTAATATCGTGCCTGTATTGTCTACTGGTACATCCGCAATTTCCAGTTCAAACAACCGTTCTGATTCATTGAATACTGCTCAAGCACAAACAATATCGAAAAAACCGTGCAACTGTGATTGTCATGTAAATACACCTCAACCTAAGTCTTCTGAAGAAACAAGTCAGAATCAACAACCACAGTACATCATCACTGCTGTGCCATTCCCTAATTATCCCAAGTTTTAGAATATTCTATATAGAGCAGACTTGTAATATATTGTGTTTATTATTTTGTTATTCAACAAGCAGTTTTAAGAGGTGATTTTGTTTAATTTAAGGTAAATAAAAAAGCTTTTTTATGTTTTGTTATTTATTATTCTTATTTGTGTATGTAAATAAAATAGGCCACTGAAGCTAAACATGCATTTTAGTATGTTTATGATATTGAGCACAGAAAACTTTTAGATTATATCAATATTAAGTTTTCATTTCATTGCATTAGAAGGTTATCTAAGAAACATGGAAGTCATTTTAGTAAAAAAGTCGATTGGGTTTTTGTTAGAAAGTAGTAGAAATATTAGCAATCTAAAGTAATAAAAAAGACATTAATATTTCTACGAGTATATTACTCACAGTACTGTAATTCTAGACATATAACACACTAAACATGTTTATATTCATATATATCATTACTCTTGATTATCTTACTACCTGTAAAACTTTATTAGCCTTATGCTACAGTTTACAACTTAACAATACAAAAGCGTTCAAAGTGTACTACACGAATATATTTATTTATGTTAAAGAAAATACAGCATTTTATTATTTACGGGACCACTTCATTTCTATATATACCTATGTGTATAATAAATGTAATAAAAACTGAATATGATAATTCATTTAGGATACATATTATTTTAACTTCATTATATTTTTTCGGTGTTGTAATGCGATTTGATAACACATTTCCAGAGAAAATAAAGCCTAAGTTGTAAAATATAGCTTTAAACTAAAAAAAGAATATAAGACATCGGCCCAGATTTATAGAAAACATAGCTGGTATTTATATATGTATGAGAAATACAGATGTATATACAAACGACAACATAATATGTCACAAAACTTTCTATTGAAATCTGACAACAAAATCTAACTATCTTATTGTAACTTGTAACAATCCGATGAGGGAGTGGTGAGATCTATTACATTTCTTTAAAGCGGATAAAGTGAATAAACAATAACTCTGTATGTCATGATTAATGTATAATACTAATAAATAACTTTAAATTTTAATCAGGTTAATATGACACTTTAATATACCATATTTAATACGTTCTATCTTGGTAGGCAGTTGTACTCGTATTCGTGAACCAGCTACGTACATAGATAGTTCACTAATTATAATGAATAGCATATGTTAATAAATACAACATTAAATTTCTTCAAAACAAAGAACTTTAAGTTACATATTTACATTTTCATATATTATATTTTAACCTATAAATCTAATGAATATATTATTTATTACATAATTAATTTAAATAAATTAGTTTTTATATTACTCTTTAGTAGAAAAAAACCAATATCTTCACATTTTTCTAATAATGTATGACTGGTCTCCATTTAATATAATCTACATTACTTATAATAATAGTCTTTTACACAATTAATTGTAATAGTAGGTACTACATATTTCATTGTACCTTTTATAGCAATACGAAATATATTTTCTTCACACGTGATACAGTAGGTACTACCAGCTAAAGTTAATATCAATAATAGTTATAATATACTACTTTTCATTTATGTTTTCGAAGGGACTTCTACGCGTTGACTCTATGTTCATTTAGACACATAACAATTAAAGTTAAATATAGTTCATATTGCTATACTTTAATATTATTATCTTAATACTAATTAACTATCGAATTCTTATAAGTTTGTTCTGTAATAGCTTTTTAAAATCACTGATTGCTAAATAGTAGTAAAAGTTAATAAAAACATTTCAGACTTACCTCATAATACGTTACTTCAACTTAAACTAACATATGTTACAATAGCTTTATTTATTTTTTAATGTCTTTATTACGCCAAACAATTTAGTTTTGTACTTGTAAATCGATTATGAATCATTGATTACAATTAAAATTTGATAGATCCACGTTATCGGGGCACCAATTCTCAAAACATATTGTACTGGTATTTTCAGGTTGGTAACTGAAGTTATGATAGGTTTGTGAATACATATCATTATTAGGATAATAGTAAGTTGGATACGCGTCATGATCGGTCGGGATTAGAGAAGGTAAAATGTCTGGTGTTTCAATATTTGGATATTGGTTCATTTGAGAATCGTTTTGGCTGCAATACTGATGTGAATATTGGGGAATATTAATATGATATGTAGGTAATTGATAGTGTGATGGGTCATCTTGGTTTATTTGATGAGAATTTATTGACGTGTTCGGTTCTGTAGTTTCCACAATCGACGGCGAGAGTTGATGCGAATTTTCAACGGAGGAATCACAGCTTGATTCAGACGATTCCCTCTTCTCTTTCATTCTCCTGTTCTGAAACCAGACTTTGATGTGCTTTTCCCCAATTTTCATGGTTTCAGCCAGTTGCTTACGTCGATCTGCAGTGAGATACTTGCAGCGAGAGTATGTACTTTCTAGAAGTCTCAACTGATCCGTAGTGAAAGATGTTCGGAACCGTTTTTGTTTTCTTCTAATCACTCTTGATACTTTTGCATCTGGAAAACCTGTAAAAATAATTAGTTTCTATACTAATATATAAAGCGATGTTTGTTTGTTTGATCGCGCTAATCTCTGAAACTACCAGTAGGGTTTGAAAAATTTTCTTTTTGCATTTGACAGTCCTGTTCATGAGAAAGTTTATATAAGCTATTCAATATCATGATACGGCCCTTCGAAGCCGAGCAAAAAGAAAGAAAGTAGAAAAGCGGTTCCTATGGGAGAACGGGATACGTGCCGATGAAGTTGCGGGATGCATCTAGTATTATATAATTCTCTAGCGAATGTCATGTGTAGGCAGATGGGGGTTAAAGTATGGCGTTCTTAAGTAGAATGGGGGAACGATTTGTGTATCTATGGCAATTGGCAGGGACAGGGTGTACAGGAAAATTGGAGATCTAGTGCAGTTTCTAGCCTTAGTGAAGACTTATATGCAAGTTGATGAATACACCCTGAGGTTGATAACGTTGTGATAACGTATATTAAAATAAACGGGTTCTCATAATTTCATTAGTAGCATAATAAGTTAAGCGTAATTTTCCACTATATTGGAACAGGTCAACTGAACAGTCTTAAGAATTCTATAACCAAATGAAAAATTCAAGTTCGTATATTTTATCTTATTTTTTAATAGGGATAGCAGAAACTCTAGTATATGATTATCAATTGACTACTGTGCGTATTACTTGTTTATGTTACTCCAAGGCAGGAAATGAGATATTCGACCGGGAGCGGCGGTATGAAGTGATTGCCTTAATTAATAGAGGTTAACAAATATTATTTCCGTAACCGTGATGTTAATTCATGAGCGAATATTACTTTTTAACCATCTATAACTTTGTATACAACTGAGGTGGCAATCAAGCGTTCGGTCTGCCTGATAGTAAATAGTTATCGTAACCTATGGATATTTGCATCACCAGGGGTGTCAGTCATGCGTTGCCGACCTTGCAAAAACCTCTTCACGCCTTTATTGAAGAACCCCATGCTGTAGTCCCTTGGGAAAATCTCGGCTGGGAGTTCATTCCACAACTTGAGAGTTCTCGGAAGAAAACTTGGCTGAAATCGCAAAGTACGTAACCATTGCGGTTCCAGTGTGTAAGGGTGAACTCCCCGCCGTCAACGAGCGGTGCAATTGTAAATAGAAGCTGTCGACATCATATCGAACAATTCGTCAGAACACAACCCATTGTACAATCGGTAGAACATACAAAGGGAGGTAAAATTTCGCCTTAAACTTAAGGGCTCAATACCGTCTGTAAGATTAGGATCGCCGATAATTCTCACAGCTAATCTCTGAACTGGATCACAAAGTCCTAGCTGGTATCCAGGTATGACTGTAGTATTCCATGTGCAGTCTGACTTGAGACTTGTAGAATATAAGTCATTGTTCCGCACTGAAGTACTGCTTTGCCCTGTTGAGCACACCGAGTTTCTTGGACGCCGGTTTGACCTTATCCCCCAGGTGATTTTGGTATTGAACATCGCTGGAGATCTCGACACTGAGAATACTAATACTTTTGGCAACGGTAAGTGGTGTGTTCTGGAATTAAGGAACCACAGCAAATGGGGTTTTCTTAGCGGTGAACGCGCAAACTTGTGTTTTTATGGGGTTGAATTGGACCAAGTTCAGTCGTCCTCAGTTAGATATTTTTGTCAAAGTACCCTTAATGTCAGACACAAGTATATCGCGGTTTTTCTACACCAGGGACCGAGGGATGTTTGCTCGGCCTGTATAATAAGTGTCGCCGGTGCTGTCGTCCGCATAACAAAGAATGGCATCAATTGACAACATATCATTGATATGCAGCAGAAACAGCGTCGGAGACAGTACAGGGCCCTCTTGGACTCCAGCATTAATATCCATACTATCGGGGCAGCCACGTCAACCGTGACGTGGTAGTTTGTAATAAGAAGATATTTGTTTGAGTGAGGAAAAGAATGGTCGGCCACGCGGCCTCCTAATGATGATGGATCGCGTTGATGTTCGAGTGTAAAACCCTGATGTTGCAGAAGTCCACATTCGTTGTGGAGGGAGTGACAGCTGTGAGACTACATTTCGTTTCCCTTTTTGACATCACGTGTTGAGATATAAATTGAAAGGTCGGTGAACGGAGAGAGCGAAGGACAAAAGCGCGTTGTCTTTCACCACAGCACAGTGCAGGTAGTGCGGTTTGCTGGCGCGGCGGGCGGAAGAGCGCCCGGTCACCCCTACTGCAGCAGCCGGATCCGCTCCTGTCTCTTTCTCCGACACGACCACTGCAACAGGGGCCTAACACAGTATGGCGGTTCAGTCTTCCGGGGCGGAGTTTAAATGATACCAGGGTTCGGGAACCCTACTAGCCTGCGGGCGGCCAGCGGTTTACCGGGTCTCCCTGAACGCCGCGCCAGCCCGCCGCGCCCACACTGCTAGTGGCGATATGACATCCGCCGGTCCGTTCGCCGTTCGCACAACGACCCCTCAGTTAGCTGGCGGCCTTACTGACGCACAGGAACACAACAATCCTCCGGAGTTGTTATTTAGCTGAGGTCTTCTGTAAGGTGGAGGTGCTTCCCTAGGCGGATATTTAGAGCGAGTAGTCATGCTATGCCTAACCATAACAGAAAAAAAACTGAGTGAGTGGAGCTCAGCACGACCCCTCGCTAACTTCACACCAAATCCCTTGCTGGCACAGAGAATCGAGCACGAGCGAGATGACTCGGTCTTTACACACCTCACTCGCTTCGATAACATTTTATTTATTACGATTTTGTAAATTATTTAGCGAGGGTAGGTAACTTTAACAGTATCTGCTTATGAAAGATAAAAAATAATATACATACTCGTACAATAATTATAAAAAACAAGTAAATAGTAGCTGACGAGCACGGTGGTTGAGTGGTTGACAATGACCACATTAACACTAAGACTCGTTGGTGGGTTTGATTCCACACAGAACAAACACTTGTGTGCATGAACATGTTGTGTGCATCAACAAGTTTTTTTGTCTTGGTCTGGTTGGTTAGTGTTGAGAGAGGTAGGGTGCATTAAAAGAGTCCGACTGGGGAAATATATCCATTACCAGGGGGATTACCAGATGTGGTCCTAAGGAGTTCTTGCGTTAAGTAGGGGTTACAACATGTGAGCTTCCTGTATTGCATACATACATACATAAATTCAGGCAATTACGTCAGGCGGGCTCTATGCTTGTATGACGTTAGATGTTGTATAGAAAAATATGTATCAGGCTTCCCCGTTCCATGCTAACGAATAAAAATGAATAAAATATCATATTAAACTTACCTCTAGTTTCAAGTTTCGCTTCTTCGGGCCATATTGCAGTGAATGGTTTGTTTTCCCAGTTTTGTAACTGGAATAAAAGAATATAAATAAGAAGATATTTATAACTCTTGCTGCCCACGTTAACAAGCAATGTTAAAAAGATAAGAAATGGAATGAATATATTTTCAATTTCCTGCACGGTTGTTGTATTCTTGCGGATGAGTAAGGTCTGTCGCAAACAATTCACTTTGTATTGCATTGTACTCGTATTTCATAGGCTGTGGCAACTACTATACATCATTAATGGTGCATAATGTAGAATGCATAATTAAGGATGAATATTGGAAGGATATGGAGGACTTTCCTGCCGCGACCAAATTGATCGTGTTTTAGCAGGTGTTGCCAGAAGATCTATGAAAGGCGAACATGCATGAAAAGAGCTATGAATATTGAACAAGCGAGTAAGGTAACTGCATTTTGCGGCGCTCAGTTCTATCTACCAATCCCACAACTTGGCGTGAACAAATATAGATTGATAAATAACTTAACTTTAAAACTAAGAGAGGAAGGGCGTATCAAAGCCGGCCGTTTGAGAAAGTACCTCCACCTCAGAGAAAATCGCAAATCACAATTGCACAGCAAAATAACAACTCCCTGGAGGGTTGTTGTTTTCTACGTGTGAGTGAGGTCACTAGTAAGGTCCGAAGGAGTTGCTTTGTTATCAGCAGAAGTGTTATTGCGCGAGTGATACTTTGGATCACAATAAACATTTGTAACAATCGGATAATTGGAATGGCTTTCCATATCAAAATCAGTATTATCGCCAAATAGGTTTAGGTAGCGGCGAATCCCAGTGGATTAGGAAATGAGATAAAGCTAGAAAGAAGAATACAGTGTGTTTAGTTAATTATTCCGACAATAAAAAGTCAGACAAATTATGCTTAAAATAATTTTATTTCATAACGGCTTTACCTAGAACATCACCTACCGAAAGTAGTTTATTATTAGTAGTAGTAGTTTATTAAAATGTATTTAATAAAGTCCACTTCAACCCTCATATTTAGTACTTAAGTTAGCCTCTTTAGCAAGGCGTTATTGTTTAGCAAACGAGGCTTTGGCAGTAGAGAGGCTAGGCAGATCTGTATTTAAAAAGACTCAGTCAGATTTTCCTGAAGGGTTTCTGTATACTTGTATACTATTATCCCTTAGGCTGCGGTAACTACTTCACGTCATGAATAATTGTACCTAAGAAACAATTATTTCTTTGTCATCAGAACTGGTACAAAAACGAAATGTTACTACTAAAATTATGTGGTACATACATATCTTAAATAAATAAGTAAATGCACTAGGCTAGGTGCATCTAACAGCAAGTTCTTTGTCAGCTTGACACATTGCATTCTTTTAGAGATAGTATATATTTTCTTGTCAAATCTGCGTAGTCGCGGGTTAGATAGAATCTGCTTAAACCGTTAAGTAGCAACGGTGGAAAATAAAATGGCAATTAAGAGAAAATACTCATTCACCCCTCTTTATTTAAGTGTACATTTAATGAAGATTGCGATTTAATGAAGATTTTTTTTCAAGAGAGGTAGGGCGCATCAAACCAGCCCGTCTGGGGAAGTACCTCCACCTCACAGAAAATCGCAGCCAAATGACTACTCCATGGTTGTTGTGTTCCTGCGTGTGAGTGAGGTCACCAGTGAACTCCCAAGGAGTTGCTGTGTAAGTAGCAGAGGAGCCATCGCGCGAGTGATACTTAATATATCGCAAGCGTTAATAGGCTACGGTATCCGCTTTATATCAGGTGGGCCGTATGTTTGTATGCCTCCCGACGTAGTATAAAAAAAAAGATTGTAAATCATTAACGATAACTGTACCTAAATTATCAATTTCATAGTTGCTCAGTATGCAAGTAGGTACCTTTGTTACTTCTGTCTAAATATGTTTATATTATTAAAACAAAATAGCTTACCTCATTTGTAGCACACAACGGAGTTAATCCCGTCATCAAAAAGTTAGAAAACATTGTATTTACCATTTATTTATATTTTAAAACCACAACTTGACTACGCTGTTTCTATAGCCACGCAGATTGACGATTATATTAAAATGCAGGGTAGATTACAGATACATATGGATGATTTTTAAATAGTGTAATGACCCTGGATACTAGTACCCACAGCCTGTATTTCTTATTTGTTTTTTTTTGTCATTTAAGGATACTCATACCGTTAAGACATTCGTATCGTTTTCCAACTTTTTGAAAGAAGTCAACAGCAAAATCGTTATTGCAATTAAGAATCTTTTTTGCTTTTATTGTGTTTGGCAATGCTACTGGAAACAGGACAAACAATTGTGTGCATGAAGATGTCTTTTTACCTTGATCTGGGTAATTTAAAGAGAGGCATGCAAAACAACTTGACTAAAGAAGTCTCACAGAAAACTACCTCCCTGGAACACAGCTAAATACCTCCCTGGAATCCTCCAGTTGTGTCTACCTCCTCCACTAAGCAGGTCCGCTCGGGGCAGGGTGGATTCTCCGCGTACTTGCACAGATTCAAGTGCGCGGATGACCCATCGTGCTTCTGCGAGCCAGGTGTGGACCAGACAGTGCAGCACATATTGTTTCGGTGTCCCGCATTCTCCAAACAGAGGTTTGACTTAGAGCAGAAGTTGGGAATGCGGATCACCGAAACAACGGTCTCCGAAATAGTGGTGGGGAAAGGTAGAACAAAATATTTAAAATACTGCGTCAGTCTAGCCACGGATGTCATAGATAGGACCAAGCAGAGCAGCTCCACTTAGGACTAATGCTGTATACCTCGGCTATACTCTGTATAGCCGATGGGATCGCGGTGGCTTGGTGGAACTGTGAAGCTCGCTGTCGCCCGTGTCTGGACTGACGCATTATGGGGAGGAAAATTTGGAAACAGCTGTAGTTTCACCGGCGTTCAAAAAGTGGGCAGAATTATAATTTTAGATAACAAAACTGAAAGATGATGAATGAAAGAATGAATTGTGGAATGGAAGAGAGTTTGATGTATGAATGGGTTTATTCATAATTGTACTATTTAAAAAAAAATGATAATGACTAAGTACGTAATAAACAGAGCCTTGCCCATGGCAGGGGTGCAAGTTACAAAAAATCCTCCAGTTGTGTACCTGCGAGTGAGTGGGGTTACCAGTACGTTCCTAAGGAGTTGCTTACAATCCTCTAGGGAGTTGTTATTTGGCTACGGTTTTCAGTAAGGTGGAGATATTTCCCCAGGCGGGCTGCTTTGATGCGCCCTACCTCTATTAAAATATCCAGACTAAGACAAACAGACGTGTTCATGCACGCAAATGTTTGTCTTGTGTGGGAATCTAACCCATGAGCGTTGGTGTTAAAGTTGCGTCATTCACGATTGTGCCATCGAGCTCGTCAAATTAAACACTTCTCAAGTCAAGTACCTTTCGAGGCAGGCAGAGAGAACCGAACGCCACATTACTAGGTTCTTACACACCTCACTCGCTTCTTTAATGTGCATAGCGGTTTCTTACACGCTCGCCGATTTCTAGCCACACCTTCCAGACCAGACGACCAATTTGGTCTTCGACAATGAGTTTTGGCCTTTTCGGCTCCCATATTCTTTTACTTTCGCATTGCATGTATGTATGTTGTATATGTAAATTAAATATTTTGCATATTTTACTTCAGCGTAAAATATATAAAATATTTAATTTTCATTCAGTTTATTTAATTAATATTATATTATCATATTATTCGACATGATGCCAACTGACTCATTTTACAATCGCACCTCTCTCCGACGCGACGGCTGAGAGTTCATCCTCATAAACTGGAGTGCAAGCAAAGCAATAGTCACGAGCTGTGCGGTCCCAGAGAAGTTTTCTACTGAGAACTTTAAAGTTGTGGAGTGAGCTCCCTGCCGAGGTTTTACCTAGGCACTACAGTATGGGGTTCTTCAAGAAAGGCGTGAGGAGGTTTTTGTGCTGCAAATGCCCAAAAATAGGCGACTGCTTACTATCAGGCTGTACGCTTGTTTGCCACCTTAGTGGCATAAAAATCTAATTGTTAATGTTTAACTAGTTAGTTACAGTCTGCGGGTATCAAGTGAGAGATTTTCCATTATTTTGCATGCGTATAGTTGCGGTCTTCCTAAAACGTTTCATGTTTACACGCTGGTTTTTTAACGTATATATCAAATATTTTTTTATCCTATACGAAACGTTTTTTATACAACGTCGGGCACGCATGGTAGCATACGGCATACGGCTTCCTAGTAGTTACCGTATGCAATGAAAGCTTGCAATACAAGTAGTATCGCTCGAGGAAGTATTTCATAGTCGGGCTGCTTTGATGGCGCATCAAAGCAGCCCGACTATGAAATACTTCCTAATTTAGCTTAACGACTGTTTTCTATAGAAAATAGTCTAGTCTGATGGCCTAATCGGAACCTTTGAAGAGAGGTAGGTCACATCAACGCATCCGGTCTGGTGAAGTAGCTCCACCTCACAGAAAACCGCTGGCAAATAACAACTCCCTAGAGGGTTGTTGTGTTCCTGCGTGTGAGTGAGTTCGCCAGTAAGCTCCTAAGGAGTTGCTGTGTTAGTAGCGGAGGTGGCATCGAGCGAGTGATATTTAGCGATCATAGGCTACGGTAACCACTTTACATCAGGTGGGGCATATGCTTGAATGCCTCCCGACGTTGTATAAAAAAGAACTCCCCAGTGGACGCTGCATAACTTGCGTCGATTGGAATTACACGCGCATCAATGCCACGAGCTCCTCAAAAGTTAACTTTACTGCAGTTAGCGTGGGAATATCGTATGGTAAACTTGTAGAATTGTTCATGCCTTTCAAAAAAATATCTACTGAGTGACAGAATATTGTAGCACTTCCTACTGATTTTGGAAAGAAGCTTCTAATGTTAATGATAGACTAATGGAAATGATAAAATGTCTGTAAGTGATAAATTACCGTTTATTACCGAAATAAATAAATAATTATGTGACATATAACATCGTTAGCATTTCGGAAACTATTTACACAAAATCTATTTTATACATATTTTATAAACTAACTACTGTAATCAGAATTTAAAATTGACTGAAGGTCTAATAGTTGTTGTAATGATTCCTCAGGTTTGAGAAGGTCTTGAGTCATAAAAGGTTCATTCATAGGAGGGGTATCAGTTGCTGCAGGAGATATAGGCTCGTACATAGTACTCCATTCAGTTTCGCTTTGGATACTTTTCAAGTCACTTAACTGGATAGCTTTCTGTAGTATGTTCTCATTGTTGATGCAGTTATTTACAGATAAGCTATTTAGTTCTTTCGAGTGATCATCAAGTGACAGGAAACCATTCTTATTAGTTTTAGTCATTAAAGATTCTTTACATGAAAAATTATCAAATCTGGCAAAGCATGAAGTTTCTTGTGGTGTATCAGCAATAGAAGAGTCAGGCGAGTACATTTCTTGGTCTAATTCTGCAGCTGCACGTTTATCTTTCAGTCGACGATTCTGAAACCATACTTTGATAGTTTTGTCATTGATATGTAGCTGATTTTCCAAGGCTAGTCTATCTTCTCGATTCACGTAAGGTTTCTTTGAAAATACATTCTCTAATATTGCGACTTGTTCTGTAGTAAACATTGTTCGTTTGCGTTTCATCTTGGGATTTCTTCTTAGGACACCACTGGTTGTTTTTGCGACTGTAAAGACAAATACCAATCGATTTAATGAAATGTTTCTAATTATTCAAAACGTTTGTTATGAAAAGTATACAATCATACCATGATATTGCCTATAAAATGATCATAAAATAGTTTTTACATTGAATATTAAAAAATGGATGTGTTGTATCAAATAGATGCAAAATTTTCTTTAATCTCTTAATTTATACAATTAAACTTGCGTCACCACACCGAAAGTGATTTTCGTCCATTCGGTAAATCCATTTGGCTGTTCATAATATGGGATTTCATATAAAACGGAGATCGTTACAAACTTACATAGGCGAAGTAGCGGAAAATTGCTGGTATATAAGATAAATATTACTTACATGTTATTTGTGCAACATGTGGTTTACTAGGCTCATTTGTTAATTGATTAAATTGATAACTGGACATAACACTATTTGATCGCCTTGATATCGCCTTGGTGTCGGCGGACATATTACTGGGTTTATTGCTCTGGTAGCTGCTTCGTAAGTACTGGGGTGGTCGAATTGGCACTTGACTAACCTAAAGATAGAAAATAGATTAGATGAACCTGAGTACAAAAGAATGATAGGTAAATGAAAGATATGAATAAAGATATAAATATACCTGAGTACCGGTCGGCACATTATTGTTTGTTAAAATAAAATTTTCGTTGAATGTGCGTTGATAACACGGAAGTATCTGTTGCTGTCCAATATATGATACAGTGTTTGCATGATTGAAACATGGTATTGACGATGATTCCTTATTGCCTGAATTTAGGTAAGGTTGTGTTTCTGGTAATTGTTGAAAAACCTAGAAATATATGCAAATGTCAAATATTTTTATTCATAGGTAGCTTGCCTTAGATTAACATACCATTATAACGTTACGTTATTAATACCGTTTATTATCTTCTCACAACAATATCAATATTTAAGGCGACACATCGAAAAATTAGACCAACTTTCATCGAATAGTATAGGCTAATGACTAAACTGACGGATCTAAGATTTTAATATAAATAACTTCATTTCTTTATCTTGAATTTGCTTGCTCAAATACGCGATTGTGTAAAATTGATTCGATAATAATTACTTTCGAAAACACCTCCTGAAATTCATTATTTTTGAAATTACAACGAAGTTGTTCTGTTTATACGCTTCAAAATTACTTAAATCTATTAGTAATATCTATGTTTATAATATGGTTGCTGCATATTTTGATAAGTGAAACATGAAATTTTTTAAAAATATTTTAAGTTTCTGACAATTTCTAAGCGATCACATTCGTCTTGGGTGCTACGTGTTTTCGACCTTATTGTGCGGTAATGAGGATTATAAACGCGTTGACTAACTACATCCAGCCAGTCCGGCTGCAGCCCGCTTCGAGGTGAGACCTATGTCGACTGTCTGCTCGAGCTCGCTCCATTTACATCGCGACACCGAAGTTTTTATAATTAATAGTTGTAAATATTCAATATTATAGTATTTAGCGTAAGTGTATTATTATTAGATATAAGTAGTAAATAATATTATAGGTTTATATATATTTATTATACTGTTGTAATAATGGGGAACACTAAAAAGAAAATATATAGAATAAAAATACAAAGAAAATGTTCGTAGAATGGCGGAGGCGAACAAGACAAGGTATTTTTTTTTTTAATTATTATATTCATTAAACATATTATAATAACATTGTGTAGACATATTTCTAGTTTTTAGAACAGTTCCTAGGTATGGTTGGCCCAAGCTATTTAATTCCTCTTCAAACTTTTTTTTAATTTTGCTTACTTAATAACTCTATATAAAACTGCATTAATTAAATAAGAGTTATTTTTTGCAGGAATAAACAGTAACATTTGATAATTGGTATACATTATCCACAGGCTGACCGCGTACCTATATAGGACGTCAAACTCCTATTATGTCCATTATAATCTGACCGAACTCCGACTTAGAAGTTGTACGTCGGTGGAGGTCAGGTTACGTTGGAAATTTATACCAATAAGGTTCGCGCTCTCAGCACATAGCAACCAGTGGAGACTCTTTATTTCTTTGTATTAAAATAAAAACTTATAAAATAGAATATTTTTGCTGTTTTGTTTTTTAGGAGAAACTTACTAAATAAATATATTCCACTAGAAGAATCACTACTCGATTTATATGCTACTTTAACGTAAGTGTCATACGGGACGACAAACTCATAGTAACCATTATAAGCTCACCGAACTCCGACTTAGACATTGTACGTAGGTGAAGGTTAGTTTACGTTGGAAATTTATCCAATCAGAAGATAGAAAACCAGTGGAGGTTTTTTTTTTTTTTTTGTATTAAAATAATTACTAGTAAAATAGTATATTTTGATAGTTTTTAAAAAAACTCGGTATGTTTCATGTTAAAGAAGCGAGCGAGGTGTGTAAGTACTGAGTCATGTGGCGCTCACGAGGGATTTAGCGTGAAGATATAGATAGATAGTATACTTATACCCATGGTACTCGTGAAAACAAATAATATTTACTATGAACCAACACTGAAAACACAAAAAAATCATCTATTCTATACATTGTGGTTAGTATTGAACTATTGTACGGATTAGATTTATTTTGCAACATCAGAGATGGTCCTGGTTCTTTCTTCTTGAGAGTTTAATAAATAACAAGGAAACGTACAACAATACAAAACACAGAGTATACATAAGTAAAATACAATAAATGTCATTATACTGAAGTTAAAGTTATGAAACAGCAAGAAAATCATTTGTCACATGTTTTTTTAAATATGAATAGATTATAAAATCTATTTGTATATATGTATATTAGGATGTCCCTTATTTTTCAAAGTTTTTATTTTCTAACGCATATGTCTTAGTTTTGTTCATTTGCTTTTAAAACACTCGGAAATTAATTTTTAACTTATTTGGATTACGATAATCCGTGCCGAATTACATCGAAACATGTTCATACAAGTTGCGCGGCAGTGCCGCACGTATTCGCGGTATTCATTTGTTCAAATTCAAAGTCAAAATCTTTTTATTCCGTAAAAATGGCTACATTTGTTTGGAATCGTCACATTTTTTTTCCCTACCGTGCAGTTTATGACTAGGTGAGCACTGATAAAAATACTGCCAAAAAACTCAGGCATCCCTCTTTTGGTATCCAAACAAATTTACATATTTTGTTAATTACATTATAATTGGATCGACTCACTCCCAGGCATTTTTATCATTAATATAGTCAGATACTTTATAATATGCCCTGCTACACAATTTGGCTTTAATAGTAGTTTTAAATTTGTTTATTGACAAATCTCTTATATTGCTGGGAAGTTTGTTATAGAACCGTATACATTGCCCCATAAAATAATTACTTGTTTTGTGGAGACGGCTTGCATATAACACAAGATTATGCTTATATCTAGTATTTATGCTATGAGTATCACTCTTTTTACAAAATGAGTCTATGTTTTTATGGACATACAAAAGATTTTCATAGATATATTGCGATGCGACTGTTAAAATATTTATTTCTTTGAATTTTTCTCTAAGGCTCTCCCGGGGACCAAGTTTGTAGATAGCTCTTATGGCTCTCTTTTGCAATAAAAAGATTGTGTTAATATCCGCGGAGTTACCCCAAAGAAGAATTCCATATGACATAATACTATGAAAGTAGCTGAAATAAACTATTCTAGCCGTATCAATATCAGTGAGCCGTCTAATAGTTTTCACTGCATAAGCTGCAGAACTTAGTTTTCCTGATAATTTTTCAATTTGTGGGCCCCTTTGTAGTCTGGAGTCAATTGTTATGCCCAAGAACACAGTTGTCTCCACAGAGGCTAAATTAGTTCCATTAACATGTACATTGGTAGCCACCTGTCTTACATTAGGTGTTGAGAACTTAATTACTTTAGTCTTTTTATCATTTAAAAGCAGATTATTAACACTAAACCAAAGAATAACTTTAGTGAGAGCATCGTTAACTTCGTCATAATTACCTAACCGTCTATTAATTTTGAATGTCAGTTATTCTCGTGATTAATACGTAATGTTTTAACTTTTATAAGATGGCAGTGGAATTGAGAAGCAATAAATCAAGTATTTTCTTAGTTGGAGACGTAAATTATCAAATAATAGGCGCAAAATTACAGTCTAACCGTCATGTTCTTCCTGTACTTTTTTATAAAATTCGCGAAGTTAAATTGACTGTTAGTGAAAGCGCATACCTAGTCATTCGAGAGTGTATTATATTTAGGGAAAAGCTAGGATCCCTACCAGAGCTATATCTAACTGTGTAAAATAACTTGTGGATCTTCACCAGGAGGGAGTTGCAAAATATTTCCAAAAAAATACAAGATGTTTACAAGCACCGTGAGGACTTTCAAAATAATTTAGATAGTTTATTCGATATAGCACACGCTGATGCTTTAGAACGGATTAAAATAGAAGAAGACAAAATATTTATATAAATAATCCAGGATGTTTAGCAGGCGTAGACAAAAAAGTTAGCCGAAAAAGAAGAAAGGACCAAACAGAGAAAATTAAAATAAGAGAAAAAAGACATGAACAAATGTGTTACGAGGAAGTAAGACTTTATCACGCCTATGTTAGTTACAGATTTAGATAGATCTCAATTAAGCATAAGGGATTCTGTCTATATACTTCAGGCTGTAGTAGAAGCACTAGATTTTAGCTGTGATGATTTACCGATAAACAAATCGTCTATCAACGCATTCGCACTCAGAGTAGAAAAGATAGAGCGGAATCTATAAAATCAGATTTTCAAAATAATATGCCTAAAATGGTGACCGTTTACTGGAATGGGAAACTGTTACCTGGTCTGGACGTGAGAAGCCCTAAAGAAGAACGCCTGCCAATTTTAATTTCATTTAGAGAAAATGAACAACTTCTGGCTGTACCCAAACTTGGAGCTCTTCCGGCCAGGATCAAGGTAAAGCTTTGTCAAATCGAATCAAAAATCCACCAAGTCACAAGCAGCCCTGATATCCCAATGTTCAAAAAATTTAGAGACGACTGGAAAACTATTAATCCTGCTGCTATTCAATCGTACAGCGATATCGTCACACAACATTTTGGTAATACAATAATAAAAGAATTGTTGATATTTTATAATCAAGAATTACAAAAAAACATTGTACGTGACGATTATCGGGAAGTAATTGAACTATCCATTATATTCCTAGGAGGAGATAATGAGAAAAAAATTAAAATCAGACCTCCTGGATCCTGGCGATGCATCAAGCAAGGTGGTTGGCTCGAGCTATTTACTCTTTAAAAATATGTTTGTTGCAATCCCAATCCAAAATTAGCGCCAAGGATAAACGAGTACTTCAAGACGTTTGTTTATTCATAGCGGTTATATATATTACGTGAAATAGCTTGAATGTAGTCTGGTGGTAAATGCACCAAATCAAGATTTGTGCTTATTAAAGAGGCTCAAGGAATAAAAATTAATTATATAAATTATAATTTTATCAATTTATTTAGCTACATAACGGTTAGGGTCAAAAACAGCAATTTTTAAAATCTTAGTGATAATTGAATGTTAAATCTAAATATTTTCCATAAATTTATAAATCTATATCATTAGATAGATAGATAGATAGAATAAGCTTTATTTACATAATAATTTTACAGGAAAATTCTTAAAAAATAGTAAAATATGGATACCTATTATGCAACAAGGCGGCCTTATTGCTAAAAGCAATCTAGATCTTAGATGAAATTAATCATTATAATTTATTCTTTCGAAGGATACCCTAAAATATTGGTTGTGTTTTTTTTTACATTTCGCTGATTGGATTCCAAGTGCTTGATAAATTTTTGGTAAAGGTTAAATTTACATTTAATGATCAAAATATACAATTTCTTTATCATTTAGGTACGCAATCTTTCAGTAAATACCTGAATGATATATTCGTCGATGTTAGGTATGACGCGTGAAAGTTGTGTAGATGCCGTATACCATTTTATGCACTAAAAGTTGCTAAAAGCTTGTAATAAAATGTTTACTCTTCGTGCTCTAAAAAATTGCATTAAAGGTATAACGTAGAGGGGCTAAAGTGTGTGTTATAAGTTATAACCCTTAACTTCTTTGTAAAGAAAAAAATCCTGGAGGTCACATTATGTTAATGTGTTGCGAAAATTATATAAAAACTAGTAGTAATAGCGGGAATACTTTCTCTAAGTCAATCTGATAATTTTATTTCTCTTATTTATTCGAAATAAAAAATCCTGTGTTTTACTCGGCGCTATCAGCCATACAACAACGTATCATACAATAACGTATTTTTACATCATTAAACCAACAATTGAAATGTTTTGCTTTCGTTGTTATAGGCATAATTGCCAAAAACGGCCTCTTTTAGCACTTTTGCTTATAACAACGATAGTGGAATCACTATCGTTGTTATAAGCAAAAGTGCTAAAAGTGCTAAATTTTGAGTGTTGGTTTAATGACGTAAAAATACTTTACTATCTTCGTAATAAATGCAACATAGGATTTCATAATGTTTATCTTCTATGCTATGATATGATTTTTTATTCAATGAGGGCGCCACTGGACAAGACCTAAGTAAGAACAACATAGATACCGAGACATGTTAACTTGTAGAGATATAAACATAAAACGATGTCATTGATTTCTCTTTCAATAAACTTTTAAAAGTGAATACGTTTCTGTAGTTTTTTATTACTATTATTACTATTGTTTTCCGTCTAGCTTAAATAAATATGTTTGGTTCAGTATGTATAAAGCTAAATAATAATTAAATCAATAATTTTTATTAAATATTGATATTCTAAATTTTTTTTATGTGTGACGCGACTCCGTAGCTTTTCTGTTCGTTTGCATTGACTTTACGTTGACCCCAGGTTACCTGTTAGGCGCTAATTTCAAATTTTACAAATCGAGCGTAGAGTGTCACTTGAGGGGCGCGGGGTAATTGGGCGGAGCCATTTTAAAGCTTCACGATCGAGGTGTCGCCTTAACGTAATATTAACTTTATGGTAGTAATTCTTAGATAATTTCATGGATTGTCAATCCGTTTATACACTTACGTCGTATTTACATCGAAAATTATTATTTGGTGTCCACGTATTTGTCAGTAATATACAATTAGTGAGTGAGGAGAAATATATTGAAATGCGAAAGCTTACCTTAGTTTCGTACCATTCACTGTTATTTTTCATAATTGTATTTCGGCTATCTGCATTCTGATTAGACTGGGAAATTTGAAGTTGTTGATAATTTAAATTAGATTCTGGCAACACTTTCTTATTGTTATAGTATAGATATGATTCCGCTTGTAGTGGTGCTTGCGAAACCTGAAAGGAAATATATATGTTTAATACTTTAAGTTTAGCAGCCCGACGGTAAGAAGATAATAACACGTTCATAGTCAACAGGGAAATGTACTATTGTACATTTAAATGTGTATAGACCTTGAGGATTTAGGATGAATTATTCAATTGGTCGCTTAAATATACTTAATAAAGTAAACTAAACTACGGAATGGTTGTAATTATCAGGCCATCTAGGTTATGCTAAGTTTCCACCTCAGTATGATAATAAAAAAATAAAGCCTCCGCAGACTTTATAGTAAGAGATTCGTAGACAGAATGTGTGAACGAAAGTATTCAAATGAACAACGGGCGTGATATAATCAAAAAATTTAAAGTTACCTGAATTCTATTCGTTGGAATATTGTTTGGTGAAATTATATTTCCATTGGTTGTGTGCTGGTTAAACTGTGTGATTTGATGCTGTTCGGCCTCTGATGAAGGGTTCAGATAATTTAAATTTGATTCAAATAATAATTTCTCATCGCTTGTATCCAAGTGAGCTTCTATTTGTTGTGGTGCTTGCAAAACCTGTAAATAAACGAAAGCATTCACATCTTAAGGTCAGTTTAATGTTAATGTAAGATTTAGATAATTATACCTTATATTTGATAGTAAATATTATTTTTAAAACTCAACAGAAAGTTACTATTAACTAAGCCTTTGTGTTGTAAATATAGCAAAGTATTCAAATGAACAACAAGACACAATATTATCAAAAATTTAAAACTTACCCGAGTTCTGCCCCATAGAATATTGTTTGGTGGAATTATATTCCCGTTGGTTGTTTGCTGGTTCATCTGTGGCATTTGATACTGTACAACCTCTGATGAAGGGTTTAGATAATTTAAATTTGATTCAAATAATATTTTCTCATTGCTAGCATTCAAGTAAGCTTCTACTTGTTGTGGCGCTTGCAAAATCTGTAAATAAACGAAAGCATTCAAACCTTAAGGTCAGGAGTTCAATCGTAATCTGAAATTTAGATAATTATAGCATTACTTGATAGTAACTACTATTCTTAAATCTCAACAGAAAGTTATTAGTAACTAACTCTTTCTATTGTAAATGCCTAGTCTAGAATATGGAAGCTGCTACATATCAGGCGTATTGTATGCTTTTTATAACTTAATACAAAATATAAAGTAAAATTATATGAAAGTAAGTAAAATGAAATTAACTAATAAATTACCTGAGCCCCGTTGTTAAATGTGTTAACATTAATATTGGTTAAAATCAAATTTTCATTGGATGTGTGCTGAAAATCATGCGTCATTAGATATTGATGTCGGACATTTGATGAAGTGATTGCTTGGTTAAAATCTGATAACGGAAAGTCTCCATTACTAAAATCTATGTGTGTTTGAGGTGATTCTTCACAAACCTGAAAATAAATACTAGTGTTACTTATGATTTTAACCAACAAGTAGCAGTTATAAGATAATTTTTGAAAACCAAGAATTATGTGCCCTCAATTAAGAAAATGGATGCTTCAAAAAACTAATATCAACAACGTCTACTTTTACTTAATGCAGTTAAGAGGACCAGTTTTACTCATTCGATATGTAAACCGCAAATATTGGAGTGGATAAAGTTCTGGCAGTACAGAAATACTAAAAGGAAACAACGATAAAAAAATATTATATTCTGTTTAACTGTTTCTCTTTACAAATATCTGCAGAGTATTGAAATAACAAAAAACTCACCGGAGTGCAATTCGAATCATTGTCGTTCAGTAAACTTGAATTTCCAGAGCTTGTGTCAAAAAGTGGAATTTGTTGTTGTCCAATTTGTGATGAAGATCTTTGATAATCTAAATTCGATTCTGACGATGATTTTTCACTGCTAGAAATCAAGTAAGATTCTGTTTCTGATGGCGTTTGTAGAGTCTGAAAAGAAATAGAGATACTTTTTTATATTTCATGGTTAGTGAATCGATTGTTGATCGGATTGTTGTCGATCGGATCGAATTACACTATTTGTTCTATATTGATAAAAGTACCATTATACAATTGATTAGAGAATTAATAAGAAATCATAGCGTTGGTCGGTACTTAGATGGTTGAAGATAAGACAGTAAATCGACAGAAATGTGACTTTTTGTATTCAACATATAGACTTTTTATGCTACTACATAAATAATCTATCTATCCATGTATAACTTCACGCTAAATCCCCTAAAAGATAGACAGATCACCGACCACCACATGACATAGTTCTTACACACCTCGCCTTACACACTCGCTTCTTCAAGATTCATAGCTCTATCTATAGTGTGAATAATAATTAAATTTTATAACAATTAAACAAAATTATAATTAAAAGTCAAAAATAATTATTTGTTACAAGTAACAAGAAGATATTATGCGAATGTAATGCCTTCTAAGTAACTTTAGTGAAATTCTCTTGAAAGGAAGTCTTAACAAAGTACAAACAAGAAGAAAGTGGGCAGACTTGTGATTCTACCCACTTATTTGTCAATTAGAAACTAAAATGAAGATACAGAATAGCAATCTGAATGTAATAACTTACCCAATTTCTGTTCAATTCTTTGTTGCTCGGTGAAATTAAATTTCCATAGGTTAAATGTTGACTGAACTGTGGGATTTGTTGTTCTCCGGAGTATAGTAAAGTGGTTGGATAATTTAGACTCGATTGTAGCGGCAATTTCTGTAGAGTAGCATTCGGGATTTCTTCTGTTAGTGATGACGTATGTGAAACCTGGAAAGAAATTGAAGTATTTAATAATTTTTAAGTGTAAGCACCGGTAACTAGAGAGTTATGGTATAATCGTCTTAAACAGAATTTGGGCTTTTATACCATTTGTTTACAGTTGGGTGCTACTGTAATCAAAACTTGATAACACCTCCATAAAATTGCTACAAATAAATGTTGATTATTCGTAGCAATTTTATGAATAATTTATCATTATTTGTGAATTTAGTTTAAATAAGGTGAATCGTATACTTGTTTCCCGCCTCCAGTGGCATACTTAAAAAAATTGCCATCGTGCATTCTTAAATAAACCAGTTGAGAATGCGCAAGCTTGCATTGCCAGAGGAACACCTGGCTCATCAATTATATAACAATTCATTTTTTTTTTATTTGACGGCCATTTTGACCATGTTCCGTTAAGAGATAGGAACGGTGTTCCTGAACATTCCTATTCTACTTTTTTATGCTGAATCCGAATCTGAAGTCAAAATTCGAATATTCGAAAAAAGCGACAGACAAACGCACAGACAAAGGCACGGACAAACGCACAGACAAACATATAGAATTCATATAGGAACGGTGTTCCTGAAAATATTGTGGGCATAACACCCTACATGTCAAACACATTTTCTACATAAGTAAATTTCACATGATTGAGTAAAGTTAAAGCCATTACAGTACAATTTTACCTGTCTTGAAGTTGCATTACATGCCCAATAATCGCTACTAGATATTGCGGGTAAATTATCCCCGGATACTTCAAACCCGTTTGTGTTTTCGTTAAGTTCATATTGCTGACGCAAATACATGTTTCAAAGCAAACACTCACTGGTAACAATTGATGTCGTAAAGTAATTGTAGCTCTTTTTATATAGTTATTTTGGTAATTAACCCTACATGTAATTAGTAACATTACCCTTTCGTGATTTTAATTGTCACTAATTATTTTGTTGACATTAGAAAAAATCAAATCATGAGCAAATAATTTCATTTTTAATGATTTGTTTTTATTAATTCCTAAAAACAAATAAACAAAATTATTTGTTTTTTAGAAAAGTAAGTTAATACGTTCATTGACGATCTTTTTCTATTACTAAAACTCGTATGCCAGGGAAGTATGTATGTATATCTTCTCGCCAGGTCCCTTGCGGGGTAGGCAGAGAGAACCGATAGCCATAAAACGCGGTCCTTACATATCTCATTCGCTTCTTTAACATTCATAGCTCTTTCCATACACGCTCTCCGGTTCATTGGGCTTCTGACATCACCTTTTGATAAAACACTACCAATTTGGTCATGGTAGGTTAGTTTTGGTCTTCCTCGGCTCCTACATCATTCCACTTTCGCATTGTACCTAAATAAAAATTTCTGTTGCAAATAACATTTATTACTTTTACAGTGTGTTAGTTTAATACATAAATATAAAACAATTTAAAATATAAAAAGCTTATTCGAAGTGGTCTCAATTGGCTGCCATACAGTCGTTTAAACGTTGAGGCCAGTTATCAATAGAAGCACGCACTCTTTCCACGGGAAAATTCTTCACTGCCAATCGTACGGATTGTTTTAGGGGCTCCAAATTATCATGGCGTTTAGAGCAAGTGGTACTCTCTAAAACTGACCATAAATCATAATCCAGCGGATTTAGATCGGGACTAGACGACGGCCAGTCTTCAGCTCTGATGAAGTCCGAAACGTTAGTTTCCAACCAAGACTGCGTAGACCTAGCTTTATGACCCAGCGCCGAGTCTGCTGGAAGGACCATTCTTGGTTATTGAATATGGTGTTGTTAAGGAGCTTCACTACCTTCTTAAGGCGACACCTCGATCGTGAAGCTTTAAAATGACTCCGCCCAATCACCCCGCGCCCCTCAATTGACACTCGACGCTCGATTTGTAAAATTTGAAATTAGCGCCTAATAGGTAACCTGGGGTCAACGTATAGTCAATGCAAACGAACAGAAAAGCTACAGAGTCGCGTCACACTTAAATAAAATTTATAATATCAATATTTAATAAAAATTATTGATTTAATTATTATTTAGCTTTATACATACTAAACCAAACATATTTATTTAAGCTAGACGGAAAACAATAGTAATAATAGTAATAAAAAACTACAGAAACGTATTCACTTTTAAAAGTTTATTGAAAGAGAAATCAATGACATCGTTTTATGTTTATATCTCTATAAGTTAACATGTCTTGGTATCTATGTTGTTCTTACTTAGGTCTCGTCCAGTGGCGCCCTCATTGAATAAAAAAACATATTATAGCATAGAAGATAAACATTATGAAATCTTATGTTGCATTTATTACGAAGATAGTAAAGTATTTTTACGTCATTAAAGCAACACTCAAAATATTCCACTATCGTTGTTATAAGCAAAAGTGCTAAAAGAGGCCGTTTTTTGGCAATTATGCCTATAACAACGAAAGCAAAACATTTCAATTGTTGGTTTAATGACGTAAAAGTACGTTATTGTATTTGTAACACACGCAACACATGACTTTATAATGTTTATCTTCCACGCTAAGATACGATATTTTATTCCTTGAGGCGCCACTGGACGGCATGTATCCCCCTTAAGAAGAATGAAACACCAGCTACATAATACAACATTGTTTATCGAGAGGCTAAAGCGGGCCATTTGTTGATTCGGACACATATGTTTAGTTAGCAGATACACCATCTAAACTGCAAACACTGGTCACAGCGATGAAAGACGACTGTATGGAGAAAGGCTTACTACTGAATGCGAAGAAGACAAAGATAATGGTATTTGAAAGAGAAGAATCCAGAACTAATGTAAGGATTACGATTGATGATGAAGTGTTGGAACAAGTGGATGAGTTTGTATATCTTGGATGCGCTTTCAGCAGGGATGGAAGGTACACCGCAGATGTGGAAAGACGAGTGAGTGCTGGGAATAGTGTGAATGGAGCGTTGGGAAAACTTCTTGGCAGTAAAATCCTGAGCCAGAAGGCACAACTCGCTATACACAATGCAGTGTTGGTCCCAACGCTAACTTATGGAAGCGAGAGTTGGGTATGGCAGAAAGAGCATGAAAGTAGAATAAACGCGGTTGAAATGCGAGCGCTGCGCAAAATTTGTGGCGTAAGGCTTGTAGACCGTATTCGTAATGATGATGTTAGAAATAGAGTTGGTCTGAAAGAGAGCGTCGGTGTTAAAATAAGAAGAGGCATGCTCCGATGGTTCGGGCATGTAGAAAGAATGCAAGATGAAAGAATGACGAAGCAGATATACAATGCAAAAGTGGAAGGATGTAGGAGCCGGGGAAGGCCAAGACTTACCTACCATGACCAAATTGGTCATGTTCTATCAGAAGGTGATGTCAGGAGCCCTAGAAACCGGCGTGCGTGCATGAGAAGAGCAATGAATGTTAAAGAAGCGAGTGAGATATGTAAGGATCGAGTCACGTGGCGCTCGGCTCTCTCTGCCTACCCCGCAAGGGATTTGGCTTGAAGTTATAGATGTTCGAGTGTCATAATGGCTGATAGCGCCGAGTAAACACAGGATTTTTTTATTTCGAATAAATAAGAGAAATAAAATTATCAGATTGAATTAGATTGAAATTGAAATAGAAAATTGGAATTTTTTTGCAACTCCCTCCTGGTGAAGATTCACAAGTTATTTTACACAGTTAGGTATAGCTCTGGTAGGGTTCCTAGCTTTTTCCCTAAATATAATACACTCTCGAATGACTAGGTATGCGCTTTCACTAACAGTCAATTTAACTTCGCGAATTTTATAAAAAAGTACAGGAAGAACTTGACGGTTAGACGGTAATTTTGCGCGTATTATTTGATAATTTACGTCTCCAACTAAGAAAATACTTGATTTATTGCTTCTCAATTCCACTGCCATCTTATAAAAGTTAAAACATTACGTATTAATCACGAGAATAACTGACATTCAAAATTAATAGACGGTTAGGTAATTATGACGAAGTTAACGATGCTCTCTCTAAAGTTATTCATTGGTTTAGTGTTAATAATCTGCTTTTAAATGATAAAAAGACTAAAGTAATTAAGTTCTCAACACCTAATGTAAGGCAGGTGGCTACCAATGTACATGTTAATGGAACTAATTTAGCCTCTGTGGAGACAACTGTGTTCTTGGGTATAACAATTGACTCCAGACTACAAAGGGGCCCACAAATTGAAAAATTATCAGGAAAACTAAGTTCTGCAGCTTATGCAGTGAAAACTATTAGACGGCTCACTGATATTGATACGGCTAGAATAGTTTATTTCAGCTACTTTCATAGTATTATGTCATATGGAATTCTTCTTTGGGGTAACTCCGCGGATATTAACACCATCTTTTTATTGCAAAAGAGAGCCATAAGAGCTATCTACAAACTTGGTCCCCGTGAGAGCCTTAGAGAAAAATTCAAAGAAATAAATATTTTAACAGTCGCATCGCAATATATCTATGAAAATCTTTTGTATGTCCATAAAAACATAGACTCATTTTGTAAAAAGAGTGATATTCATAGCATAAATACTAGATATAAGCATAATCTTGTGTTATATGCAAGCCGTCTCCACAAAACAAGTAATTATTTTATGGGGCAATTATACGGTTCAATAACAAACTTCCCAGCAATATAAGAGATTTGTCAATAAACAAATTTAAAACTACTATTAAAGCCAAATTGTGTAGCAGGGCATATTATAAAGTATCTGACTATATTAATGATAAAAATGCCTGGGAGTGAGTCGATCCAATTATAATGTAATTAACAAAATATGTAAATTTGTTTGGATACCAAAAGAGGGATGCCTGAGTTTTTTGGCAGTATTTTTATCAGTGCTCACCTAGTCATAAACTGCACGGTAGGGAAAAAAAATGTGACGATTCCAAACAAATGTAGCCATTTTTACGGAATAAAAAGATTTTGACTTTGAATTTGAACAAATGAATACCGCGAGTACGTGCGGCACTGCCGCGCAACTTGTATGAACATGTTTCGATGTAATTCGGCACGGATTATCGTAATCCAAATAAGTTAAAAATTAATTTCCGAGTGTTTTAAAAGCAAATGAACAAAACTAAGACATATGCGTTAGAAAATAAAAACTTTGAAAAATAAGGGACACCCTAATATACATATATACAAATAGATTTTATAATCTATTCATATTTAAAAAAAACATGTGACAAATGATTTTCTTGCTGTTTCATAACTTTAACTTCAGTATAATGACATTTATTGTATTTTACTTATGTATACTCTGTGTTTTGTATTGTTGTACGTTTCCTTGTTATTTATTAAACTCTCAAGAAGAAAGAACCAGGATCATCTCTGATGTTGCAAAATAAATCTAATCCGTACAATAGTTCAATACTAACCACAATGTATAGAATAGATGATTTTTTTGTGTTTTCAGTGTTGGTTCATAGTAAATATTATTTGTTTTCACGAGTACCATGGGTATAAGTATACTATCTATCTATATCTTCACGCTAAATCCCTCGTGAGCGCCACATGACTCGGTACTTACACACCTCGCTCGCTTCTTTAACATGAAACATACCGAGTTTTTTTAAAAACTATCAAAATATACTATTTTACCAGTAATTATTTTAATACAAAAAAAAAAAACCTCCACTGGTTTTCTATCTTCTGATTGGATAAATTTCCAACGTAAACTAACCTTCACCTACGTACAATGTCTAAGTCGGAGTTCGGTGAGCTTATAATGGTTACTATGAGTTTGTCGTCCCGTATGACACTTACGTTAAAGTAGCATATAAATCGAGTAGTGATTCTTCTAGTGGAATATGTTTATTTAGTAAGTTTCTCCTAAAAAACAAAACAGCAAAAATATTCTATTTTATAAGTTTTTATTTTAATACAAAGAAATAAAGAGTCTCCACTGGTTGCTATGTGCTGAGAACGCGAACCTTATTGGTATAAATTTCCAACGTAACCTGACCTCCACCGACGTACAACTTCTAAGTCGGAGTTCGGTCAGATTATAATGGACAAAATAGGAGTTTGACGTCCTATATAGGTACGCGGTCAGCCTGTGGATAATGTATACCAATTATCAAATGTTACTGTTTATTCCTGCAAAAAATAACTCTTATTTAATTAATGCAGTTTTATATAGAGTTATTAAGTAATCAAAATTAAAAAAAAGTTTGAAGAGGAATTAAATAGCTTGGGCCAACCATACCTAGGAACTGTTCTAAAAACTAGAAATATGTCTACACAATGTTATTATAATATGTTTAATGAATATAATAATTAAAAAAAAAAAATACCTTGTCTTGTTCGCCTCCCCCATTCTACGAACATTTTCTTTGTATTTTTATTCTATATATTTTCTTTTTAGTGTTCCCCATTATTACAACAGTATAATAAATATATATAAACCTATAATATTATTTACTACTTATATCTAATAATAATACACTTACGCTAAATACTATAATATTGAATATTTACAACTATTAATTATAAAAACTTCGGTGTCGCGATGTAAATGGAGCGAGCTCGAGCAGACAGTCGACATAGGTCTTACCTCGAAGCGGGCTGCAGCCGGACTGGCTGGATGTAGTTAGTCAACGCGTTTATAATCCTCATTACCGCACAATAAGGTCGAAAACACGTAGCACCCAAGACGAATGTGATCGCTTAGAAATTGTCAGAAACTTAAAATATCTTTAAAAAATTTCATGTTTCACTTATCAAAATATGCAGCAAGCATATTATAAACATAGATATTACTAATAGATTTAAGTAATTTTGAAGCGTATAAACAGAACAACTTCGTTGTAATTTCAAAAATAATGAATTTCAGGAGGTGTTTTCGAAAGTAATTATTATCGAATCAATTTTACACAATCGCGTATTTGAGCAAGCAAATTCAAGATAAAGAAATGAAGTTATTTATATTAAAATCTTAGATCCGTCAGTTTAGTCATTAGCCTATACTATTCGATGAAAGTTGGTCTAATTTTTCGATGTGTCGCCTTAAGAATGGTATCTTGATACACTTGTGCCGATGTTTTGATACCTTTTTCATAAAAGTATGGCTCAGTTACTCCTGCATAGCTAATACCCCACCAAACCATCACTGAAGTCGGATAGTGCCCACGTTGCACTCTGTCGACTAATTGGGAAGCTTCCTTAGAGCTTTGAAATACGGTCATTTTGTTTGTCAAAATGTTGCTCAATTGTAAAAATGTTCTCATCCGTAAACAAAATTTTCTGTGACCTCCCTTTACGTACTGCTTTAGTAGTTGTTTCGATTTTACCACCCTATTCTTTTTCAAATTATCAGTTAAGAAATGACCAGTACGTCTCTTATAGGCTGCAAGTCCTAAGTCATCTTTTAAAATACGCGACATTGTTCTAGGTACTATCTTCATCTCCCGAGATAAAATCTTTTGCTTTCCGACGGGATTTCTTCGAGTTCTTTCCCTTACTGCTTTGACCACCTTTTTCGTACGAACACTACGTTACGGCCAGATCTTTTTCTGTCACACACAGAGGAGGTCTCATTGTACCTATTAATAGCCCGGTACACAAACATTTTCACTAATACCAAGCGTAGGGAGAGTTTAAAAATTGCATTTGGCTCCATACCTACTGTGTGTAATGCAATCACAGCGATTCGGTTCTCGTTATCACCCCACTCCATTTTAATACCGCAAAATATTGTGCAATGTATTGACGCTAAAATGAGAAAATACAATGAACAATCATATAAATATGACAGATTTCAAATTCAATTGTAATATTTTGTTTATTTTTAATTGTAACAGTATTTATGGCCAGACTAAGTAGGTATATCTGTTTCGACATCCTACATTCTTTCTACATGTCCGAACCAACAGAGCATGCCTTTTCTTATCTTAACACCGACACTCTTTCAGATTAAATCTCTTTCTTACGTCATCATTACGAACGCGGTCAGCAAGCGTTATACTACAATTTTTGCGCAATTCTCTCATCTCGACCGCATTTATTCTACTTTCATGCTCTCTCTGCGATACACAGCTCTCACTTCTATAAGATAGCGTTGAGATTAGCATCGCGTTGTGTACAGTGAGCGTGCCTTCTGGATAAGATTTCGGCTGCCTAGAACTTTACTCAACGCAACGCTCCATTCACGCTGTTCCCTGCATTCACTCGTCTCTCCACATGCCGCGGAAGTCTCTCAAAGTATTGAATTAAACAATTTTTAACGGAAGTATCGCGTGTTTTATTTATTTTGTTGAACCTGACGTGGTCGCAGGAAGACTAAGGTGACATTTGTCTTATATTGGTTATTTAATTATTACATCTACCGACATGGATGGATTAATTATATATGTTCCGATATATATATATTTTTTAATTCAGTGTATAACAATCGCGAAAACCTAAGACAATACTCTCTCAAAGCAATAGTCAAATTAGTTAGCGACGTGAAATTTTTGTTTATTTGTTTGTTATTTAGTTTTACTGTATGCACAGATAAAGAGAGATGAAGTTTAGTATGGTTTGGCGTATCTTGAGCTATCGTCACGTGTACATAGCAAACACGTAATTAATTTATTTTCTAAATGGGAGCCTTGTCCGTTCATTATTGTATGAGGCGTTTATGATTAACTGGCCGATTATTTTGTCAAAAAAGTAATTAATTCCCGTCGCCGCAGCGTGTGTTGTTAGCATGTACGACTAAACTCGTGTATTCAGTTTATGAATCTATTTGTAATTATTACTTGTTCGGCGCTGAACGAATACGTCGTGAGAAAACCCGTACGTCCAAGAAATCATACTCCGAAACATGTGTGACCTAAACTGAGAAAGGACTGTTTACGGGTCTGACGGCAGTCATTCCATGTTAAAGTCAGTCTTCCTTGTTTTTAGCGTTATCCCGTTTTCCTAATCCATTAGGATTGGCGGGATCCGCTACCTATGCCTAAGGATTTGGCGAACATTTTACATGGAGCGACTGCCATCTAACCTCCGCAACCCAGAGGGAAAACCGCATTATTCTTACGTAACATGTCATTCGAAATACAATTTCATGATCGTGCGGTTTTCGTCACGATGTTTTCCTTCACCACCGCGCAAGTTATAAATCAGGATGCCAGGATTCGAACGGGTGACCTCTTGATCACAAGGTCGGTTCTTATCCACTAGACTATCACTGCTCTATCCAAGTCAAAGTCAGTATCTTCGCTAAATCCTTAGGTTTATTTATCAGTCCTGCTAATACTTTTAAAAAGACGATTCTAAAAATAATGAAACCGCAGCGCGTGGTCTTTACAAGTTCTGCACAAAAGTTAAGTTCGGCCCGTGGCTACGCGACACCTACGAATAACAAACATCTGTTTGTAGCGCGACTAACTTGCGCTTCGACGCGGTAGCTTGCTTGCAGGTGCATAGCAAATATCGTATAGGACTATGTCGAATTGTTAGCCTCTGTCTGAGCTTTTACAGAGTCGCGCATCCAACATATAGGGATGGTAGGTCGTTGGTCAATAGCTAGTGTAATGTAATACCGATTGTATTACATTACACTTATTTTTATTACATTCATTTGGAGATAATTGTTAGATAAATTTCCCAAGAAGGATTTTCTGAAATACCGGTTATGTGCATGTCGGACTTAAGTGACCCGCCTAACTCTTCATATATTGGTTACCACCGTACAATATTCAAATCTAGATATTTTTAAAATAGTATATTAAATAAACACCGAAAAGATCAAGTATATACATCACTCTGTGAAAATTCCAAATGTTTACTTATTAAGACTCTTCAAGCCCTATATTCAAATTTCAAGTTGAAGGTGAAGATGGAATGTCAAATGCATACCAGTTAGTTCCTGTAAAAGATTTTCACCAGTATTGTTTCAATTAGCTTGCTAGAATCCTAGGGTCGACTACAAGTATGAATTTCCACGTAGCTCTGTAAGTAGTTTAACGATAAAGTACAAAGATAAGTCTATCGGAACACGCTTGCAAAGATGACTGTATAGTTAACGTCCGACACATGTTCATGTTCTGAACATTAGGTGAATATATCCACCGAGTATATGAGAGCACAATCATATTACGAGTATTGAGTAGCGCACGGACTAATAGGTGAATATGATATCTATATCTAGCATTCTTTAAGTCACAAAAATAAGAAAAATTTTTGACTGTCACATTACTACTATTCACTACAATTGTGACATAACTCTTAGAATATAGGATAACTTTTCTTGGTATATATACTAAAGAATGTAATTAATTAAAATGATGCAATGTACTCGTATGTAATTATTTAATCAATTAATGTTTATTATTTCATTAAATAAATACTCATGACACACAAAATTATTAAGATCTTACAAACAAACTAATTACAAAATCATTTCAATGTGTTCAATAAATTAGGATCTACAATCTAAGTTTAAAATTGACTGAAGATCGAATAATCGCTGTAAAGTCTCCTTAGGTTCCAGTAGTTCTTGAGTCATAAACGACTCGTCATTATCAGAGCTGCCAATTTCAGCAGGCGAGATAGGTTCGTACAGGGTAGTATTACATTTTCTCGCACATACTATTTCAGCTTCTTCTTGACTATTCTTCACGTCAGGCAACTGGATATCTTTTGGTAATATGTCATCAATAACTGCAGCTAAGTCACTTAATGCTCTATCATCGAGTGTCACGAATCCACGCTCATCAGGTTGAGTCATTAAAGATTCAACGTATAAAAGACGGTCGTATCTGCGAAAGCTTAAAGTTTCGTCCATTGATGCAGTATAAGGAGACTCAGGCGTATGCATTTCGTCTTCCAGTTCTGCTGCTTCTCTTTTATCTTTTAATCGACGATTTTGAAACCATACTTTAATAGTTTTCTCGTTGACATGAAGCTTATCTACTAAGGCCAGTCTATCTTCGCGGGTGACGTAGGCTTTCTTGAAAAATACGTTTTCCAATACTGCGACTTGTTCTGTAGTAAACATGGTTCGCTTGCGCTTCAGCTTGGCATTTGTTCTGAGGGCACCAGTAGATGATTTCACGCCTGTGAATATTATTTGCCAATTATTACAAAATTTTAGTCATACAAAGTAGATACACGTAATAAAACAATAAGGTGGAACTATATATTTTTGAATTTTTGTCTATTTTGTGATTAAATTTATAATTATTTGAGTATCACCCCAAAATGTCTTAAAGTACTTATTAAGGGTCTTATTTTATTTGTATCACTAATATTTACGGTTAGATATATAAATACCAATTCTGGGGAATTAACTGCGCCTCCCAGAATATCCCTGGGGGATGTCGTGTTGTACGAGTGATTTTATCAGTAAGCTCATAAGGGGTGGCAACGCGCGAGCGCTACTTAATATGTAGCAAGCAATCATAGATTCTGGTAACAGCTTTACATCAGGTGGGCCATGTGTTTATGTATCTCCCGAAGTTGTATTAATAAATCGGACGTTAGGGTCTCTCATACGTCTCATTCGTTCGTCCTTTCGGTTATCTGGTCTATCTACAACTTCACGCCAAATCCCTTGCGTAGGGTAGGCAAAGAGAATCGAGCGCCACGTGACTCGATCCTTACATATCTCACTCGCTTCTTTAACGTTCATTGCTCTTCTCATGCTCGCTCGCCGGTTTTTAGGGCTTCTGACATCACCTTCTGATAGAACACGACCAATTTGGTCGTGGTAGGTAAGTCTTGGCCTTCCTCGGCTCCTACATCTATCCACTTTTGCATTGTATATCTGATTCGTCTTTCTTTCATCCTGCATTCGTTCTACATGTCCGAACCAACGGAGCATGCCTCTTCTTATTTTAACACCGACGCTCTCTTTCAGACTAACTCTGTTTCTAACATCATCATTGCGAATATGGTCTACAAGCGTTACGCCACAAATTTTGCACAGCGCTCGCATTTAGACCGCGTTTATTTTACTTTCATGCCCTCTCTGTCATACCCAGCTCTCGCTTCCATAAGTTAGCGTTGGGACCAGCACTGCATTGTGTATAGCGAGCTTTGCCTTCTGGCTCAGGTTTTTACTGCCAAGAAGTTTTCCCAACGCTCCATTCACACTATTCCCAGCACTCACTCGTCTTTCCATATCTGTGGTGTACCTTCCATCCCTGCTGAAAGCGCATTCAAGATATACAATCTCATCCACTTATTCCAACACTTTATCAGCAACCGTAATCCTTACATTAGTTCTGGATTCTTCTCTTTCAAATACCATTATCTTTGTTTTCTTCGCATTCAGTAGTAAGGCTTTCTCCATACATTCGTCTTTCATCGTTGTGACCAGTGTTTGCAGATCAGATGGTGTATCTGCTAATAGCACGGCATCGTCTGCATACTGCAGACAGTTCACCACTAGGTCACCCACGCAATCCCACATTCGTTGACCTTATTATCTGCAGACAACTATCGAGATACAGGATTAACAGCCTAGCAGATAGCATGCAACCCTGTTGACACAGGTTATCTGGTATGGTACAAAAATAAAAAATAAAAAACATGGGGGTCGAATTAAGAACTACCTCCATCTTGAAGTCACTTACACTTATAAAATATTACTTACATGACATGTTCGGAAGATGTAATTTTCCAGGAACATTTGGAGGCTGATCTAATTGATAGCTTCCGGACGTAAAACAATTTACATGTCTTGGTGCCGTGTAAGGTAACATTACAGTGGGTCTATTACTTTGATAACTTCTTTGTATGGGCTGTGTTCTCTGCAGTGGTATTTGATATCCTTGGGCAAACTAAAAATAAAGACATGATGATTAACGTATTGAACCCGAAAAAAGATGCTAACTCTCAACAAAATAAGTCGAAGGACTGACAACAAACATTCCACAGATATTCAACCCGCTACGGGTCTGTCAACATGAAATTTTGCATAAAGCGGTCTATGTGGTAGTGGAGAGCAATTATATTAGCCGTCAGTGTCGGCTGATGTCGATAGATGACAATTATTCAATAGATATTAGAGAGTGTCGGTAGGAAAATAAGATGTTGGTTCGTATACATGTAGAAAACCGGAAAAAAGAATTGGATATACAACACGAATGCAAAAGGATCTAGGAGACCAAAACGCACCTACGATGACCAAATTGACCGTGTTTTATCAGAAGGCGATATTAGGAGCTATGAATGTTAAAGAAGCGAGTGAAGTGTTTAAGGACCTAGTTAAGTAATTAGGTAGGCAACAGCGCTGAGCTGTTGCCTACCCGCAAGGAATTTAAAGGGAAGTTATAGATAGATAGATATTAGAAATACAATTATTAATTATATTAATAATTCATTATTAATATTCTTATTATGATAGATGATGATGCATTAAATAAAAAGCCAAAAGCGGACTTCAGATAGCTTGAAAACACCCCCAATTCCTAATGGTAGGGTATACTCTAAATCTCTTCTATAAAGATTAGGAGCAGGATGCCAGGAGTATGATGAACATGCATTGATGAGACGTGAAAGTTATAAAAAAGTTACCTGAGTACGGTTCACCACACTATTATTGGGTAAAATGAGATATCCGTTGGCTATGTACTGATTACAATTCGGTATTTGATTTTGAGTGACAGATGATGATGTGATTGTATGATTATGATTTGATGCTATCGATGAGTCTCCATTCCCAGATTTCAGGTCTGTGTGTGGACAACCCTGGAATAAATTGCACGCATTAATTGTTTTCATCGGGAAGAATCGGAGGTTAATACGTATTCCCTGCTTCTTATTGCTGTGACTAGGATGAATATATGAGGATGTAAAAACTTGATATTAAAATTTATATTCTTTCTATGACCAAGAATATTAACATGGAAAATTTCTTACATTAAAATAAAAATAAAAAAATCTCTTTCTTAGACTATTCAATCAAACATTAAATTAATGTGACGGATATCAAAATACGAAAGCTTACTCGAGTTACGTTCCATCCGTTAGTATACTGCAAAGTGGAACTTCCATTAGTTGCGTGTTGATGAAACTGAGTAATCTGTTGTTCAAGGGGTGATGACGTGCTTGGATAATTTGGATAAGATTTCAGCGATGATTTCCCTGTACTAGAATTTTGGTAAGCTTCTGCTTGAGATGGCGATTGTGAAACCTGAAAGCACATAAAAGTGTTTAATATTATATTGAATATAAACCACTCGATAATAAACAGAAAATTAGATCATCGGTCCTAAATATGTGAATTAACCATTATACAATTGTTGAATTTCATTTTTAAAACGAAAACTTACAACAACTCTTGCAGATGGTGCACCCTGTCCCTGTGTTGCAAACGTACATAGTTTATGGTAACCATAGTTTGTTATTGGATATGTTATAAAATAAATATTTACCTGATTTTCACCGGAAGCGGCTTTTACATTACAAGCCCAATAGTCAGAACTAGGCTCCCAATGTATTTCAGGGAATTTATCTCCGGAAACTTTGACACATTTTGTATTTTTGTTAAGTTCGTATTCCTGTTGCGAATACATGTTTCAAGCAGTCACTGGTAACAACTGATGTTTTTAATTAAGTTTTCAACCCTTTTATATACATAAAGTGTTCAATTTATTAATTAAATCTATATTCCTAATTAGTAATATTACTATCCTTCAATTTATTCAACTAAGTACCTTGTTGACATTAGAAAAGCATTTTTAAGTTTACTAACTTGTTGATCGTAATTTGTTTACACATACAGTAACACTTTTTAACATAAGCAGATTAAGTTGGACGGATTTTTTATTTTCTTTAAATTCATTTTTTAAAGTCTAGATAATTTGTGACATTATAACTAATGTGTTTATGGATAACGGAAAGTATTCTTGACCAAAATATGTATGTATGTATATGTATGTATGTATGTACGAGTATATCTTTACGCCAAGTCCCTTGCGGGGTAGGCAGAATATGTTAGGCACATGTTCTGTTTTGTTGTTATTTACTACTAAACATACTTATCCATTCAAGCATCCAATCAATTATCCATTTGTAGTCGACTCTCATGTTTTGCAGATTTCAAATTTACAGGCAATTTAATGTAAATTACCCTTTTACTTCGTAGTTCAAAAAATTACTACCGTCAGATATCCTACCGCCTGCTGGTAAATGCAAGCCTTCGCTGCCATGTCATCTTTTGTCGCCCCTGCCTTGATTATGACTTGTATGGTGATATGATCAGGTAACGATCAGGTAACGACTAACTGTACAGCGTTTCAATATGTGTAGTAGAGAGGCGAAACACGTGTCTCAGAGACTACCATCGCAGTAACGGCGGTGAATGCATGCGATTCCTGCTACAGATGACAGGAAATTACAGAGACTGGTCAGCTGCCGAGGCAGAGATGACCAGAGCAGCCATGCCAGTGACGAAATACCAGGGACGACATGCATCTACTAACGGCAGTGGGTGCGTGCCGGACGGAGTTAAGTCCCATGTCTAACTACTGGCAGAAGACCACAAAGTGAACTTTAGTTTACTTTGTGGAATGATTGATTAACTTAGAAATCAAATTCTAGTTCTGAATCAGTTAACGGATGAGTTAGTCAATAGATGATGTAGCTTTAATATATGAGACTATGGAACGCCAGGTCCTCCGATGCAAACATACCCCTCTCGCTTCTTCCACACTCACAACCTCTTCATACATGCTCTTCGGTTTTGGGTGCTTTTAATTTGGCCCTTTTTCAACATATCACCAATTTGTTCTATATCTACGTCTACGTCTAGGGCAGCCCCTCCCGACATCACCATTCACTCTTGGTTGATACACTTCTTTCGTAACTCTTTTGTCAATCATCCTTTCTAAATGACCAAACCATCTCAGCATACCCTTTTCAATTATGGTCTCTACATCATCTTTCATTCCACCCGTATCATGCTATTTTTTACTCTATCAATCATTCTCACTCCATACATACTCCTCAGGGTACTTATTTTTACTGTTTTCATGCTTCTTCTGCCATATCCCTGTTTCACTGCCGAACATCGATTTTGGCGTTAATACACCCTGAACGATAGCAAGGCGAGCTTTGCTCGATATGTCATCGCTTGTTACCGCGGTGTACAATGCACCATTGATACGGTTTCCTGCTTTCACTCTTCTTTCAATATCGCCATCACATTTTCCATCTCTCGTAAACATAGAACCTAGATAAACAAATTCATTCACTTATTCCACTTTTTCATCTTCGATCATTATACAGCTTTGTTATGTATCATTGTCATGTTATATATCATTTTCATATTAAATTATTCCCGTGAAATTACATTATTTTATTGAACTAAATATCATATAAATATATTTCCCATTAATATAATTTTGTCACTTTATATACTCGTATAGTTATCTCATACATTCTTAGAGCTTACGAGCTTGTGTAAAACTTTTTAATTTAAAACACGATCTTAATTTATGTTGGTCAATGAAAGTATATTTTTCTATCGATATATTCTACCTTACCTTTACAATTTATGGCACTAGCTTATTTGGGCTGAATCATATCAGCAGCTATTTCCCACAACATATGACATAATGCTGGGAATGTAGCTGAAACAGACTAATCGCGCAGTAGCTACATCGGTCAATTCTCTAATTCTCCTAACTGCATATACGGTAGAGCTGAGCTTACTGGTCAGTGTATTTATGTGGGGGAGCACTGCAGTATTATTATCTATGTATCTACATATATCTACTATTTTCCCTGTTTGAAATATCTTCCCTATTACCTTCCGCAATTCTTAATTTTCCCCTAACTATTCAAGCCTTATAGGGCTTTATATTGGTCTCCAACTTGAAATTAGTATAGACCAATATAAAATCTCAAACGCATTCAAGTCAGTTTCACCAAAATACTTTCACCTCTATTATTTCAATTAGCACGCTAGAATACTAGGGTAGAAGATAAGTACGAATTTCACTTTAATTCACGTGGGACTATCAGTTGTACCATAGAAGATTTTTCTTTCCCGTGATTCGTCAGTAGCTAATAACAAAACTTAAAACCACTGTTTTATCTATCTATGTTATATCTATATTATATAATTATCTTTGATATATAACTAACTTTGATGTATATAAAAAGGCAAAGACAAAAGTTTCTCCTCTGTTTGTCAACCGATTATATTTCCTTTTGTGTTGTTTAGTAGCTACTTTAGCATATAAATAATTGAAGACATGCACTCAGGAAGTAGAATTTTACTCATGAACTACCGGCAGAGTCACGGGATATAAATATCTCCTATGGCACTACTAATAGTGCCACGGAGTAGTAAATCGGGAAATAGAAGCGAATTTCCGCGTTGCCTCTACAATGATAGATTTATAGATATAGATTACCTAACAGGTCTATCGGAATGCGTTTCCAGTTTTTGTACGACATATGTTCAGGTATTTTTTCTGAAGACTAGGCAATCCTACCTCTCAATTTCTATGAGACCACATTTATATTGTGACATTTGTGAGTATCGCTAGCTCCTATACCTAATGAAGTGAATAGAATATCTATTTGCCTTAGTTAAATAACAAAATAATGTAACAAAATTTTACATAATAATGTGAAATTACTCTTCACAAGAATAGACGAATGGCTCTTTGAATTTAATACGATTGTTTTTGGGACACATAATAATACATGTAAAAAATGAAAATAATACAACATATGTAAGTAATAAATTATTATTTATTATTTCATTAAATAAATTATATACAAAACTCTAATTTAAACTAAGGAACTCAAAAACGAATTACAAAATCATTTCAATATATTCTATAAATTAGGATCTACAATCTAAGTTTAAAACTGACTGAAGGTCGAATAATCGTTGCAAAGTCTCCTTAGGTTCCAGTAGTTCTTGAGTCATAAACGACTCGTCATTATCAGAGCTGCTAATTTCAGCAGGCGAGATAGGTTCGTATATGGCAGTACTACATTTTCTCGTACATAATAATCCAACTTCTTCTTGGCTATTCTTCACGTCATTTAACTGGATGTCATTCGGTAGTACGTCATCAATAGCTGCAGCTAAGTCACTCAACGCTCTATCATCGAGTGTCACGAATCCACGCTCATCAGGTTGAGTCATTAAAGATTCAACATAAAAAAGACGATCAAATCTGCAAAAACTTGAAGATTCTTCTGTTGATGCAGTATAAGGAGACTCAGGCATGTACATTTCGTCTTCCAGTTCTGCTGCTTCTCTTTTATCTTTTAGTCGACGATTTTGAAACCATACTTTAATAGTTTTCTCACTGACATGTAGCTGATCTACCAAGGCCAGTCTGTCTTCTCGGGTGACGTAGGCTTTCTTGAAAAATACATTCTCTAATACTGCGACTTGTTCTGTAGTAAACATTGTTCGTTTGCGCTTCAATTTGACGTTCGTTCTGAGGGCACCACTGGGCGTTTTTACGACTGTAAACATAAAGCGATAATTATTTTTAAACCGAATTATAATGTTGAAAATGTTAGTTATAAAAAATAGATATAACTATACTAGTAAATATAATAAAATAGTGTGTTGAAAAACTATAATACACTTAGTACACATGGAATATATATTTTTAATTGAAGCCAAAACTAGGTACTGTCTTTAAATTTTTGTCTAATATCTGATTAAAATTTTAATTATAGTTTTAGTATAGTATCACTCTAATATATCTCGAACTACGTTGAAAGTCATTTATTGTTTATTGGGGTGTATGGTTATTACGAATTAACTAATGGAATGTATGTATGAACCCATGTAACCATCCCAAACTAACAGCAGGAGTTTCGCTACGAAAACAGAATTCTCTTAATTAGAAAATATAATAAAACATTAAAACTGATTTCTGTGAAATCAAATACGCAAGTCAAGTAACGTCGACCGGAGCCAGTTTAAAGATGCCTTAAACCGTCAGTCTCTGCTATTTTTCATAACTTATAGTCGTTAAGCTATCTTAAGATAGCTGCTTGACTGTGGAAGTACCTGCACATCACAGAAAATTACAGCGAAATAACACCTCCTGGGAGGATTGTTGTGTACGGTGTATGTGGCTGAAGTTCCTGAGAAGTTGCCGTATTAGCAGCAGCGCGGCAAGTCGCGAGCGATGCTTAAAGTATTACAACAATCATAGGCTATGGTGACAACTAGTAATCATAGGCTTTGGTAATAAGGTGGGCCGTATGTGTGTGTGCCTCCCGAAGTTGTACTATAAATATGACGGCAGGCACTTTTCAATAAATTAGATATTTTTAAAATCGGTTCTAAATTGGGAAAGTTATCGTATAAGATACATGAATGAACATACGGATCGTATTAGAACTCCCTTCGTTTTAAAGTCGATTACAAATATATAATATAACTTACATGACATATTAGTAAGATTTGAATATCCAGGTACATTTGTAGGCTGCTTATATTGATAATTTCCGGACGTAAAACAATTTGTGTTTCTCGGTACGATGTAAGGTGACATGACACTGGGTCTATTACTTTCATAATGGCTTTGTACGGACTGGGTTCTCTGCAGTGGTATTTGATATCCTTGGCCAAACTAAAAAAGAAAAAGAAATGATGAACAACGTATTTAGATGAAAAAAGGTTCAATACATTTTTTACCTCTTAACAAAATAATTTGAAGGACATGTTATCAGTCATTCGAACCGGTACTGGGTCTATAAGTATGAAATTTTTCATAGAGCTACTAAATTAGGAGCGCAATCCTAGCTATCATTCTCGGCTGTTGCCGATAGAAGATAACAATTTCATTACATTAATTAACTTTGTTATGTTAGATGATGAGGAATTAGATAAATAGTCAATTAGCTTGAAAACACCGCCAATAGTTATGGTGTAGTAAGAACAACAAACATGTATGGACAAGAAACAAGACAAATTTCATCTCTTAATCGAAGAGATTCGGAGCATATAAATGCCAGCAGCGGTGCGATCAATACGCGTTGATGAGACGAGAAAGTTTTTTGATGTAAAGTGGTAACCGCTTAGCCTGTGACGGCCTGCGATATTAAGTATCATACGCGTGATGACACCTCTGTTGCTATTACAGCTCTTTAGGAGCTTAATGGTGACCTCACTCACACGCAGGCACATAACAACCCTCCAGGGAGTTATTATGTGTAAAAAAGTTGAAGAAAAGTTACCTGAGTACGGTTCACCACGCTATTATTGGGTAAAATGAGATGTCCGTTGGCTGTGTACTGATTACAATGTGGTATTTGATTTTGAGTGACAGATGATGATGGGATTGCACGGTCATAATTTGATGCTATCGATGAGTTTCCATTCCCAGATTTCAGGTCAGTGTGTGTTGGTAGTGAATGCTGACAACCCTGGAAGAAATTAAATACATTATATTGACATAGAAAAAATCTTACAATAAAGAAAGACGATAGGCAATATTAAAAAAATATCTCTATCTATCTCATGATAATCAACACAATTTTAATTTAATTTAACCAAATGTTATCGGCTAGACATCAAAATACGCAGGCTTACTCGATTTACGTTCCATCCGTTAGTATACTGCAAAGTGGAACTTCCATTGGTTGCGTGTTGATGAAACTGAGGGATCTGTTGTTCAAGGAGTGATGACGTGGTTGGATAATTTGGATTAGATTCCAGCGATGATTTTTCTGTACCAGAATTCTGATAAACTTCTGCTTGAGATGGCGATTGTGAACCCTGAAAGTAAATGGTGTTTAATATTGAAAGTTAACAATCCGATAATAAACAGAGAGTTGGATCCTTGGTCCTTAATAGGTAAATCAACCATTATACAATTGTTGGACGTGCTCTCATTGAAAAAATAACACTTACAATAACTCTTGCAGATGGTGCACCTTGTCATCCCTGCTGTGTTGCAAACGTACATAATCTATGGCAACAATAGTTTGTTACCGGATATGTTACAAAAATAAATATTTACCTGGTTTTCACTGAAAGCGGCTTTTATATTACAAGCCCAATAGTCAGAACTAGGCTCCCAATGTATTTCAGGGAATTTATCTCCGGAAACTTTGACACATTTTGTATTTTCGTTAATTTCATATTCCTGTTGCGAATACATGTTTCAAGCAGTCACTGGTAACAACTGATGTTTTTAATTAAGTTTTCAACCCTTTTATATACATAAAGTGTTCTAATTAATAATTATATCTATCTTCGTAATTAGTAATATTGCGATCCTTCCATAATTTATTTAGTACTAATGATTTTGTGGACATTAGGAAAGTATTTTTAAGTTCATTAAATTGCTGACACTCATGTGCTTACTATAAAAAAATTAAGGATAAAGTTATACGGATTTTTTATTAATTTGAATATTATGTACTATTTAAGTTGAAATATTAAATTTTTAAATTAATTACGTCTAACGTGTTTATTGAGGAAGGAAAGTATTTCCGGTAAAAATATGTAACATATACTTTTTCTTCCTAGCGTTATCCAGTTTCGTAGTCTATAAGGATAGACGGGATCTACTACCAAGTCTTAAGAATTTGGCGAATATATTGGATATAATAAGAGAGCTGGATGGCGCCGTTGCGAGTGACATTCTAATCGAACACGCAGGTTAAGTAACGTCTGCAGCAGCCTGTCTATGGATGGGTTTATCTATCTCGAGTTTCTCCGTTGTTCGGAGGGTACGTTAAGCCGTCGGTCCTGGCTGTTGTCGATAGATGACAGTCGTTAAGCTAAGTCAGTGGCCCTCGCCTCGGGCGGCTTGAAAACATTGGCCTCCGCCAATCTGCATTTGGGCAGCGTGGTGGAGTATGCTCTAAACCCCCTCGGTGGAAGGGAGACCGTATCGTATCCCTGCAGTGGAATGAATAAGTGTTGATGCGTGATTGGATATACATTGGCTGCCGTCAGACCTCCACAACGAACAGGCGAAATACACCCTTCTTAGGTTAGGTTTCAGATGGCGGCTATTCGCAGAAACGAACGCTGCAGCTGAGGCAGAGACGACCGGAACAGCCATGGCAACGGCTCCATGTATCTACTAACGGCAGTGGGTCCATGCCGGCCGGCACTAGTTCGCATGAACTAATCGGTAGCGGAAGTACACAAAGTAGTTTAGTACAAATTGCCTGTAAATTTCACTTTCGCATAATAACGCCTGAATTTAACTATTCTCCTTAGGTTAAGTCGCACGGATGTCGAAATTTAATTTCTTAGGCTAGCGGGTTAGAAGTCGGCTTTTATGGTTTCCTCACGATGTTTTCCTTCAACGCCGGCGAGGCAAGGAAAGTGATTACAAATATTTACGTAGTAACCACAAGAAAATATATTACCTACATGTACTGTATTGTTTTTATTTACTACTAAAGCTACTAATCCACGCAGGCATCGTTTTTAGTTTAAATTGATCACCAATAATAGTAGCAATAAAAAAATTAGCTCATTGCAGTTAATATACTTAGGCAGTATTTTGCGGAAGTCTAGTTTATGGCAGTTTGACTTAAATTACGCAGTGTACTTACGCCACTAATTCGCACTGGTAGATGCATGCCGTCGCTGATATGGCTCAATTTGCACTACAGTGCATCTATTATATTCAGGTCGCATAGTATAGAGGCGAGACACGTGTCGGAGAGGCTACCAGTTCAATAGCGTAGCGGGTACATGTGGTACTTGTCATATATGGCAATCGCAAAGACAACGGCAGCAGGGGCCGAGGCATAAACGCTATAGTTATATAATTTAGATCACATGTTCAGTCTGTTGTGTGCATCCACCTATGAGGATTGCACAGCATGTGTGCGAGTGGATGGCGGCTTATCGCCCTGGTTTGATACCAATATTGGTGTCAGCCAGGGCATCCCTGGCTGACACCTCGGTGCTGTCGGCTCGGCTATTTATCCTGTAACTGGATAGTTGTCTTCAGAGAATGAGAAATATGAATGTGGGAATGCGAATGGGTGACTCAGTGGTTAACTGCCTGCTTTACGCAGATGACGCGGTATTAATAGCAGAATCACCATCCGAACTGCAAACACTAGTCACAACAATGAAAGACGATTGTATGAAGAAAGGCCTACAATTGAATGCGAAGAAAACCCAGATAATGGTATTTGAAAGAGAGACAACCAGAACGAACACTAGGGTTACGGTTGATGATGTAGTGTTGGAGCAGATGAATGAGATTGTATTTCTTGGAAGTGCTTTTAGCAGCAATGGAAGGTACACCGCTGATGTGGAGAGACTAGTGAGTGCAGGGAATATGGTGAATGGAGCGTTGGGTAAAGCAGCCGATCTAAGCCAGAAGACACATCTCTCTGTACACAACGCGGTGCTAATCCCAACGTTAACTTATGGAATTGAGAGCTGGGTATGGCAGAGAGAGCATGAAAGTAGCATAAATGCGGTCGAGATGAGAGCATTGTGCAAAATTTGTGGCATAACGCTTGCTGACCGCGTTCGTAATGAAGACGTGAGAGAAAGAGTTGGTCTGAAAGAGAGTGGCGGTGTTAAGATAAGAAAAGGCATGCTCCGTTGGTTCGGACATGTAGAAAGAATACGGGACGAAGGAATGACAAAACAGATATACAATGCGAAAGTGGAAGGATGTAGGAGACGAGGAAGACCAAGACTAACCTACCATGACCAATACTGGTGTAAAGTAGCTGCAGTAGCCTATGAACACTAGCAACACATTAAGTATCACTCGCGCGATGTCACCTCTGCTGCTACACAACCCTCCAGGTAGTGGTTATTTGGTTACAGTTTTCTGTGAGGTAGAGGTACTTAGACGCGCTGCTATGATGCGCTCAAGCTCTCTTAAAACACTCAGACCAAGACAAACAGATATTTACATGCACACAAATGTTTGTCCTGTGTGAGAATCGTACCCACGAGCTTTGGTTTTAAAGAAGCGTTCCTAACCACTGTGCCACCAAGCTCGTCAAAGTCACAAAACAATGTGGAATTACTCTACTAAAAAAAAATACTCTTAGAACATAGAATAATTGTTTATGGGACATAAAATAATATATGTAATTAATAATGATGCAATGCATGTAAGTAATAGATTAAGGTTTATTATTTCATTAATTAAACACTCATGACACACAACATTATACGGAGTTTAAACACTTTTGGGAGTACGTCATCAATAACTGCCGGTAAGGCTCATCAGTCATCTCATCATCGAGTACTACAAATCTATGTTCAATATGTCGAGTCATTAAAGAGCCAGCATACAAACGACGGTTAAATCGGTAGAAGCTTGAAGTTTCTTTTATTTATATAGTATAAGAAGAATCCTATATCACCAAATTCATCTTCCAGTTCTGCTGCTTCTCTTTTATCTTTTGATCGACAATTTGGAAACCATACTTCTATAGCATTCTCATTAATGTTACTTCTCTACCAAAGCCGCCTAATCTTCTTGAATAACGTAGGCTTTCTTGAAAAATGCATTCTCTAATGAGAACTAGTCGCAGTGTTCTGTAGTAAAGGTAAGGTGTTCCTTTTGCACTTCAGCTTCACGCTCGTTCTGAGGTCACCGCTGGTCGTTTTTACGACTGTGAATAAAAATAAATGACAATTATTATAAAACTAAATTATAATGTTCATTATAGAAAGTTGATATATAAACATATATAATAAAACAGGAAGGTGTCATGGAATATTAAAAACAAAACCGGCAAAATGCGGCCCACGCGCAATGTTGTTGCCCATCACTGTAATGTGGACTAAGAAGAGGGATTTTTGTTGTTCATACTACGAATATTTAACTAAAAACGGGTCCACATAGATAGATAGATAGATAACACTTTATTCATTTCACAAAAACACACACAATGAAACATACACTACAACAGGATTACAATAAGGTACATAACAATATGAAGTGAAGAGCTGTGTCGGCACCACGCTCCTCACGTTATCATTGCATAAAATTAATAAGTTTTGGAACTACAAAGGAATACTGAATTGACATATAGACTGATAAACATACACAGGAAACATATACGTACCGACACAACTACACAACATAGACATGATGTATATACGAGTATAAGGTAATTGGTGTAATATCGCGTGTGTCGTAGAGAAACGAAAGGGCTACAGCTCAGTGAATTACTTGCGTTAACGCAAGTCACTGGTTTTCAGCTATCACCCAGGAAGAATCACGAGAGGCAAGCAAGAAGCTTCAAACAGGAAATGTATTGCAATTTAAACAGATAAGATTAATGACGTTCAAGTAAACTTCATAGGCATATCATGCGAAAAAATATGGTGATCACGGTAAATATACAACAAAATGAAGCAGGATTGAAAAGAATGAAGAAAAGTTAGTGAAGAGGACATGATGATTAGGACAAACTCACTGCATCCAACGCCCAGCTGCAAGCGCCGATTGAACCTCAAACCCTCCAGCAGCGTCTATTTTAATTGTTGTTTAAACATGTATTTGTATGAGATAGTTCTTATTGGAGGAGGAATATTGTTCCAGCACTTAGTAGCTTGGTGCCGGAAGCAGCCCGTGAAAGCAATGGTCCTATGATGATGGTAGGCTAATGGTAGTCGTGTTAATCTTGGGACACCCGATCCATAATGATGATGGAATGTAGAAAACTTAAGTTTATTAAAGAGGTATTACGGGTTTTTTATACTTAATAAGATCAAACTCAAACAATAACGCGAGATGAAAGTGTCTTCGAGATTCCATATTTACAATGGCAGCGTTGCTCAGAAATGGCGAAACATGAGGATGATGGTAAAAGAGTAAGTTTTAAAATTCAACATTGTCATTGAATTTAGAAAAAAAAAAATTATTTGTGTAAGGTACTTTTACTCAACTAACAACGTAACATAAGGAATTTTCAACAGAATTTGAACGAAATTTGTTATATAAATTTGTCGACTATTACTCGTAAACTTGTAAAGCCTACTCAGCTGTGATAGTTTTCCTTTTCTTGACTTCGTTATTCAAGTCAGGATTTGATGTTTCACAAAGTAAGACTAAGACAACTATTTTGTTACCTTTACCTCACTATGCCATATGATAAGCTGAAATGCGCTTATGCATAATTGGTAGGAGAGGCAGTTGCGAAGTCAGTGACATGTTTTATTTGATTTAATGCATATTTAAGAGATGATAACTTTATTTGCGAGCTCGGTTGTGCCCTGGACGAGCTCGGTGGCGCCGACGTACTATCCAGGCGTAAAGTGGCCGTGGCGTTTTTGCAGGAGACTCGGTGGAATGGCAGCAGATCCCAATTTATTGGGAATGGCTACAAGCTGATCAACAATGGTGCACCTGGTGGGAAGAACGAGGTAGCCGTGGCGCTCCCCGAGGAGTTTCAGGACGACATCTTGGAGGCTTGTGATCATAAAGGTGGGAGGAATTTGAGCGTAGTGGCGCAGTGGTTAGTAGCGCTACTTTGACATCAACGCTCGTGGGTTCGTTTCCCACACAGGACAAACATTTATGTGCAAGAACATGTCTGTTTTTCTTGGTCTGAGAGTGTTTAAGAGAGTTAGGGAGCAGTACTTCCTCCTCACAGCAAACCGCAGCCAAATAACATCTCCCTGGAGAGTTATTGCATTCCTGTGAGTAAGTGGGGTTGCCAGTAAGCTTCTAAGGAATTGATATGTTAGATTCGACGCACGAGTGATACTTAATGTTTTGCAAGCGTTCATAAGCTACAGTAACCGTCATCATCGATACATCAGGTGGACCATATGCTTGTATGTCCCCCGACGTTGTATAAAAAAATATTAAGTCACTGGTAAGAACTAATGTCCTAAATCAAGTTTTCATTCTTTTTATACATTTAAATTGTTCCAAGTTTTAATTAAATTTATTTTCATAGTTAGGAATATTATAATCATAACCTGATTTATTTAATTTATTGTCCACATTAAGAAATTATTTTTATGTCTATTAAATTGTTGATCTCGATTTGTTTATATTTATAGTTATATTTTCTCCAAAACAAACTATTACATTCGTTGTATTTTTTATTCGCTTAGATTTATCAACGAATGTCTTAAGATATTGGTAAACAATGTCATTATGTCTAATGTGTTTGTTGATAACGGATATTGTTTTTGTTCAAATTTCAAGTTCTGTTTTGTTTTTATTTGTCATTAAATTTACTTATTCAAGTAAGCATTATTTTAAATTTGTATTGCGGTGCGCCAGCCACATAGCTCGTAGAACCGACAACCGCTGGGGAAGAAAGGTTCTCGAATGGCGTCCCCGTACTGGTGCACGCAGCGTGGGACGACCCAAGTGAAGTAACGCGGTTACTTGCAATACATTAAGTATCACTCGCGCTATGCCACCTCTATTGCTAACATAGCAACTCCTTAGGAGCTTATTGGTGATCTCACTGACATGCAGGAACTCAACAACCTTGCAGGGAGTTGTTATTCGTCTATGGACGGATCCGACCTACCTTTCTCAATATATGATCTGTATATATATCTGATATATGATCTACTAATAATACGCCACACATATTTTTAGTATTTCTTGCTATGGAATCCTATACACAGCAGGAACTCCATTAGATCGTACCGAGCTAACCACAGCACGGTGATACAATCACGAGTACATGCAGTGATGTCACTAATTTGCTAATCTCCCATTAGTGTAAATACTAGTGTAAATTAGTTAAATTGTCATTAATTTTGAACATACGTAGTATCAGTTCAAAACTTTAAAATATAAAAAGGTCACGCTTTATAATGACGTCGCTTGCAAACAGACGTCATACTCGTAGTCGTACGCCTGCTTACGATGTTTCTGTGAGCGGAAACCGGAAATAACAATAAACCGGAACTGCACGTTATTTTCGAATACACAGCACAGATGGCACGTAACATCAACGACGTATTTGCATTAGATATTACAAGTAATTTTAATCCATTCTATAATGTTAATGTCAACAAAAATTCTATAAGGGGGAAATGGATAATGCCGTAGTAGAATTAGATACATCATCAAGCTACTACGGAACCTTCTTAAGTATTTTGACGTGATAACGTCTTATATATCGATGAACGCCGACTGCATGTACGAAAAAGTGTCACGTTCCGCCCGTGCAAGCGAGAGCGCGGAACAAGCGATAGAGAGGCACGATCGGCCTAAGCGTTCGGCTTGTGACGCATCTGTCTCCCTTCCATTCCATCGGCCAATGCGTCCGAGTAGAATAGAGACAGCGGCAGTACACAATCTACACGTGAACTGTTTTGTCAACTGTTGAATGTTTTCTTATGACGTTATCACGTAAAATTATCGTCCGTAAACCGACTTTACAGACAACCAATTTTTTTTATACAACATCGGGAGGCATATAAGCTTACGGCCCATCTGATGTAAAGCGGTCACCGTAGCCTATGAACGCTTGCAATACATTAAGTATCACCCGCGCGATGCCATCTCTGCTGCTGACAGCAACTCTTTAGGAGCTTACTGGTGTACGTCACTCACACGCAGGAACACAATAATCCTCTAGGGAGTTGTTGTATGGCTGCAATTTTCTGTGAGGTGTAGGTACTGCTGCTATGATGCGCCCTACCTCTCTTATAAACCAGAGCAATACAATCAGACATGTTCATGCACACAAATGTTTGCCTTGTGTGGGAATCGAATCCACAAGTATTGGTGTCTAAGTAACGTAACAGCGCGTTACGCACACTACCCCACCGAGCTCGTCAAAAGTAGCAGGGTTAGCTACCTAAGCCCTTGATACTGACTTATGATTTGCCTTAGATACTGATTTTTACATCGAGCGACTGCCATCAGGCCTCTACAACCTATAGGGCAAACCAGACCTTTCATAAAATAGGTTCCTCACAATGTTTTCCTTCACCGCCGAGCAAGCGATAATTACAAATACATATTTGTCGCTTGCACGACAGTGAATCCGATTACACGAATTTAGTGGTACAAGCCAGCATTCGAACTGGGTACCAGCTGATCCATAGCTCAGGTCTTTATCCACTAGGCGATCATTGCTCACGACGGATTAATGCTGCTAATTCAAGCATTGTTTGAGATGATCAGTACCAGCCTTCAACATAAGTAACGTAAAAAAAGAATTTGGAAAGTGGACACCCTACGATACTCCCTGTATACAATTACAAAATGGCATTCAAGTTGTTTTTAGGGTTCCGTACCCAATGGGTAGAACGGACCCTATTACTGAGACTCCGCTGTACGTCTGTCCTTCCGTCTGTCACCAGGCGTATCTCATGAACCGTGAAATTTCACAGGTGATGTATTTCTGTTGCCGCTATAACAACAAATACGAAAAAACATAAATATTTAGGTACAACAACAAATATGATTTTTTTAGATAATGGTACCCCTTCGTGCACGAGTCCGACTCGCACTTGGGCGGTTTTTTTTGTACAACGTCGGAAGGCAAGCATACGGTCCACCTGATGTAAAGTGGTTACCGTAATCTATGGCCGTGATAACACAATAAGTATCACTCGCGCGATGCCACTTCTGCTTATAACACTGTGGAAGTCTAAGAGTAAGGCTGAAATTATGATGATAATGATGATATATTCTGTAAAAAACAGATGTTCGATATGATGCCGACAACTTCTTTTTACAACCGCACCGCTCAGACACTGAAGCCGTGGTTGCGTACCGTGTGTATGAGAACTCTCAAGTTGTGGAATGAACTCCATTAGCCTGAACCTGCTGAGCCTAGGTTTTCACAAGGGACTACAAAATAGGGTTCTTCAAGAAAGGCGCGAGGAGTTGACAACGCATGAGTGACACCCCTGGTATTGCAAATGCCCATAGTCTACGGTAACTGCTGATGGTAATCAGACAGGTCGTACGCTTGTTTACCATGTTATTGGCATAAAAATAAAACTTACTGTTAATCTTTGAGGAGTACCTATGGTTACTTCAATCTCCGCCGTCATAAGCTGCATGGTTTCATATTAATTGAGATGTTTTATAACGATACACTAATTCGGTTCCTTAGATTTTATTGCATTGACGCAGCCTTCATCAACCTCTATCATGGAATCAATTCATCTTCTTCTTCCTAACATTACCCCTTACCTACTCTTACTTACAGCTTTAGACCTAAGGGTAAGAATTTGACGAAGGTATTGATTTTTATATGGAACGACCCCTATCAGACCTCCACAACTCACGAGGAGTTCATCATTCACTTCATCGCTAAACAAGTGATACAAAAACACGTTTTTTATTACACTACGTCGGGAGGCATACAAGCATACGGCCCACCTGATGTAAATGGTACCGTAGCCTATTAACGCTTGCAATATATTAAGTATCACTAGAGCGATGCCTCCTCTGCTGCTTACACAGCAACTCCTTGGTAGTTACTGGTGACCTCACACGCAGAAACACAACAACCCTCTAGGGAGTTGTTATTTGGCTGCGGTTTTCTGGGAGGTGGAGGTACTTCACCAGACGGGCTGCTTTGATGACCTCTCTTATAACATCCAGACCAAGACAAACAGGCATGTTCATGCACACAGATGTTTGCCTTGTGTGGGAATCGAACCCACGAGCGTTGGTGTCAAAGTCGAATTATTCCCGACTGAGCCACCGAGCTCGTCGCTTTTAGTGGTACTTATATGTCTTATTGCTGCTCACTATGATCAAACTAGCTTTACGGCAGATATCTAAATATTGTGAACAAATGACCCTCGCATTATATAATTTATAGAGAAAATATGTATGTATTACTAGGGTCTTGTATGTATTATTGTGATTGTGTATTATCGTAGTTATTTAAGTATTTTTATATTTATGTTAGGTGACCATATAAAGTTGACGAGCTCGGTGGCTCAGTCGTGAATGACGCGACTTTGACACCAACGCTCGTGGGTTCGATTCCCACACAAGGCAAACATTTGTGTGCATGAACATGTCTGTTTGTCTTGGTCTGGGTATTTTCTATGTATAATAAGTATGTATTTACAAAAAAAAATGTATTTACGTATGTTTATCAGTTGTCTAGTAGCTATAACACAAGCTTCGCTTACTTTGGGCTAGATGGCGCTGTGTAATTTGTCCGACAATATTTATTTATTTATTTATTATTTATTAAAGAACAAATTCTTTATAGGGTCGATTATTATTTTATTTTAATTAAAACCGCAATCGCGTTTTTCCTCCACTCCCGATGGTTGACTGGTAGAGAATGCAATCAGCATTAAGTCCGCCTTTTGAACCAACTGTATTGTGGTCAATAAAGTATTAAATAAATAAATAAATTGTCGCTTGAATCACACATTACTTATCAATAGAGTATATTCCTCATTAATTTAGAAGTGATTGTAATATAATTCCACAGATTTTCACATATTAGCGCCCCCAGACTTCGCCCACGACTGGAATATGCTAACAAAACCATGGGCTTTATGTTTTTTCCGCGGTATCCCTATTTTTTTTCTATAATAGAAGTAGCTTAAATTACTCCTTATCACATCTACTATCTACCAGTGAAAGTACCGTCAAAATCGGTACAGCCGTATCGGAGATTAGTCGGAACAACCTGACACAATAATTAAAAAAAATGAGTTTATAAGTGCCCTGTACACATTCATAAGCATGTAATAAAAAGCTGTTGTTTTGATATTACAAACAGACACTTCAACTTTATTTATTTGTATAGATGAGTACATCGCAACGTACGTGTGACAGCCCTCGTATTGTAAGTATCCATAGGCCACGGTAAGTGTTTACCATCAGGCAGTACGTATGCTTGTTTACCACCTTATACAGGCCAATCTAATAAATGCGTGGTAAAAATGATATTGGGTCTTGCCGATCTAGGATCCAGCTATCTGAAAGAAATATTCCAGATACAAGCTTGACTTGGTTACTATTTTATTATTTGTATATATGTATGCTAATCTTCAAGATTCACCACGTGCAAGTAAGGGAGGTCACATATAGTTATATCTAACTACAGAATAATCTAACACCTTTGATTATATTATTAAACAATTAAGGTGGTAAATATATTTCCATCGGTCACGGTAACTGCTTACCATCAGTTAGGTCACACGGTTAGGTGCTAACTTAGTGACGTATAAAAAAAACAACCTGTCTAATGGTGTAATATTTACAAAAACATATTACAAAATCTATCATTAATTTTATAAAAGTTTCTATTGAAAACGAGACGTATTCCATTGCATGTGTCAAAACCTGAATAATACACAAATTACATTCTTATAACGAGACATTAGTAATAAATCTATATATTGAAGCTATAACAAAAGACTGCCATAACAACATATCAAAGTCCCTTCTGGAATACGTTTAAAGTTTAACAATTTTTATTTAATAATACACCAATAAAGTATTCCGTATATTCAAGTATTTACAGGCTACCGTAATAAAATTACAATATATATATATATATATTATAATTAAATATATCTAAGAATTACAAAAAAAAACAAAAAGAAATTGAAAAGGAAACATACCTACACAAATAATCGTCGCAATTACACGAATAATTTTGTTATTTACTACAATGAGATATATGAAGAGGAATATTTGGTTGTCGATGTATTTGGGTGTGGTGCTGCTTCTTGAGGTGTCAAGTAAGAATAGTACGCATCCTGTGTCAGCGGTAAAGTAGATGTTCGTGGCAGAGTACTGTCCTCATACGTGGGCGCTGTAATGGTTGACATGCTTGAGCTGAATCCGTAGGCATCACTTGTGGGCTGGTGCATCACAACGCCAGTTGTTAGAGGATTGTAGAATGAAGATCCAGTATAGCGCGTTAAATCATCATTTAGCTTCAAGTTAACGCCATTTGGTACATAAGTATCCGTCAGAGCGGGAAGTGCATTAGAATTCGGCTGCAATGATTCATCGTTCGTATACCGATAAACGTCCGACATCGGTGAGTAAGCCGCTCTATTTGTTGCTGTAGTATAGTATGACGAATAAGACAAATTCGGTGTGTAAGACGGTAGCTCAATTGTCGTCTGAGGACTTTTTATCACAGATTTTAACGTACCTATTGATGAATATTCTGGTGGTCTCGAAAGCGTATCGTTATTCGGTAGAAACACTTTGTGATGATTAGCGTGACTGTCGGTTAAAAGACGTCTATGTCTGTCGTGCCCACCGCAGCTTCTTCCATGACTCATTTTATGATCTTGACTAGGTGACATCTCTTTGGAGCTTGAAGGACTGTTGTCATCAACTGATGAAGACGGTTTATTATGTCTGTTGTCCTTTTTGTACTTCATTCTTCTGTTCTGAAACCATATCTTAATTTGACGTTCAGAAAGTTGTAAGTAGTTGGCAAGTTCAATCCGTCTGGGCCGACAAAGGTAACGATTTTGATGAAATTCGTTTTCCAGTTCTACTAGCTGTGAGCTAGTATAAGCGGTTCTCGCTCTTTTTGTAAATCCTTTTTGGTATGAATTTGTATCTGATGACATTTCTGTAAAAACAAAAGAGTATAGATTAATTATACAATAATGACAATAGTCTTATATAGTGAATATTTTTCGGAATATAATATTTACCGTTTCCGGATAATGATGAAGTAGTCCTCACGATTGGATTACTAGAAGTTGTTTTGTTACTCCATGAAGAATTCTGGAATATTTAAAGATTGATTTAAAATTTACGTCTTACTTAAACAATGCTCGGATATAAAATAAAATAAGTTCGACCTATTTCTTAATTGCCACTGTCTATGTAATTAAATTGTCATTATGGATCTGGTTATTCTGTGGTAAATGACAACAGGTATAATACCTGACTGTAAGATATTTGGTTTTGTAATTGATTATTTCTGAAGGTTCAAAAGACTTTGATGTCATTACCTGACCAGGAAAACTAGATTCTTGTATATCGTCGATTTCCCTTGCGGAATCTTTTACAACATCGTTCTCCAAACCGCTTCTTGAATGGTAGCGAACAGGTTCATTAATTGTGTAGTTTCTATTATAAAGAACTTGGTTGCCGAGTTGTGTTACTGGTGCAGTAAATACGTGATCACCTTTATCTAGACAATTATCAGGAATAGCTTCTTCAGTACCAGAGCCATAGTTATTGTTAGAACTATTACTAATATTTTCATAGGAAAGTATGTGATAATCATATTTTGGTTCCAATTCTTCTTGATTACTTGTATTGTACGATTGATGTAGTCCTAGAATATCTTGTATACTAAAACCAGTTGAATCTCTCGAATTATAGTCAAATGATTGAGGTATAGATGAAAGAACTTCTGGCTTACAGTCGGAGAAAGTGTTATCATTTGCACTGTAACTAACACCTTCTGAAAGTATATCTTTGACTGCGTGGGATGTTACTACATTATTTTTACTATCACATTTCTGAGAAGTATTCAACAGTTGATTGGAACTGTATTTTGATATTACTGTATTGGAAAAGTCTGAAGAGGTGGAATCCTTGGAGTCTTCCAAGTCCTGGTCCGACTGCAAACTTGGAGGCGATGGCGTAGGTGAAGACATTTTCAACAGTCACAATCGATTAACACAAAATTACAGTTACATTGGAAATAATGTCGTCACATATTTAATCACTAATCACTAAGCACCTAAGCGACCGTACACATTGAGACTTGTTTACAAAATGCTTTTTTCTTCACCTGATTGTCGTAAATTTGGTAATGACTTTTGTCATTTGTGTGTGTAACTTTAGGTTTACGTACCAGTTTGGTTCATTTGTGTGCCTAGATAAGGCTCACATACCGGGTCTCTGATAGTGGACTCGAGATAATAAACAAAAATTGGTTTCGGTAGCTAAAACCCCTGTCACAACTGCTTATCCAGAATTACGTCAAGTTGAAACATGTGGCTGTGATAACTGGACAACAAACGGAACTTTAGGCAAACATATCACGAAAACAAGGCGATTGAGTGTGTTTTTTTAAACCAGAAAACTGTATTTTCTGTTGTACGCTGCTGTATTCCTCGCATATGATCAAAACTATTTTTTTATGAAACATAACGAATGAAATATCCAGGTCTCACGTCATATGTATATACATACATACTAGGTATACGAGTGTAATAGCAGACCCAACAGACGTTCTTCTTCTTAGCGGTATCCTGTTTCCTAATTCCTTATGATCGGCGGGGTCCGCTAATTAAGCCTAAGGATTTGGTGAACGTAGGTACGTATTTTTACATGGAGCGACTGCAGTCAGACCTCCACAACCCAAAGAGAAACTCAGACCTATCCTAGGTAAGGTCACACCTCTTTCGAAATAGAATTTTTCCAGCGAAGTTTTCTTCCGAGAAGTCTCAAGTTGTGGAGTGAACTCCCAGTCGAAGATTTCCCAAGGGACTATAGCATGGGGTGCTTCAAGATAGGCGTGAAGAGGTTTTTACAGGATCAGCAACGCATGAATGACAACCCTGGTGTTTCAAATGTCCATAGGCTACGTTGACTGCTTACCATCAGGCAGACCGTACGTTTGATTGTCACCTTAGTGGTTTAAATAAAAATCTTGGCCATGCAGGTTTCCTCATGATGGTTTCCTTCACCAACGATAAGCAAGTGATATTTACAAATCTATATCTATATATATAAAACAAAGTCGTGTTAGTTACACCATTTATAACTCAAGAACGGCTGGGCCGATTTTTATGATTTTTGTGTTTTTCGATTTATCTTCGTCCGGAATAGGTTAATAAGTATTAAAACAAGGAAAAAATAAAAATAAAGTAAATTACATTTCTCATACATTTTATATGAAATTCTTTTTTTATGATATCTCGAGTACGAGATGGCATTTCTATCTTCTATATCTATATATATATATAAAACAAAGTCGTGTTAGTTACACCATTTATAACTCAAGAACGGCTAGACCGATTTTTTAGATTTTTGTGTTTTTCGATTTGTCTTCGTCCGGAATAGGCTAATAAGTATTAAAACATGGAAAAAATAAAAATAAAGTAAATTACATTTCTCATACATTTTATATGAAATTCTTTTTTTATGATATCTCAAGTACAAGTTGGCATATCTATATATATAAAACAAAGTCGTGTTAGTTACACCATTTATAACTCAAGAACGGCTGGACCGATTTTTATGTTTTTCGATTTGTCTTCGTCCGGAATAGGATAATAAGTATTAAAAGAATTTATACCATCTAATAAGTTAAAAAAACAATTTATTGATCCTGAGGCGGTACGAAGTTCGCCGGGTCAGCTAGTTACTTATATATAGCAAAGTCAGGTTAGTTTGACTATTTATAACTCCAGAACGGCTGGATCGATTTGTATGATCTTTGTTTTGTTGGATTTGTGTCCGCCCCCAATAGCAGAATAACTATGAAAAAATAACAAAAAATATGAAGAAAATTCATTTTCTCCTACATTTTATATGAAACGCCTTTATTCTATCTTTGATATCTCAAAAACGAGTTGACAAATTTCAATTAATATTTTTTTGTTCGTCTTAGCGAGTGCTGATACATCTTCAGCGGTAACATTTTTTGAAAGAAAGGAAGAAATAGTTTATTTCTGATGCAATATAAAACATCACATAGTTTTATATGGACGACAAGAAAACTAGACAGTAGCTTAATTCCAACATTTAGTACCTAAATGTCTAAAATTACCTTGGAAAGCATTGGATTTCCAAAGCTTCCAAAGTGCGCCCCGCGTGTTGTACATCGATTTTGAGTGAGCCCATGTTAGTTTGTCATAGAGATATTTTGGTATTGTAATGTATACAACACCGAAAATAATACATTACATCAATCTATTCGAACTCTACGCGTTGGATTCATATCCCCGCGTACGCCTATCAAATGATCGGGGTAAACGCTTGTGACGTAAAAGAAATATAATAATAATTAAAAAAAAAACTTGTGGATGCATTACGTTCCGTGAAATTTTTTATTCATATTTTATTTTAAATTTGTATAACGATTCGTATATTCATTTCTTCACTTCAAATTTATGTGCAATTGTGGAACAAAACTAAATATGTTTTCAAAAGGATTTGGATATTAGATGGACCACTATGTGGACGTACGAATGACGTATATGCCAAAAAACGAAAATATGGATAGATAAAAGGAAATACGAATATGATAAATAAAAATGATTACGAGAGCTGCAAGGAGACAAGGACATAACGCACGCCCACCACCACCGCCCGCCTCGTCTAGATCCACATCGGAATAAATAGTACGTGACACCTGCGACCTCCAATGTGTCGAGAGATGAGGATGGGCCACCGCCGCCTTAGTCGCCACCAAGACCTGCGCGACAGAGGGCGACCCCCATTGCGCCCGCTAGCTAGAGTCTTCGGGGCACCCTGCATCGCGACGGGCACCCGCTACCGGTGGTATAGTGCGACGCATGAGGTGGACTAATTCGATCAGTGACAACATCATGCGCGCATGGTAGAGACCCGGCTGCTGTGCGATTGATAGGCGACAACTGAATGCTGATACCATATTGTAATTCTGGCGGAGCATTTGGTCGGTGCCCGTCATCAACACGGTGGGAGAATGGATGGACGGGGACAAGAGGGCGTATGAATCAGTAGGAACTATGGAAGCTGTAAATATTAGTACTCAGGACGTTAGTTTTTTTATACAACCTCGGGAGGCATACAAGCATACGGCCTACCTGATGTAAAGAAGCTACCATAGCCTATTAACGCTTGTAATATATTATGTATCACTCGCGCGATGCCCCTCTGCTGTTTACACAGCAACTCCTTATGAGCTTACTGGTGACCTCACTCACACGCAGGAATACAACAACCCTCTAGGAAGTTGTTATTTGGCTGCGGTTTTTTGTGAGGTGGATGTACTTACCCAGATGGGCTGCTATGATGCGCCTTACCGCTCTTAATAGTTACTTTTGCAATGCGTCGGGCACATAACTGGAAAACTTCAGGACAGGACGGCCAACGATGTACAAGCTCCTTTCATCCGTTCTGACAACTAAAATTCCTAAGCACTTTGATGCACATAATATTTTGGTCATTGCTCAGAACGGATGTAGGGCTGGGTCCCGTGCTACTGAAGAGCTTCTCATTCTTGATACTACTGTGTGCCACCAGGTCCGCCGGAACAGGAAAACCTTTCAGCTGCCTGGATTGATTACAAGGCCTTTGATTCGGTGCCCCATTGCTGAGACGGGTGTTGGAATTGGACAAAGCAGATGCAACTCTATGCTTCTTTCTCAGTTCATGTACGAGCGGCCATGACCACCGCCCGCCTCATCTGAACATCGTAATTTGCCAAACAGGGGGCGGTTCTTCTAGGTCTGCGGATCCGATAAGGGTTGAACGTGGCATCTTCCAGGGCGATAGTATGAGCCCGGTATAGTGTTAAGGGACTCAGCGCTGGGTTGCCGATTTCGCGATAAAAAAATAATAAAAACAGGTAGGTGGCGCTGAGTAAATTGTATTACATAAATATGGAGTAATTATCGAAATAACTAAAATAATAAGTAGATACTGTATTTACATGCATAAGCAGTAATGATCGAGAAAAAGAAAATAGAGGTTAGAGAAAGGCAACGGTTAGGTTGTGTTTAGGGAAAGGTAGTTTTGACTGGAGATTTGAAGGAGGAAAAAGTTTGAGCACTTCAGATATTAAACGGCAGAGCATTGCAGAGGTGCACTGCTGTACACAATTGAGAAGAGTGTAATGGTGTTTTAAGACGAAGAAGAAAGGATTAACGTAACTCACGACCCTGACTGTCGCTGTAAAAATTAAAACGGTTTTTGAGATAACAAGGAGTGGTGGGATTGAAGAAAATAGAATAGAGCAAAGACGATAAGTGCAAGTTGCGGCGAAGAGTAATAAGGAGCCACTTGAGCCGAGTGCGATATTTGGACACGTGATCATATTTGCGAAGTCCAAATATAAACCGAATACATAGATTTTCAAGTTTATTTAATTGCTCTACAGTGAGGCCAAGGTAACAGGAATCGACGTAATCAAGAATAGGAAGGAGTAGAGATTGTGCAATCGCAATTTTGTTATCAATTGGGAGAAAATCTTCTTAAAGAGGATTTGGCGGCGAACAACCTTTTACCAAAATCAGCAATATGTGCAGACCAGAACAAGGTCCTATTCAAATATTCTCCAAGATTTTTAACTCTATTGCTATATTTGATTACGGTTCCATCGAAAACTACAGGACTCAAGATACTCTAGTTAATTTTAGATATAAATGGATGGACTACCTATAATAATAGATTGTGTTTTGGATCGATTAACGATAAGGCCGCGGGACTTACTCCAAAGAGCTATGTGTGTGAGATTATCGTCAATTTTTGATATTGCACCAGAAAGGAGTTCTAACTGAGCATGTGTATAAATTTAGAGATCATCTGCATAAAGATGGTCGGAGGAGCGAAGGTCAGAAGAGATAGAATTAATAAATAAGGAAAATAGAAGAAGAGACAATACGCGACCCTGAGGCACGCCAGCAGATATTGAGCGCCATGAAGAATTCTCAATACGTACAACTATGGAGGTACAACTATGGATGCGATCGAATGGTCAATACGAAGCATGTAAAATGGAAAGCCAGCGGGAATTGATATGATCACAGCTGAGGTGATCCAACTAGGTGGTGTAACAATTATGTGTTGGTGATGGCAGAGCAGAGGGCGTGGGTGACTCTAGGCAAGGTAATCAGCGGCTAGGCTTTGTGCAAGGCGTGGGTTCGAGTAGTTTTGCAGGCCAAAATCAGGAAAGTCAATAACTTACCTGTTTCAGAGAGAATGGAGATAAAGAAAGAATGGAGCGCCACCTGATTTAACCTAAACCTATCACAATATGTACATACTAATGACGACGATCAGGTAAGAATGAAATCACTCAATTACCGTTGGAGATATGTTGAGAGAACGCACCAGTTGCTGTAGAACATCGAAATCTACGGTGTTAACGCGTTTCTGAAGTCCAGCAGCGTTAAAACCGCGAGGTGTGATTTGTTCATATAAAAACGCTTATCATCAGTAATTTTATTAACAAGAGTGGTAGTCGTACTATGGACCGGGACAGATTGGAAGGGATTGAGGATATGATTTCTGTTTAGGAAAATAATAAGGAAAATAATGTAAGGAAGAATGGGACGAAAAGAAATGGGACGGTAGTCGGAAAAAGAAGATAAATTGGATTAAAATTTTTCAGGAATTTGGAAAACTCCAGAACTAATGAACTTATTGATGATTTATGTGATGGAAGGAAGGAAGGATGATGTCAAAGATAGGTAAAATCAAAAGACGACTATCGACTTTATTAGGATTATTCTTGTATTTTTTCCCAACTCTTAGAGATTTTAAAAATTTACAGACTCGCTGGTTCTTCATTTTCGACAGATTTGTGAATATGGTGTCGTCGTGCTTCTCTCCACATCCTCTTACAGATATTGCAGACATGAATATATTTATCGCGATACCTGTTCGGGTCTGCCCTATATTTAACCCCTGCGATTTCCGGGTAATAAGCTACTTAATATCGTCAGTTAGCCAAGGTAGTGGAACATGCTTTACCCTCACAGAATGAACAGGAGCATTAATATCGTAAATCGTTATCAATTTAGCGTTAAATAACTCAACTTGTTCGTCAACTGTCGAAGCTAGATCAATTGATATCCAATCCGTGTTAAGTGCATCCCCGCGTAACATTTATACTAGCAAAATTGCGTTGCAGAAGAATTTTGGGCCTGGCTTTAGGAGGACGTACTTTCGTATACTTCGTACGTTCATATATGAAAGTATATATTATATTAATCGTGAAAGGAAAACGCGTCGGCAGACCATTGCCCGTGATTAGTAACATGATTTGGAGAGGAAACAAGAATGAGGTCTAGGAGAGAAAGGTTACAACTTGGGTCAAAAAGAGTCGTATCTAGAGGCACAATAGAAAGGTTGCAAGTGTTCGCAAGAGACATAAGAGAATGTGACCGATGATCGTTTTTGAGTAAACATGTATTGAAATCGCCCATAATTATCGTATGGATGAAAGATAGTTAACCGTGGGTGAATGATTATATACAATTCCTAGAAGCATATGGACATGAGACAAAGTGATGTCAAGAAATAAGTATTCTGCCTCATTCGAAGGATTAGACACGTGGGAAGATGAGATAATGTTATATGTAAAGTGAGTTTGCAAAGTACATATTGTACCTAGATTTCATATTAAGCATATTAACAGCGTTTAAATATGAAGTAACATGTGTTCTTGGTACTTCAAAACAGAATCTAACGCAAGTATTTTATATACGCTAGAGGACCTGTTTGGACCTTGCTAGGAGACAGGAATCGAAGGAGGAAAGAAACCAAACATGGTCAGTATCTTTTCGATTTGTCAAGGCGATTCATTTAAACGAACGTAGCCTCTGATATGCCACGTTATTCCACTTGGAACACTCATCCCAGATACTTCAATGTCGGGAGCAAGGCAATATGGTTCCTGATCATCCGGATGTGCGATCTGCTGATGTTTTTGATCGTATTTACACAGTTTATTCAAAGAGTGATGAAAATTTCTACCTGAGGTTGTGAATGTTCGTCGTCCGACATCATTTGAATTACTTCGAACTGTCAATAGGTGTAGCTAATATTTCATGGTTCATGTCAATAGCTCAATTTGCTTGTAAACGGTACTCATTGGGACATGACGCAGTTGCTATATTTTCGAGTGCTTACCTGTTCCCACGAAAACCACATGAATTATGGAACAAAAACGTATATGTATGTCAAAAGACATTTTACATCGAATTCGCGTCAGTTCAGGGAATCCCGATCTCGAGGTGAATGAAGAGATACATAACCAGGCTTTGCTTTTAATCGAAGACATGATTGTGATACATCATGTACGGTAGTTTGTTAGTAAAGTTAAGATTGCTACTGATCAAATCGTGGAATGAACGACGCCTTTAGTCGAGAATTGAAATGTGAATGCGAAATGCATTGAAGCGATCAGTTGGAGCGAATGTACCACTGTTGAATCCCCCATAAGAAGTGATACTTCCTGTGTAATACAGGAAGTATCACTCTCGCGTTGCGCGTATAATATCACTTTTTATCTCGAAAATATATCAAGTTCCTGTAAAGCTGCAAAAACTAAATTACATGCGGCAAAGCCATCGACGGCAGCTAGATCATGGTACATACTGACTATAAGACTAGGGCAAGGTTTAAAACTGGGAAAATCAACTTCAATGAAGTTGAATTTTAATCAAACTTATATGACACTTAATCGAATTAAGACTTAGACTCAGACTTAGACTCATTCTGATAAAAAAGGTTTTTTTTTTAATTTGATTAACACATGAAAATAAGATACGTACAATTGAGAACATGCAAGAGGTTTTTAATTCGTCGTGTCCAGGGTAGTTTAGTATTTCAGTTCGTTGCAGGTTATCTTTGATATCCGTTGTAAGTACGTAAACTATTGCGTAAGTAAAATTTAAATTGTTTGACACACAATGAATCGAATAATATTGTCACTAGTATGATTATGTAATAAAAGACATAATTGCTTGCAGATATACCTGTGAAGGATATAAAACCGTTTGACCATTAAACACTGATACAATATAAAACCACAAATTTTAACGTCAGTTATGTTGGCCTCATACCGAGTAGATATGAAACTCATTAAGATATTGGGAAAACCTACGAAATAGACACGATAAAAACAAAACCAAAAAATAATATTATCGGTACATCGTCGTAGTTCGTGGATACAGGATTTGCTGATCTGAAAGGTGTTTTGGAGGTAAAAATGGTATATAATGGTTATGGTAATTACTATAACGTGTTAAGTAATATACTCGAAATGGATTTTGAAGAGCCTGCTAGGAATATAAATGGCAACAACGATAACAATTTAACAGCACGTGCTGAAATTAAGTATGACAAGATGGTAACAAAATATTTCAACAGAGTCAATGAAAGTCAAAAATAAACACGATGCCAAATCTTAGGCTTAGGTAGCGTACCCCGCCAATCCTAACGGATTAGGAAACGAGATACCTAACGCTAATAAGAAGAATGAAATTCAAAAATCAGCAACAGCTTCAATTTTGTAATTTTATACGAAGGATTTTTTTTGTTACACAAGAGAAAAATAGTAATTAATGACATTTTTTGCTTGAAGGAAACAGCATTTACATGTAAAACTCCCTAATTTGTATTTTTTCCTTCATATGCCGGTTAACACGGGAGGTTTTATATAACAACGTAGGATTATAAGGCCCACCTGATGGAGATCTCTTACCTTGCATGCATATTAATAACACTTGCAAGTATCACCGCTCGTTGTCACCTCTGCTAAAGCAGCAACTTGCCAGGGGGTTATTGGCAACTTAAATCCCTCACAGGGATACTTATATACTCGTACGTAATAATTTTTGAAGTAGGCCACTTAAGTAATTAACGATCGAGTGAAGCGTTAAATGGCGTTGTCTTACTATATAAATAGTGTTGTCTTTATGTATAAAGACCGACGAATGATTCAGCAGGTACAAATGCTTGTTGTATATTTTGTTATAATACCCCACCACAAACTCATGTTTCGCCATTCCTGAGCAACGCTGTCATTTTGAATATGGAATCTTGGAGACACTTTTATCTCGCAGTACTAATGTTTGATCTTATTAGGCATTTAAACCCTAAATACCTCTTTAAGAAACTTAAGTTTTCAATATTCCATCACCATTATGGATCGGGTGTCCCAAGATAAACTCGTGTACCATTAGCCTACCATCACCATAGGACCATTGCTTACACCGGTTGTTTCCGTCACCAAGCTACTAATTGCTGGAACAACATTCCTCCTCCAATAAGAAAAATCTCATCTAATAGTGTTCCTTTGTAGTTCCAATGCTTATTAATTAAATTCAGTAATATTCCATCCATCTTCACTTCATATTGTAATCCTAATCCAGTTGTATTGTATATTTCATTGTGTGTATTTTTGTGATCGAATGACTTTCTGCCAACAGAAACATTAATTATTTGCTTTGTGGCTTTTATAATTATCGTGAACATTACCAAAATTTTGCAAGAGGGAGCAGCCCGTCTGGGGAAGTACCTCACCTCACAGAAATCCCTACTAAATAACAATTCCCTAGAGGGTTGTTGTGTTCCTGCGTGTGAGAGAGGTCACCAGTAAGCTCCTGAGGAGTTGCTGTGTTAGCAGCAGAGGTGACATCGTGCGAGTGATACTTAATGTATTGCAAACGTTCATATGCTACAGTAACCGCTTTACATCAGGTGGGTCGTATTCTTGTATGCCTACGTCAATAGATCAAGCTATACTAAATCATTGAAAATTCGTCTTTACTACAACGACATAAGACACAGTGTATGGCTAGATGTATCGCTGTGTGTACGCGAAATATTTGGAGAAAAAATATTAATTGCTGTGAACATAAATAACAGTACAAACTCTCTCGCGGAAAATTAAAGACGACTTCTTTACACTTTATTGCATGTCACTTTAGTTTATTAATTTTAATTTTTTCGAAAGCAACTTACTAATACAGGACGTATTTTAATTGATATTATAGTAAATTTATTTCAGTATATCAATAGGTACAATAATAATAATGTCAAGTGGTATTATAAAAATATTATTTCATATGCTTAATACTATTAGTACCTAACAAAAAAAATGTAACATACTTCATAATGAAATATTATTTCGGGTATTGCATGTAATATAATCATGTCTACTCGTTTACATTGTCAAAAATACGATAACGGCCAAGTCAGCTGCCTCGTCGAACTTGCGACCCAGCTATTGTTACAGTTTGATAGATGGCCCTAGTCCGTGAGAGTTCGTCCCATACGCAGCTTACGTGTCAACGGGCGATGTGCATTCGGTGTTCATCCGGAAATCGAATAGGATTATCACCATAAAGAATATATTCTGGGTAATATCAGTATAAATAAAAGTGATATTTTATATTGAAGAAAATGGTCCATGATTATTATTTTTTGAGACGCGACCAAATACAGGTTTTGCACGGGCGTACCCATGCATATAGAGAGGAAACCTGGAGAGGCAGCTACACCACACTGGATTTTTCATAACTTCTTTTAAGCGTAATTCCGTTTCCTAATGCATTAGAAAAGGCGGGGTCAGCTACCTAAGCCTAAGGATTTCGCAAAGATACTTATTACTGTAGCGACTGCGGTAAGACCTCCACATCCCAGAGGGAAAACCAGATTTTACTTAGGTAAGATCACTCGTCTTTCGAAGTACAATTTCTTGGACGTTTTCTCACGATATTTTCTTTCACTGGCTGGATTTTACATACCTACTATGGTAAAACTTAGGTTGATTAGATTTTATTAGATTAGACTTAGATTGAACTTAGGGTTGATTTTCTCCTTGGGAGAAATATCTCAAAGAAACCTGGTGGCAGTTCCAGCGTTCCATGAAGACATTACCATGGAAGAGATTCAATTGTCGATACGAAGTTTGATAAATAGAAAGTCAGCGAGAATCGAGATAGTTACGGCTGAGATGATCAAACTAAGTGGTACCTATATTGTGGACGCCTTCTGGATTTCGAGCAATTTATGTTGAAAACCCAGACGGATCTCAACAGATTGCGAACGCGTTGTCATCCTATATTCGCAGTTGTATAAAGGGATAATGCATGGACTCCGCCAACCATAGGGATATCACTTTGACCAGCTTAACAGCTAAAGCGTACAGAAAAAATATGAAAAGAAGAATGAGAGCGAAGAAATGTTTTGGCAAGCACAGGAGAAGTATCCGTCTATGGACCAAAGTATTCTGCGGTTTTATGGATCATGGGAAAGCATTAGACAGAGTTGTGCAAAAGGATCGCTGAGATGTTTTGCCCAGATATGGGATTGACAACGATCTGCCGCTGTATAGTCTACTTATGAGGAATATACTGCATTGGTATGGATGAATGGGGACCGCTCTGGTTTTGGTATCAATATTGGTCTCAGACATAAGTTCGTGCTGTCGGCTCGGCTATTCGTACTGTATCTGGACTGTTGTTTGCAGAGAATAAGACCTACGAATGTAGGATTGAAAATGGGTGGCATAGTGGTAAATTGCCTGTTTCATAACCGAATTCCATCGGATCTGCAAACGCCGGTCACAATGATGAAACAGAATTTTATGTAGAAAGGCTTACAAATGAATGCGAAGATAATTTGAGGGAGAAGAAACAAGAATAAGCACAAATATTACGGTTGATGATGTAGTCATCACATCAACCCTTACTCATCCCACTGCAGGGATACGGGTCCCTTCAATCGGATTGGCGGAAACCAGTGTCATCAAGCCGCCCGAGGGCCACTGACTTAGCTTAACGACTGTCATCTATCGAAAACAGCCAAGTCCGACTGCTTAGTGTGCCCTCTGAAGCACGGAGAAACTCGAGATAGAAAGACGCTTATCCTGTGTGTTCGGTTAGAATGACACGCGCAACGACGCCATCGAGCTCTCAATGATGATTCAGTAACAAATACTTATAGCAGGTACACCGCTAATATTGAGCGACGAGTGAGTGCCGGGAACAGCGTGAAGCATTGGGTTAATTTCTAGGTGCCTAAACTACGAGTATAAGCCAGAACGCACTGCTCGCTGTTACGATGCAGTACTATTCCCAATGCTAAGTTATGGAACTGAAAGCTGGGTATTGTAGAGAGAGCATGAAAGTGGAATAAACGCGGTGGACATGCGAGTATTGCGCGAAATTTGTGGTATAACGCTTGCTAACAGCGTCCGGAATGATGATGCAAGAAACCAACTCGGTTTAAAGTTAACATAAGAAAAGGCTCCTTTGGTTCGGCCATGTAGAAGACAGGACGAAAGAATAACGAAACAGATATACAATGTCAAAGTGCAAGGATGTAGGAGCCCTAAGAACCGGCACGCATACACGAATAGAGTTAGAGAGTAGATGGAAAGTAGCGAGTATGAGGACCGCTGTCTTATGGTGTTCAGTTCTCTCTGCTCTCAACCTCGCAATCAAATAACATAAATACAGGAGTCGCGACTGGAAACTCTCCATCACACACTATACTTACCAAAACTTGCCTTGACTACCATTTTTTCGGGATTTGGATGGCTTTTTAGAAGAGATAAATTTAGAATCTGACGAGGCGGTAACGCACGAGTGATATTTTTGGTCTTGCAAGTGTTCATAGGCTAAGACAAATGCTTACCATCAGGCAGGCCGTGTGCGTGTGCTGAAAAATATTTGGAATACGTGAAGTATTGCTAATATTTTTCTGGATAATTTAGTTTAATTTAGAATTCCTATCTTTTGCAATAGCGTTTAATATTCCGTGGATATAAGAAAATTTAATATGAAGAGCTATGAATGTTCAAGAAGCGAATGAGGTATTTACCGTGTCATGTCACGCGATCGGTTCTCTCTGCCTGTCCCGCAATAGACTTAGCGTGAAGATAAAGACAGATTTCGAGTTGGAACTAGTTATCGATCTTTTTTGAGGTTAAAAATATACAGCTGGAACCTTTGATCATACATTACTGACTGTAGTTTGTAAAACTGCCACCAATTCGAATAACAACCGTTACTCCTATAAATTTTATGAGTTTCGGGACAAAAGCGTGCTATCCCGGCCGAAGACCCTAAGCTCATAACGTCAAACCGATGATATATTACGATTTGTTCAAAGGGGACCTTTTTTTGTTCTCACCGTAATGGTTTTACTTAATCGACACCAGCGAAAGGGAGGTAAATATTATAATCCAAAAGTAGAAATGAGAGAGAAGACTTGAGTGTATCTGTTCCCGCCAACAGAGGAAAGTGAATCAGATATTTGAGCTGGAGTTTGGTTACTCACTGTCAACAGTTTGTTGTGAGATGGTCGCTTGTTGTGCTTTGAATATTATTGTGATTTTTTTAATATTACATTATATTCGTTACTAAAAACATCGATGATTTGAGTGAAGTAATGTACAATATTATGTCCAAGTATAAAAATCATGGTGACTTCGTTTTTAAATGTTGTGAGTTTGTTGTTCAAGATGGAAACAAATTTGCGTAAGTAGTAAAGTTTATTCATTACGCATACAATTTACAGTAATTAATATTTTATAATCGGTAGCAATAACAAACCAGGAGGTACAACTAATAAATTTATAGAAATAATAAATGTATTTAGTGACATCTTGGGAAAAATCTACTGAAAAATGTTGTGATATGAAAAGCATTTGTGTGGCTTTCGATGAAAGTAGGGTAGCCCGGAGGGAAGGTGCTATATGAAGGCTGTTACGGCACAAAGTCGCGGTATTGTTTCAAAAGATGGCGCTGCAATGCGTATATTTATATAAGTAGTGTTAATAAAGTCATAATTTCTAATAGTGCTCTCAAATCAATCATTATTTGATTAAAACAACGTTCATGTACTTTCAGAGAAGTATTGATAGTGTAATTTGTATATAAAATTCCGTATGATTTGTTGATAAATTTATTCTCATGAATAACCAGAAAACAAATGCTAAAATTAATACCTATCAACTTCTAAATAGACATTAAAAAAATAGATATTAAATTTGAAACTAGTAAGCGTTTTCAATTTTATTAAGTTTATGCTATAATTTTACTTCAATCTACAAACTGACGAAAGACCAAACGGAGGTGTCAATTTGCAGGATTACGCGCCTGCAGGACAATACGGGGTCCCTATTTATAACAATATTCTGCCTGTAGGTAAGTCCGTGTACCTACTATAAATTCGTAGTAAAGTCGTAGCTCGAAATGGGCCATGGGACTGTATAGAGTATACAATAGATAGTCGATCCAAAAACGAATATTAATTAAAAATTCAATCAACTGTACATATATTTTTCATCTGGGATCTAATATGAAAAGAAGCCAAAAATATTTTATTTTACTTTAGCATGGCGGGTTATTTGTAGCTCATGAAGTAGAGTACAAAATTTTCCCAACTGAAATAAATAGGAGACTACTAATATTGCAGTGATAGCCTAGCGAATAAATAACTGTACCTAGTGACCAATTATTCCCCGGTTCGAATCCTAGGATGTATGTACAGCTAAGAGCAGACAATGCTTAATATTGAAAGTGCGATTATAACTCTTATCACGAACGGCATACGAACGGTACAAAGGCCAAAGTGTAAAACTTGAGCTGCACTTAGCTGTACCACTAAATTCGTATTTTCAGATTTAAATAAAAATATTTGTAATTTGTAATCATCACTTGCTCGACGGTGAAGGAAAACACCGTGAGGAAACCCACCCGTCCAAGAAATGGACCATATTCCGATCGTATTTCGATAGACGTGTGACCCAACCTAAGAAAGACCTGGATTACCCTCTGGGTTGTGGAGATCTAACGGCAGTAGCTCCATGTAAAAATCAGTATTTTTGCTAAATCCTTAGGCTTAGGTAGCGGACCCCGCCGATCCTATTGGATTAGGAAAACGGGATAACACTAAAAAAAAGAAGACTACTAAGAGGGGTTTTTTATATGTTAATACATAACGAAATTAGTAACTAATGTCGGCGAAGCACGTACGATAAATGTTGTAAGTATCCATGGGCTACGGCAACTGCTTATCTTTGGGCAGGGCGTAAGGTTCCTTCGCAGTATGAAGTAAAACGCTTACTGAGTATGCTCATAATTTTTATAATTTACATTTTCATAATAAAACAACATAATACTCGTACAAACAAACCCTCGCTAATATTAGGTATTATTTTGGAGAAGAAACTAATTTAGGTATTAGTACTATCAATGCGAATTCATTATGGGGACTATACTCTGTTGACTTGATGTCCCTGACTAAATTATCTGGAAAAATATTTGTAATTTTGGAAAATATTTCTTGATTTATACCAGGGTTTCTCAAACTTACGGCTCCACGTCACGTACCCCTGTTACAGTTTCCAGATGACAGCGAACTCCTAAACCCCCTAAATTAATAATAAAATTGGCTGTTTTTATCATGACTAGGTGTGAAAACTCACCAGCGCGTGGTGCGATTGAGTTCAGCCGCGCCAGTCATCCAGCCACCATTTCGTAAATCTTTGAGAAACCCTGATTTTTACTATTACTGCAACTTTTCTAACTTGCCACTACCATTATTTTATACAACGTCGGGAGGCATACACGCATACGGCCCACCTGATGTAAAGCAGTTACCGTAGCCTATTAACGTTTGTAATATATTAAGTATCACTCGCGCGATGCCTCCTCTGCTACTTACACATCAACTCCTTAGGAGCTTACTGGACACACGCAGGAACACAATAACCCTCCAGTCAATTGTTATTTGGCTGCGGTTTTCTGTGAGGTGGAGGTAATTTCCCCAGATGGGCTGCTTTGATGCGCCCTACGTCTCTTAAAACATCCAGACCAAGACAAACAGACATGTTCATGCACACAAATGAAACAACTCGTACTAACTGTTAATGTTATTACTTCTTGCAATGCGATATTTATTTATGTGCCTAATATCCAAATATGTGTTTAGATCTTCAAGCCAGGTTTCTAACGGTTGGCAGGGAGATACGATTGCCGCGAAACGCGATCCTTACATACCTCATTCATGGACTCCGGTTTTAAAACCTTTTTATATCACCATCTGTTAAAACACGATTAATTTAGTGGCATGGCAAGTGATTCTGCCTAATCTCCTACTTCTGTCAATTTTTGTGTTGTATATCTGTTTCAAACACATAAAACCATATTATTGTGTACGTAGTACATAAACCAATAAATCACTTCACTGCCCATGAAGGCATCCCGTTCTCACATAAACACAGGGACATCAGCGAGAACTTTTTAAGAAATCGCTAAGAGACGAAAGGCTATGAATGCAAGGTTATGTCCTATTTTAATGATCTTTGGTTATCGTCAAGCTACTGGAATAATGACATTGTATATCGTGTAATGCATACAGTATTTATTCCATATATAACAATGTTATTGAGCATTTGTAATAAAATATAATATATTAATTTATTCATTGCACAGGGAATCTTCTCATATTTATGTATTATGTGTTTTATGTATTTATTGTCTTCAGTAGATACAGTTAATGTTAAAGAAGCGAGTGAGGTTTGTAAGGATCGAGTCATGTCTGCCTACCCCGGAAGGGAATTGGCGTGAAGTTATAGCTAGATAGAATAAGTAGTTATAGTATAAAACCATATTATTGTGTACGTAGTAAATAATACCAATAAATCACTTCACTGCCATTGAAGGCATCGCGTTCTCACATAAACTTTGCGTTTTAGTGCATAAATATGCCAAAGATTCGAGCCTATTGACCGATGGGAGAATATTTTAATCAATATATCGATAAGTGCTGAGGTGTTGATCCCCGAACTAGATGACTGGGATCCCAGTATAGAACTTATTAGCCACTCGGTTTAGAAATGGTATGTGAGAATTGTTGACTTGCTTGTTTGGAATAGCTTAGACAGTACTCTTGGGGCCATACCTAGTAAACTGTGTATTACGTTAAGGGTAAGCTTTGCTATGTATTTTGATAATACAAAACAATATCAGAGCACACGCATGGCCTTCTTCATTCGCAAACATCAGCGGGAAATTAATTCTCGTCAATAGTTATGTAGTTTTTTTTTTATACTACATCGGAAGGCATACAAGCATACGGCCCATATGATGTAAAGCGGGTACCCGTAGCCTATTAACGCTCGTAATATATTAAGTATCACTCGCGCGATGCCTCCTCTGCTGCTTACACAGCAACTCCTTGGGAGCTTACTGGTGAACTCACTCACACGCAGGAACACAACAACCCTCTAGGGAGTTGTTATTTGGCTGCGGTTTTCTGTGAGGTGGAGGTATATCCCCAGACGGGCTGCTTTGATGCGCACTACCTCTCTTAACTGAGTTAGATAAACTGAGTTTTTGTAGAGCAACAACCATGACAAGAATTCCAGTATCCACATCAATCCATTGCAAGGATACAGGGCTCCCATTGAAAGAGGGGTTTAAGAGCATATTTTTTCCCGTTACTCAACTGCAGTTGGGTGGCTTTCCAGTCACCCGGGGGCGAGTGACTAGCTTAGCTTAACGACTGTCATCTATCGACAACAGCCGTGCGTGTTTAATTGTTCCATGAAGGAAATAACTTATCGAGAGCCAATGCGACCGATTTTGTAGAGTAATTTAACTCACTGCTCTGCGCCGGGAGGGGGGGGGGGGGGGGAAGTAGATCGGTAATGGAACGATAATTGGCTAGTTCATAGATTTACATCGCGGCACTTATCGGCTTATTAGTTATAACTAGCTGTGCCCGCGACTTCATCCGCGCGGAATTTAACAAAAAAGTTATTGTTCAATTATAATTATATTTATTTGATTTGATTATAACTACCTAAATAAGCAGAGTAAAATAGCGAACAGCAAAATAATAATAGATATGTATTATGTACATTCGTCCGCGCGGAATAGTTATTTTTTTATTATTTACTAGCTGTGCCCGTGACTTCGTCGGCGTGGAATATTATTTATTTATATTAATAAAAATAAATAAAATTTCTAAAATAAAAGTAGCCTAAGTTACTCCTTATTACATCAGCTATCTGCCAGTGAAAGTCCCGTCAAAATCGGTCCAGCCGTTTCAGAGTTTAGCCGGAACAAACAGTCTGTCTGTTGACTGTCAGACAGACAAAAATTGAAAAAAATATTCATTTTGGTATATATACCGTGTATACATCCATATGCATAGTAATAAGCGGTTATTTTAATATTACAAACAGACACTCTAATTTCATTTATCTGTATAGATTAGGCGAAGTAGCATTGGTCAATAGGCTTGAATGGCTGAGATATTCAGGCACTGAAGTACAACGTTTTGTGAGCGCGTGGTACCTTCTTCTTATTATAATGTTTACAAACATATTTCGTTTATTATTTTCAACCACAAAATAAATAATTTTCTCTCCTCCGACAACCCTAAGTCACGTTTTGTGAGCGCGTGGTGCCTTCATGCGCAGTCAAGTGATTAATTGGTTCGTGGTTGTATCTAATCTGGTGATTCGTTCCCAAGTACATACCAAATCAGGACTTCTGTCTACCTACTTTATGATGTACAGGATGTTCCGTAAGTAGTAAACCGGCGGAATGTTGGTGATAGAGGGTTTATTGCTCACCGGAAACACTAAATTTTATTGTCTAAGGTTTAGAACTTCAAAACTTTTGACGTTTATAAACATCTATGTCTAACATATATATATATTGTAGCATTTACATAAAAAATTGTTTTAACGTAATACTACATGAAGGTCACAATCTATACCTACATATAATAAAAATGTAACTAATCGCTAAAAACGTAACTGATCGCTGTCTACATTGAAGATATATGAGAAAAACTATTATTGAAGGACTTCATCAACGTAATAGACCCCATATCAATGAATGTTAGAATTTTGTTTGTTTGTCAGCCTGTCTGTGCGTTTGTGCGCGCTAATCTCTGAAACAGAATCTGAAACTATTGTAGTAAGCTTCACTTAATATTTAGCGTTTGTTTTATTTCCATCAGTTCGTAAATAAAAAAGAAATATCAATTTAAAGAATCACGTCGAACAAAGTTTAGATAAAAATGCTATAAAATAACTGTTCAGCTATATTGCCTGTAACTTTGTTAACTTTATATTTTGTACCTGTTGTAACTTTGTTAACGTTAAATATATTATGGTCTGTAAAATTGAGATGATTGGAAGTTCATATAAAGTTAAAAAATGGTCAGTTTCGCAGATTTTGACTGTACCAGTGAAACAATTTTTAACGGAAGTATCGCGTGTTTTATTTATTTTGTTGAAACCTGACGTTTCGAATACTTTGCAGCATCCGTGGTCGCAGGAAGACTAAGGTGATATTTGTCTTACATTGATTATTCAATTATTACATCTACCGCCATGGATGGATTAATTATATACGTTCCGATTCACACAAAAACTGCTCACGGTGTCCGAATGTTTTTGAATAGGTAGATCTCTGGGTTTGTGACTTGATTAGTTTTAGAACTGGATCCCAAGCAAGTGGTACTTGCCAACCATCTTCTCTATTGAAATTGGGGTGTTTTCTTATTTCAATAGCCTCGCGTAGCATTCTAGGCATGTAGCGATTCTCCTTGGCAAGAAATTGTGATTTATCGAACCGTATATAATGGTGTGTTTGGTCTAGTGTATGTTCCCATACTGCAGAGTTTTTATCAATGTGTAACAATCGCGAACACCTAAGATAATACTACCAATGTAAGACAATACTACCAATGTTGTTGATCAATCATACTAAACAAGTTTCAGCTCAGGTTGGACATGTGTCGGTTGGACACGACCACGCGTACAGGTACCTAAAACGCGCCGACTACCACACCGCCGCAGCCTATGACATTGAGTCATTCGCAGCGACCGCACATATATTTTTTTTAATATATTATGTTAGATTCAGTTACAACCTTGTGTCTCTAGTGAGATGTGCCCACCCCTATGTCAGCTGTTTACACGTCAATCGTCAATTAGGCGTCCGAAATGTGTCAATGACCGGGCACTTCTTTGATTAGTTCCTTGAACTCGTACGATTTCCTGTACTTAAGTATCGTAATACCTACACTTAAATCAGATAATACCTTCGTAGTATCAAAACCTCATTAATAACTCCAAAATATATAATTATCCATTATTATTTCACTATTAATTAAGTGACTATAGAGTTCAAATATGTTATTTATTTTATTTATTTATTTATTCATTGCATTACATTATATTATTCACAACTTTAGGATCTTATAACAGTGTCAATACGCATAATGCACATTGGTAGGTATAGCATGTGAAAGAGAGAGAGGCAGACATTTAAATTTATAGCTAGCTATAGTTACTTGGTCTAAAAGGCTTCGGTCACATTACAATCTTTTGATTCACTAACCATTTTTCGTTCATGTATTCGTCTATGGCATAATATGGTTTGTCAATTAGAAGTCGTCTTAAGGGTTCAATACTGGTGAAAAAAAGGGAATTAAACCCCAGAGATTTTATTTAAATTTCTAGTGATAATTTGAACAGTAGTGTACGTAATGAGAATCTCCCACTTTATGAAGTAGGCAGATGAAACTAAATAAGTTGTAATGACCGTCGGGGTGGAAAACACTACCCAGTTAGTGCCATCCACCATCACGGTGGTAAACGCCACCTAGATAGCGCCATCCGCCACCCCTGTGGCGGGCTCGAAGGGGGCAGATGGGAATAAAGGGTGTACGCTATTGTAATCACAGTGATTTAATGTGAAGGTGCGCGTGATTGTGGATTTGATGTTAGTGTATGTACTTATTAACATTATTAAGTATTACATAAGTATTACATATTTAAATGTCGCTAAGTGCTCGCGCGTATTTAGACCTGTAATGTTGAATACAACCACAACGATAACCAAACAATATGGCAATACAGAAACAGATTTCCTCCACCGTATTCAGCGAATCCTAGAGTGATCCTAAGCGCCTATGACCGCGTCAAACCGCAAGTAACACAACATTATTTTATCTGCGATTGTGTTATGTACTAGATAGATTTCGCGTATTACATAAGGGGTTATCAAGGGCGGTAGGTCCCTACATTTTTCCCTTAATTTCATACCACCATAGATATTGTATGCTCGGCTCGCGCACGAGAGAGGTACGCATATGCGCATGTTCTAGCGCTGGGACGGATTATGCGCTATGACTTAGGGTTGTCGGAGGAATCGTTTGTATACATTATAAACAAGTTTACTAGAACACCACATTTTCGAGAATGTCACTGGTTCCCCTCCTCCTGGTATATTCACTATTGTATCAACTATTTATTTATTATTGTAAAGGACAAATACCGATTTTTTTCAGGGCAGCGAAAACAAGAATAATTTACTATAAATAACTATAATACTAGAGTAATTGATAATAATAATAAATATTGTCGGACAAATTACACTATACCGGTAGGTACACTGTAGGTACGTATAAACCCAATTCACGTCAATGGCTAATCAGTAATCACACAAGTGATTGCTATTGACCAACTGGTCCCCAGTTCTAATCCCGGCATGTAGCACTAAATACGTGTTTTCGAATTTATGTACATGTTTGTAATTATCACTAAGTCGGCTATGAAGGAAAACATCGTGAGGAAACCCGCAAAGCCAATAAATTATATATATTAGACCTTACCTAAGAAAGGCCTGGTTTTCCCCTGGGCCCTGGAAATCTGACGGCAGTTGCACCATGTAAAAATCGGCATCTTCGCCACATCCTTATGCCTTACCTTTGGTAGCAGACGCCGCTAATGCTAACGAAAAAGGACTCAACAACATTATCATATATAGAAAAAACAATGCGTCCATTACACGATTAATAATGTGATTATTACTGTGGTTTGCATGACGTTAGGCCAAAGGCCAATAAAAACAGGGCATAATCTTGCATTCATTCCCTTTCGCCTCGTTGGGATTTTTTCAATAAGTTCTCGCTAGTCTCTAAAAGCCTGCAACCTAATAAGAAGAGAGCCATGACCTTACCTTTTGTTTTATATTCCCTGTAACTGTTCATTAAACAATATTTTACTCAAAAATAAAATTTTAAACATACGTGTAATATAAATAAACATAGTTCTCTATAAAACCCCAATAAGAATTGCAAGACATAAATCGGCAGAGAAATATTCAAGTGCTAAAACTAGAACCGCGGCAGTCGAAATTAATTTCGTTGTTGCAAATTTACAGGCCGTGTTAAGTTGTTCGCTTGTAGTTCCTTGCCAGAATGTGCAGTGGCACTTGTGAATGGCGAAACTTTCGTACCAACGCCCTCTGTACTGCCTTAGAGACGTGTGGTACAAGTGACGAACGATCACGATAAACTATACTTGAGAACGTACCTACTAAAAATAGCCTCTTTCTGTGACAAAATTCCAAAAGAATGAGCGCAGCGCAAAGAAAAATTATTGCTTTATATTTTGATCTAAATGAAAGTACTCATGTTTTAGAAATAAACAACGATGTGTCCCATCGTACTACACTGATCGATTTACAAAAATGAAGTCACGCCAATCGAAATGTCTGTACAACTTATAGTGGGAATTTATATATTTGTGTTCACAAGTTTTACTGTTATGGGTCAAATAAAATAAAAATTCGTACCAGAAAAATGTTATCACAGAAAATAAGAAATAAATGGGGCTCGAGCATTTTTAAATGTCAATACAATCTAAACCGAATATTACTAAAAGCTATATCAGATATATGGCTTTTAGGAAATATTCAGTTTCCATTCTATTATAATCATAACGCGACGTTATACAGACTTGATTTAGATTAATTTTGAATAGAACAGTAATTCCGAAAGAGAAAAACATATCTCAGTTTTATTACAAACTAACCAAATTTCAGGTATATTTGTGTGTACCTAGTTCGAATCCCAAATATTTTCGACCTCTCAAATCCCATCTAAATCGATTCTGGCTTTTCTAAAATTATGACAAATAAATAAAAAAATCATCGCTTGCGCAATTTTTCCTTTTAATAGTCGTGCGAAATGAAGAAAAGCCTACATATCGAAATCGCGTACAGACTTATCAACTTGCGTGAAACATAATGTATTGGTAAATCTCACCAAACAAAGTATTGGTAAGGTACGCATTATGTTATGTATTTTAGTTATTTTTTTTTACATAACATAATGCGTACCTTACCAATACTTTGTTTGGTCCATAATGATGAAGAATAAATGTGCAACAATCTCATCAAATAAGGTGTCAGAATTTATATGTAAATTGTTTCTATAGAAACAATAAGTAAATAGGCAAACAATTAATAGGGGAAATATGGACCTCTTCGTTGCATTAACTGTAATTCAACTTATTTATTCGATGCGAAAATGAGTTTGATTAGTAATCGCATTTTAGTAAAATACTATTGACAAAAGAACTCATTATATTTTAGATAAATACAGACGAGATTCGGAGATTACGTAGTCCATGTGTATCATTTTAAAACACAAATCTCTAGCCAGTGGAGTCACTGGCAATTCTTAGTACTCGTAATTCATTATTTCTTACATGAAATCAATCTATATAAAAGGGCGTCATTTTGTATCTTTCGCCGATTATGATTCGTTTTATGTAACCGTATCATATGTTTAATAAAACGAAGGCTTTATATTAAAAACGTCGGCGCTCGCTTGTGGACAGATGCTGCGAATGTCCGCGTTAACGCGGCATTTCTGAACTCATGCCAAACTTGATACTGTTAGGCGGGCGAGCCATTTATATCGACTTTTATTATGTTAACGCATTATTGCATAGTACACAACGATGTATATTACATATGTACGGTGAAAAATATAATTTTCGCTGATGATATCGTACACCTTAAACTGATGAAGAGTTTGCGTCAGAGTAAAAATATGATCTACATATATTATACAGGTCTTTGAGCAGCAGAATCTGCATAATAACTAGGACGTTGCTACACGGTTGGTGGAAGGAAGGAAGGAAGATGGAACAGAGAAGAGTTGTGAAAATTGTCGACGACCACAAATTACATAGCGCCATCTACCCCCAAAGTAAGCGAAGATTGTGTTACGGGTACCTACTAGACAATTGATAAACATACGTAAATACATTTTTTTTTGTAAATATGCTTATGATATACAGAAAACACCCAGATCAAGACAAGCTAATATCTTGATGCACACAAATTTCTGTCCTGTGTGGGATCCATGAGCCTTGGTGTCAAAATGCTTACACATGGTATAGAGCCGCCGAGTTTAAAAAGTGACTTTGCGTATTCCTTCGTGTTCTACCGATTTTACAACGGGTTGGGTTCAAATGAATTGTTTGATACCAATAGCTTCCCCCTATCCCTGCCCCGGCTTATTGACACAATGGTTGCGTACAGTGTGGTTCCAGAGAACTCTCAAGTTATAGAATTAACTACAGAGGTCTTCCAAATGGAGTACAGCACTGAAAGATGATGAATGAAAGAAGGAATTGTGGAAAGGAAGAGAGTATGATGTATGAATGTGATAATTTATATTTAATTGAATAAACAAAAATGTTATATATAGATATTGTTGTCGAAATAGCCTTGCCCATGGCAGGGGTGCACGATATAATAAAAAAAAAAAAAAAATGGAGTACAGCGCGGGATTCTTCAAAAGAGGCGTGAAGTAGTTTATATAGCGTCGGGAACACACGAGTAACAATCCTGGTTGAAAATGTCCATAAGCCATTACATGCCGTCTGGCAGACCGTGCACTTATTTACTACCAGAGTTTATATAGAAAAAATACGTCTTATGTTATATATATACACTAACTATTAAGCACTTTCTTTGTGTTTCTTAAAATTAAAATGCATCTTAGGTACGAAACATAATCTAAATTCAATTGAATTTAAGCACTTTAAACACACTTGTGAAATTCACATCAAACGGTAAGTACACTCCATAAATACCAGTTTACCATACATTACAAATTCCGAACATATTTCAGCAACAAGAACTCGACAAAATGTTGATTTGAAAAGCTATTTGCACTGTTTCATGGTAATTTTACGACGTCCATAAAATTTACCATCCAATTATAGACGGGATAATTTATTTTTTATGTCACAGACAGTAATATGGTCTGAGAAAAATAAAACAGCAAGCAATTATTCGGCCATTTTACGATTAGAAAATTTGTTCTCTGTCTACAATTTAGACAGCACTAAATTATTAGCTAATTAAAGTAAGTTACCCTCATCAAAGTTTTAATAATTTATTTTAATTACTTTATGTTGCCACTTTATAGTTTTCTGCTAGTCTCGGTCTTTCTATACCGCTTTCTGCTCTATACAACGGGCACGAAACAATAAACCACTTGACATCGCATTGCCCCCCCCCTATTCACTTATACTTAGTATTTTGGAAATAGAAATATATTTATTTCAACTTCACATAATAATTTTACAATAAAGTGTGTACACATACACACAACTGAATTCAGAATTGACTCTCACTCAGGGTTCTATGCTAGCTATGCTATTTTAGCGAGCCTATGGTCCAATGCCAGGATATTTTAACCAATAGGCCGATAAGTGACATGATGTTGTTCCGTGTACCATTTCTTCAGCCCCTGACCTGTAGCCGTGAGTTTAGTTTCAAAGAAAAATCGATAAATCGGTTATCCATTGACTATTTCCTCCGTGGCAAAGTGTTATTATTTTCCCAAATATACATGTGGACTACAGATATTCTGAGGGTATTCATACCCTACTCCTTATATTTAACTTTTTGAGATAATTGTCTGTGACATATATAAAACTTCCTTTCAATTGCTCCAATGGGTATATAGCTTACTGGTGACCTCACTCACACGAACACAACAACCATTTAGGGAGTTGTCATTTGGCTGCGGTTTTCTGTGAGGTGGAGGTTCTTCCCCAGACAGGCTGCTTTGATGCGCCACACCTCTCTTAAAACATCCAGACCAACACGAACAGACATGTTCATGCACACAAATGTTAGCTCTGTGTGGGAATCGAACCCACGAGCGTTGGTGTCAAAGTCGCGTCATTCACAACTGAGCCACCGAGCTCGCCATTCTTGATGAGAAAACGAAAGTAAGTTAAAGGAAATTACTCAAAGTATCATGGATTATCTCTTGGATCGATTTTGCTGTCAATTTCAATGTGTAATTAATTAGAAGCGAATACTATTGATTTCAAACGCAGTCGTTCTTTTAAACACTGTTTTGTTGATTTGTCTCAATATCCCTCACATCATATTGTCTTAGGTTTTCGCGATTGTTACACATTGAATTAAACAATTTTTAACGGAAGTATCTAGTGTTTTATTTATTTTGTTGAACCTGACGTTTCGAATGCTTTGCGCAGTCTTCCTGCGACCATGGACGCTGCAAAGCATTCGAAACGTCAGGTTCAACAAAATAAATAAAACACTAGATACTTCCGTTAAAAATTGTTTAATTCAATCCCTCACATCCTATGGTTTCCATGAGATAATGTTGTCTGATCGGTTTACCGTTGCTGGTGGTTTTGCCCTACAGTCATATTCATCTTGAAGACTTTAGACCCATGTTTTCCTCCACTGACGAGCAAGTGATAATCACAAATATGTATAAATTCGAAAACACGTATTTAGTGGTAGCTACATGCCGGAATTCAAACCAGGAAACAGTTAACCAATAAGCAGGTACTTTATCCAGAGGATTAACACTACTCATTATTTCCTCATAAGCCGCTATTTATTATTATTGCACAACATTACACACGTAGGTACTAGGTATTTGTTAATAAAATTTTATAACACGTGAATCCTTTTAGGTTATAATTAGTACAATACCGCATAATATATTATTATAGGATAATAAATGTCGCAATTAAAGCTTAATTTTGTTTCCATAATGATCTTTATTGTCATTTACCTATATTAAGGGTAAGTTACAATTTTATTTAATCCTGTGTATGTCGAATATGTCGTTTATAGGTATGTAGTTTACATAATGGGTAGGTCAATGCCCTCGTCAAGTGGCGATTATTACCCAAGGGGCTCGGCTCAGTGTTAACCACTCTTAAACCTGCCTAGCCGAAAGGTAAAAGGTTCAGATTATTCTGAACCTTTTCCCTGAACCTTTCTAATTTCCTTATAACCTTGAAAAAAGGTATACACGGTAATAGCTCTTCATGAATTGTTTTTTTTTGTGGAAGGTATACAATCATACGGCCCACCTGATGTAAAGCGCGTACCGTAGCCTATTAACGCTTGCGATATATTAAGTATCACTCGCGCGATGCCTCTTCTGCTGCTTACACAGCAACTCCAACTCCTTGGGAGCTTACTGGTGACATCACTTACACGCAGGAATAGAACAATCCTCTAGGGAGTTGTTATTTGGATGCGGTTTTCTGTGAGGTGGAGGTACTTCCCCAGATTGCTTTGATGCACCCTACCTCTCTTAAATTATTTATTGTATTAGATATGCAAGAATCATTTGGCATATATTCCTTTTAGTATTTCTTAATGAGGCACACAGTATTCTGGTATTGTTTGTCCTTTTTCATACTCTAGTAAACTAAAATTTAAAATGTGTCATAAAATTTCTTGTCGATTATGTTCAGAATTTTAACTTCATTAATGAACTCGCAGGGCGAAAATGATATTAACCAAAATTTGATAGGTTACTCGCTCTAATCGAAATTATGCGCTTCAAAATAAATCAAAACTATTTTCAAAATAACAAAGTCTTAGCAATAATTACAGCATAATAGCGAGAGAATAAACTGGGTTGAAAAAAAGATTCTCTACTTTTCGTATCAACGAATGTCGACTCAAAATTAGAGTGATCGATTCATCGAAGTGTGGGAAGTCCAACACCTCATAGGCTCATTTACTGTCTCTACACTAAGTGGCAATTTGATCTAAACTACGTTACATGCGGTACCGGTTAGTTTATGCGAACTAGTGGGCGTGTACTGGTCGGGCGGCGGTGGCGGTGCATGTCTACGATCGTAGCAGCCGAGGCAGACGCGACCGGCGCTAGTTCGCTTGAATTAATCGGTAGCGGAAGCTAGTGTGCTTCCGTTACCGGAAATAAATTATAAAATATACGTATATAAATAGTAGGTAATTTAGGAAAGTAGTTTCGAAAGTAATTTCCGTACAGCTACAGTATGTTTTCTTAGTACCTAAAAATTCAGGTTCTACAGGATAAAGCTACGACGAATTACAGGGAAACGTCCCTGTAATTCGTCGTAGCTTAAAGACACTCTATATGGCTATGTGTCGCTGACTTGGGTGGACAGATATGAGGTTAACAAAACAGGTTATAATTTTTTAATTTTATTACGTAGGCACACAGATTTAAAAGTACAACCTGTGTCCATTATTGAATACACGACGTTTCTAATTACCCGCAACATTCCAATAGCAAACATTATTTTGATTTCCATACAATTACTACGCGCATTAATTTAGACTGAAACTTAGCAATATGCTTACTGAATTATCTGTTGGGCAGTAAATCTAAATCACAGGACTTCGCATCCGGGCAAATTGACTATTTCCAGATACAATATGTTGGAGACTGACATTACAGCGTGATTTAGACACGCTATTATACATAGCGGTTGTTAGTACAACTGTACAATGCATTACATGGACGTGACATATATCCGAACTACCCAATTTGTGGTATTGATTAACGATATAACTAATTTACCGCATGCAATATGGCTCGTTACCTACATTTAATTAGAAAGCGGGTACTCGTCTTTGCTCTCTTTCACCTTGGATACACCAACACATAACTTCGTCGTTCAAGTCTATAATTTGACTAGCTGTTACCCGCGGCTTCGTCCGCGTGGTCAAGGAGAAACAAAATGTGTTTTTTTTCCTTGGGTGTAAGCACCGCGATAGAAAGTTGCCTATGTTACTCTCGGAGCCTCCCACTATCTCTATACAAAGAACAACATCACTCCGTTGCTCCATTTTGATTTGAAAGGAGGACAAACAAACAAACACACTTGCACATTCATGATATTAAGTATGGATTGACCCGATAATGTTCATTACGATTCACTAAATGAATGAATTAATTAACTAAATAACAAATAAAACTGATTATCTATCTATCTATCTACTATATGAAATATTTGAAATGTAATGTGAAGTTTGCGCTTTCACCGCTAAGAACACCCTATTTGCTGTAGTTCCTTATTACGCCACTTACCATTGCCAAGAGCTTTGGGATTCTCGGTATCAAGATCTCCAACGATGCAGTCACCTGGATGGTCCAGCTGGCGTCCAAGAAACTTGGTGTGCGCAACAGAGCTTCAGCTCGGGGTAAATACTCATGTTATATAAGTCTCAACCGTCAGACCGCGTATGGAGTACTGTAGACCTTTGGGCGGAGGCACCTGGATACCAGCTAGGATCTTGTGACTCGGTGCAAAGACGAGCTGTGAGGATCGTTAATAATCCTAAACTCACACACTGTATTGATCCCATGAGTTAAGGAGAGATTTTGCCTCCCTTTGTGTGTTGTATCGATTGTACAACGGGTTGTGTTCTGAAGAGTTGTTCGAAATGATGCCGACAGCTACTTTTTATAACCGCACCGCTCGCCGACGGCGGGGAGTTCACCCTCACACGCTTGAACCGCAATGGTCGCGTACTGTGCGGTTACAGAGAAGTTTTCTTCCGAGAACTCTCAAGCTGTGGAATGCAGGGGCGCCGACTCCGTGGGTGCTCGGGGGCTCCAGCACCCACGGGAGGGGAATAGTGGGTGCGGAGCACCAAATGACGCTAGACATCATTATATAACTAAAATAATCCTCATCTCATTATCTGTTGTTCAGGTTCTCCGTATCTGGTTATTCTAGTAAGCGCTTGCTTGCTTACTAGAATGTGTGCGACCCGTCCTAATGTGATCTTAGTTCCCACCAGATACTTTTGATGTAGAGCCGTTTTTATGTTTTGGGCAGGGCAGTCTTTGGGGGACGCCTATGTCCAGCTGTGTACGTCCTTCGCCTGAAATCATGATGGTGTACCTAGTCATCAAAAGAGCATGAGCACCCACGAGGTTTTCCAGAAGCCGGCGTCCCTGGTGGAATGAGCTCCCAGCCGAGGTTTTTCCAAGGGACTACAACATGGGAGTTCTTCTGGGGTTGTGTTCCGAGGAGTTGTTCGACATGATGCAGCCTCATTTTACAATCGCTCCTCTCGCCGAGCAAAGTACCTTGGAGTTATTCACGGCTCTAAGCTCATTTTTAACCCACACGTCAAAAAGGTGGCTAGTACCGCTAGATATTACTCAGACCGACTCAGCAATATGTTGGGAAGGCAAAATTTCCTAGAGAAATAAACGAACCCTGTACAAGGTTTGCATAAGGCCGGTGATGCCGTATGCGTCCCCAGTTTTTGCTCACTCTAGTCCAAATACCATTAAAAAACTTCAAACCGTCCAAAACCTCTTCTGCCGAATAGTGGATGCACTATGCGGAGTTAAACCCAGATTTAACGCTTCCTTCAATCCAACAATACCTACAAAATCTCTAAACGATTATTTGAATCGTCAGAAACCCATCCTAATCCTTTTATCCAAACGGTAGCGGCATACGACCCGCCCCAGCCTTCTCTCTCCCGATACCAAGTACGTAGGCCGCGAAGTGTAGATTCGAACAAACACACAAAACAAACAAACTAGACCGCTTTTTGCAGCGGTCAAAGCCCCGTAGGCGCTCTTAATAAAATATCATAGCTAGGTACCTATGGCGGAGGTTTTCACAAGATGCGCCGTCATTTTCTAAGCGTATGCTTTATAACTAAATAACTATTGCGTCGCCCCGCTTCGCCTGGGGCGATCGCCTCCGATGCAGCTTTTAAAGCCTTTCCGGCTAAAGACAGTCCCTAGGTGGTGTTTAGTCTAGTCTGATATAACTCGTTCGGCCATTCGAAAGGGTACTACGAGAGTTCACCACCTCCCTCCCATCGAGTCCGGGAGACTGCCCCCTCAGAAGAATGACTAACACATGCTCGGGGTGGGTTAGTCCTTCTTTTGTACGAGTAGGTCGTCGTTTTACGTCGGGCGTAAAAATAAAAAAATATATATATGAGAAAATAAAATAATAAATATGAATCTTTTATTTCTGCATGACGTAAAAATGACCCCAAATTTGCCTCCCTAGGCTCCAGCCTACTAAGCCTGCTACATGTGGCTTAGTAGGCTGTGTAGGCAGTAGTCGCCATCCGTGATCCACCTGACTAACTGATTACATTTCGACGAATCTATAGCAGATTCGTCGAAATGTAATCAGTTAGTCAGGTGGATCACGGATGGCGGCCTTAGTTTGGACATAATATCCGACATTCCTGAAAAGCCGTCCCATCTCGACTCACCTAATAATATTTCCTTACAAAATAGGCAAGAAATAAATATACCATTTTCAATTTACGGCGCATATGGTTCAAAATAAATTCTTTTTTTAGAATTCGAATACGGAAGACTTTCTTGATAATAGTGAATTTTAATTTGTTGTCAAAATTAGACTTGGATTAAGGGGAATTACTGTATTCCTGCGAGTGAATGGGATTACCAGTCTCTGGAGTAGTTGAACGCACGAGCGTTCATAGGCTTTGGTAACCACTTTACGTTGTGTAAAAAGAAATAAAAAAGACGTAACATAAAACGTTCATAAAAATTTCATTTTATTTTGCCATACTTATAAAAATGCATACCTACTTTTAATATCCACTCAAATGTGTATATTTTAAGTAAATATTTCCACTACGGACTAATGTCCAAATAAACGGTTCTGTTGTAATAAATATATCTATACTTTATTACCTGAAGATAAAGTTCAACTTTGTTCAGCAAGTGGTTGCCAGACTTATTTTATAGAATATGATATGTTATTTCTAACTCTGTATTAAGTTGCCATGAAACCTCGCTTAATAACCCTCTTAGGAGATAAATATTCCGATATTTCCGAGTGCTCCCGACATGGCTTAAGAATTAAACTGAATTATGTCTGAAAATGAGAGGAATTAGTACGGGGCCGACAGAGGCCACCGGGCAATAAAACTGAGGCATTTTTTTAAAGAAAATATAAGAACATCGGTTGTCTTGTTTGTTCTAATTAATATCCTCATTATGTACTCTATATTACATTCTTATTTCCATTAATATTAATGAACACTTGTTAAAAATATGTTCATTGGAGAGCTAAATAAAATATATTTTACTTCTTCATCTAAGCGTTGTCCCGTTTCCTAATCTATTAGGATTGGAGGGGTTCACTGCCTAAGTTTAAGATATCTTAACATATATATTAACCGTTTCATTAATATTAGGGGTTAAAGTATGAAAATTGCCGATTTCTACAGAAAAATAAATATGGTTTTTTTTATACAACGTCGGGAGGCATTCAAGCATACGGCCCGCCTGATGTAAAGCAGTTACCGTAGCCTATTAATACTTGTAATATATTAAGTATCACTCGCGCGATGCCTCCTCTGCTGCCTACACTGCAAATCCTTGGGAGCTTACTGGTGACCTCACTCACACGCAGGAACACAACAATCCTCTAGGGAGCTGTTATTCGGCTGCGGTTTTCTGTGAGGTGGAGGTTTCCCTAGACGGGCTGCTTTGATGCGCCCTACTTCTTTTTAAACATTCAGACCAAGACAAACAGACATGTTCATGCACACAAATGTTTGTCTTGTGTGGGAATCGAACCCACAAGCGTTGGTGTCAAAGTCGCGTCTTTCACGACTGAGCCACCGAGCTCGTCAAAGTTTTTTTTCTAAGATGTTACATGTTCATTTAATCAAAATATTTACTCTAATTATCTATGCTACCATCTAATCGGAAGATTATTTATGCCTTTGCAATAGAACTCTAGGGTTCTAGATTCGACAAACTGTGTGAAAGCATTTTGTACTGCCTCCTGGGAAGAAATTTTTTGAACCACGTAGAAATATGTCGAAATCACGAAAAAAATGGTAGTCAGTTGGAGCAAGGTCTGGCGAGTACGGAGAATGACGTATGGATTCTAACTGCAGCTCCTGTTGAGTTACAACGGTTTCTCGTGCAGTGTGAGGTCTTGCGTTACCATGAAGCAATAATGGTGACGATCGATTCACGAGTTGGGGCTAGTTCACTGCCAGTTTCGCCATCATTGTTCAAAGTTTGGCACAGTAAACATCTTCTGTTATTGCTTGACCAGACCTGAGAAAGCTATAGTGAATAACGCCATGAAGAGACCAACAAACAGTTAATATTACCTTTTTATTGGTAAGCTTTGCTTTAGGGCACTGTTGCTGTGTTTGACCTGGGGTCAGCTATTGTATTTTTTTTCGCTTATCGTTAAGAATCCACTTTTCGTCACATGACACAATTCGATCCAATATTCCTTCATTTCTGTACCGATTCAATAAGGCAACACAAGTTTCAACACGCGTTTCTTTCTGCAGATCAGTTAAATCATGAGGCACCCATTTTTCATATTTTTTTATCTTATTGATTTGATACAAATGAGTCAGTATTGTGGCTAAGGTAACGTTAAACCATGCCGCTAATTCCTGGGTGGTTTGACTCGGATCGACTTCCACCATCTCCTTCAATTCAGCGTTATTTACCTGTGTGGGGCGGTCTTCCACGTGGTTAGTTCTTCAAGTCGATGTTTCTATTACGAAAGCGAAACCAGAAACGCACGGTGCATTCATTAGCAGTCTCCTCTCCAAACACAGCATAGATATTGCTAGCTCGGATTTTCGAAGTATCCATCTTTTCCGTCTAAGCTGAATAAAAAAAACAATTGAAATTCGAAAATCAAATGTTGCACATTTTTTAAAAGATAAACCTCTTAGGTTTCATCCGAAAAAAGTTTCACTCGAAAATCTCACACCATGAAGGTTTAATGTCATTTCAAAGTATCTATAACTATATAACGGTATTTTCATACTTTAACCCCTATTATCTATGTTAGCGGTCCTGCTGGGGATCAAAATAAACTTAATAGGCTACGTGGTTTATAATTCTTTGTGTGCCTCCACCACTGGTTAGACCACCGAACTAGCGCCAACCTGAAGAACCGCTGCAACCGAGCGAGGGCAGCGACGGCATACATTTACCTTCAGAAGTGGGTGTGTGCTGGTCAGCGCTAGTTCGCATGAACTAATTGAGAGCGGAAGCACGCTAAGCAGTATACATTAAATTACCTGTAAATTTAAACGCATCTGAATCTGTATACATACATTTACACATATTATCACACCTGTCTCCCATTGGGGAAGGCAGAGGCTATCGCAATATCGCTCTATGCTTCTCCCACTCATCAAACTTTTCATGTATGCTCTTCGGTTTTGCGTGCTTTTGATTTGGCCCTTCTTCAGCACATCAGCAATTTGACATATGTGTGTGCGTCTGGGACAGCCCCTGCCATTATCACCATTCACTCTTGTTCGATACACTTCTATCGAAACTTTTTTGTCATTCATCCTTACAAAATATCCAAACCATCTGAACATACCTTTTCAATTCACTACATCATCTTTCATTCTATATAGTTCTCGTATCGTGCTATTTCTTATTCTATCAATCATTCTAACGCCATACATATTCTTCAGCGCTCTCATTTCTACGTTCACCCTGCTTAATAATCTCCTATATATCTACACTAGCTGCTACCCGCGGCTCTGCCTGCATGGAGTCAAATAACGTAGCCTATGTGTTAATCCAGATCATAATCTAAATACGTGCCCAATTTCATTCAAATCCATTCAGCCGTTTAAGCGTGATAGAGCAACAAACATCCATCCATACATACAAACTTTCGCATTTATAATATTAGTAGGATAATTATTTAAATTAACTTAACGTTATTTAGCAACGGTGGAACTTATGTTTAGCCAGGTGAACTTAATATCACGTACCAACGGCTAAAATTTGAATGTATTAAAATTATTGTGAATCAACAAACGAAGTCAGATAGTGGAATAGTCATCCCTGACTGAGTGAAGGCCTTTGAGCTCAAGAGGTAATGGCGGGGGCAAAGCTCAAGTGTTGTTAAACTTCGCTCTATCCTCAAAGTTAGATATATTTTATGATCTAAAACGACTATTTGGTTAGAACAACCGGCACTGTAAAACAAGATTTCATAACAATTTTCTTACATTTCCTAACATTTTCATACAATTTCTTTCAAGTACCATTTTTATTTACTTTTATAGTCATCCCAAGTTTAAGTTTAGCCGGCTAAACTCAAATTTATTTTTTCGCCTTTATCAGTAACTTAAATATACTCGTCATTCGAGATTAGCCTCAGTTTAATAAGTTTAATCTTGGGTTAATCTCAAAAAGTATGGATTTATTGCCATTTTTATACAAAATCGTGAGGCAAACAGGAATACAATACGACCCACCTGTCACGCGGTTAACGTAGGTAGCCTATGAAGACTTGTAAAATAAGAAGTATCTCTCGCACGTTCCAATACATCAACTCTTCATGAGTTTACTGGTAACATCACTCACACAGGAACACAGCAGTCCTTCAGGGAGTTGTTATTTAATATATAGATGTTGATCCGCGATCGGGCATGTCATCCTCTTATCCTCAGGCTATATATACCAAGCATGTGATTAGGCTTTGGCTCTAAAATTAATAGTGAGCCACTAACGCTAGCTATTACCAAGCGTTATTATATCTTACAGCAATATTGTTCACCGTATTTCATCCATCCAGTTCAACCATTATGTAGACCAGTCACTTGAATTAAGCCCTAAAATTTTAATAAAACATTAATATTGTGAAACAGCGAAACTTTTTTATTCTATAATTGCTATATCCACGTCACAACACGGGGACGCCGTGGGACCGGCCGGCGTTAGGAGTTTAATATTGGCATTATTTTTTATTAGCCCCGGTTATTTGGGACCAGCCAATAGCGGGTACTATTAAAATCCATAAGTACATCTTCTCGTTTGTAATATCACGTATGATTGGATTTCGATATTATGTCTTTATTTAAGGTAAACCTTTCCATTAAATATACACGCATATTAAATATTGGTGGATACATTCATAACCAAGAGTTATCAATGAGCAAACTTAAATTTTTGGTTTTTAAATTAATTATAAGGTGTAATTTGATAGTAGTTTTGGCCAGATACAATTTCGGTTTTGCAGCATATTCTTACAAGCCCATCGTTGGTTTTGGTGATGCAGTTTCCTTTTATTTTCCTGTACATGTTTATTGAATTTAATTGAATAGTTCGACTTGACATATGTTTACATTATATAGGTAGAACAGCCCGGCTACCTCACAAAACAGATCACAGTAAATAACAACTCCCTCGATTGTTGTGTTCCTGCAGTAAATTTCTGAGGAGTTGCGCGTTGGCAGCAGGATTGACAACAGGCGATCAATACTTTCTGTGTCGTAGGTAGGTACTTTACATTGTCTGCAGAACGTTTGTGTACCCTCCGATCTTTATAAAAATATAAATTGGTAGATAATTAATATATTTGTAAAAGGGCAATGTAGTATGTGTAGTAACACGAGACGCAGGAAATTATTGCCAGTATATACAATTTATCATTAACTTATATCTCTTTTTAACACTTATGGTTTTCCACAACTAAAAAAAGATAAATAATGAATAAATATTTTCGGACAAATTACACAGCGCCATCCAGTCCCAAAGTAAGCGAAGCTTGTGTTATGAGTACTAGACAACTGAAAAACATACGTAAACACATTTTTTTTGTAAATACATACTTATTATACATGGAAAATACCCAGACCATGACAAAACACCTGCCGTGTGGGCTCGGCGTAAGAATAGGCCACCCCATCTCAATCCGTGGGTGTCGTAAAAGGCGACTAAGGGAAATATCCAAGACACGGGCAGCAGCGCCCCCTGTGTACTTTAATAACTTACTGCGGTTGCCAATCCGCCTGCCAATCGTGGCAAATATGGCAAAAACCACCTCTACATGAGTACTAGAATAAGACGGCCCCCAGTCACCGGCAGACCCGCTGAGCCTGACTTCGGTAGCGGTTTGAGTATCGGCGGGACAGACGCTTCGACGCCGCAGCTACCAACACAATGGATTAGCCCTGGCAACATACAACACGCATACAATGAGGATCGACGAGAAGATAGTGGAGCTGAAAGAGGAACTTGCATTGGAATTGGAGCTGGAAGTTGCATTGGGATATAATAGGACTATCCGAAGTCCGAAAACAGGGGTAGGATACGGTATATCCTTAAATCTGGCATCTTGGTTTACTATCGGGAGGGCGATCATCTGTCACAAGGTGGTGCCGGGTTTATCGTCCGTAAGCCCCTCGTCAGCAATATACGATCGAGGCTATCTCAGAGAGGGTTGCGTACTATGTATGAAGACATCTCCAAGGCCATAAATACTTACCTCTAAAACTCACTACACTGTGCTGATGGGGGACTTCAATGCAAAGCTGGGCACGAAACAGAGCGATTAGATGACAGTGGGGTAAATTAGAATCGGGCAACGAAACCTAACAACTGCTGGTCGACTTCATGGAGAAGGAGGAACTCTTTATGATGAACTCCTTCTTCAAGAAGCAGGCCCAGTGCAAGTGGACCTGGAGTAGCCCTGATTGTTTGACGAAAAACGCGATCGACTTCATCTTGACAACCAGTCTGCTTTTGTTCAACGATGTCTCTGTGATCAAAAGGGTGAAAACAGGATGCGATCACCGGATGGTAAGAAGTAACTTGAATCTTAACATAAAGCTGGAAAGTCTCGCCTAGTGAAGTCTACGCTCCGCCCATCCCGTGCCCTGATCTTTGGATCAGATGGATGCAGGTGGCACAGGATCGAGACAAATGGAACTCTAGAGGGGAGGCCTATGTTCAACATTGACGAATACGAGCTGAGATGATGATGATGAGACAAACAGACATGTTCATGCACGTAAATGTTTGTCCTGTGTAGGAATCGAACCGACGAGCGTTGGCACCAAAGTAGCGTAACAACGCGTTTCATAACTGCGCCATCGAGTACGTCGGTAGAGCTATTGTTGACAGATTATTTAAAAATGGATACTAAAAAAGCATAATTCAAAATGTAGAATATTATATTTCAAAGCATGATAAAAACAACATGAACGTTGAAAATCGTAATCTAATCTTAAAATGAGTTTATTTTTGTTTTACTTCTTTCTGTACTTCTATGTTAGTTGAGTGAACCGCTTTGATTGTTCCGAACAACCAATTCAGTTTATACTCGTAGATATAGTTGTGTTAGATAGTAGGTATGTATCTAAGTGAAGCAAAAAAAGTATGTGTATCAACAAGCGCAAAGCCGAAATACTTAGAATGTAAATTATGTCAGATTTATAACTTCCAGCCAGTCACTAAACCCTCCGGCCGACCGACGGTTCGTTTTCACTGCATCAAAAATGCTAATTTTCATCATATTCTACCTTCATTCCGGTTTTTGCGGAACATTTCATTAAAACACAAAATGACAGGCGAATAAAAGGATTTTTCTTTTTTCCAGGCAAGCCTTGGTATACATGTGACGCCCGGAGCGAAAATGGCATGCTCTAAAATGGCGGGTGAAAGATCAATATGACCTACCAAAAGGTAAGGCTTTCTCCCTTCCACCTATCGCATTTGTACTTCCGTCTTTGTCTGTCGCGACTTTGGGTCACAGTTGCGATAGGTCGTATCTACGACACAGATTTCAGCAGCGAATTTTCACTTTACCCTTTCAATGGAGAACCTTTACGGTTCCTAGTTACTAAGTCGTGTTTGTCAAACGATTACCGATTTGCGGTGAATGCCATTACCTCGGGTCTACAGTAATGCTTGATTATGAAAATTTTCAGCATTTAAATTTGTTTCACTGTGTGCAAACATTTTATCGTCAACATTGTTAATTGAACTCGTGTTAAGCTGGTATCTGGATAATTTTCTTGAAACTTTTTTATTATACGTCCACTAATAAACATGCATTTTGCTCGCCAGATTTGTAGCGGCACACATTAATCTATAGATGCTTGCAAGGAATATCACTCGCTTATTGCAAATATCGCTGACGGTGCAGCAATATCTCAGTACCTTCCTGGGGAGTTTGTGACTCGTAGGATCACTCCAGGATTTTTTTCAGTCAGGCTGTTCTTTTAAATATAGTTCGGCCGTATAATTATGAATTTTCATTCATGGCATTATCAGGTCCAATCTGATGATCAAAATAGCAAGTAAGGTTGAAAATTCTTGTATCTAGTACTTGCCATGTTCTTTCGGTTTTTTCAACTTATTAGACGATTTTTCTATTCATGGCGAAATTTTTATTGATATTTGGCTATATTGAAAACGTATAATAATTTAAAAAAAATAGAAGAAACATTAAAAACAGTTAGTTACACAATGTTTAGTACGTAGAAAAAGACGGTTTTGAGTTCTTTTGACCACAAAGGTGATTTAGCTAGAACTAGCCTAAAACAAAGAGACATTTAGCGTTCCTAAATGCCTCGTACTTGTACATTTTTCAACATGGATCGATCAAACACCTACCTACTTTTATTTAGTTAAAACGTTAGTAGTAGTATCTGTAGAGGTGACGACACGCGGCAATTTTTTTAATAAATTAATTCACAGCCGATAGCTCTAGGAACCAGCGAGCGTTCATGAAAACAACTATGAATGTTAAAGGGCGAGTGAGGCGTGCAAGGTCTGCGTCTATATTGCTCGGTTCTCTCTGCCTATCCCGAAAGAGAACCAAAGTGAAGATATACATACACTCTAATTAGTCCTCACCGCATTATTACATACCTACTATTCATATACATAGTATCAGCAGAACATTCTACTACGTTTCCAATATACAAACACATCAATTATATTGATATAATGAAAAGTCGAGCCATTGATTTTAAAAGTTGCGAGTATAAATCGAAGAGAGCAGCGCAGGGATTTCTCTTCATTCATACTTACAGATAAATAACAATGCTTACACGTGCCGCAGAGGCACTATATTAAAGAATAGAGGCAGCTTTTCTCTGCGGCAATATACCTTGCAGAATTTATTAAAACATAAAGAAAATTTTAAAACAGTTTGCCAAGTAGGTTTACGTTGGTATCATAAATTATGAGAAATGATCATAAATTGAAGAGAAAATTATTGAGGCGGAATCATAGCGGAATTCTACTATTTCAAAATATGTGGCGAGTCGCCAATGACAGATTCATGAGTTTTCTGTTTGATTTACAATTGTCCCTGAGATCTGGGAGGCAACTTTTTATATCTTCATTAAAGCTTTACATTAGGGTCGCTCGCGGGTCGCTGCTAATCGAAGAGTTAGTGCGGTACTGAGCAGCCCGATTTATTGCCGGCCCTCATCGATCCTTATGCCCAGTAAAAGGGAACCGCTTTGTGAATACACAGGCGGAAAGCGGAAAATCTTGGTAGTTGTGGTTAGCTTTTAGATAGATATGTTCGAATATATTTGGCTACAGCTATACTGAGTCTTAGATTAAACTAATATACAAGTTTATCTCAAGCTTCGCAAAGCATATTGCGCTGTCGCTCCCTGGGTGTTGCCGATAGATAATAGTCGTTTAGGTCATCTATCAGTGGTTTCAAAAACACTGGTTTCCGACAACGTGCAATTGAGCATAAAGCAGCGTAACGGAGTATGTACTCTATAGTACTCTACAGTAGCAGTAGAATGACTATCGATTGATGTCAAGACTTGACTAAAGCAAGTAGTGAAACATTTAGGTAGGAGAGTCAGGAGTTAGATTTGTTACTGTTCATTTCAGCAACATGCATAGTTACAATACGAGAAGCCTGACTACCAAATCTGATATCAAGTTAATATTGAAAACACAGTAGACAGATAAGTTTCTAGATTTGTTGTTGAACATAATCATTTGTAAGATTTTCATAGGAACTATAACGGTGATTACATTGGTAGACAATGCTATAGGATCAAGTTCACGTTTAATGTAAAAAAATCATATAAAAAAGATAAACCTAAAAATTCTTTATTTGTCATTGGGCCCTCGCGGGCACTTAGACACGTCTTACATTTTTTGAAATATAATCTTATTGTATCTTATTAAACTCTCTTATTAAACTTTTTTCCTTTTTTTAATCTACTAGCATTTCGGAAATGACCATTACCGAAGAAGAAATGCCGAAAGAAACTTGCCATTATAGATCTCTTTTAAAATTGTCAATCAGATATTACAATAAATTCACATCAGCATATTGGTACAATAATTTTATCAATGGTAAAACTAAAGATTATTAAGGACAGATAGTCTGTGCTGAATTATTTCCAGACATCTTTGTCAGTTAAATATTCATCATTTCTATAATAAGCCCTTCTACAGAGACTATTTTTAATGATATCTGTATTAATGTGCTATAAAGAATCGACCCCCCGTAGCGGTGAGCTGAGTTACTATGCAAAATAGTCTTCACCTATTTGATTTGATTTGATTTGAGTAAGTAAAACTACAATTTTGTAGGTGACGACCAAATATGTATCAGTCGACGCAGCGAGAAAATCGTTAAATAAATTGAATCGAGTGTAAAGAGTTACTGTAAGGAGAAATTTGATTTATTATCTTTCATAAACTCTGATCGAAAGGGATCGTAATGTCAACATAAACGCAGTACGCTGAACAAAACTGATGTATGTGGATTTGCATACCGTTTATCGTGGAAATCGAAAATTCTACGCTATGATAAGTCTTCTTTCTAGCGTTATCCTGTCTCCTAATCCATTAGGATTGGCGGGATCCGCCGTCTAAGCCTAAAGTTTGATGAAGCTACTAATTTTTACATGTAGCAACTGGCGTCAGACGTCCACAACCTAGAGGGAAGAAACAAACGTTTCTTTGGTTAGGTTACACGTTTTTAGAAATATAATGGGCTAATGCGGGATTCCTCGTGATGTTTTCGTTCATCGCCGGTAAGTAATAATTACAAACATGTGCTTATATCGATAAACGCGAATTTTCGTGGTATATGCCAATTACAGGATTCTAACCAGGGACCGTTGTTTAATAGGCTGGTTCTTTATCCACTGGATTATTACTGCTCTGAGCAGTTACTTATAGATGCTTAAAACATATGTTACACCTATTCTACGATATGATAAGTATTTAATACTAACTATAACTGCCTGCGTGGTATCCAGCTTTTCAAATCTTACACAGGATCCAAATCCATCCATCCATCCAAAACAAAAAAATATATATTATGTAGACATAATATAGCTTTCAATTACTGAATTTTTTTCTGAATTAGATCAGTAGTTCCAAAGATTACCACTATATCCAAATAAACAGATTTTACTTGAAACTCTGGAGGAACCCAATATTCCTACAGAGACTTGTTATATTCGTATAGTTTTCTGTAAGATGAAGGTACTTCCCCCAGCTGGGCTGTATTGACATGATCTACCTCAGTGAAATCGCATATGACTCTAAAACTAAGCATTATATATTATATATGTTGTACAAAAAGTATTCAAGCAGTCTGAAAACGAACAACTCCGGATATACACTAAGACTCTCGAAAACGGCTCTAACGCTTTCCATCGATTTATGTATGTAGATGTTCCTTCCTGAAAAAATACAATTTTACACAAAAAATATACAAAACTGTGGATTATAAGCACTAACACAAGCTATTCGATACATACCATGATTATTACGTATTTAGTCCCGCCGTATGTAAGTACAGTCTATCTTATGCACTCACATAGGTCACCTATTCGAATTCCATTAACACTAGTCCTTTTTACCCCTATTTCTCTATTACCTACATTAAATGAGCAATTCTTGTATATATATATAGAAATAACACAAAAAATGCCGAACGCAGTTCGGTCGTCCGGGCCCATTTAAATACGTGGAAAATACAGATGGTATCTGTATTTCCACGTATTTAAGCAGGTTATATATTGTTTGTCTTGTACTAGAATCGAACCACGACTCTTTGTATTAAAGTACCCTTTGTTAACAGCTTGACCATATAAATAAAATAAAAGGTAAAAACAGCTACAATTGTCGAACGAGATATCACAAAAATATTCGAATCTTGAAGACGATAAAGGTACTTTGCAGAATCTGAACTTTATATAAAAAAAAAACATGTTTGAGATCTCAAGCGTTTGCCGTAATATATAGAATGTCATAGAGGTCTCCCCATTGAAAAGGGCCATAGCGGCAGAATTTAGGACAGTCATGAAGACTGCACTCGGCAAACTTTGATCAAAACTATAAAGGCAATTTGATCAAGTAGTATACTACTTGATCAAATTGCCTTTAAATATCGCAAAATAACAACCTGAATCTATTTGCTGAGGTACATACAGTAAGAAAATCTGTTTAACTTAGTCTGGCAAACGTGTCGTGAGAATTCAAATCGTTTTTATTACCAGCTCATCTAAACACATATTATTATAGCAAACTCTTTTTACTAACCAATGATATTCTATGCTAATAATGAACAGAAAATATTTTCTCGTTATACTACGTCGGAGGGCATATAAGCATACGGCCTGCCTGTTGTAAAGCAGTTACCGTAGCCTATTAACGCTTATAATGTATTATCACTCGCGCGATGCCACTTTTGCCGCTTACACAGCAACTCCTTAGGAGCTTACTGGTGACCTCACTCACATGCACGAACACAACAAACCTCCAGGGAGTTGTTAATTGGCTGCGGTTTTCTGTGAGGTGGAGGTACCTCCCTAGACGGGCTGCTTTGATACGCCCTACCACTCTTAAAACTCCAGATCAAGAGAAACAGACATGTTCATGCACACAAATGTTTGTCTTGGGTGGGAATCGAACCCACGATGGTTGGTGTCAAAGTCGCGTCATTCACGACTGAGCCACCGAGTTCGTCAAATTATATACGTACCAAGTTATACATGATAATATTTTGAAAACGTTAAATTTTATTTAGCTTCAGGCAGTTACAAACTCCAAATTAGATGTATAGTAATTATATGTAAACAGTTGTTAACGCTGTAATATTGGAAGTTTTTATCCAAATCCCTTCTTGTCAAAGAAATCGCAGAAAATTTAATTCAAACAAAATGAGGGGGATATTTTTTGAGAAAGACGCTTAACTGAGCTACGAAATTTTCTCGTTCCGTCATTCTGAACAGGCTGAACACTTAACAAAAGCTCTTGAAATCCCACCGCAGGAGTAAAAACAAGAAATCGGCTCTTGTTACTTATCGGATATAACTTTGAGATGGTTGACGGCCGAAACTCTTCTTTATTTCTTGAGTTGTAATGCTTGAATTAGGAACTCAAAATAACGAGAGTTACATCGTTATATTTCAAAGCAAGGATCATCCCGAGAGGAGGTAAAAAAACTGAATAATTCGCGTACATATCTCGCGACATGGTAGGCGTCTTGGGAGTGGCAACAATTTCCTATTTGGCCGAAGCGACAGGCTTTGCCATAAAAATGTGCTATTTGTTGGAACGAATAATGTGGTAACATGGTTATGAGAGCACCGAGATGTGTCGGCTATGATACCGCACTTATTTCCTATTGAAATAGCTGATATGAGCATTAACCGCCCACAAAACTGATTATGCTTTGCTTTTAGTTAGGAAAGTGCGGAAAACTTCGCCTTTGAAGATTAAATTGAAAGGCAGAAGTTGGAAACTTAAATACAAATAGCAAAGTCTCATAGGAAGTAAACAATGAAGCGTATATTACAAACATGTGTACCTATGCTTCAGTAAGTAATCTTAGTTTAAGTTAAAATTACTAACACTAATAGAAGTTTATTGAAGGCTAAATTTAAAATTTGAATTGAACTGTGGTTTGGATGTTCGACGACTTCAAAAATATTTGAAGTATACATATTATCAGTTTATGGAAAACGATATTAGGTGAAATATTAGTCTGCATTAGGAACAAAAATGTGATACAAGAAATAGTACAGTGAAAGAAATAAATAACGTGTTAACTTCTCAAGCAATTTTTATAATTTGAATGAACCCTACACACACATCTTAATAATTCAAATTCCTCGGAGATTACTCAGGTATCTCTGAGAGGGGTTGCTTTTTTCATAGCAATCTTTATTTATCGCCCGAACTTCGTGAAATACGGCGAAATGGAGCATTTGGCGATGGTCGAATATTGTGATTGAGTAGACATATCCAGGATTGAGACGCAAATTGAAATTCTTTTCCGCACTCATGTCCTATTCACCCTATTGGATGTTTGATGATAAAATCAGTACTCATGTTAGTCTAAGCTGCTGTAAGATATTTCGTTAGTATTCCTTCAAAGGTTTTCGTGGTTCGTTAGACAAAGCAAGTGCCTATGGAAACCGTCATAGTTTTTTATTTACTGCTCAATTTTATTGATAGATATGTGGTACATTGTATAATTATCATTTGTAAAGTTTTTTACCTAATTGTATGAAAACAATGACTATCCATGGATATCAGATAGATGTCCTAGTAGTGAAAATTAGTACGGAAAATTTTATTGCTTCCAAAAATCAAATTGTTATAGTTAAAGAATAGATTTATATTACTTTTCCCCATGTTAAAGATTCCGTAGTAATACTTATTTGATCAATTTTATTAGGCAGGTACACGTTGTTATACCTAAATTAGGATTTGCACTACTTTGTTAATAGTACGTAATAGTAGTATTATTTCATCATTTTTAGTTATATTGGTTTTCTGCCATATTTATTACTTTTCATGAAATAACACATTCTCTATGAAAATTCAACACCTCAATATTACAAAATTTACAAGTAATGGTAGTATAGACGGACAACGTATACTTAGTAATTGGCTTCCATTGGTGACCTTTGGTTACGGAAAACTATTTGAAAAAGTATTATGATATCTTAATCACTATTGTCTTACAAAATTGATAAAATATTTTTCCTCTCAAGATATTTCAGCAGTGTGAGAATTCTTAAGCATTTTTACGACGCGTTATTCGCTCTATTGCTTCAAGCTTCGTCTATAAATCGCTGTTGATATTGGGTTATCTTAGAAATATTATGTAACAATATTAAAGGGTGGGATTGAGGCGATGATTCCTGTGAAAGTTTGTGAGGGTCGGTCGGGCCTAGATAAAAAGGGTGCGGGAGTGGGACCAATAACGTGGATGCCGGTGACAGCTCGGTGGTCCGCGTTGGCACTTTCTATATCTTTTGACCGAACTTGCTGAGTATGTATTTAAATGGTGTAAGATCGAATTTGTTTTTGTACAATTATTTAATAGAGTAGTCCTTTCAAATATTTATGATGTGAATGATTCACGATAAAATTTCTTATGATTTAGTAACACACAACTAATTTGGACGTTATACAGTCTTGGGTGGCCCACGGCTAATATTTTTTTCCATTATCACGATGTATATCTGTTTCATCATTCTTTCCGCCTGCACTCTTTCTACACGTCTGAAACAACCGAGCATCTCGCTCTCGAAACCACCGACGAGCTTTCACGAAGAGACTTGTTAATGTCAACGAAACAAGTGAGATGTGTAGGAACCGAGTGATTTGGCACTCGGTTCTGTCTGCTCACCTGGCCTGCTTATTGTAAATGTAACTATATAATTATATAACTTATAAGCACAACCTTGTTGTAATTATGAAAGACGATAAGTGGATGAATGCGTGAGATTTTTCTGTTGAAATTATCTATTTGGAGATTCTCACACCTAAGAAGAATATACTTACAAAATAGTTCACACGTATACAAAAAATAAAATACACGTTGCACATTAAGCAAATAATTCACTTAAATCACTTCGACGGACTCTTGATTAAATAACTTCTATTCAATATTCAGAGATAATTATACTATGTCAAATAATATTATGATAAATAAACGTCTCAAAAACAAAACGAATTGATTAAACCAAGTAACCACGCATTTAATTAAGTATATTAAACTCTGCATCCACTTCCCCGAAATTCGCCGTCTAGACGTATATTAATTAAGTTCACTGTTAGTTACAGGCCAAATCTGACGACTCCTAATGAAAATTTAGCACTCCAAATCCCGAGGGGACCCATGCATTACGACTTATAATAAAACAAACTTTCGTTGAAATAGGTGTTGTTATAATATTCGTATTCTCTGACCACGTACACACGTGTGAAATATTTACTGATATCATGACAAGATCCATAGTACTTATAGATAATATGAAAGGACAACGAATACCCGGACCCAATGATATTTACATGAGTATTCAGATAAATGTTAGGAGGGATACCATAGCCGGGTATTTACCTACGCTGGGCCACGATACGCGTAATCTCTCGGAAAAGGGTTCCTTGCTTGAGATCGCTCCGACTTGGATGACGACTGCACCCCTATTCTGATACAATCAAATCTAAGATATGAATTAGCAAAATTAACACGTTATACTTTTTCATCCGTAATATTCTATTAAGCAGTATTGTATTATAATGTTGATCGGTACAATGTATATTTGGGGACATTTACAAAGACTTTATACAAAATAACTTTAAAGACGACTTTATTGATGTTTAAATATTCGCGGTTGTTTATGTCAATATTGCAAGTACGGTATTTACTAACATGACAACGTAATAGAAGTCTTTATGACAACGTCAACAAACACTTTTTGTAACATTCGTGTCTATATGCAATCTGCCACACAAAAAGCTGGCGCAATGCATTCACTTTTTGTAAAAAAAAATTACCCGGATCTCTGCCGCGTTAGGTTTGGGCAAAAATGTAACAGTAGACAGTGGACCAGGGGAAGAAAGTAGGCACCCGAGACAAGTAGGTAGCACACCCACGAGAGATTATTAGAGAGACAATTGCCCATTTTTCCTAGATTTAAACACTACTATTCATTTCAACTATGAAGAAACAAATAATATATTTATCCAGATGGCCTAATAAATATCACAATTCTTACAGTTTCTTCTTGCAATTTGATCTAACCTGCTTTGCTGTTTGCTGCTTCCGCCACCAATTTTTTTTTTGATTTACGATGTATCGAAAATTGATGGAGGGATTGATTTTTAGTTATGGTTAAATCTAAAAAGTACTTCACTTTTTAGATTTAACCATAACAAAATTGATTTTTAGTTATGGTTAAATCTAAAAAGTGAAGTGAACTATTTTGTTCTATTTCTAAAGTGAATTTAATTTTAGGGTGGATTTTATTTAATTTGGAAACAAAGAGATCCAATTGACGATTGGTACCTGTCCAGCATATGAGAAAATGGTGGCGGAAGCACACAAAGCAGGTTAGATCAAATTGCATGTAAATTTGACTTTCGCAAAATAACGCCTGAATCTATTAACTATTTAATGGCAGCAAGTTTCTTCTTATTATAACTTTTTCTTTATTCTTTATAACACTACATAATATGTTAATTTCTTATTTCTATCCCGTCAACATTGCTAAAAAATGAATACACAGTGCATTGCCAATTTTATTGAAGCGACTGTATGAGCAAAACCAATACCTAGTAAATTTCACTGCTGTATTGGAATGGTTATTGAAACAATACCTATATGATGCGACTTTTTGAACATATGATTACAAATTTCACTGATATAGTATTTGTTCCTTTGCATTATGCTATATCATATGCATGAAGCAATACAAGAAAACAGTTGATTATTAACAATTGTTTAGAATTTTGCACAACTATAGGTGGATGTCATAACATGGGCAAAATAATTGAATTAGATATTAGGTGTATTTTATAGAAAAATATATTTGCAAATAATAATGTTTACCTATTTAAATTATAACATTTGTTTATATTGTTTAAAATGAAATAAATTATGTACGCTACCATAAATAAATATACCAGATATATATTCTACCGTTGGGTGTACATGATAAAGTAGATAATAAAGATGTCGCGAACATACATTGATCTTTACAGGTCTTTCTCTGTAGTGTTGTACTCGCAATCACAAACTGTAGACTAGATCCGAGTTGAGAATGTAAAAAATCATTTTTTCCTTAGAAAAGGTATTTTACACTACGTGTGTAGATAATGACATACTTACTTAACAGAGACAAAAAAAGTATGTTTCTAACAAGCACAGTACCATGTACAAGGGACTACAACACAAGGTTCTTCAATAAGGGTATTAAAAGTTTTGTAATGTTGTAAATAAACGTTGTAAATATTCAATGACTGTTTACCATTGAGCAGGTCATACGCTTGTTTGCACCTTTATGATATTAAAACAATGGATATACGCGGTTAACTTACGCAATCCTCGGATCTCTTTTTCACCGCTTTGTTTAATTAAAAGCTTGTGTAATCATTTCGCAATGTGTTAATATATATACATATATATTTATACCACTAAGGTGGCAATCAAGCGTACGGTATACCTGATCATAAGCAGTTACCGTAGCTCACTCTTGCGTTGCTAACCCTGTAAAAACCTCTTCATGCCTTACTTGAAAAACCCCATGCTGTAGTCCCTTGGGAAAACCTCGGTTGGGAGTTCGTTCCACAACTTGAGAGTTTTCGGAAGAAAACTTCGCTGGAACCGCACAGTACGCAACCATTGCGGTTCCAGTGTGTGAGGGTGAACTACACACCGCTGTTGGCGAGTAGTGGGGTTATAAAAAGAACCTGTCGGCATCATATCGAACAATTCTTCAGAACACAACAAGAACATTATACTAATGAGTACATTATTATAATATTATTGTTAGATACTAGGTAATTTGTTACAATTTTCTATACTATGTTGGCTTCCCTCGCTTCCCTCAAAATGAATTCCAAAAATTTAACCTATAAATTGAAATTAAAGACTGTATTTGAGAGTCCGTTTTTAGGGTTCCGTACCCAAAGGGTAAAACGGAACCCTACTACTGAGGCTCCGCTGTCCGTCCGTCCGTCCGTCCGTCCGTCTGTCACCAGGCTGTATCTCATGAACCGTGATAGTTAGACAGTTGAAATTTTCACAGATGATGTATTTCTGTTGCCGCTATAACAACAAATACTAAAAAATAGAATAAAATAAATATTTAAGGGGGCTCCCATAAAACAAATGTGATTTTTTTGCATTTTTTTTTATAGATAATGGTACGGAATCCTTCGTGCGCGAGTCCGACTCGCACTTGGCCGATTTTTTTTTAAACATTTCGTATGGTATCCCATACGAATTGTGAGAAGAGTGTCGATTTTCCAATGAGATCGTCAGCTTTATTTAAAAATGGATTCTTAAATAGGTACAGCTTTTAATTTCAATTTACAGTCAGCACAATAAAAACATATGTTTTCATATACATGTCAAGTTATTATTCTATCATGTACAAATTGTGTATAAACTACTACTGTACTAATTTATATTTGTATAAGCTTTTGCTCGTAATCAAATTTCCAGTTCAACATCGATACAGTTCAAACGTTTTCATCGATTACCAATATCTCATACGATTTATGTATTCGGAGCCTTTTACGAAACACAGCAACTCGATTAGATTTTTCGACTCGATAAATTCAGAATACGCATCCGTTATGAATAAAGAGTTTCCTCGCGAATAACTGCTTCGTGTCGTGGCTTTGTAGACATTGTCCGTTGTATATTAAATTTTGAATATTCTATTTAAAAAGTATAATGCTTGGGCTTGTATCTCGGGAAAATTGGGTGGAATATATTTTGACCCTTATCATCCATGCACGATGGAGCGGAAGCGATGTGTACAAAACCATATAAGAGGTTTTTCTATAGATAACTAATACACGAGCAGTCCGATGTGAAGCAAGCTATATTACGTTTGCAACATAAGAAGTATCGGCATTGCATTACCAAGGCTGCTCTAAATGCAGCATTTCTTCAGGAGCTTCCTGGTGATCTCGTTTATTTTCAAAACTTAAGGGCACTGTCATTTGGTTCTTTCTTCGGTTAAGTAGAGGTAATTGTCCAGTCCCGCCGTTCCTTATTTCAAATAGAGGCGCCTTACCTTTCTTAAAAGTCTTTAATATAATTTAAGTATTAAGAGAGGTAGGATGCATTAAAGCAGCCCATCTGGGAAAGTACCTCCACCACACAGAAAACCGCAGCCAAATAACAACACCCTAGCTAGAGGATTGTTGTGTTCCTGCATATTGCGAGTGAGGCTACCAGTAAGCTTTTAAAAAGTAGCTGTGTAAGCAGCAGAAGTAGTATCGCGCGATGCTACTTAATGTGTTGTAAGCGTTTATAGGCTACGGTAACCGCTTTACTTCAGGTGAGCCATATGCTTATATGCCTCACGACGTTACATAAAAAAATGTGTGTGTTACAAGATGTTCGTAAATAACGTCGTATGTACTTCAAAACGACTACGGGCGTAATAAGTTATATATGATAAGGCTCTTATTTGACTTCTCTAATTAAGTTTTATAATTAACTACCCACTATAAGCCAAATCTTAGGCAAAGAAAAATAAAAAGGAGCGAATGCATTCACATATATACTAGTGTGTGTCAAACTAAATATTTTCTGATTTATTAACGCGTCTCTATACATGGCTTATGTCATGCACATTCATACACAAATACGTATATATCGCCCTTAGGAGTTACCTAGCTTTTCTAAAACGTTTAAGAATAGGTACAAATCAACATACATAAAATTTTGACTAGCTGATACAACGAGTTAACACTTACGTACTACTAAAGTTCTTGAAGCTTCTAAGCGTTTGACTAAAGTTAGGGCCTTGGTTAGACGTCTGGCAACGAAGAATGCTAGCTTTAAATAATATTCCGTAGCATATGAATAAAATATTAGTTATTGTACCTCTGTATTTTTCATAAACTAATAAATAAAAAATCTGAAAATAATTAAATTATTGTGATAGATACTATGAGGACCTTCTTTAATTTTTAATGCGACAGACTGACGGATTGACGGCAGGGCTTTAATAATTCATGATCAACATGTCAGCGAAAAGACATCCACTGCTAATACAGGCCTTAGACTTCCACAGCGATCGGTCTTGTGCTGCTTGCATCCAACGGCTCCCTGCGATCTTCACAAGATTCTCTGTCCATCGTGTACGCTGCGTTTTCCGGTTCATGGTCCAATTACGAGAACTTATCTGCGCCTCTACAGCGTGCTGATCCTAAGAACCACGTCGGTTCTGCTACGGATGTACTCATTTCTGAGCCTGTGCCGTAGAGAAACTCCGAGCACGGCTCTCTCCATCGCACGCTGTGCAATCTTGAGCTTTCGTATGAGGCCCATAGTAAAGGACCACGTTTCTGTGCCGTAACTCATCACTGGCAATACACACTGGCGAAGACTTTTGTCATGAGACATTAAGGTATTTTGGAAGAGAAAATCGCAATTTCCCAAACGCTGCCGATCCAAGTTGGATTCGACGAGAGACCTCTTTCTCGAAGTGGTATCTACCTAGCTTTTTTTTATACTAAGTCGGGAGGCATACAAGCATACGGCCACCTGATGTAAAGCGGGTACCGTAGCCTATAAACGCTTACAACACATTAAGTAGCATCGCGCGATACTACTTCTGCTGATTACACAGCAACTCCTTGGGAGCATACTGGTGACCTCACTCACACGCAGGAACACAACAACCCTCTAGGGAGTTGTTATTTGGCTGCGGTTTTCTGTGAGGTGGAGGTACTTTCCCAGACGGGCTGCTTCGATGCGCCCTACCTCTCTTAAAACATCTAGACCAAGACAAATAGACATGTGCATGCACACAAATGTTTGCCTTGTGTGGGAATCGAACCCACGAGCATTAGTGTCAAAGTCGCGTCATTCACGACTGAGCCACCGAGCTTGTCGTAGCTAGACTGTTTATACTAGGTAGACATACTCCTCAACAACTTCGAGAATCGAGCTCCCAACAGAAACTGGAGTGGGTACAATATGTACATTCGACATAATCTTCGTTTTCCGTATTTGTTAGGGTGCTATGTCGAGATCTTCAAGCATTGTGTTCAAGAGCTCCAACGATCTCGCTATGATTACTATATCATCGGCAAATCGAAGTTGAGTGATATACTCGCCGTTGATATTGATGCCGTATCCTTTCCAGTAGCTTAAAAACATCTTCCAATGCAGCAGTGAACAGTTTCGGAGAAACAAAGTCTTTCTGTCTCAATCCTCTCTGCATTTGTACCGGGTTGTACTGGGTTTCCTCTTCCTAACCCCGTCCATCATCTTCCTTCGTAGGTCGTCGTACTTAGGACAATACCACAGTTCGTGGTCTCTGTCCTCCTTGCTCTCACCACAAGTGCACATACTCCTGCATTCAAAGTCATCTCTGTCAGTCGCCTCCTGAAACATCCATAACTCGTCAAGATCTGAGTGGTAAGATAATATATAGTATAATAGTGTATAGACAGACTGACATACACCTAAGGTTCTTTGACACCTTGCCAGGCATTCGCCAACATGAATTATTAAAAAAATCAATGTCGAAACTTAGCGCTCTGTTTTATTACACGAGTAGGTAATAAAACAGAGCGCTAAGTACTCGTAAAAATCTATTTAAATCTGTATACATGTGTATTACATATTTGAATATTGATATTTTTACTATTTTAACAAATTATGATGTAATCAAATATACTACATAGGTACTTTTGCATAATCGAAAACAATATCAGACAGAAATTCAAATGTGAAACGAACAGATTTGGAAACAATCCGATTAACGTCTTGTTTGTCAACATATCAATTACGATTTGAAACCAAATTAAATAACGTTATTCAGCAAAATCTGACAACAAAGAGAGCCGTTGGCGAGCAGGCTTTTATGGTAAACGCTCACTTGTGCATGTCGTGAGACTCGCTCGCTCGCATAACATGCAACTGATTTCTGAATTCAATTCACGAAATCCGATGCGTTACATAAGATTTCATGAATTGAATCATTATTTCTCATTCGGAATTCAGAGAGCGCGGTCTGATGACAAGACTTCATCATAACGGCAACGGTAGTTGCGCAAGCTATGTAGTATTTCTTAAATAAAAAATGATATATAAATTCTACAATAGTGTGGCACTAGCAAGTAGTGAATATAATATTAAAGCAATTTTTTTTTTCAAGTATAATTTTGAGCGTTTATTCTTTTTTCTGCCCTAACCTACTTATTCTGACCTAACCTACTTATTCTGACCTAACCTAAGAAAGGTCTGGGTTTTCTCTGGGTAAATGGGTTTGGGTGGGTGGATGTCCGACGGTAGTCGCTCCAGGTGCAAATCGGAATTTGCCAAATTCTTAGGCTAAGTTAGCGAACCCCGCCAATTCTAATCGATTAGGAAAGATGATACCGTTAGGAAGAAGAAAAAGCGTTTATTCTATTATTCAAATGTACCAAACCTATATATATAATCAATCAATTATAAACTGTACAAACTGTTTTGTTTATGAATAATAGCGAAATTAATAACAGATGGCTATAAGGATATATGATTGATGCAAACTTTTTAATTACATATATTACATTTAAAACAACGTCAACGACGGGATGTCGTTGATTCCATGGAAGATGGGGGAGTTTTAGTGTGGGACGCAACTTGCGTTGACACACTGGCCTCTTCTCATCTTCATCGCACTACCATCAAGCAGCAGACCAAAGAGCTGGTAGTTTTCTCGCTCAGCGCATTAGTATTGCGATTCAGCGCGGGAACGCTGCCAGCATCGTTGGTACAATGCCGCGGGGGCCACACTTTTTAGATTTACTTTTTAGGTTATTATTATTTTAGATTTTATAAATTTTAGATGTAATTTAGTTTTAGTTTTATTGTGTATTATATTATAAGAAAATTTAAACTAAAATGTCAGTAAAACAACGCCACATCATGATAATAAAAGTCGAATGAATGCTATTTTAATTGTTATTGACAATACAACAGTACTGCTTCATATGAAACACTTTCAAGAGCAGTCAATTATCATACTTAGGTTTCGTTACTATCACCTTACTCGCCTAGTACGTTCAATGCAAAGTTTGTGGCGAGTACAAAGTCTGTACCGCGAACATGTACGCATTTGCCTTTATCAGTAAGCTCTGTTTGTTAGCCCTCATGGCTACAAATGGTGGCTGTATAATTATTATCGCACTGATTTATAGAGGAGGTAAGGTCGACAGAATATAAACGGGAACTTAAACGTTTCACTACTCGAGTGTAGATCACTCGTAAACGTGACTTCTATCGAAACGACACTGTTACTGCGTTTAAACTGTATCTTGTGAATTTAAAGTGTAGTGCTTTGCAAAACGGATGTGTTATGGTTTTAATATTTCATGGATCGGTTCGTAATTAATGTAATATTTTTTATTGATGCATGATCTATAAGTATAAACTTGAGTACAACCTGTACATGCTTGAAACAATACAGACTTCATTCGCACTTCAAACTGACGTTGTAAGAAACAGAGTTGGTCTGAAAGAGATTGTCGGTATTAAATAAGAAGACTTGCTCCGTTCGTTTGGACTTGTAGAAAGAATACAGGAAGAAAGAATGACGAAACGAAAGATGTAGAAGCCGAGGAAGGCCAAGTCTTACTTACCATGACCTGACATGAAATGACATGAAATTGATAGTGTTTTATCAGGTGACGTTATGAGCCCTAGAAATCGTCTAGCGTGCATAAGAAGAGCCAAAGAAGTGAGTGAGGTATGTAATAATTGAGTCATGTTGCGCTCGGTTCTCTCTGCCTTCCCCGCAAGGGATTAGGAGTGAAGTTCTATAGGTATATAGATAGTATACGCTTAACGCGACGGATTATTTTTGTGTAAAATCGCTTATTTTATGAAAACATGTACATACTTAAATAGATAAACATAAAATTTTAAACCTTATCTAATTTAAAATAATAGGATTAAGTATTATCTCTATCTGTTAACCTGACAGTTAGGTTACTAAATGTCATAGTAGTTAAAAAACAAATGTGGTAAACTTACTACATTTCTCAATGGCTAATGGGGTTATTGATATCATAATTATAGCTACTTTGTATCACCAATGAAACGTTAATTTAGTAGAACGTATGACGTACATACTTATTGATGTATGACATCATTGTTATAGTCCTCTTACGTACGTTAATGTTTTAAAACTCGTAATATGTATATCTGAATGAGTTGCGTTATTGGATATAATACTTGTTTTTCAAAGCATATTTTTAATTATGACTATTTTTTGATATAAGTAGTCAAAAGCGAACTAATGAGAGCCAATTGTTTTCGATTAATTTGAAATTGATGATAAGGAAATTGTATCTCCGATAATCAGGATTTTTTATACTACGTCGAAAATCAAACAAGCATACAACCCGTCCAAGAAGCAGCTAAGGAGGAAGCCATTAGATGCCCACAGTGTAAAGCAGGTCGTTTGCGTGTTGCTAATACCGCTAAAGCAATAAATACCATAGTAATAGAATTCTTCAAATATTTGTTTATTGCATATGATGATTGAGAATGTCCTAAAATTAATATTAGGGGGGCATTTATGTACATGCATTATAATTACGCACAATGTGTACAAATAATATTCAAACGAGAAAGTTTTCAGACTGTTTTTTTATTCAACATATCAGGAGGCAAGCAAGCATACGGCCTACCTGATATAATGTGGTTACCGTACCTTTTCAGATATATAAAGCTTACAATATCAGAAGTATCACTCGCACGTTTTCATCCCGACTGCCTAACATAGGAACTCTGCTGTGAGATGGATGGTTCTATGCGCCGTGTCTCTCTTTCGCCAGAGTCTCATGTGTTAATTAGCATGGTGCATAATGTGCATGTTAGGTTAACTTTGAATCCAAAAAAGATAGTGCGCCACTTTCACTCCATAATGATTAGGAATAATAAGTAGGTACGTATATACATATGGATCATAATTCACGCACAATGTATAAGGATAATGTTTGAACGAAAAAGGAACTCTTTGTTCCTATATATCTTTAACACACAAAGTACATTGCCCCCGCCAAGCGAAGAGAACCGAGCGTCCTGTGACCCGGTCCTTACACACCTCACTCGCTTCTTTCACATTTATAACTCTATTCATGCCCGCATGCCAGTTCCTAGGTCTCCTGACACTGCATTCTGATAATGCACGACCAATTTGGTAGTGGTAGGTAAGTCAAGGCCTTCGTCTGCACCTACATTCTTGTACTTTCGCGCTGTATACATTTTTCGTCAATCTTACAGTAACTCTTTGTATATGTCTGTTTGTTTCTTTACTGCCTTTAGAACATAAGGTTCACATTTTGACAATAACGTGAAAAAATTATCAACGTTATTATAAGCCACCCCGATACAGTACCGAGATAGTAGTTAGTTAACTTCACTGACCAGCCCAGCAGGGAATCCCCCTGAGCTACCTACTATCCCAGATAAGCCGATCATAATAAATATCTCTTATCATAAACCTCTACGTTATGCTGGACAACAAGTACGTGTATTTATTATAAAGGCGTTGTTTCATGAATATATACAGACATTCTATCATGATAACAACGTTGAGTCAGAGATATGAAAGAAATGTCTTCATATTAAAAATATGGGTGGCACAACTGGTTCAAAGTACGAAGAAGTAAGTAGTAACACTCCAAGTATATATAGCATTCAATAATCGTACATTTCTCCCGAGTTACGTTTTATTTATTTAATTTCCTGACAACAATATTCTTTTAGTGCCCATACTATTATTTCGATGTAGGCCCCCCTTTATTGGAAGGGGCAAGTTTTGTATAGATTTACATTACTTCTGTGTTTATGTCAACAATTAGTACAGAAATTTTAGCCTCACTTTTAGTTTAGTTTTTGAAATCTAAACTTCAAGCGAAATTATCATCGTAAATGCGAACGCAGTAGTAACGTGTAAACTTATAAAACTCGTGCTACTCATAGCAGTGCGTATTCTGTCAGGCTACTGTACTGCGAGTTGTTGGAGACCAAGTCACTGTTAGTCAGACTGCTAGTCATTTGAGGACTGTCTTCGTCAATTGCTAATTGGTTATCTGTTAATTGGTACATGGATATCATTCGAATCATGAGCGAAAGGTAATGAAAATTCAATCCATCTGTGTTACCCTATTTGACGTTGTTCGACTTACGTGTTCATTCTGACGTAGGTACTACGCGCTCCTTGACCTTCTTCTACAGGTAACTAAGTACACATTACTTAGTTATAAATACTCTAGTTTTACTTAAATCAGGTTAAAAAAGAAAAACAATATTTTTTCTCGGCTATATTTTTCTGCTGTCTTTGATTACTCCTACCTATATTAGGGTCAGGTTCTATATGAATAACAGGATAATAAAACGAAATTTGGAACATACCAAAGTGCTTCGATTAAATAGTTCTACTTATCTATACATCTATACAGATAAATAAAATTGGAGTGTCTGTTTGTAATATTAAAACAACCGCTTTTTATTAAGTGCATATGGATCTATACTCGGTACATACACCAAAATGAATCTTTTACAATTTTTGTCTGTCTGTTTGTTCCGGCTAATCTCTGAAACGGTTGGACCGATTTTGACGGGACTTTCACTGGCAGATAGCTGGTATAATAAGTAGTAACTTATGCTACTTTATTTTAGAAATTTAGTTATTTTTATTAATATAAATAAAAAATAAAAAAATAATTATTCCGCGCGGACGAGGTACATAATACATATCTATTATTATTTTGCTGTACGCTATTTTACTCTGCTTATTTAAGTACTTATAATCAAATCAAATAAATAAAATTATAACTGAACAGTAACTTTTTTGTTAAATTCCGCGCGGACGAAGTCGCTGGCACAGCTAGTTTTATTATAAAACATCGAGTGGCATACAAGCATGTAACTCGCCTTATGTGAAGTGGTAACTCTATCTATCTATCTATAACTTCACGCCAAATCCCTTGCGGGGTAGGCAGAGAGAACCGAGCGCCACGTGACTCGATCCTTACATATCTCACTCGCTTCTTTAACATTCATTGCTCTTCTCATGCACGCACGCCGGTTTCTAGGGCTCCTGACATCACCTTCTGATAGAACATGACCTATTTGGTCATGGTAGGTAAGTCTTGGCCTTCCCCGGCTCCCACATCCTTCCACTTTTGCATTGTATATCTGCTTCGTCATTCTTTCATCTTGCATTCTTTCTACATGCCCGAACCATCGGAGCATGCCTCTTCTTATTTTAACAGTGAAGTGGTAACGATGCTACCAATACTGTTAACACAGCTCCTCAGAACCTTATTGTAAAGTCACTCAATCACAGGAACACAACAAATCTCCAGGTACTTAACATTTGGTTGCGGTCTCTAGTAAGATGTATGTGCTTCCTTAGACGTACTACTTAAATATCACTGTGCCTTATATTTATTATGCCAGAACGTGTTTTCATATGGCAGAGAGCACCACGTGCTAATGATGCTAGCTTTGACTCTGAAGATGTATGTGGCCAAATCATATAGAAAGGAATCCTTAATATCTTTATCTGCGTACTAAAGGCCCCCAGTGGTACCTATTAATTACTTTAAAGTAAAATGTAGTTGTTTACCGTAGCTATATTATAAAATATATATTACACGAAAATACACGTACAGTGGTGAAACAATTATTTGCTAACGCTACCCAATGTTCCCCGCTGCACTATTTCTGCATCAATTTAATGACGGCATAAATCCTCAATTAAATTCAGGCAGCATATACCTCTCCCTATATAAACGATATCTATAAAATAAATTAACTGAATAGTTGTTAAGTGCCTCTTCGCAATTTATTTCGCAATCTCCAACAAGAAGTAAATGTTCATGCTCTCTGATTGTTATTTATTTCGTCTCTACTTTCAGGATAAAATAAGGATTTTGCATAAAAGGATTGGATCTCGAGAAAAACAAGTTCAAGATGAAAAGCGGGAAGCAAGTTCAATACTCTAGTTGGAGCGAAGAAGTTTTACCTACGCTCAGCTAAGAAATGGAATGGTGAGGTAATGTTTATTCTGCATTTGCTGGTTTATGAATGAAATGTTTATGTATGTATTTATCACGATTGTGTTTTTTATAATTTATGTACAATTTATACTGACGTTGTGAAATGGAGCCGCATTCCCGGACCATACAGTGTACCTTAATATAAGGCGTATATATTACGGCGGTCTTACCGCTATAGCAATTTCTTCCAGACAAGTTGGTATAAAATAATTATAAAGTATTAAGCCTCAAGTTGAAGGATGAGAAATAAGTATTTCATAATAATAAATGTTAAAAAAATTGCAAACAAATTTTTGAAGAAAACATATGAAACAAAAGAAAAAAGTCTCGTCTCCTGTTGGGAGAGTAAGCATTTCGTTATCTATGTAACGGATGTAAAATTGCTTTTTCGTCCCTCGGGAAGAAAGTTAAATTTGTAGAATTGCCACGGCTAATTGAAGTCCCAAGTTGAGAAGAGAGCAATTGTTCTAGGATTTTGAGCATTTTCAACCCTTTATCTTCAGAGCTACTCTCTTTCTCTATGCGTATCGTTTAGTTCTTGCTAAGGCTCCTTAAGGTCGGATCCACGCAACTCAAATTCGTTGCATTTCCGATTATTACAGCCACCAATGGTAAAGTCAAAGCCCCTAATAATATTAGTAAGCACAAAATGTATTTCTATTCCATAAATAGACCCGGACCGCACGGTAATGGTTTATTACTTTAAAAGAAAAAGTGGAAGATCTTTGCTTGTAAAATGAATTCGTTTCCGCAATAAATTACATGAAACAGCTGTCTCCTTTCGCGACATTATAATCAAAAATACTAAATGAAAAAAGGCTAATTATACAGTTCATGAATATCTAATCAACAAGATGTCTGAAAGTGATTCAGCACAGGCAATATAGGTCTATATTTTACCATTAGACAACATTTTATACTGTAGTAATATGCTGACATTTTATTGTAATATCTAACTAAAAAAACCCATGTTGACTAGTTTTTTCGATATTTCTTGTTCGCTTGTGGTAATTCGCGAAATGCTAGTACATTTATAAAAAATGTAATGAATAAGATGCTATACAAATTTATTAAAAAACTTAATACGTATCAAGTGTCCTCAAATAAATATTTTTTATGTTTATTTGTATCTTTCATAGAAGTAATTGACTTAAGCATCAATAAATCGAACCATTTAAAAAACTTGACGTCTTTTTGTAAATTAATGCGAACATTTGCTTGTTTGAGAAAAATGAATAAATGAATGAAGTCGCTGGCACAGCTAGTATGTGGTTAAAGCCAGCCACGTGTATTATGTTAAATTTAAAGTAATAATAATATACTTTTTATTCGTTTCGTCTTGTACATTCTATACGATATTAGGTTGATTTTCACGTAGCCGGATGCAAAGCAGTGCACCAGATGCAACCGTTCTGATTGGAAAGATGCCTCGGAACTTTGCCGTAAACTGCTCAACTGAACAGAATGAAAAATTCTATGTCGCAAATCCAACAACTTCTGTAAAATATGTTCCATCTTTGTTCAGATATCTTGGCAATTGGAAGAATGTCACTAATATCAAACGGATAGCTTTTATAACTGTTCCATCTTTGTGCAAATGCAAAAGTAACTTTATTTGTTTGTTACCTTTTGACGTCTTATCCTCTGATAATTACGATCATGGTGAGATAAATTTTTTGTAATGCTTAATAAATTGGAGCTATATTATGTATATTGTTTCAAATGCTTATTTAAAGTAGCGTCAAGATTTTTTTGTTGATTTTAGTATTTATAACTATATACAAAATATAACTATGTACCTATATAAACCGTTAGAAAATGTTGTGAGTTATATTGGCGGAGATACAAGCTTCCCAAAATAAAACGAGTATTATACAAGATACAGTATTCTTTTTTTTACTAGTTTCAAATTAAGAAGTTTTTGATTAAACTGTATGTATTTAGAGTTCCATAGGCATATGTGGAGAATTTACTGGTTTGTCATATTCGTTCATTCAGTCACTACCTCTACGACCAGTTATTAGGACTACCTTATGTTAGCTGTTATGTAACTTATGGTATAGTAGCAAAGACAATATTGATAATATCTTCTTTACTACTATAACATAAGGTAGGGTATAATTTAGCTGTCGATTTAGTATTTGCTTCGTGAGGTTTCGGAGTTCAAATACGTTAATAACCAAATTAAATAGAAATATTGAAGCTTTAAGCAAATTGGAGTACTATTTGTAATGAAAAACTAATATAAAACAAATATTCACAAGAATGTTACAGGGCAGTCAACACGCGGGACCTGACTTGCGCTTTATTGGTGATAGTTATGGAGTGAATTTCAACTGGTCACCGATTCGAAACCTCGTGTTTTCGGATTTTTGTGCATATTCGTAGTTATCACGTCTCGGCGGTGAAGGTAAATATTGGGAGGCAACCCGCACGTCCAAAAAATTATATTTCGATAGAAGTGTGGCCTTACTTAAGAAAGGTCTGGTTTTCTCTCTGGTCTGAGAAGGTCTGACGGCAGTCGCATCGCATTATCAGTATCTTCGCCAAATTGTTGGGCTAAGGTGGTGGACCCCGCTAATCATAATGAATTAGGAAATGGGTTAACACTAAGAAAAATAAGTTATGGAATGAATTTCGTAGAGCTCGTTGTCGTTTCTTTATCCTAAGCGTTCATAGGCTACGGTAACTACTTTCCATTAGGCGGGCTGAGTGCTGTGTATGCCCTTTGACAGCGACACCGTATGTAAAAGTGAAGGATATATCTTCAAAGGATAACAACATAGCAAATAAAGATATAGTAGCTTCTGCTAGCGGCTTCTCTTGGATGTATTCTCATGATACAAAAAAAATATCTGTCTCCAAGTGTGTTCCAAATTTCATTCTTGCAGTGGTTTAGCCACGAAAGGTAACAAACACATACCTTCACATTTATACATTATTGTACTTCTAAATTATAACATTGTTACACAACAAACAACAAGTTTATAACATTGGCAAGTACTTTATGTCCACAGAAACTAAACTAGCGATGGTACAAATATACGATAATATATCTCAAAATATATATAGGGTGTACGAGAAACGGCACAAGTTCCGAGCGCGTCCTTAATAGCTTCGGTATTGGTAAGATTTGCTAGTGAAATATGCGGAACATTCGAGCAGACAGCGTTTATTGCTCGAGTAGCTTCGATTTTCCTGTTTTAGCTGACTGTGTACATATTCTAGATATACTATGATATAATAGAAGCTGGTTTGTTTGCGTTGCGTATAGAAATGTAGTCCACGTATTGTTCTAGGTTAGGATCTATCTTTGTGCTAAATTTCATCAAAATCATTTTAATAATTCAGCACAAACATCTTAGTTATTTTTTCACGAAGGACCTATATGAAAAATTTAGGTAATTACATTTTTAAAATTAAGTAAAACTATTTCATCCAAATCGTTAGAGTCCTTTTTAAGATACACGAAATATAATGTAAAAGGCTATCTGGTATCTGTCTCATAAATATAATATGTTATGTATGTAAAATTTAAGCATTTAAGTACCGGTCGCCGTTCCAAGCTGCATTGACAATGGTGACCCCATTCACTATCAAATGTGGGCAGTATTCTGAACTACGGTCCGCTATCTTTATTTTATAGCTAAGTGAAGTACTGGACTTAACGATCCTACGCTTCTAACTTATTCATCATTCTTTCAGATATTTTATGCTAGTATAGTAGTTTGTTTCATTATAGAAATGACAAGGGCACCTAGGCCTATGTTATAGCTCTTCCACACACTGCCCGTGATATTCAGACTTACATACTATACTGTTATATATAATATTATAAATACGAAAATGTGGTTGTTTGTTTGTCCTTATTTCACATCAAAACGGAGCAACGGAGTGGTGTGATTCTGTGTATGGAGATAGTGGGAGGGTTTGAGAATGACATAGGCTACTTTGTATCGTAGGAAAATAACTTTACTCCCATAATGTATCTCCATATCGTAACAGCTAGTAATTATAAAACACATAAAGAGATCTATTCGTAGAGACAACGGGTCCGGTCGATCGAAACTGGACCACCGATGATTCGTACTTTTCTACGTTGTATGTACCCAGACATGTGGGCATGTGAACAGCATTCCACGTGAGGTCGGACTGGCTTAAAAGCGATGCTGGGGCATAACCCCTCTTAAACAACCTCTTAAAAACCAAAGTTTTTGGATGTAAATTGGAAATTTGGTATTTCCTTTGAACTGACCGCGAAACTAAACATACTTGATATGCCGATACCAGAGGCCCTACATCAAATGGGGACTTTTTCAAGATAAATGCAAAAATATAAATACACATGTGTAATATAGGGATTCAGTTGCACTTAATTCAGTCTACGATAGGTATACCGTATACCAGTATGGTAGGGGTAACTGCTTCACTTTGCTTCAGGTAGGCTGCTAAATGCTTGTTTATTCTTTGGCGTAGAATGAAATAAAACGTAGGCTCACGTGGAAGAATCCAGTGTAGTAATTAAAAGAACAAAGGAATAATTACATCAGTTTGCATCAGAACAGACATGATGATTGTAGGAAACTACCGCTTTTATATATAAGAAAATAGTTATTCCATGAGCCTTATTTCCTATATAGAATTGGAACGTCGAGCGCCCATTTGGAACAGCCCCAACTGAGCGCCTTCGGGTCCAATTAACATGTTAGTAATAAAAGAAATGGCAGTGCACTCGTATTTTTTTCTACATTAAGCCTTTTTTTCATACAGACTTGTATCGTTGCCAAAGGACAGTGCAATTTGAAACGTAACTGGTATGTAATTTAGACAAATGTTTACCTTTTCTGGACGATGTATTTACAGAGTCGGAAACATGCGAATGATTTTTATAGGAATTTTATTCATATTTTTTAATAGAAATATACATTATATTCCAATTACTAAAGGGGTAAGCCGCGTTATTTCGGTTTTGTCTTCCAAGTGTTTGTATTTTTATTTAAAGAATTAGTAGAACATACAAATACAAACAATTTATTTTCAGGCAAACACGGTAAATATGTTCACCAGCGAATGTTCACAATATAACTACGGATTGGTACTGCATACATGCGTGTCGTGCCAGTGACTGGCATGCAATACATTAAATTTGAAACTGATTTGCGCGTTATATAATCTGACTAATTAAAAATAATACTTAATGGTAATTTATAATAATATTAGATAATCGATAACATCATTTTTTATGTTTTATGTCAAAAATGTAAAAGATTGTTAGAATGTCAGAATGTATGCAAAGTGTCAGATAGAGTTTTCTCTTTGACACGTAGCACTAGAAAATATTACTACTTGACATAGTATTTCAATATTATCTAAATTTGTCAATGGTATATACGCAGTTTTCGCAAAGAAACTTGAACAAACGATCTTTAAATATTTTTAAAAGCTAAACAATTGACATGTTATAACTATTTTTTCAAAACAGACAGACAGACATCAAATTTATGATTATCACGTTTTTTACACTTATAGACCTCGTTCGCAATGACGCTGTAAGAAACAGTTGGTCTGAAAGGGAGTATCGGTTAAAATAAGAAGAGGCATGCTCTATTGGTTCGGGCATGTTGAAAGAATGCAAAAAGAGGGTATCACGAAACAGATATACTTACAAAGTGAAAATAGAAGGAGCCGAGGAAGACCAAGAATGCTACCATGACCAAATTAATCGTGTTTTATCAGAACGTGATGTCAGGAGCTCCAGAAACCTGCGAGCGTGCATGAGAAGAGCTATGACTGATAAAAAAACAAGCGAGGTGAGCAAGAACCGAGTCATGTGGCGCTCGGTTCTCTCTGCCTACCACGATTTAGCGTGAAGTTATAGATAAATTTAACATGCCGAAAAACGATTTAATTGAATTCTACTGATAATCTAATACTTAAAAACATTTAATTAAATACTTCTTGGGAGGATATCTGTAGTTAAAAACACGAGATTAATATAATGTCGTATTTTTAACCAAAATATTGAAGACAATGATCCGGAACAAAATGACAAGGCTTAAACCACAAGGGTAACGTAGATCGGAGCTGCCGCGTTTATTCTCCAAGGGACGAAGTTTTTGCGATACTGAGGCTGAAGGTCGAAACTTTTGACGTTTATTATAAGGGTTTGACATTGGAGAATGAAGCGTTTAAAGTAAAATGTATGTTATCGTGAGAGCTTTCAAGAAAAATTCTAACAAGATTTTTGCATAGACGGTTATTACCTACTGTATTTATGTGTGTTTAATATTAATTTAGACGTACTAATCGTGTCATAGATGTCAATATATATAAGTAATAAAATTTTTACTGACCTATGTTTGTACATAGGAGGTATTTATGAAAAATTACCATTAGAAGTTAAAATATGTTGCACGAAATTGGATAGGTTCTCACATTTATATCTAAATATCTGGTCTAAATTGTGTTTTGTTTTTTTGATACAACGTTGGCATACAAGCATACGGCCCATCTAGTGTAAAGCGGTTACCGTAGCCTATTAACGCTTGTAATATAACTATTAAGTATCACTCGCGCGATGCCTCCTCTGCTGCTTACACAGCAACTCCTTAAGAGCTTCCCAGTGACGTAACAACCTTCTAAGGAGTTATTATTTGGCTGCGGTTTACTGTGAGGTGGAGGTACCTCCCCAGACGGGCTGCTTTGATGCACCCTACCTCTCTTGGTGCATGTTTCATTGTGATATGTCCCCTAGACGCCGAGTTATCTATACATGTAATATAATTGTAAGTGACCGATGTCTGTTACATAGAAGAATTTTAATAATAATTAATAAGATGGATCTTTTTCAGAGCAATAGAAGCCCAAACAAATCCTCCCAGTTTATCCCAATAATGTTTAGACTACGGAAACTGCTTATGAACCAACAAGCAACACTATATAACCATATTACTCGTATCAAGCAGATTTTCGTTATGATGCCATACATTCTCTTTGTACAATCATATCGCTCATCATCTATAGGAGATTCATCAAACAAAGAGACCAAAATCGTTGTGCAATGTGTGATTGCTTAGAGATTGTCTTTCGCAAATTTTAAATTGCGGAATAAATTTTCTGTTGAGATTTTCCCAAGAGACTGCCTCAGCATGAAGTTATTGAGAGGTTTTCATATCGCTGGTAATGTGCATGTGATGCCCGCCTGCCAGCTTTGTCAGGTTGTATAACTCTCACTTGTTCATGATATGAAAGACGCGAAGGAAATGCATATAAAAAGCGATGGCTCTAGTTATATAAAAGGATATTAGATTACTTATACTTCAACAAGTTTAAGGTTATTATTTTTTTAATTCATTTTGACAACGGCAACGCAAGAGTCCTCTATGGTTGCAGTTTTTTCACTATCCTGGAACTCATTTCCGTGTTTCGAACCATTTAGGATCATCAAGATGCCATAAAAGTGTAGGAGAATAAATTAGGTGGCAGGTTCCTTTTTTTCTTACTATTTGAATTTTATGCAGTACTCTGTTCAGGCATTTATTAAGTTTTCACTTCGGACTACAATGGCCATTTTAAGAATGACACACCACCAAGAATTGTAACTGTTGAGTACACAACCATTATTTCTATTCAACATTGGATTACGTAGCGTACATCGTAGCATGCCAGGCAATACATTAAATTGGCCGAAGCCCAAGCGAGCATCGCATTTGTGTTCAATTAATGGGGTTTTACGGTCCGGATCTGTGTTTGAAATGCAGCTTATTTGTTTCATACCATATAGATTGCTACTCGTATTTATTTTGAATGACCTTTTGGATTTCTACGCAAATCTTCTTGTGTGTTCTATTTATTGTCGTAGTAAAAGATTTAGGTTGAGGCTTCCACCAAATTGTAATCCTCGAAAATTATGGCAGTCTGTACTCTCCTCTGATCTTGAGAGAAATGTGAGATTAGTTATAGTCGTAAATAATATTCCAACATTGCAAGATATTCTTTCGAAAGTTTCGTTTGCCCTAGGTAATAAAAAAAAATTAAACATCTGGATGGTTTTTAAAAAACATCGAAAATGTTATTTTGACTTAGACTTAATTAGTAAGTTAAGTCTAGTTTCAAATCTATCCCGGCAAATTACGAGTATGTCCATGACATAAATATATTTTAATAGAGTGACAACCACGCTCTGACTCACTCTGTCTCTCTCTATGGATTGATTGTGTCTAGGCGCGTTGGCTTCTAATAAAGTTATTTAATTATGTAAAAGTCTTAATTATTCATTACAACTTATTATACACATCTTTTACAAATGAGTCGTTATAAAGAATATACACGAAGATTACAATATACAATTTTCATTTGGGATACTTTGTATTAAACGAACACTTGGTACATATTGTTGAGAATCGTATATGTGGCAACTTTACCTGCCGTTACTTTAGTAGTAGGTAGTCATGTTGTTTACCACTGAATATTTATAATCTCGAAATTTCTTTTACAAAGAAAATCAAAACCGAATATTATGGAAAGTTTACAGTTAAATGTTGAAAAGTGGTTTCCATTTATATTGGCATCCACCCAGCAAGCTATGAGAAACTGTCTTTGGCTGTAGGTGTTCTGAGTTATCTATGGATTCCACATGGCCAGCTACTAGATACATGACTGAGTTTATGTTTAGAATGTAATATTCATGTGTAACGTTATTGTATGGTCTAAGTTTAAGCGGTTTGTATAGAATATGAATGCGGAGGATAGTGAAAGCGGGTAAAAAACAAATCTACGAACAGTCTTCAAAATCACTAGAGACATTGAATCCAAGTGGTACAATCATAATAAAATAATCAAAATCTGTGTTATATTATATATGTATATATAGAATTTGTAATACAAATCAGTTTTTCCTTTTTCTCCTCTGTTTGTCAACATATTTTTTTTTGTATAGCTGTTATTGACATGACGAGCTTACCTTTCTACTGCTTCTAATTGTTTTATTGATCGCATATGTATAAAAAACTTGAAAACGGTAGAAAGATAATGCCACTTAATTTATTGTCCTACATTTTTATGGTATCTGGCTCCGATCCTTAATGATTGGAAACAAAAATATGAGTTTCCAGGATAGCGAAAGAACTGCAACCACCGAGGACTCTTACATAGTTGATTATATATAAATAAAATATGTCTATTCACGATTTTCACAATAAATGAAGCAAAAAACAATATCCTTAAACTTTGCGATCAGCTCGGTGCTGCGCCAGTGGTTAGTAACACTATTTGACTACTACGCGCGTGGGTTCGATTCCCATACAGACACACTTTGTTTGCTTCATGCAAACAAAGCATGCCTGGTCTGGATGTTTTTTATATATCATTAGTATGAATTACAATAAAAAAATCTGTTTAGGTATGTTTATCAGTTGTCTACTCGTAGTACCCATAACACAACTTGTTGAAGTATAAAATGCTTGCTTGTAAAATTTTTTTTATGTACTTTAAGTCTTTCATACCGTGAACAAGTGAGAACTATACAACATAAGGTATATATATTTGGTTCCATTGTTTTACGAATCCCCTGTAGACGACGAGCGATGTGATTTTACAATAAGATTGTGTGGCATCATAACGGAAATTTGTTAAATTATTGGTTATATAGTTTTGCTTGCTTGTTGATAAGCAGTTTCCGTAGCCAATGTGCATTTAAAAAGGATCGAAACAAGCAAATTAGTATGTGTTTTTCTCAAATTTTCAATCATAATTATAGAATTTCGACCTTTGCGGTGAATGCTAGTTTAATATGATAATATTAAAAATAATAATATGTATAAATAAGCTAAAATAATAATGTGTAAAATTTTAATTTCTAAGATCCAGAGGTGAGCGATGATATGTTAAACTTTTTCTCTTTTATATATAGATAAAAAATATAAAATTCTTTATTTGTCTTTGGGCCTTCGTATTTAGATAAGTTTTACACTTTTTAAATAAAATCTTATTGTCTCTTATTAAATTCTCTTAGTTATTATTTTTACTTTTTTAATCTACCAGCATTTCGGAAGTTATCGCTGGCAAAGAAGAAACTTGCCAAGTGGGTCTCGAATCGTCAATGAGATATTTTAGAAAAACTTTTGGTACTATAATAATAATGTCAATTGATAAAATTGAAGATTATTAGGAACAGATTGCCCGTGCTGAATAATTTCCTGACATCTTTGCCAGTTACATATTAAGCAATTCTATAATAATCCTTTTATTTATACAGATTATTTTAGAGAAGATTGTTTGCTCAATACAATATATTTTAGAGGTTTTGAATAAAAAGAGTGAGACATGTCTTTTAAATTACAAAATATAATTAATTAATATTACGAATCAACTTGTCTCAAACATTGTTATTTTTTACCTTTTATATTTAAAAATGAATGATATCTTATATTGCTTAATTTATTAAAAAATTACAATATTTATAAAAAGGTTGTGATGAAGACGCTGTTCAATTTGCATACTACACAATATCATGTATTTTATTAGCTGGATATGGCCCGACTCTCTCATGTGGAATCTTTTCCACGGGCAGCGGTGGATCTGAATACATTTTCCTTACAAAACATCTTGCTCCTCAGATAATGTAATGAGGGCAAATTCAATTACTCGACGCTCCTTTGTTTTTTTCTCGCAAAAAGCGAGCCTTTGATAAAAACTGTGATGGAAAGTGCACATTTGTTGCTCACTGTACATTGCCGATTTGTACCGTGGAGCGTGCTTCCGACACAACAGCGTCCATTCGTCCCCCGCCCCTCGTCACGGCCCGCGGGAAAGAGCCGACGAGGTCTATTCAAATATCCCCTGTCTGTTCACACCCCTCCCCACCCGCCAGCGCCTCGCAGTCTCGTTCATATTTCGTGATCCTATTTTGCGCAGCATCCCCGGGTACCCAAATGCAGTCGGCAGACTTCGAAACGACTTAAACGCCATAATCTTCTCTCCAAAATGACTCCTATGTTTTCAAGCTAAGGTTTGTTTTAGAATGACATTTATTTTGATGTTAAGCCGAATGGGTCATATTGAATATCGCCTCCCGATGCCCGGAATAGGGGTAGAGATTCAGTACAAGTAGCGTGTAGGGGCGCGGCTCGCCGCAAAGTTAGACGCGACTGAGCTCCTGCCGATAACGACACTTCATGTTGATAGCATTTTGAATTTAAAATTAAATTTTTGAGATTAGTACTGGGCGCAGAATTTTGTAAGGAGAAAGGTAGGTTTCTTGTGTTTTTTCTCCTGGCTGTACAAGCGTAAATTGGTCGATCGTCGAAGGGCGAAGTTTTCGTATAATTTGATTGCGTCAAATGCTCCCTAACGCGATTCTTCCCTCACCTTCCTCGTGATCGTGACGCGCACAAGTGTTGTTGACTTGTTGTTTCTATTTTGTTTTGACTTGTCTCCTAACTGGCGTTTATCTTTATTTTGTTAGTTTAACTTCGTCGAGGTTAGATGTGTTAATAATTTTCTTTTATCATTTCAGATGCTGTGACGGGCGCCGGCGGTACCGAAGTTTGGCGCAGGTAATGTATAATTTAATATTTCTTCTATTGTTGTTATTTGTTTTATTTATTTTTATTTATTTAGATATTTTTTTATAATATTTTACTATTATTTTTATCAATAAAACCTTAAATGAAGACTTATACCCTTCATTTTCGTGAAGGTTTTAATTTTCTTACATGAGTTTTTAATTATACGGTATTAGTGCCACTAAGGTGGCAAATAAACATGTACAAGCTTGATGAAAGGTAGTTACCGCAGTCTATATACCTTTGTTGCAGCCATGGCAGCATGGGCATGTTGCACTTACTAACAGTAGTGGGGGGTGCCGGCCGGTGCTAGGCCGCATGAACTAATTGGTGGCGGAAGTACACAAAGCAGGTTAGATCAAATTGCATCAAAAAATATTGTCTATAACGCGATTTGAATTTCAAATGAAGACGCCAAATCTTTTGTTATAATATTTCTAATGTAAAATATGTCACATACCTACTCTTCGATGTATATAATTATATACATAGTATGGAAATTATCTACAATTTTATGCCAAAGCCCTTGTCAGGCAGAGACAACCGACGCCACATCGTCACATAACTCGGTCCTTACATACGTCACTAGTCACTGATAAAACAGTCTCAATTTAGTTATGATAGCTTGGCCTTCCTCGCTCCTACATCCTTCTACTTTCACGTTGTATGTTTGCTTCGTAATCCTTTCTTCTTACGTGTCCGAACCAACAGAGCATACCTATCTATCTATCTATCTATAACTTCACGCCAAATCCCTTGCGGGGTAGGCAGAGAGAACCGAGCGCCATGTGATTCGATCCTTACATATCTCACTCGCTTCTTTACTACTTTCTAACATTAATTGCTCTTCTCATGCACGCTCGCCGGTTTCTAGGGCTCCTGACATCACCTTCTGTTAGAACATGACCAATTTGATCATGGTAGGTAGAACACAACAACCCTCTAGGGAGTTGTTCTTTGGCAGCGGTTTTCTGTGAGGTGGAGGTACTTCCCCAGACGGGCTGCTTTGATGCACCCTACCTTTCTTAACTCTGTTTCAACATCATCATAGCGAACACAGTTTACAAGCGTTACGCCACAAATTTTACGCATCGCTCGCATTATGCCGTGTATATGCTACATTCATGCTCACTCTGCCATACCCAGCTCTTGATTTCATAAGTCAGCGTTGGGACCAGCACCGCGTTTTGTATAGCGAGTTCTGCCTTCTAGATCAAGTTTTACTGATATGTTTTCCAAATGCTCCATTCACACTATTCCCAGTTCTTACTAGTCTTTCCATATCAGCGGGGTATCTTCCATACCTGCTGAAAGCGCATCCAAGATATGCAATCTGCTCCACTTGTTCCAACACTTCATCATCAACCGTGATCCTTACATAGGTTCTAGTTTCTTCTCTTTCAAATACAAACTTGGTTTTCTTCGTATTCAGTGATAAAAATGCATTTATTCTGTTAGAGTAAGCATACAACCTAGACTAAAGATTATTAAGTCTCGGTTCCACAGCGTGATCAGATAAGGTGAGGTTAAAATTGTCATTTTTCTTTCCTTGCGCATTAATCTTAGGAATATTTAGGATTGGCGAGCATTTACAAGATGAAAATTAATATGTTTATAGATTTTCGAGCTTGGTGGCGCAGTTGTTAGTAACGCCATGTTAACACCAATGTTCGTGGTGGTGGTGATTCCCACACGGGACGAACATTTGTGTGCATCAACATGTCTGTTTCTATTGGTCTGGCTGTTTTCTCTTAAAAACATCCAGACCAAAACAAATAGACAACAATCAATAGATCAAAGCAACCCCTCTGTGGGAGTAGCTCCACCTCACAGAAAACCGCAGACAAATAATAACTCCCTGGAGAGTAGTTGTGTTCCTGCAAGTGAGTGAGGTCATCAGTAAGCACCTGAGGAGTTGCTGCGCTAGCAGCAGAGATGGTATCGTGCGAGAGATATGAGGTGGATCGCAAGCTTGTATGCCTCCCGACGTTGTATGAAAAAAAAATACGAAACCACATTTTCGTATTTTAGATATTATTGCTTATCAACTGTTTGTAATTTTATCACGCCATTATCAAAAATCTTCGATCTGTCAGCTTTAATATTCGTTAAGAACAACCATTAAGTCGAGTCTGAAACAAGGGATTACAACTTTTCTCATATTTTTGCAATGAAGTAACTTCACAGTAAGCAAAAGAAAATTTTCATAATTTTCTAAAGCTAATTTCACATCAGAAGTGACTTCTAAAAATTTTATAAGAATTACATATCATAGTTGATGGGTTAAAGTATGTGTATGTACTATATACAGATATAAATATATATTAAAATTAGTTTTGCAATTACAATCCTAACTGTCCATACACGAAGGGTTAAAACGAACCATGTTTGTCCATCAGTATATCATGTTTCTAGTTGGTAAAGCTCAACCCGTTAACCAGCCAGATATTTAACAATGGTATGGTGCATCAAAGCAGCCCATCTGGGGAAGTACCTCCACCTCACAGAAAAGCGCAGCCAAATAACAACTCTCTGGGGGTTATTGTCTTCCTGCGTTTAAGAGAAGTCACCAGTAAGCTTCTAAGGAGTTGATGTGATTACAAGCGTATGTAGGCTATGTTAACTGCTTTACATAAAGTGAGCCGTATACTTGTGTGCCTCCCGAGATCGTATAGAAAAATATTAACCAATGGTCCCTGGTTTGAATCCTGACATGGACATGTACACTAAATTCCAGTTTGTGGGTTTATGTACATATTTGTAATAATCCTTTAATCGACGGCGAAAGTATACATTCCGACAACCAGTACGTTCAGGAAGCAATATTCCAAAAAATGTATGACCTAGGCTAAGAAAGGTCTGGTCTTCCCACTGGGGTTTTTTTTGTTTATAATACGTACACCCTTGCCGCAGGCAAGACATTTTTTGCATCAATATATATTTATTTATACAAAAACTTTAAAAATCGTTACAATACACATAAATAACACATTCATACATCATACACTTTCGTTCCTCAATTCATTCTTCCATTCATCTTTCACTTCCCACTGGGTTATGGAGATCTGATGACAGCACGCCTCGTCAAATCCTTAGGTTTAGATATCAGAACTCGCCAATACTAATAGATTAGAAGTTGTTTTCTAATCTACTATTATTGGCGAGTCTTTTATTTATACATACATTTTTTATCTATTAATAGCGGCGAGAGGCGAGGAAGAAGAAGATTATGTTTCAACTCAAATAGAAATAAATAGCAAGCAAGTCGCTAAACTTGATAGTTAAAGACAAGTTTTGTTACGGGGTCTATATACTTATATATCACATCAATTTATTTAGAAATTATCTTAATCAGGTACCGCATAGTTGCTTAAGTTCTTTGAAGACTAGTTAAAGTACCGATTCATGTTATTGTTTATAAGTTCGGACCGCAAGAAATAAATATTTTGTTTCTTTCAAGAAGGTAGATCTAATTTATGCAGAGCAAACTACATATGACTTTATCGGATCTACTATAGCGGTCAAGGCAGACGTTATTACTCAATAATCCTACTTTCAGAAGACATATTTTGTCTAATTATATTCATAATTTAATATTTCATAGGCATTCACATATATTATATATAATTTTTTTAAGAATAATGAATTTGAATCGACGCATTATGAGATTAACGCCATCGTTATTTTTACAGTACCAGTCAAAAACAAATTGGTTTTAATTAAAAAGTCAGTTCTAGAATACAGAAAAAGATTTTAGGCAGATTTCAAAAGAGGTAGGGCAAATCAAAGCAGCCCGTCTGGGAAAGTATTTGCACCTCAGAAAATCGCAGCCCAATAACAACTCCCTGGAGGGTTATTGTATTCCTGTGAATGATTGAGGTTACCAGGAAGCTGCTTAGGTGTATTAGAAGTGGAGGCGCCATCGCGCGAACAATATTTAGTGTATTTCAAGTGTTTACAGGCTACGGTAACCTATTTACATCGGATGGGCCATAAGGTTTTATACCTGTGACATTGTACATATGAAATTTTGCTCTTTCGTCCGAGATTCCTTAGAAAGCAGACGTGCTACGCGTTATTATTTATCATACTTCCGAAGTGTACACGCGAATCTAATTACTATCTAAGCTCTCATTAGTGCGAAATTCCAATACAAATAACAAGTGCGTTTCCGACACTAAATTTAAATAATTTAAGCAAGCAGCGACAGCTCAAGGTCACGGAACGCCACAGCGAGCGCGGTGACTGCACCTCATCCCCGCGAACAAAGGACATCATATTTTTGTCTCGCTCCGGCGCTGCGTCGTAGGAAGATCGACGAAATCGTGCGTCAGCGCTTCGAAGCAACGACACCGCCACCGCGCCACCGTCGCGAGCCCGCCACCCGCACCGCCCCTTGTTCAGTGCCGCTGTTACTGCGAGAACATAAACTCCTACATACCCTACAACCGGAGTGTTTACGATATCTCGTAAACCATTTGTTTGCGTAAATATGCAAAAGAATACCACGGAAAGTGTATTGAACCGATCTACATCGGATCCTAACCTGAACACGGCGGAACCTAATATCACCATTACTCCGACTAGTTTTGCTTTCCAACGCATTAAACGAAGAAGAGGCGACGATTATGACTCAGAACTAAAAACTTTTAAGGAGGACATGCTGAATTCCATGACGATTATGGTTAAGTCTCTTCTATCGGAACAAGAAAAGGAACTTAAAAAAATCTCCCCTGCGCTTATGGACATAAAGCAAACTAACAATAACATTGAAAATTCCATTGTTTTTCTCACAGAACAGAATAGAGAACTGAAAAATAAAATGGAATCTTTAGAAACACAAGCCAAAAAGGATAGGGAATATATAGTAATTTTAGAAGATAAAATAGAGGATCTGCAACTTTCAAATAGGAAAACCAACATAGAAATAAAAAACATACCCAACCAGGAGAAAGAGACGAAGGAGGATTTAATAAGTATGGTACTATCATTGTCTAAAACTATAGGTTGTGAAGTGAATAACAAAGATATTAGTGATATATATAGAGTAAAAAGCAAAAAGGTCAACCTGAATAAATCACCTATTATTGTGGAAACCTGTTCCTCGCTGCTGAAGACGTCAATATTAAAGGCATGTAAGGCGTACAATATCCGTCATAAAGACAAACTCCGTGCTAAACACTTGGGACTCCGAAAAAATGAAGACTCGCCAGTGTTCGTCTCCGAACAATTGACCGCCCGTGGATCTCGGCTTTACTTCCTAGCCCGCGACTTAGCGAAATCTAACAAGTATAAATATTGCTGGACTGCCTACGGGAAGGTTTACGTGAGAAAGGACGAGAACTCGCCAATAATAGCTGTTAAAACGGAATCACAGGTACATAACCTTATGCAGATACCCTGACTATCTTCATGCACATATATCATAACACACTCACATACTGTAACTATTATCCTTAAGAAAAAAGTATTGTGTGTTTTTACCTGTAAGATTATATTTATTTTTATACTACATACTGCTGTACACTTGATACACTGCACGTGTAATATTGATTACTTAAATACATATATTATGCAAATTATAAAAATCATGGCTACTTCATCTAAAAATACATTACATAATAAATTTATATACAATTATAAAAATGCAATCACAAACACACTATATAAAATAAATAAAATATCACAGATTTCTATAAAATACACCATTTGTTTAAATACACAACAATACATAAATAAAATATATAACATTTCTATAATTACAACTAAATTCATTTTAAAAAAATATGGATAGCTCATTACAAACCATACATGAAATAGACTCTTTTAAAGCTGCTTATTCAATTGAAAGTCATTTTGAAGATTACGCAAAAAATACACATACCCAAATATCTGATTTGACGATTATCACACAAAACATACGCAGCGTATATAGTAATATCGACGATCTACATCTTACCTTGACCAATTTTAATTTTGAGATTGATATTTTACTTTTGACCGAATGTAGACTTAATCAAAATAGGACTATTCCCGCAATTCCAAATTATTTCTCTTACAGCACTGAAAATTTATTAAATCAAAATGACGGTGTAGTCGCCTATATTAAGAATTGTCATTATACAAATGTTAAAGAAATAATACTTGAACATGCCTCTTGCCTTCAAATAACAATACAAAATTACATTATTCTTGTAATATATCGTTCACCTTCAAATATTAATGCCGATAAGTTCATAAATTCTCTTAATAATCACTTAGAGTACATAAGGTCATGTAAAAACATAATCATTTCGGGAGATATAAATATAAATATTATTTGTAAACCAAATGAAAAGACATATGAGAGGGCTAATAGGCTAAATTATCTAAATATGTTGGCAATGCATGGTCTTATCCCAGGACATTCGTTTCCAACTAGGAACGAATCCTGCTTAGACCATCTTGTCATTAAATTGGAAAATTACACTGCGCAGCCTCATATTGTTGTATTGGATACAACAATTACAGACCATCGGATGATTTTCCTAAGGTTATTTACTACAATAAATAAAAATAAAATAACTAATATTAAAACTACCACTAACTTCGAGAAAGCGCTTACTGATCTAAAAGATTGTAACCTAAATGAACTCTTATGTTGTAAAGACCCTAATACAGTTACAAAAAAACTAATAGATATCATACAAAAATGTTTATCTGAAAACACTACTTCTATGTTAATCCCCCGGAAAGACAGAGTTATTAAACCTTGGATAACCTCGGGAATTCTGAGATGCATACGAAACAGAAACGCATTACAAAGAAAAGTTAAATCAGATCCCGATAATGAACTTCTAAAGATTACATATCGAAGATATCGGAACTACTGCAACAACTTGATCAAAAAACTAAAATATAATTATCATAAGCAACAACTAGAAAATGCTAAAAATAATCATAAGAAAATATGGCATACTATAAATAATGTTACAAACCGGAAAAATACCAAATTGTCGAACGCAGAGTTGTCGAAATTAAAATGTAACCCTTTAGAATCTGTTAACTTTGTCAACGGCTATTTCGCTAACGTTGGAAAATTACTAGCTGAAGATATTACATCCAAACTTTCCAAATCTCATTGTAATCAAAATACTACAAATCCAAATAGAAATTTTAAGCTGAACAAAGGGTGTTCCTCATCGTTTGTGCTCTTTGAAACTGATTTTCAAGAAGTCCATTCTGTTCTGATGGGCTTAAAAACGGACAGTGCCCCAGGCATAGATAATATACCAACAAAGTTTCTCAGAATGGCTAATCATTTAATAGTCCCAATAATTACTCATTTAGTTAACTTGTGTTTTAGCCAAGGTATATTTCCTACCGCACTTAAAAAAGCTGTAATCACGCCGATTCACAAGGGTGGGACCAGAGATGATGTTAGTAATTACAGACCAATATCGGTGTTGTCTGCAATCTCCAAAATATTAGAAAAAATATTGAATGTACGATTAAATAGATACCTAAACAAATTTCTATTACTTTCGAAATCACAATTCGGTTTCAGATCCAAAATATCAACAGAGGATGCAGTAACTGCTTTAAGTTCTTTTATAGTAGAGCAAGTTGATAAAGGAAAAAAGTGTCTTGCAGTCTTTTTGGATCTGAAAAAAGCATTTGATACCGTCTCTGTTACAATCCTTGTGAAGAAGCTTGAATACATGGGAATAAGAGGCGTCGCTTTGGATTTGTTTAAAAACTACCTTAATGAGCGGAAACAACGGGTTAGGGTAGGGGATATTGTTAGTGAGGAGGCTAATATTGATTTTGGAATTCCACAAGGTACAGTCCTCGGGCCGACACTTTTCCTTATATACATAAACGACCTCTGTGATATGAAAATCCCGAATGGAAAAGTATTTTCTTACGCAGATGATACTGCTCTGGTCTTTGTTGGGGATACGTGGGATAACGTACGACAATCTGTAGAAGCCGGTATCTTGGAAGTATCAAATTGGCTAAACACTAATTTACTCACTTTGAACAAAAGTAAAACAAGTTATGTGTGCTTCACGAAGAATATCACTACTCAGCCACCAAATGCTTTTGAGATAAAGTTCCACAGTTGCAACTATAATTTAAATACGCACTGTAATTGCACGTCTATCACAAAAGTAGCAACTTTGAAATATCTTGGTGTCATGTTAGATCAACGCTTATCTTGGCATCCTCATTTAGAATTACTCATGGGTCGTGTTAGAAAGCTAATATGGACTTTTAAGGCCTTAAGACATATTGCCAACAAAACACTTTTGAAGCAAATCTACCTATCTTTGGTTCAGTCCATTCTTGGGTATTGTATTCCTGTCTGGGGTGGTGCCAGCAAAACCAAATACTTAGAATTGGAAAGGGCTCAGAGAGCTTTGCTAAAGGTGATTCACTTCAAGCCTTATCGTTTCCCAACAGAGATCCTGTATTCCTTGAGTGACGTCTTGACTGTTAGGAAATTGTTTGTGTTGAACACTGTATTGAAAGTGCATAAATCATTGACTTTTGATCCCCATCTCCTAAATAGACGTAGGAATCATGTAGTAGCCCAAGTAAATGTGATCAAAACGTCCTTTGCAGAAAGACAATTTATACATTTATCCTCACATCTATATAACCTAATAAATAAAAAATTAAATATATACCCTATGACTAGTCGCAAGTGTAAAGTACTAATAAGCAACTGGCTAAAATATCAAACATATGAAGAGACCGAAACACTTTTATGTAAAATTAAATAGATAGTTACAAAACTAAAAGCATGATTATATATGTATGTGTCATCAATTTTATATATGTGCATGCACATGTCAGTGTGCATTTAGATAATTAGCGTGTGTGGGATAATGAGTAATTTCACACGGGTGTGTACACGCACGTACTTGTATGAGTGTGTGTGTAAGCTCGTGTGCTTACGCACGGGCGCTATGTGTGTATATGTATAAAAAAAATGTGTAAAAACTTTATTTGTCTGTACATAACACATGTTTTGTTATTTAAGAGCGGGTCTTCCTGACACAGGTTTATATAACTTAAAAGGAAGGCCCAACCAAGTCCTAAAATTGTAATTTTTATGGCAATAAAGAATTATTATTAAAGAAAGAATTATTATTATGAAAAGCATAATTAAATATTACTTTTCTACATTTTGAATTGATAAAAATAATATTGTTTGTTCCTGACAATACTTCAGCGGAAATTTGACAGAAATGGCATGTATTTGATAATCTATATAATGTAGTAACTGGAGCCCGCGAGTATGGAACCAGTACCGGTTTCTACTCGGTTTTCAATGTTGGTGTCGTAATGTTGATAGCTTTAGAAATTTCCTGAATAATTGGGCTAATAAATGCAAAAATATTTTTTCGAATTCGTCTGGTATTTCCCGATATTAGGGCATTCAAAGAAATAAACATACTCTTTCGCTTTATACGAATATATTACTATAGATTTTTGATTCCTTTGAACCTCCTGCTGTATTTAGAACTTTCCATTTGCGATGAAAAATAACCTGATCATAGACATTTTCATCCTCACACATGGGGACCGAAACGGTCGCATATCATGTGGTTCCACAGAAAGACATACTCCGTGAACTTTCTGGTTACGAAATAAACTCTCTGTCAAAGAATTCCCAGGAAACTGTGTATCGTGAATGGGCTTCTACAAAAGGAGCGTGAAGATATTTTTGTGCGTATAGACTACACACGAAATTACTTCCGGTGTTGCAAGCGTCCACAAATTGCTATGACTGATAACCATTCATTTGCCATATTAACTGTATAAACGTAACGTATAAGAATTACTATTAGTAGGTATACTTTACGTAGTTTCCTCATTATATGCATTTTATGTCCTGCACTCTAGATAAATCATTATTTTTATCTTTTCAAATCCTAATATTCACAGAAGACACCATTCATGAATTTAAATAACTAATATTTTTGATATTTTATTTACGGGTATTTTATCAAAGTTTATACGAGTATTAAAAGAAAGCGAAGCGAAGAACCGAGTGAAGTATTTTTAAGGACCACGCTTTATGGCGCTCGGTTCTCTCTGCCTACCCTGCAAGGGACCTGGCGTGAAGATATACATACATATACAACAGTTACTCTGTGTGGTTATAGCATTTCTTCATGCCTTGATGAACTAAGTTACCTATCGTAAAATATTTATATTTCTAAGAATGAAAGTTTTAATTACTAGTAGTTTAATACCAAACAAAGTGATTTCAAAATAATTTTCCGAGATATTTTTTTTATTACACTGTCTAAACTTGTGACTATTTATTGTGATCATGTAATATATAATTAAGAAATTATAAGTTACTATTAAACTAGTGTTTTCGTAACTCTGTTCTATACATGTTATGGTATCAAACTTCAAAATAAGTTTCGAAAATAATTTTATGTAATTGGATTGTTTAAAATATTTTATTGCTTATAAATATAATGAATGTAATAAAAGGTGGTATGTCTAAAAGTTCATTCGTTAAGTAAAGTTGGTAGTCAAAATAATTGAATGTCACGTCAGGAAACATCTCCGAGGACTGGGAGGGACTCCCACCTGACGTGACATTTTCCAAATTATGTACGAACACAAATGGTGACGACGGGGACAACACGGTCTCCATCGTATTTCTAGGTCACAAGCCGTACCCATCCATTTAGGCTTAGTGTCTTTTTATAAACACGCCGTATTTATTTCCTAATTTACGACTATTTATCACGTAGTTAAGTTATTTTTGAAATATTATGTAAACCGACTGCGCTATGTCAAAGTAGTAGGCCAATCAAACACCAGTATTGGATCAAGAATGCTTGTATTTACTATCAGCTTGCCCTGAATGTTTTAGTACTTATATGTATATACCGATAAAGAACACAATTATGGTATATAAATATACATACAAAACAGGTATAAGTAGAAAAAAGGTACGATGATAATCATTGCTCGGGTAACAACGACAACTGTATACCTATAGGTCTACCTATCTATCTATAACTTCACGCCAAATCCCTTGCAAAGAGAACCGAGCGCCACATGACTCGATCCTTACAAACGGTTCTTTAATATTAATTGCACTTCTTATGCACGCTCGCCGGTTTCTAATTCTGTATATAGGTATTACCTATATTTTGTACCGTGCAACTCACATTACTTGCCGTCTACCGTAAACCCACGTCAGTATACATTTTCCTTTGTTTTTCTTCTCCATTTCATGTAACATATAGCATTACAGATATAGTACTTACGTTTTACGACGTTTCGGGATGGGACTAATCTCCACCCAAATCTTTCTAATACCGTCATCTCTTATATCTGGGAAGATAACCTCGACCGGATTTTGGGTAACACTTCAAGAAGGAACGCGATTACTTCGCATCGGAGGTTTTTGTTATAAATGATAAATTTGACCAGAAAAGGTCTTTCATTTCACACGGGATTGGATAAACCGTCAAGGAAAGCGTTATTCCCTTTTTATTCGCGTTGTGTGCACGCGTCTCGCAAAAACTACTCAACGGATTTTCGTGAAATTTTTCACGAATATAGCTTGCATCATGATTCAACACAAAAGCTACTTCCAAATGGAAAATAATTCAAGTCGGTCCGTAAAACTTAACTAAGAACATTCGTTCCTCTAAAGAAAATTGAAATATATTGTTTGATAAAATACATTTTAAAATACAACAATAGATAAGTAATATTTTGCTGAACAAATTAAAGTATTTTTTTGCGGCCATTGTATTTCAAATTTTTAAGTTGAATTTATTAAGTAAGTACCTTCAATTTTAGAATAGATTATGAAGGAATTATAACAGAAAAAAAAATCTCTGATTAAATACATATCGGTATTAAATACATTATTTTTTTAGGAAGTTTTTACCTACTATATTTTTTTAGGTTTTCTACCTTTCTTGTTGATAAAGATATTGGGATCATGACCCTTTTCGACATCAAGATCTTGCTGGAAATTGGTCCAAAAGCGTCAATGAGGCATAAAAGAATATACTTATACCACGTTTGTTTGTATATCAGTCTCTCCACGATACTATGATCAAATCTTGATGAATTTTGCTATAGTTTTTATAAAAATCGACAACTATTGTTTATAAAATAGTAAGAGATAAAATTGTTAAAAATATAAACTAAATATGATCCAAATGAACTATAAATGTTTAATAAAATAAACTGATCATGATTTATCTACTTGTATGACACAAACTCTTACTTTTTACATTTTAATAGAATAAGAATAAAGATTATTATTAACCAACATTGTCTTGAAATTTAGATCCATATTATATAGAGTTACAATCCGTACTATTGAGCGAATTTATTGGTACGAGTACTCTAAAGTACAGGGTGTTTTTCGTGTTATGAAATTTATGGACTTTGGGTAATATATACATTATAGTATATATTATACTATAAGTAGCTCATACAATTACAACATACAAACCTTTGTTAAAAAATACGTAGGACACAGCAATTCTTATTCAATTCTTATTATACAGTCGACTGAAGACCTAAGGTGGAGGTACCTTTATCTAAAAGTAAGCTAGCAAGTAACAACTCCCTGATGGTGTCGTGTTCCTAAAATTGTGTGAGATAACCAGTAAGCTCCCGATGTGTTGCTGCGTTAACTGTTTTTACGATCCCCCTTGTAATGATTCATAAGCCATGGTAATCACCTGTTTCGTAGTACGCTATCGCAGTACGTACTCATAATACAATTCCTATAGTTTATTGAAAGATTTTTTTACTTGCAAATTAAGGAAAAAATTTATGCCAGCAATAATTAAAAACACTGCAGGGATACGGGTCTCCCTTCAACTGAAGGGGTTTAGAGCATACTCCACCACGCTGCTCAAATGCGGATTGGCGGAGGCCAGTGTTGTCAAGCCGCCCGAGGGCCATTGACTTAGCTTAACGACTATCATATATCGACAACAGCCGGGACCGACGGCTTAACGTGCCCTCCGCAGCACGGCTACGGCTCACTCGATGTAAAGTGTTTACTGTATCCTATGAAAAGCTGGAAGAAGCCTGTATAGTGTCAACAACAATCAAGAGTGCATATGTTAAAGTAACTGCTTGTCATCAGGCAGGTCGCCTATTTGAGTATGTAAAAACCATTTCGCATCAAATTTAATTTATCAAAATGTTGAGCATTTAATTACATATCGATAGACAAAAACGATATCACTGCGATCTGACAGCATATTCCCAATACTGAACAAATTTGATGGCACTATAAGTAGATATACAAAGCGTGTTTGTAACGAATGATTTTCGACACTACATAGAGGCTTTTTGGCCACGATCGCTGAGGCTATTCATTATACTAGCCCGTTGGGAAGAACCCAAGATTAATTCGCCATACCGCCTCTCTCCCTCGCACCTACAGATAACACCAAACACTTAATTCTCCAGCGGCTGCTGATATGGCTGAAGCAATTTGGTATACTCACTACTGTTTATAAGGCTCCCAGGATTGCCCTTGTTTACACAGAGAACGAGGAAAATTTGCCACAAAAGCTTTTACGTTTTGTTTTCCTTTGAGATTAATACACATAAGGACTCTTGTTGCTGGTTACAGATTGGTTACGTAGTACGTAAACGTAGGTATATATTTTTATATTAAGAAAAAAATAAAGAGCAGCACAATTTAGATACAATAAAAGATAAGAGAAAAAGAAATACGAATTGACAGATTTTTTAATTGATAATGAGTTCTGACAATGGTTTTAAAGTGAATGGTAAATCACACTTTAGTTATACTGTCTATACTGAAATTAAACTTGATTGCAATTAATAAGAATACATATTGCACGTCATATGAACCCACCTCAGATTTATAACTTATAAAGCGAGGACCAAAATGTTTATTACACGATTGAATTTTTTTTATACTACTTCAGGAGACGTACAAGCATACGGCCCACCTGATCTAAAGCGGGTTTCGTACCTGTCCTTGATTAAGATAATTTCTAAATAAATTTAGTTCATGATATATATAGACCCCGTAACAAAACTTGTCTTTAACTATCAAGTTTAGCGGCTTCCTTATTATTTATTTTTGTTTTATAACTACGTTACATACAAGCATATTGACGAGCTCGGTGGCGCAGCGGTGAAACGCGTTATTACGCTAGGTACTTTGACACCGACGCTCGTGGGTTCGATTCCCACACAGGACAAACATTTGTGTGCATGAACATGTCTGTTTGTCTTGGTCTGGGTATTTTCTATGTATAATAAGTATATATTTACAAAAAAAAAAAAATGTATTTACGTATGTTTATCAGGTGTCTAGTACCCATAACACAAGCTTCGCTTACTTTGGGACTAGATGGCGCTGTGTAATTTGTCCGACAATAATTAATATTATAATAATTATTATATGGCCCACCTAATGTAAAGCGGGTACCGTAGCCTATTAACTCACTCACATGCAGGAGCACAACAACCCTCTAGGGAGTTGCTATTTGGCTGCAGTTTTCTGTGAGGTGGAGGTACTTCCCCAGACAGGCTGCTTTGATGCGCCCTACCTCTCTTAAAAGCTCTTGAAATGGAGCAGCGATAGCCCAGTGGATAAAGAACCGATCTATTGAACAATCTGGTCCCCGGTTTCAATTCTGGTACCACTAAGTTTGTGTTTCCGAATTTATGTACATATTTGTAATTATCACTTGCTCAGCGGTGAAGGAAAACATTGTAAGGAAAGCCGCACGTACAAGAAATTATTATTTGAAAGAGTTGTTATTTATTTAAAATTCAAGAAAGGTCTGGTCTTCGCTCTGGGTTGTGGAGGTCTGATGGCAGACGCTCCATGTAAAAAACAGTGTCTTCGCCAAATCCTTAGACTTAGGTAGCGGACCCCGACAATCCTAATGGATTAGGAAACGAGATAATGCTAAGAAGATTACGCGATTAAAATGACAAGCGTTAAAGTGTTATTTAAAATATAAATCTTTACGCACGATGCCCCTGGTGTTGTAAGTGGCTACGGGAACTGCTTACCATCAGGCAGCCCGTAGGTTTATATAAAAGTATAGTTCTTTTCATACTATTAAGGTTCATTAAATTCGAATTAACGAAGTATACGAGTAGATACGTGTTACAATGTATGGTAATCCTCCGTTTGCGGAACATGTATCCTTTTATCCCATGTCAATCAAGATTATCCGATGAAACAGACCGCCTGCTGCCGATAATGTGTGGGATACTAAAGGTTAGATAACTTAATATATTGGTAGTACGAGTATATTATTTCCGTATATGTAGGTACATTTTAATGGGATAGTCCTTACCAATAAATACGCCTGTTCACTGCACCTTCGAAAAGAGGTTGCATCAACACAGACTGGGGAAGGACCTGAAAACCGTAGCTCAATTACAACTTCCTGGAAGGTTCTTCTCTTCTTACGAGTACAGTTACTAGTAAACTCCTGGGTCGTTGGAAAGGAGAAACTTACTAAGTACATACTTACTAATTTATGGCATTTTTTCTTCATTCATATTTATGAAAATAAGTGAGACGTCGTGTATTAATTTCTAAATAAAGGATCAAATAATTCAGCATTTTCTTTAAATATAAAGTCCTCTGAGCGTACCTGGAACATCTGGAATACTCTTTAGTGATGACAAAGGAGACGTAGTACATGCACGTACAGAAGTCACCACTTTTTAGGAGAGGTAGAGCGCATCAAAGCAGTCGATTTGGGAAGTACCACCACCACCTCGCAGAAAACCGTAGCCAAATAACAATTTTTTGGTGGGCTATTGTGTTCCTGCGAGTGAGTGAGATCACCAATAGCCTTCTAAGGAAATGATGTGTTAGCAACAGATGCGGCATCCCGCGAGTGATTAATGTATCACGAGTGTATATAGGCTACGGTAACTGTTTTAGGTTTAGGTATCAGGTGAACTATATCCTTGTATGTCTCCCGACGGTGTATAAAATAAAAAAGACTAACACTTACCTAGCATGACCAAATTGATAGTGTTTTCCTCACTCACATGCAGAAGTACAACAACGCTCCAAGGCGTTGTTATTTGGCTGTGATTTTCTGTGAGGTGGACAAACTCTGGAACTACCAGTCGGATTTGAAAAAAATATTTTTACATTTCATAGCCCAATTCTTGAGGTATAGGCTATTCCATATTCGACGATACGACCTTTAGCAGCGGAGATAATAAAGAAAGTAGAAAAAGAGGCCCCGTATTTCTTTATACAATTTCGGAATGGGAACAAGCAAACCTATCTGATATAAAATAGTTATCGCGCGTTAACACTAACTCACTCGCAGGAAAACATCACCTTCCAGGCAGTTGACATTTGACTGTGAAGTAAGAAGAAGTGTAATGTCAGTTGGGCTTCTTTGATTTCCTTAAGTCAGAGCAACTAAAATCACAGAAATAATAATTTATACATTTTTTAATTTACATCTTTAACGAGTTTAGAATCGTCACTCTAATCAAACAAGCTATATAAGCCACGTCGCCCCCCTGCCATTCTGTGGATAGGTTTATCTATCTCAAACTTTTCTGCGCTTCGTGGGGTACGTTAAGCCGTCGCTCTCGGTTGTTGTCGATAGATGGCAGTCGTTAAGCTTAGTCAGAGGTCTGCGAGCGGCTTGAAAATAGTGGTCGCCGCCTAGCCGAAGTTGAGCAGCACGGCGGAGTATATTCTAAACCATTCCGGTTGAAGGCGACCTGTATCCCTGGGTTGGATGAGAAAGGGTTAATAAACCTTATGTGATGTAACGCGGAACATTCCCGTATTTTAGAGATTTTTACATACGTCAAATTATAATTGATCAAATATTCAGTTCATAGGGTATTTCCAGTAACGTTATGTTTAACTATCATTATAAAATTTTACATCTCTGGTAATATAAACCGAGACGTATAAAATTACTGTCATAACTACGAAAATGAAAATGAATAACTAATGAGTGTGCTCAACAAGTATTACAAAAGGGATCTTTTATTACGAGACCCGCGTAAAATTCCTTTTATCTCACTCTTATCCCCTCTAGAATATCTCGCGACTTTTATTTTAATCTCAAAACGTCTTAATGAAGTTTCTGTTTTATTGTAATATTTAAATATTCATTATTCAGTATATACAACATACTTTAATGGCGGTTTGAGATAAATTAGAGGCATAAGCGACTTTTTTATACTTGTTAATTTAATTTAAATGATGCATTGTCTCCAATCCATTCGTAAAAAAGTATGTTTTACATCTACACAATGATATTTTTCAAAAAAGTCGTAATTTTTTTTCTAAAGGCAAAACGAATGAGGGTTACGGTCAGATATTGCACGGTTTCATTGGGTATAGTAATCGACATAGTATTTTATATAGCAATTATTTTCCCCAAAACTTTGGCAATATTGTAACCAAAATTTCCATTTTATCATCTTATACATACCAACGATTTTTGCGAAAACAATATTACTTCAATAAAACCCGATGGTTACTAATTATCTTATTCACATTCAAGTGCCGCCTCTGAACTAACGGGCTAATCTTTGCGACGTTTTGTTCAGAGACGTAAAAATAAATGAACTCGAGTGGAGTGGCGGTGCCGTTTGCATTTTCCTAATGATGCCAATGCCGTCTTTCGTTATTACCTTTTAATGATACACTTCAATTACAACTTCGCAGCACTTACTTGGTTTTTTGTTTATATTAACACGTCTTTCATATTGCCTTAATTATATTGAGTTGGAGTCAGTGGCGGCTGGTGGGTTATCGAACTGGTGGTGCACTTTACTTGCTCACCATGTATTAATATTAGAAATTGCAACAAATCAACAATTTACATAAAAAATGTAAATGAAAAAAAAACAATTACTTAATATAAACAAACAATAATTAACGCGTCACAGATACAGCGAAACTACTGATAAGGAGAGGTCCATCATGGCCGCCGTCGAACTCAAATTTCAAATTTCGTCAAACATCGAGTGCTCTCGGTAATCTTCGATTCGCACGTGCGGCGCACGAGAACCGACTCATTTCTCGGTACATTTCTATGAACTATCTTTTGTTTCACGCGTCAGGCACATTCGCTAGTAACTCATACAAGTTCTATTAGGCCTGGCGCACATTATCGGCATCGGCAAGGAAAGGAATCCTTCGGCATCCCTACATGCAAGCGCATACTGTCGGAAACTATGCCTTGGCATGCTGCAACGTCCTTAGGAATGACGAGGCGTCCTTAAGCATGCCGCACCGTCCTCAAGCTTGCCGAAGCATCTCAATATCGTATTTCTCTTCAAAACAAATTGTGAGTCAAATGATCCAAATGGTAGATGCCTCCTCTCCCCCGAGTGTTGCCGGCGGCGCAGCGGACGGCGGCGTACCGAAGGATACCGAAGTATCCCGAAGCATCCTCAATGCTGCCGATGCTTCGGTATGCTTGAGGCTGCAAGCATACCGAAGCGGTATTTTTGTTACTACGACCATATATCATGGAAATTTCTACTTTATTGCCATTAAGTTAATGTATAAATTATATTTATCACCTAAAATCCTCAGCCGTGCCGATGCCGATAATGAGTGCCGGGCCTTAGCAGTCCTCGTGCATTCGCTGAAGCGCACGAGAATTTTTCTTTACAGGGAAAATAAGTCTTAATAGTTTAGCAAAGCGCTTAAATTGTTTTGTCTTTTATTTGTTATAATTTTAAATTTTATTTGTTATATTATGTTTTTGTATGTTTCAAAAATAAATATTAATATGGTAATTTAAAGATGAAGTAATATTTTGTAATGTTTAAATCTTTTGATTGGTGGTTCAGCGCACGAGCGCACTGTACCTTAACAGCCGCCACTGGTTGGAATTGGTTATTTTGTTAGGTTGTTTAATTTTTAGCGCTCAATGCCCAAAAAAGTAAATACACATTAAAGGAATGTGTGATAAAACATTTTATCACTCATCATCATCTTCTTCCTAAACGGGATACATTACCTAATCTATTAGGATGACGAGGTCCGCTATCTAAGCCTAAAGAATTGGCGAAAATATTGATTCAAACATGTGGCGACTGCCGTCAAAACTTTAGCCCAGGGGGAAAGGGCAGGTCTTTTGAAATTTCTAGAACGGTTCCTTGCAATGTATTCCTTTACCGTCGAGCAAATAATAATTGCAAATATGTATGTATATCTTCACGCCAGGTCCCTTGCGGGGTAGGCAGATAGAACTGAGCGCCATAAAACGCGGTCCTTACACACTTCACTCGCTTCTTTCACATTCATAGATAGCTCTTTTCATGCACGCTCGCCGGTTCCTAAGGCTCCTGACATCACCTTCTGATAAAACAAATATGTACTGCACATTAATATGAAACCGTAGCCAAATAACAACTCCCTAGAGGGTTGGTGTGTTCCTGCGTGTGAGTGAGGTTACCAGTAAGCTCTCAAGGAGTTGCTGTGTTTACAGCAGAGGAGGCTTCGCGCGAGTGATAATTAATATATCGCAAGCGTTAATAGGCTACGGTACCCGCATTACATCAAGTGGGCCGTATGCTTGTATGCCTCCCGACGTAGTATAAAAATAAACACGAATTTAGTGGTAGATGCAAATACGAGGATTCGAACAAGGGACCAACTGATTAATAGCTGGTTCTTTATCCACTGGGCTATCATTGCTCTTACATCATTCATCATCATCTATCCATATCTACATACTGTTGAATACATATACCTATACTATACTTAATACCATTTGCTATTCTCCACTTTGCGCATCCAGCTACTATCGCCCACTCGCTTGAGGTCATCTTGGGGGATGCTCAAAGTTCCGTCATGCATTCTAGGACCTTCTGCTTCATGTCTCATCACTAACTCAGTCGATATGGTGGGTCGGCTGTTAGTTCTGTATGCTGAATTCATAGACAACTTTGACTCTCTGTTGAATGTCTGTGTTCCTAATTACCTTGGAAAAATCTGAAACATAGGTCCCGCTATTAGGTACTCGCTAGGTTTCAACTACGTGCCAACACAAAGGTGTGTATTCATATATCTGTACCTTAAGACAGATAAAATGATTAATTGTATCGTTTAATATTTATAAATTTTTATCTGAACAAACATATTTTTCCCGTATGCTTATTATTGAGGTCTCGTCATCATTTCTTTTGTTTGTTAAGTGACTAGATGATTTTTTAAATGAAAAACTTAATTTGTATAATATAATTACTAGGATTTTATTATAGATTATACGTAAAAAAAATTGTAAATGTATACTCATCTGAAAAAGTACAAACGTTATTCGATTACATACTAAGTAATTTACCAGATCGCTTGGATTTGTGTCTGTGTACAGTCGTGCGGAGAATTTGTCGCGAGCGGGCCGCGCAATCTAATACGTATGCTAATTTATGATAGCTCTCTGGAATTATAGATGTCGCCCCGGCGCGAAATTACGACCCCTGTTCCCCCATCCCGTTCCTGCTCGCCGCCATCTTGGCATTTGATTCAACGCGAACACAATTAAAATGCAGTAAACCAACGTACACTAGAGCGCTAATGTACTTTTTTAGTAACACGTCACATCTCGGTAACAGTTTGCAGTTATTTTAAATTCTCTCAAAATATATTGTTTTTTGTCTCTTTTTATTTCAACGATTCATTTTTCACTTTATTGTCACATGGTTCTAATTCATGAATATTTTTCCGTCCTGTCGATTTTGCTTTTTGTTTGCATTCATTTCATTTCTTGGTAGCGTTCAGACTACGCTAACCAGGTGGTGGTAATCAGGTGGGCCGTATGCTTGTATACCTCTCAAAGTTGTACAGAATGAAATACTTACATAACTTTGAGAGGTATACAAGCATACGGCCCACCTGATTACCACCACCTGGTTACCGTAGTCTGAACGCTACCAATAAATGAAGTATTACTCGAGCATTGCCAGCCCTGCTCCTAATGCAGCAACTCTTTAGGCTGCTTTGATGTGCCCTCCGTCTCTGAAAACACTCGAACCAAGACAAACAGACATGCTCCTCGAGTACATTTTTAATTAAAACTCTCAAATTTTTAAATGACCCATATGCCCGTTTATTTTTCATTAGCTACGTTATGTAGCATACAATAATATAACGCTCCAATATCAAGCAATTACCGTAGCCTATAGACACTTGGTTAAGGCATATCGCTTGCGGTTTATCGCCCCTACTGCTAAAAAGCGACGCCTCGCCAGCTTCATAATGATCTTTTTCACACATACAACAACCCATCCAGGAATTTTGACTTCATTGCGATCTGCTGTTATGTGAAAATGCTGACTTACTTACTGATTAACTGTAACTGTGCTCTACCCTTCTTTTGATACATTGTGCACCATATGAATATATGATTGGCTATGAAAAAGCCATCTACTTTTAAAACTAATCTCAATTATATTATGCGCTATAAAACTACCGCAGTTTATCCAACTACTAAAGAAGAAACAAAGCGCTAAAGGTTTATTCCTTTGTAGTTCCTGCACCTAATAAGACAAACAAAATCCCTGCAGTCTAATCCCTAGAGCTTTAAATGAAACAAATTTTAAAACAAGCTTAAAATGAAATACGTAGCCGTAAATTATTTCAGTTGAAGCCATTTTATTTAACTTTATATGTTCGTCGCCTCGCATTAATTCTGGCTGCGCGGAAACTTGCATAAATATGAATAACGACTTTCACAACTTGACTACTAATGTTAAATAATTCTTTGCTTCCCATTCAAGGATAGTTTGGGAAAATTCTGGTATTTCACACGCGACTTTGAAGTTACTTTAAATTAGTTTTGCCCCGAATGATCTCAGTATCATAAGAAGCAAATTATTCATTAACGCAGAATACTTAATATCCATGACAAACCTTTCATTTGTAAATGATTAAATTACGCTACAAAATAAATACAGAATTACTAAGATTTTTTTATTTTATTTACGTTATGATGCGTCTTTCCCTTGTTACTTTATCTTTCTTTTCGTGAGTAGTCTTTTTCAGTGTTCTCTTTTTTCGTTGTCTGTATATTTAATTATATCTAGTCAGGTACATATAAAGTATGAATTTATATGACTTTTATCTTAATAACATTTTCATTTGTCATCTCCTTTGTTTCGTTTCTTTATTTCTATTTTACCATATTTCTGGAAGATATACCAGAATTTCTAGAAGATATTAAGGAGCTGGAAGGTCGCCGTTATACTACTTTCTTTATTATTAATAGTTATTTCGTTTTTCTTTTTTTCTATTGCCAATATTTTTTTACATTATTAATTTTAAACCAAAAAAATGACAACATAAAATAATATAAATGAAAATACCAACGCAAAGCATAGTATCAGAGAGAATAGCCAATAGAGTTGTAAATTGCTATATGTAAATATAAAAAAGGATCAACAATACGAGGTGTCGGTAGAAAAATAAAAACTACCATAAATTTGCATATAAAAAAGGATAGGCGAATGAAAATTTGACTGTTACAGTTTTTGTTCCATGCCAATTTAAATGTAAATGGCACATGTATTCATACTAAAATCTCCCAAGTTAGACTTTTAATAGTTTCCACTCGCCTCAGACCATTTCACACAAAGGAACAAGTATACGATATGCAAATGCAATTTGAACTAACAGCTCTCCAGCGAGTTTAACCTTAGACATAGGCTTTTAGTGCGAGCGATAAGCGGACGAGGGAGCGGAGAAATTTCTAATTTAGTCTTATTTCGATATTTCTTTTTAGGTAGCGGTTATTATGTTACGCCGCCCACGTATACACATCAATCGGAACCTGTGAAATACTTATACTAATGAAATGTTCATAAGTAAAAAAAGCGATATTTATGTTGTAAAATTCAAGCTTTTTCATATACAGCGAAGACTTTGTTAGAAATTAATAAGCACAGTTATTATTACCGAAAAGTAATGGTTCTATGTAGCCCAATTTTAAATTGTACGTTGCCAAATAATTTTAACAAAGTATAAATCTTGGTTTTACAATAGTTTTAGGATACTTTACTATTTTCAGGGTAGATACGTGAATTGTTGCCTGAAGCTTTTTCAAATATGTGGACAGATTTTTTCGTATTGCGAACAACTACTAGTGCTACGTAAGCTATAATGTAATATAAATTAAATTATTTCATTACGTAATATTCAACTATAATTTCTTTTATAGGAATGATGAAGCTTTTTGTAAAACTGTCTACCTATTAGTTTTATTATACAAAAACATGCAAATTATTTGCAGAAAGTCATAAGTTATGATTACGATTATGAATTAATACTTGATGTCATCATACATGCTGGAAGGAATACAAGTTCAGAGCAAGCTGTATTTCACTCAATATTCTAATTTATTTTTCACCTTCTCTCCGCTCCTAGTACTTGAATTAGGCTACAGCTTTAGCCCGGGTATGCACAATCCAAGTTTATGTTTGTGCAAATGTACCCGAAGCTTAACTGGGTTAGTTCCGTTATTCAGATAAAGCGCCTGCAGTTAGCAGCTAAATTAAGTTCTAGCTATTGTCTAGACCGGTACATAGGTACTCGTGTATTATACGATAATCCTTAAATGTCTATATTTGTCTCGTTCTCTCTGGCGAAATTATTTTAGAAACTTAAGTATTCCAAGATTTTTGTGTATACATATTTAAGTTAGTTCAATTTAGAATTGACAAAATTATCATATCATATACAATGTGTATAGAAGGTCATTGATCATATACCTTCATTTGTTATTTTTAAATATACTGAAATATAATATAACACATACGTCACGTTCACGTTCACGTCGAGTTCCTTGCGAGGTAGGTAGGAGGAATCGGACTCGGTTCATACATACCGCACTCGCTTCTTTAACACTGAAAGCTCTTTTTGTGCACGTTCACCGGTTCTTAGAGCTTCTGTAGAGTTTGATTTAATTTGTAAATATTTCGCTGGGTTACAGGATATGTTACATTACATTTTGTTAGTATAAAATAATAAAGTAGTAGAAAAAACCTAAAACGTTATTTACGATACAATGCATTAAAAGCGCTCGTGGTTTTGTTCGGAAAACAAAAAGTTGTCTGCGGTTTTCCGAAACGTTATCTGGTAGAAAGCCGCCATTACGACAGAGTTTTATTTCCTTTTATTTGAAGCCACGTTTAATTTCCTCCAAGCTACTCTCCCTTTGTTTGTATTTTAAAGAAAAACAATTTCGAAACTGCGCGTCACAGACGCTTCTTTTCGAATTGAATTTTGCTCTTCGCTTTTCTTTTTCTGCCTAAAAATAATATATTCGTCTGCCTACGTAGTTTTACAGTATACCGATTTGCTAGATCTTTCTTCATAGAAAAAATATTGCAGTGTTATTAGAAAAGAATTTAATAAAACTAATCTATATACGAGTATATGAACATACTTAATTTACGATGGAATTTAAATACAACAATCAGTAGTCTATAACATAATTAAATAGAAATATGTACACGTCACTACAAAACATACTCCGCTTAGGATAAAAGAAAATATTATTGTATAAGTTATTTAGTATCACAAAAAAATCACGGCGAAGTCTCGACTTTTACGATTAAGTCTATATCACGTACAGAATTTGTGGGCTATAAACTGTTCCCAAATCTTTACGCTCAGTAAAATATTCAAGTATAAAAGTATGAGCGTCAACAAAAACGAGCTCAATGTGATAGAGGCATATTGATCGAGCACGTAGTATGCTAATATGTTAGAAATATAAATCTCGTGTGGTTGCCCTGGCTGGAAGCCAACCGCGTATCGCTATGGCCTCAGGGCTCCCTATATTTTATTAAAACTAGGCTGTGGTAGGCAGTTAATTAAAATGAATAGCTGTACTAGATAATGGCATGCTGTGCAGTTAAAAGTCGTTCGCTCGAATTCTGGTATTAGAATAATATGATAAATTCTAAAATCACGAATGATAATTTTTGTTCTAACATATCTACGAATAAATAATATATGAACATGATACATAGCAATGGGCTTGTCCCGTAAGTACAGCATGTGAAGCTTTGTATTTAATTTATTTGTTACCTATTTGGTATTATTCTTCGCTGTGGTTCCCGTTTTCATTGGCGTGGAATTTGGTAACTCAGTGTAACTGGATCCTTCAAAACATGATTTGAATAGCAGTGTATCTAACACTAATGAAAAGTACTTAAATACTGCACATGGATAGAGAAAACTGTAACCAATTCCGTATTATATATATATATATATCTATATATAGACGACCCCGCACTTATTGACGCGGCGACCAATAAAGATTTGTGGTCAATGTATGCAGATGACCTAGGATCGAGGCGAGTGGCTCTCTATAGGGAAGGCCTATGACGCATATAAAAGGATAATAGCCAATTTCTTAATAATCACCTTTTAAGGTACTTACTTTTGAAGACATCTTAGTGGAGTTGATATACAGCTGACACCATTATCGAATTATTATTAATGATTCGATAGTGGTTATAAACATATTAATTTCAGTTTTAAGCAACTTTACGACTTTACTTACAAATATAATTAAAATTTCCAAGTAAATTAAATCTTTAAACATTAGAAACGGTAGTCATAAGACCTCTTGAGTAGTATTAGATCCCTAACTGGTTTTTAAGTTGTAATTAATAATACGAATCTATAAGATTTAATGAAAAAATATTGTACATAAGAATACCCTACAAGAGAGATTTTACTATCTCCCCAGGGTAGCGAGAGATAGTGAATGGATTCATACATTTCCTCAATATTCGTTTATAAATCACTTTACTGATGAAACTACAAAAACACAATTTTGAATTATACAAAAGTAGAATAACTCCAATTGAATAGCGAGAGTTGCGCAAATTTTGCGGCATAAGACCGAGTTAGCAATCATTTTAGAAAGGAAGAGGTATGCGCCGTTGAAGCGTAGGTGTAGAATACAGAAATAATGCAGGAAAAAAAAATTACGAAATAGATATACAACTTTGAAAGATGTAGAAATCAAGAAAGGCCAAGATAGACAAATCCTATGAACTGGCATTGTTAAAAAGCGAGTGCAGGGTGCAAAGATCAATGTGGCGCTTACTTTTTTCCGTTTTTGTACTAAGTACGAAGATATACATAAATAGAATTACACGCAAGCAAATACGACGGCAAGTACTAGTGATTTTACGTGCCTAGTCACTTATATTCTTCTTAATATCTACATCGGGTTCTGAAAGAGTGGTGAGTCTCATTAATCTTTTAGCAGTAATGTTGATATAATTTTCTGTCCAATCATTCACACATATTTGTGATCCTTTCAAATGGGATCCTCGTCCGACCTCTTTCCTTTCATCATCAGTACGGGCTGCTATAGCCGACGTAATTCTCAGCAATTAGCAGAATATTTATTAGCCGCCCGAGGATAAATCTCTACCTTACTCCACCACTGGCAAATGGAGGTATGTTCTGTTCTTGTGTAGATTAGTAGGTTATGCTTCGCATTGTCCAACTTATTTTTTTATGTCTAAAATTTTTTGAACAGCTCACCCTTGAATCGAATTTCTTTGCTTATCATAGAAACAGTCAATGAACTCGATCCAATAAATAAAAAATACATTGTATTGATCTTGCAATGACTTCATTTTTACCATTCTGAAGTATGAAATCCAATAAATGAAACTTATTTTCTCCAAAATCATAAATGGTGACGTACTGGTAATTTCACGATTAATGTCATGGATGGAAGAACTGAAAGCAACAAATTCTGTTCAAAGAAATCTACTTCTAAACTTGCTTACAAACCATTTCAATGCTGTAAACTTTTGAACACAGTTAAATAATAACTTCCTTTGAGTAAATAAAAAGATTCTACTGAGATGGCGAATATTCGTATGATGAAATTTTCGAAAAGACTCATTCTATATTCACTTAGAAAACCTTTGTTGGGAGTTCTATCTATAAACTAACTGTTCCCGAAAGAAAAGCTCTGGAACTACACAGTACGCTATTGTACAATACTCTTTGTATTGCAAATGATCATAGGCCTATGTAACTACATGATAACGAGTGGGTCGTATGCTTGTATTTTACGCATCGTAATAGGGGAGGCAATTGTTCACATAAAATTGAGAATTCGATTTTTGAAAGTCATAAAATGTTTCTCATAACGTTTTAATTTATAGTAATTATTCTTTTTAAAAGGTCACATACTTTTTAAAAGGCCACGCTCTTGTTATTCATAATATTCAAAGTTATAATTATAAAATCATAATTTTAATTGTACTAATATTTTTAATCATATTATTAGAAGTTATATTCATTTTGTATCATCAAAGTTTACGAGTATTATACGTCACAACCAATAGATTTCGTGATTTAATACCAATATAATAAATACCAAAGGTTTCATGCAATTTGATCCAACCTGCTTTGTGTGCTTCCGCCACCAATTAGTTCATGCGGCCTAGCGCCGGCCGGCACCCACCCACTACTGTTAGTGCGTGCATCATGCCGACGCTGCCATGGCTGCTCCGGTAGTCTCTGCCTCGGCTGCTGCGGTCGTCCGCCATCTGGAACAGAATCCGCATGCCCCCTCCACCACCGTCGCTGCCACGACTGGCCTGGTCGTCGCTGCGACACGTGTTTCGCCTCTCCACGAGGCATCATCAGGCGTTGTAGACGTTAATCGTAAGAATAACATGCTACAAGTAAGTTTGACTTTCGCAAAATAACGCCTGAATCTATTAACTATTTAAATACCAAAGGTTTGTTAGATTTAATAATTGTTATATTAAAAGATTTTATACATTTGAAAAGAATTACGATTTTTATCTTAATTAAAAATTACAATAATCGAAATTATAAACTCCGTTGGTATTTATTTAAATGATATATGTTTTGTTGTTATATCTTAGATTACTTACCCCTTTGGTTATCGGGGATGGCTAGTGGTACTACTTGTTACTACCAAATTGTGTAATATATTACAAACGAATTGAGGACTTCACGTATTTCTGTGAATAATTTTATTGACATCCATAGTATAAAAAATAATGATTAGGAACTTTAATTTTATTGCAATCTATTTTATGACTTACAATGTTATGGAAACAATAATTATGAACAGTGATGATTATGAAACAAAGCTATAATACAATTAATTTTATATGAACAAATATGGACCCATCGTAATAGAGTCAGTGCCTAATACACGCGTGACACCAATGGTTTTGCAACTATCCATAGAATACGCTAACTGCTATTTACCGTAACCTATGGTTCACTTGTTTGCCACCTTAGAATTAAAAATAGTATTAAGATGACAAAAAGCGTACGACCTACATGACGATAAGTAGTTACCGTATCCTATACACATTTGCAACGCCGAGGGTGTCATTTTTGCGTTGTCGTTCCTTTAAAAACCTCCTCACGTCTTTCTTGAAAAACTTCATGCTGTAATCCCAGAGGAAAACCTCGGCTGGGCGCTCATTCCACAACTTAAGAGTTCTCATGGTTACGATGCTCATGTAAGGATGCCTTTGTACGGTTAAGGACAGATTCGGTTTAGCATGTTATATCCAAATTCTAACTCAATTATATTTCTGTCTTAAAGCGAATCTGTCCTAAACATAATCTGTCGTAAACCACGTCTGTCCTTAATTGAATAAAGGCATCTAAGAACAGAACAGAATATAATTTAGGAGGGTGTAGATACAATTTATTTAGTGGAGTTTATTAAAGGGGCTCGATTTAATTAGGCATATATACCGACAGTTACAATGGGTAATCTCTGTACCATATGTCCAAAGTTAACCCGTTAGCTGAAATATTAAGAGGAAAGTTTTTGTTAATGGCCCCAAGTTTAATGGTGGTAAAATTTGCAGAATATATGAGCGTTGTAATACTGGACAACGTAATATGTTACCAGAAATATGTTATTTTTTTTACACTACGTTGGGTGACAAACAAGCATACGGTCCACCTTATGTCGAACGTTGCCAATCACGATGCTAATGCAGCAATTGTTCAGGTGTTTACTCCTCTTTCACTCAAAAGAATACAATAACCCTCCGGAAAGTAATTATTTGGCTGCAATCAGTTCACCATCAAAAATCGCAGTACCCTACCTCTTATTTGCCAAAGCCGCCTTTGTTTGCTGGCAGAGTGAAACGTTTATTTTCCATTTCATATTTACGAGTATAACTGTTGAAAACTTGTTATTACCAAATTACAGCAAAGTCAAAGTGATGTCTTGTTTTTTTTTGTAACACGTGTGTTAATTTATTTATTTCATGTAAATTCTACATTGATTTATATCAAACCTTGCAATTTTTTTTAGTTTCATTATAATTTTTTGGTTGTAGCCATTTATAGACGATTTGTCTACAGTTATGTCTAGTCATATTAATGTTTTCAGGAACACCGTTCCTATATGAAATCTATATGTTTGTCTGTGCGTTTGTCTGTGTGTTTGTCTGTCGCTTTTTTTCGAATATTTGTATTTTGACTTCAGATTCGGATTCAGCATAAAAAGTAGAATAGGAATGTTCAGGAACACCGTTCCTATCTCTTAAGGGACATGATCAAAATGGCCGATAAAATGAAAAAAAAAATAGAATTGTTATATAATTGACGAGCCAGGTGTTCCTTTGGCAATGCAAGCTTACGCATTCTCAACTGGTTATTAACTACCTTATATATTTTAGAATATAGCTAGGGTCCCATTACTTTATGTGATCTACGAGCTAATGTTGAATGTATTCTTGGGTAATTCCATTTAAGCGTCCTATGTGACGGATGAGCAAAGTATTCAGCTAGCTTATGGAATCGCAGGATAGTAGCTCCAATATATAATTGTCGTGTGTAGGGTGGCCATATTCCGAGTAGAGCATATCAGTTGTATATCGCCAAGATTTTTCATATGCTATTTTTAATATCGCTCTTTGAGCCCTTTCTAATTTCGTAAGATACACTTTGTGTGTTGTACCCCATACGACTATACAGTACCTCAAAATCGATTGGCAAATACTTTGGTAAACTAACCTTAGTAAATCCGGGTCAGCCACAGAGCTGAGTTTTTTTTAAATATGTGACAGTACGGAATCAACCTATTCCAACAACATATATTGACATGTTGATTGATGGTGAGGACTATTATTTTGGTTACATTGTGTGAATTTACATCATAAGTCGTTCAGGCATTCTAAAAGCAATAAATTAAGTTTTTGCAGTAAGAAGGTTACTCTGTAACCAACTACTTATAACATTAAGCCCTTCCTGAGCAAAACGAACAACCCGGCTCCACGATTCTTCTTCGACATCATCAACTTTATTTACAACTAGCTGACCCAGTTCTAGAACCTCAAACTATAATAAATATTTAAAATAATATATTTAAATAAAAAATGTTGCTGGTTTTCCGACACGGAAACATGCGACATACAATTGGCTGTTAAACGCGCGAAATTAAAATAGTCGTCAAGTTTCTGATATTCTTCAATTTACTGCGCAATTTTTTTAATTTTTCATATCATAAGAACCTTCTATAAAGTATTAGAAAACAAACAAAAAAAAAGATGAATGAAATCGGTTAAATCGTTCTCAAGTTATGGAGAGACCAAAGGAAATAGGGATACATTTATATATATATAGATTACAATTACAAAGTCTTCAAGATCCGTGATAGCGTCCTCCGTAGACCGGCCCGAGCGAAAACCATACTGATTCTCAGTACTCCATTTGTTTCAAGATATCTGAGCAATCTTTTATTTATTACTTTCTCAAATACTGTTGTCATGGCACTCAAAAGCGAAATCGGTCTGTAGTTGGCTAAATCAAGTGAGTTTCCCACCACATTAGGGATCTTCAATTCTGAAGGTACTATCCCCGATGATATACTAAGGTTACAAATATGTGCCAAAGGTATAAAATATTTAAATGATTTCAAAACATCATTGCTGATGTTGTCATAAGCAATAGTTTAAGATATTAGAATTAATAATTAACAATTAAGGTTTTAAGCGTACCAATTAATTTTATTATCTCCATTTCGTCAGTAGGCGCTAAAAATAGGGAGTTAGTTGACTTAGTGCCACGCTTTTTTTATCCAACATCGGAATGCATACAAGCATACGGCCCATCTGATGTAAAGCGGTTACCGCAGTCTATGAATACTTGTCACACATTAGTTATCACTCGCACGATGCCTTCTCTGCTACTAACACAGCAACCTCTTAGGAGGTTACCGGTGACCTCACTTAAACGCAGGAATACAACAATCCTCTCGGGAGTTGTTATTTGGTTGCGACTTTCTGAGGTGGAGTACTTTGATACCAGATGGACTGCTTTGATGCTCCTACCTCTCTTAAAATATCCTGACCAAGACAAGCAGACATTGAATTAAACAATTTTTAACGGAAGTATCGCGTGTTTTATTTATTTTGTTAAACTTGACGTTTCGAATGCTTTGCAGCATCCGTGGAAGGACATCGCATGTGTAACAATCGTGAAAACCTAAGACAATACAAGCAGATATGTTCATGCACACAAATGTTTGCCCTGTGTGGGAATCGAACCCACGAGCGTCGGTGTCAAAGCCGCGTCATTCACGACTGCGCCACCGAGCTCGTCGTCCACTCAGTATATTCATAATCAACAATTAAGATTTTTTGTATTCAGAAATAATTAAGGCTAACTTTCTAACTACTACTATTAAAGTTACTTTTTTATGAGAGGTACCTAGGGCGCATCAAACCGGCACATTCGGGGAAGTACATCCACCTCAGAGAAAACCGCAGCCAAATAACAACTCCCTGAAGGATTGTGTTCCTGCATGTGAGTGAGGTCACCAGTAAGTTGTTAAGGAGTTGCTGTGCTAGCAGCAGAGATATCACGCGAGTGATACTTGAAGTATCGTAAGCGTCCATTGGCTACGGTAACCGCTTTACATCAGGTGACCTGTATGCTTGTACCTGACCTGACGTTAATAAAAGAAATACTAGATTTAGGAATCGACCTCATCTCGCATGCAGTCACGAGCACCAGCTAGTTTGAAATAAAAAATGAACAATTTTTTGATCAAAAATATGACGAGTACATACAAAATCTAACAAACTAATTCACACAGATTTCATCCACGCTACATGCGTCACTATCATAAAATAAAAAGTTATCGATGTTACCTTTTAAATAATAAATTCCGACATATTTTTCCATAAATATACAATTTGCGCCGTCAAACTCCAATATGAAATTATGTACATACGTCAACCCTTACCGGAGACATATTGCTTTGCCATAAAATATGGAGATCAGTAAAGTAAAAGTTACGTTTGTTTTAGTCAGCATATTGAAATGTAACATTTGGTACTGAATGTTCCAGGAGCGGGTACCAGGGGAAAACAAGACGATATGAAAATCTACAAACGAAAATATTTGTAGGTACAAAGGTAAGATTTAGTGGTGTAACTTGTAGCGTATTTTTAAAGTTCCAGAGTGAAGTTATAGCAACGAGTGTAAAATCCATTTAAGTTTTAAATTAGTTTGAACTTGAAAAACGTTTTTAACTTCCGCAAATACAGGCACTGCATGTCTAAAGTTTGAGCATTTCCTAATCCCTTCTATTGTATAGGATCCTTATCATTTCACACCGTGGAAGGCTAATATCCAGCAATGAGTAGATAGGTAACCATAAGAGTGGTAGGGCGCATCAAATCAGGCCGATTGGAGAAGAGAAAACCGCAGCGAAATAACAAGTCCTTGGAGTGTTGTTGTAATCAGTGAGTGAGTGAGGTCACCAATAAGTTACTGAGGAGTTATTTATAGGGTACGGTAACTACTTTACATAAGGTTTACCGTGTGTTGCATGTTGTATAAAATATGATAGTTAGCTACTATCATTTTTATATAACATAGGCGAGTGCTGTTCTTTGTGTTGCAAGGTAAGTAAGCAGTAACAATTAACAAACAGTAAAATACAATAAGTGTAACAAACAGCGTTTAGCCTCACGTTCGATTGCCACCATCAAAAAATATTCATTATATATTACTTTAAGGCTCTAAGGGCATGAAGGATATTGGATTAATCAATCTATGACATTGATGAAAACGAAATTTATTTTTTAATACCGAGTCTGCTCTTTTCGATTTGTTTAAAAAAGGTTTAACTCGAACTAGAAGAAATGTAGGAAAAGCAAAGATTGGTTCTGAAATTTGCACTTTTGTTTTTATAAAAGGTATGCAAACTAAGTCCAATGCTTTTCTTCCTGCACTGTAGTTATCTCCCGCGCGCGTAACATCTACTGCCAGTTTCAGAACGCTTTATTAACGAAAATTTCGCATTGTTCCACGAAGAAAAACGTTTGAAGTAAGTTGGAGAACTTTTTATTTTTATTTTATTTTATTCAGGATAACAAATATTAATATTATGTTAAAGAACTGCCTCCACTGTTATGGAAAGTGAATAGTATTTTGACACAGATGAGGTTCAATAAAAATAATTTATGACATTTACATATACCTACTTTCCGATAAATACAACAACAAGAAGCTGAGGGTATCAATTACCTGTCGTTTATATACGGATTTGGAAATATATAATAAATAATTGCATCTTGTGACGAAGGGAAGCAAATATAATAATATACAAGCTTCATAACTGCAAAACATTAGTTTTGCAGTTATGAAGCATAAATAAACCATGCAAACGCGGCATATATCCATACCGCGATTGCGCTGAGAACTACTTGGATAACATATTTGACATTTTAGTTTATATTCAATCATAATTAATAATTTTGATTGAGACATGAAGTAGCAGCCTTCTTCATTTCAAAGACAGAATTTTAAACTTCTTTAAATGGTCATTGTATGGCACTAGCGAATGGTTAACACTTAAAATGAACTTAAGGAGGAATTTACGTTGCATATCTAATTGATTTGTTCTAAATGATAAATGTTATACAAGGGATTCCATATAATATCATCTTCAAGTTGCGATTGCTGCGATGCAATGTTACATTTGACTCTCAAGCGGCCCTGTTCCTATAATAGGGTCCAAATTTTAGTCAAACCTGCGTCCCCGTACCAAAAGTAGGATTGCCTAAAAGATATTTTTTGACATTTATATTATTTATATATTACATAATCAGTTCGTTGTTACCCATCCTTTTCATGTTCGGCCCATCGATGTATGACGAATGAAAGAACTATTTTAAACTAAGTTCCACATCCCTTCTATACAAAAAAAAACCTACTAGGGAAAAAAATTACGCCGCTTTTTCAATTTGGAGAATATCGGTCTTTGCGCAAACTAATTTTTGTGTATTGACAACAAATAAAAATATAAGTACATATGATTTTTAATCAAAAAAAATTCACGCCTTCACTGTAAATTTTGTGAAAATTGGATATATGTATGTAATAAATATTCTGTCTTGCATCAACATAAAATTACAATGTACGTTAAACTTAAGAACTAAATTACAACAAGCAGTCATATCGCTAAGCGCTTTCTTCCAGACAACTTTAAGCTTCTTTTTTTTATATTAGCTCAGCATAGTGGCTCCGCTTCGCCTGATGGTAAGCGAAAAGAGGAGCCCAAGTTGCAGCGGCAACTGACAAAAGACTACAGTGTCCTGTTAACGCTACCATGCTGGCCCGCAAGGTGCTTCGTTTGAAGGATCCCATATTGTAGGAAGGAGGAAACACATGTGCAGACAAGGCGTACCACTTTTTAATGGTACGGCAGAGATCGGAGTTGCCGAACTTTTTGGTACGTGAAGAGATGTTCTCAACAGTTGAATAATGACAACGCAAGAGTGCACGTGTGGTTATATGACGGAAGAGAGAGGATGGGATAAAGGAAAATAGCTTATCTGCTTAGCGAGCCAACGTCCCTACGAAGTTGCAGAGGTTCAAGGTTTTTGGTGACTTCTTCGTCGTCGATTATGCGACAGCCCGTCGCTGCAACTTCTCGAGAGGCTCGGGAAGATATTATGCGGAGCCATCCCAGAGATACGAACAATACCCCACGCAGGCCCGAACTTGAGTATTATAAAACAGACAAATCTGGTCCGGCGTGAAGAACCAGCGCACCCTATTCAGGACTCAAGTTTTTTTGAAGCTGTTAATATGAGGCTCTCGATGTAATTTCGTTGTTTAAGATCACAACAAATATCCATGCCTAGCATATTCAGGTTATTTCGTATACTGAGGGAAGGAAGTGGGATGGAATACACGCCAGCGGATATTGAGCACCACGAAGATAATGCATTCTCAAAACGCTGGCGATGATCATACAGGTCAGATTGAAACCAATGAATTACCATTGGAGATATGTTGAGAGAATGCAACTGTTGCAGGAGAATGTCGAAATCCAACAGTCTCAAAACTATAAGGTTGATTTGTCCATATACAAACGGATGCCGTCAGTAATTTTTACAAGAGCGGTAGTCGTACTATGACCGATACGGAAACCAGATTAGAAGGTTAATAGATTCAGGCGTTATTTTGCGAAAGTCAAATCTATATGCAATTTGATCTAACCTGCTTTGCGTGCTTCCGCCACCAATTAGTTCATGCGGCCTAGCGCCGGCTGGCACCCACCCACTACTGTTAGTACTTGGTACATGCCGACGCTGCCATGGCTGCTCCGGTAGTCTCTGCCTCGGCTGCTGCGGTCGTCCGTCATCTGGAACAGAATCCGCATGCCCCCACCACCACCGTCGCTGCCACGACTGGCCTGGTCGTCGCTGCGACACGTGTTTCGCCTCTCCACGAGGCATCATCAGGCGTTGTAGACGTATTCATTACAATAGGTATATACAATAGGTACATACTTGCCATAGCCGGTTCATGCGAATATCATATTGATATCGACAAGAGTGTGTCGCGGAGGTTGTACTACATTACATTAATCTTTTTGAAGGAGTCCCTACAAGTTTGATTAGTATCTTCGGGATACCAATTAAATGACCGAGATTTTATACTCGTGATTTAGAGCGATGTTAGGATTGATTCTATGTATTATAAGTATGTATTTACAAAAAAAAAAATATTTACGTATGTTTATCAGTTTTCTAGTACCCATAACACGAGCTTCGCTTACTTTGGGGCTAGATGGCGCTGTGTAATTTGTCCGACAATATTTATTTTTATTATTTATTATTATTTATTATTTAGGGTGAACCACAACATACTGATGAGATTTGTAGTAATTTCGAAAAGTGGCAGACAAAAAACTGTTCTAAACTGTGTGTTCCACGTTCCGCTTCAACCTAAATAAAATAAAGCCACGATGATCTACGAGTATACTGACCAAACAGTGTTTATCTCCGACTCTAATTTAATTAGTAATCTTATGAGTAAAACATGGTAAAATTACTTCACGAAAAGTTATCATAACCGCATTTTCTCAAATAAGCAAATTTGGGCAAAATTCTCGACCCTCGTTCAAAATCCAATTAATTAGGGACAGTTCTACCCGGGTATCGCAGTTATCGTTCATATCTGCGATAGTTTGCTTACATTATCGACACCAAACAGCTCTAAACTTGGTCGGAGAGGTCGCTGTTTGCTTCTACCGTGCAAGATTAATGATACCGTGAGGACACTACAGCTCTGGGAGGCGGATCCAACCCGGATTTCTGTTCAATCCCCCGACTACAGTAATACGCTAGTTCTATTTGCGCTAATTGCGTTTAGATATTTACTCAACTCCGCCCAAAGGCACTCGATTTATAAGCCCCAATTAATCCACCTAATCCAGCCATAATATTCATTGAGCAAACGTTTCATACGAGATCCAACTTAAATTATTTAATCAAACTTTGGTATTAGTCTCGAGTTTTAAGGCTTTAGAGCTTCACCTAGATTAACGAAGACATGATCGAGCACTACTGTTTTGTGAAAGAAAACCGCAGATCGTTCAGAATTAGTTGAGCGTCGGAACTAAGTCTCAATCATTCTAGCTCCGTCAATCTGGGAAAATTGATGAGTCAGTCGGCAGGCGAACGTTCGAGTCGTACAAAGGCCTCGCGGGAAACAATGCCGCCTTTCAGAGTTTCTCCCTCGTGCAATTAAGTGAACCTTTTTGTTAGGGCACGCTTTCGTCTACTACATTATCGGTATACAATGGTCGCAATGATTTGCGGAAAGACGCAGAGATTATTTTTTTGCGAATCCCGATGGAGTTCGATGCCGATTCGTCTGATTTGGGAGTCTTCGTCATGCTATCAGATTGGGTAGTTGTATTGTTGTCCGTAAATTGAATCTTGGGGTACTGGTGCGAAGCATTTACGTGGCTGAGAATTACTTAATCTTCAGGGTTAGCCGCTATGACATTTAACTGTTTATTTGGGCCCTTTTCCAACTCAGTTCTAAATGAAGGTAATTATGTAAATGGTTTTGTAAACAATTTGTTTCTATTAACAACATTTATGACTAACGAAGCATGAATTTATTCGGAGTAACAAATACCTGGCGAGCAGTAAGGGGCGAACTAAATTAACATTGTATCCTATCGTACACATGCCTATCAGCCGCGTCGACTAATCTGTTGTCACAATGACGATAGGCAAGACCGGAAATATTGGCCTTTTAGCCTAAACTATTTAACTCTGCAACAAAAATCTCTCCTCAAACGTTTCCTAATCTATTAAGATTGTTGGACTTCGCTACCTATACCTAACGATTTGGTGAAGAAAGTGATTTAGGCATAGAGCGACTGCCATCAGGATACTCCAGAATGAAAATCAGTTCTTTCTTAAGTTAGATCACATGTGTTTTAAAATATAATTTTCATTACTGAAATCAAGTTAGAAGAAAAATCTGCGATTACATAACCAAATATTGTATGTTGGAAGCAGAAAAAATTAAAATTCTTGACTCGATCGATATATATAAGAATAGATAATATTATATTTGTAAACAATATCCACAGTCAAACATAATACCTACTATATTCTTAGACGACGGAGATTAAGAAAAATAATAAAGATTTTTTTGTTTTTTTGACAACTGATTTACACCGAACTCTTTTTCAAATAAGTAAAAGGAATGTCACAAAATAGGATAGGAGCTGCTACTAAATAACTAAAACGCAAAAAGGCAGTGATTATAAATGAAATCCCTAGAGAAATTATAAATTTAGTGGGATTTTGCAGTGCAGTAGGTATGTGACCATTATAATTACAATATATATATATATGAGCAAAATACTTCTTATCTAAGCTGTAAAATAGCTCCCTATGTTCATGAAATACTAGAGCAAATTAAATATTTACATAATCAAGAAACCAGAGAGTTCAACATCAACATGTAGTATGAGTTATGTTCTATGAACAACAACAGCATTAAAATTTTGAATGAAATCAATACCGCATGCGTATAGTCGGATGAAAACGTCTTCGAACTGGAACTCGAATACGAAGTAATGTATAATAATCATTATATTTCCAAATATCTTAGACAAAAAAATATATCCTTGAAAGATATGTAGGGTTATGCGACATAACCAACCGAGGAAATGTACTTCTTACAGAAGACTGCATTCGGCCGAAACTGCTGTAGAGAACTGTGTTGGCAACGGGAAAGGCAACAATACTTCGCTACAACATCTTCAGCCGGGTCGTATGCTTGTTTTTCACTTGATGTTATGCTTTTCTATCGACAAAAAGTTCTTATAAAATTATTATCTTTTTTAGCAGGGGCTTATAAGATTCCAATGGATATTAGGAGTACTATTCTCAGTCTTGCCGTAACTTAGTTATAGCAATTTCGTATGTAATAAATAATAAATGATAGATTACATGTGCTGCGTAACGAGATTTGGATATTAAATGCCTGTCGCGTCTACCAATTTAATTACTTCCGACTCGACGCGCCCCGCCCGCCTCTTTGTTAGCCCTCTATGGAATATTGTCAGCTTAACTACCCTAATATTCAATGATTTTACTATATATTATGTTACATATAGCTATGTTATTTTATTATGTGTGCGGCTAGAATTTTTGCTTACATGGGTACAAGTTAAATATTTCCGTTCACTGAAAATAATTTGCATTTTAACTGGTATTTGGCGTTAGAAAGAATTACAAATATTATAGTACATAAATTCCATTCAAGTACATATTAAAAAAAATGGATATTGCAGCATTATTTTTTTTTTCATAAGTTTTGTAATATTATTTTAACTTTAGAAAAAAGAAAAACTTTCGACTTTCTTTCGACCAAAATATCGATGTTGATCACAAAAAAAAAAAAAAAAATGTGTAGTGAGTCAGAGCTACTGTTAATTTAGAAATTTACAATAAAAATGAAAAGAACAAAATCATAATGGAAAATTTCCGTTTCAATGTTTTACGTTTGCAATTATAAAATGTTTGCGTATTTGATATGAAATTAAGAATTCATTTTATTTATTAAATATCATGAAAGTAATAAATAATACTCATTATCATCATCACTTCAGCCTGTATTGGTCCACTGCTGAACAAAGGCCTCCCCTCTAGAGTGCCGCATCTTATTTATTGAGATTATACTCAACATGTTTAATTAATAACTCAAACATAAACCACATATGTAACATTGCCAAGAAAATAAAGAGCATATACTTACTACACAACTAACTACACAAATAACTAAAAAAGCTTGTATCTAAGTTAAATTGCCACGAAAAAGAAGGCATTAAAAGTTACAGGTTCATGTAAATATTAAACAACGGCGTAAAGCGTGTCTTGAAAGAATATTTTATATTACAAGTTTCAAGTTTCGTTAAATAAATATTTTTTTAGTTTCAGATCGAGGCTCCTAGATCACCGACACTAGAAGATGAACAAAATGAAGTTCGAAGAAAGAAATAAACTAGAAGAAAGAAACCAATAGAAGAATTATATGGCACATTCGTGATCTACCCTGTAGATCCGGGCTTTTGTAGTTATAGTCCTCATCAGAAGCTCGTCTCTACAGGTATCTCACGGCTGGAAGACCTCGCTACTTTGCTGCTTTCGAAGATATGAAGATTTTCTCCAGATATTCAAGAGAAGAAAGAATCTCTACAAATATTAGAATGATTTTAGAATCTATTTGTTCACAGTTTATGCTAGACGACATATTATTACCTACTAGTTGGTTGATGTATTTATCAGAAAGTCATTATTTTTTTATTGTATTGCCAACAAATAATTTAAAGCCCCAGTACTCATTAAAAAAATGAGTTCAGTGCAGTCTGCATCTTTTGCAGATTCTATGTTAGGATAAAAAGCATTAATACTCGTAGTTTTGCCACCTAAATTCCCATTAAACGTCCCATTATTCTAAGAGTTCCATACCGAAGAATAAGATTGAGTGATAAAGGGTTCCCTACCATCTTAAACAAAGCCATTAGAGTCAAAAATAATCTTGCTCGCACTGGTGCACCTTGCTAAATAACCGATGTAACTCTGGTAAAAAAGCAAGTCAGGGTGTTTGGGTGCGTTACCCAAACATCCTGACTAGGCAACTACTTCCATCTTCCATGTCATTATCATAATCAATAGTCTGTACCTATGTACCCACTGTTAGATATAATTCTATCCTAATGATTTCCACTACGTGCAATTCTCCGCTTCACACGTCCAGCCGGTATCGGCCGCTCGGTCATCGGTCCATTTAGAGCCCCGCCCCGTTGTTCTATTGGCGGTTTCCACTCTAGGATTTTCTTCCATCACTAGCGCAGCAAAAATGACAGGCCCACTGCATTTTAGCGTGTTGCCTTTGAAGGCTATGTTGACAAATATCTTTTTAATTCTTCGTTCCGTATTCTGTACCTTACAAACACTCCAAGTATAGCTCTCTACATTCCTCACTATGTGATTTTCAACCTGTGGGTGAAACCAAATGTAAAGATCCTTGTTTTGCACCGTAAGTCAAAGAGTATAATTTAAGCAGTAATGTTGTATCGAAGTTCTGAAGAAATCCTAATCCTATTTGTATATCGATCACTTTGTAGATGTTACAACGTCAAAGCTCTATTAACCGGGCTAGGACTGAAGAATTCATTGTATCTTACTGTTATTTCGTCTTAATAAATCCGACTGAGCTCCTCCAGCGATTCAGCCATTACGTCCACAGTATCTGCAAACCGGCGTTGTAAGATTTACTCGTAGTTAATATTGATGCATGGTTCCTTTCAGTCAAGCGTATTGAATACAGCTTTCAAAGCAGTTGCGAACAGTTTCGGGGAGGTTACGGCACCCAGTTGTATTCCTCACTGCAGGTAGATGCAAGTGCGAATACAGACAGTCATCGTCGTACATGTGTCAATATCTCGATACAATGGTGGTCGAATTGACGGCGTTGTAAAAAGACAAAAGAGATCAGGTCTCAATGGATCCAAAGATTTTTTTTTTCTCATGCTGAAAACAGCAAATTGCACTTGGTAGTTTTCAGTACAATCTGCAATAATCTATGTTGACGACCTTTACGTAACCCGGCCTGTTCCGGTGGTTGGCAATCATAAGCTTTCGGGCTTGATGGTTTGTGTACGTGACTGTTGAAAAATCTTGTACACGTGGCTGTGGGATTAATGAAATATCTGCCCTGGGTTCTTGTAGAGCGCTCAGAGATTCGTAACATAATTAGTGCCAACAGTCCTATTCCAGCAATGAATGACCACTACCAAACAATTTATACGCCTACCATAATTTTCGCCTACGAAAGCCTAATTGCATAACAGTCCTAGATCAGAAAAAATATTACCCTAGTCATACAGTTTTTAAGTTAATGTTCTTTTAAAATAATGAAAACAATTTGTTTTTGGAGATTGACTTTTTGGTTTTAAAGTAGTAATAATTATCGATACCAAGTCAGTCCCAAAAGATTATGTTACTGTGAAATACTATGTTGTGTGTGTTCTGTGTTTTATGTAAAACTGTCGTATTTAAAGTGTGAGATGCTCATTACTAAGGTAAATAAAAATTTCTTTTTTTCAACAAAAATTAAGTCATATATAGGTTAATATACAAATAGAACCTCATAATCATCACGAAACACATGTAACAAGACATGTTAGTGGCGCGCGGTACGTTAAGATTATTGAAAGCACATACTAATGCAAGTAGTGCTTCTAACCCGCATGTACGTATGTTATAGAACACAATGTACAAAATTTCATGTCCATAATTCGCACTACGCACTAGCGACATTATTTTTGTAGCGTTCACAGCCTACGGTAACCGCTTTACATTAGGCGGACCGTTGTGCTTACTTGTTTGCTATCCGTCGCAGTAAAAAAAAAATCACAACAGCAACCCTATTAATGATACTCTTGGTATCTGTTCATCAGATGTCCGTCTCTGCACAGGTCACTAAGTCAAATATAGTCAAAACTAATTCATTAAAAATTATATATAAACATAAGTTTTGCATGTTTTGTGTACAACGGCGGGCCAAAACCATAACAATATATTTAGAATTAAAACCAACCGTAATATTTATTTTGACATTATACTCGTATCGTAGTAAATGGTATTACTATTTGAAAATGAAAATCATTTAGTAAAATATGGCGAAAAAAATTATTACCTTACCATAGGGTTCATTATTGCTATCGTAACTTTGAATTTCTAAAGACAAAGTTATGGGAGCTTCCTAAAGTATAGTATGTTCGATGGTGCAGTGGTTAATAACGCTACTTTGACGCCAACGCTCGTTCGAGTTCGGGTTCAATTCCCACACGGGGCAAACATTTGTGTGCATGAACATGTCTGTTAGTTTTGGTCTGGGTGTATTTAAAAGAGGTAGGGTGCATTAAAGCAGACCGTTTTAGGATATATCTACCTCAAAGAAAACCCACGTCTGCCTCACAGTCAAATAACAATTTCTTGGAGGGTTGATGTGTACCTGCGTGTGAGTGAGATCATCAGTAAGCTCCTAAGGAGTTGCTGTATTAGCAGCAGATGTTTCATCGTGCGAGTAAAGTACTTATTATGTATATATGTATTACAAACGTTCTTAGGCTACGGTAACTGATTTAAAACGAAAACTAAACCAATTAGTAATTAGCAATTTATATTTATCATATTGTACCATCGACTATACAAATTCGTTTGTTTTTACAACAGATAGTTATTTAACTGGATATTAAAATTAAAGACTGTCACTCGTAGGAAGCACGTCAGATGGGAAAACTTCTTAGCTTCACATACTACAAACTTTAAGAAATTGTTAAGAAATATTTTTTTAAGAAGTATTTTATTAGAAATTATTTTTATCAGCGTATCAATATAGTAACAAATTGTTTATTTAGTATGCTGTTTTACATAAAAATGAATAATTATTATCTATTAAAAGAAACAAATTCATAAATACATATTAATTTTGTAAAATTTAATAGCAAAAAGTAAATTTTTCACACACTTCTATATACGAGTATATATCTGTACGTGATGGTCACGCAAGTTCAGGGCTTTTCCCCATCGCAAAAGTGCCCAAAGTGCCTAAAGAAGTTTCCACTTTAAAAAATAAATTTCTCCGCTCACAAATCTTCTTTAAAACAGAAGCCTCCCTGTATGTGTAACCACATCCGTACAGTATATCCATCCATAAATCTAAAGGCTTTACCCGTTTACGGTAGCAATAGGCCATAAAGTATATCGTTGAGCCCACTATTACAGATACAATGTCTTTTATTCGGCGATATTTCCAAGTATTGCACTTGAACATTGTCCTCGTGGATTGAGAGATAAAATATTTTATTGCTTTAGGGACATTGATGTTCTCGGCTTTAAGTTATAAATATGTCTATTTTATGATTATATGATTACATTAAAATGTATTATCACTGTCATGCAATGACCTTTGATGGTTACTTTGTTGTAATGTAGAATTATTCATTATTGGAATCTTTTCAATCGACATTATTTTAAAATATATACTTATTGTTTCATTGATTTATAGTAAATGTATTTTAAGTATAGTATATAGTATTTTAAGTGAGAGCTCGATGGCAATATTACGCGTGCCATTCGAACCGAACACGCAGGTTAAGCAACGTCAACCGCAGCCTGATTATGGATGGGTTTATGTACAGGCTTCTCCGTCCTTCATAGGGCAAATTTAAGCCGTCGTTCCTGGGACTGTGATAGATAGATAACAAGTCTTTAAGCTAAGTCAGTGGCTTTCAGGTGACTTGATACAATTGAAAATACTGGCCTCTGCCAATTCGCAGTTGAGCAGCGTGGTAGGTTATGCTCTCTAAACCCATTCGGTTGAATGGAAACTGCAGCGACGGGGATCCCTGCAGTGGGATGAATTAGGGTTAGTGTGGTAAACATACATATTTAATAACCGACTGTGCTTTATAATATCTACTAGCAGTAATGAATCAATTAAAGAAGTAATTTTTTCAAGGTCTCCTAAGTAATATAAATCGACAAATATTTTGGAACGAAGGTTTCGAACCAATAAAATAAGATGAATTATATCTGCGTTTCATCATATCGTTCCTAACAACATGGAGATTGAATAATTTTGAATGAGAAAGATAGACTTGCAAAGCGAAGCAAAAAAAAAGCAATAGAGAAGTGTTAAAGTTGATCTTCGGCTTTCAGATTGGATAAGATAATATCTAAAGCGGGTGACATAGAACGAGGGCTTAAAGCTTGTCTTATAACACTGAGTTGATAGTGTCAGCTTCCGATGAAGATATAAGTAGGAATAAAATTGATATAAAACTTGAAAAACGAGAAAATATAAATTGATAATAAAATAAAAAGCTATTTTTGTGCCACTACGGTCAGGCATGTCTGATGGTAAGCAGTTACTATAAATAGATTCTTGTAACGCCTGGTGCATTACTCGTACATTAACGACCCTTTAGTAATCTTTTCATGCCTTGTAACTTGATATTATTCTATGTACCTTCTGGTCAAATAAAAATGATTTTGAGATTTTGTAATCACGCCATTAATTTTTCTACTGGCTTTGAAGTCATACAGTCCACAGACCTCGAGGGCATTAATAAAAATTAAAAATATAACTATAATTAGAAATCGAAGTAAGTTATAAAAAAATAATGTGAATCTAGACTAGAGTCGTCATCTCGATCTAGAAGTTCTAGTAGGCCTATTAAGCCATACCGGTCCTGGCGGTTGTCAATAGATGACTAAAAAGTTAAGAGCATTGGCGTTCGAACGGCGTAAAAAGACTGACTCAAGCCAAACCGCAATTGAATAGCGTGAGTGTATTATTTCTAAATCCTTTTTGGTTGAAGGGAGACATGTGTTCCGGTAGTACGGTTACTAAGTTTTGGCGTGGAAGCACTCGTCGGATGTGACCTGATATGTGATTAATGTTTGGTTATTAAATGTAAACATTAAGTAATCAATATTGCAATTGAGCATAACTCTGGCACGTACGTATTGCATTTCAGTTCCAATTTGAAGATAGAGAGTGTGACCTTAGAGAATACATATGCAAACTGCAAAATACGTAAGTAATCTTAATATCCAGTTGTTCTAGAATATATAGATAATATGTAAAAATGAAGCTTGATTGAAACCCATTGAGCAATCCCTGTAAAAATTGGCGTGACCAAGATTTGGCTTTAGTAAAACCTGTTCCAATAAAAAGGCACAGTGTCTTTTCATAAGGACCACGTTTAGAGACAGGGGTTTTAAATTATTCACTTTGTTGTATCTTTCCAATAGATGGAGCTACATTAAATCAACTTCCCATGATTCAAGGAGGAGAGAACAATGTTTGCTGGATTCTTCTAGTAATACTTCTAACAAAATCAACACAAAATCATTACCCTTCTGTTATTAGTTGTTAGTAATTAGTTTTCACCAAATCCTATAATGTAGATATGTTAACGCTAAATAGTTTTAGAAAAAGTCATAGCAATGTTTAGTGATTTATGTTACTGCGGGTACTTGCGGGGTAAGCAGACTGAACCGAGCGCCACATAATTAGGTCGATACAATGTAAGTGTTGTTTTTATTTATAATATACTATAACCGTCCAAACAAATAATACCCAATTTTTTGTCAGGCAAATCATTTTTCTGCTAAGCTTGAAGTCTTACAGTCTTACTTTAAAGATAACAATAAATTAAAAATAAATTGAATGAGGTTGAATCAAAAATAGTGTGGATATAAAAAAATGACGTCTTATCTTGATTTTTATTACTAAAACAGTAGTAAAGCTCAAGAGCTTATAAATTCTATGCAAATCTACACTCAGATCAAAATATTTTATTAATAGTACATAGGTCGCGGTAAGTTTCGTTGTCAGGCTCATGGTAAGTTATCTGTGACAAAGTACCAGATTTTTTTTTAAATCTATACTATGTAACGAAATAAATTGTTAATGTTTTCTGCCTTTTACTAACCCTTATCCATTACTGGTATTAGTACCAACAAATATGAGTAAGGCCCTCCTGATGTAAAGCGGTTTATTGTTTAAGTCCTAACATAAGGTGATTTCTTACATGTCACTACGGACGCGTACCTACCAAGAGAACTTTGAATTATCCGCCTTATCACAGGAATAAGAACAATGCTTCGGGATACCGAAATTTTGTTGTTAGCTTCTAAAAGATGGGGGTACTTCTCGTACCTGTATCATATTTATTGTTAGACCCTTTGTATTTGTTAGTACAGTACTGTGGCATTAGCTCTAACAAGAAGTTGGAGTCACGCATAAACGTAAATATACATGCCTACTCCACACCAACATGTATTCATATATAAAATAGATAACTTTTTATGCACAGCTGAGAACCAAACAAGCATAGAGCCCACAATCCGAACATTTAATCACCTACAGGAGCGGAAGGCATGCTACCCAAACTGATTTCTTACTCAGTAGGAGACACCATATCAGCAAAGTAGCCAACTGTAACAAAAAACATACAACCCACCTGAAATAAAACTGACGTTCCTTACCTGCCTGCGATACATAAAGATGGATCGCGCAACGTCATCTTCGTTGGTGATATAGCAACTTTTCAGGGGGTTACTGGTAACTTAATAGTACTAGTGGCAACACAACAACCCTCCAGAGAGTTGTTATTTGACTGTGATCTTCCGTAAGGTGGAGGAAGGTACTTCTATAAGCTTTGTTGCGCTCTAACTCCCTTTAGTCAGAGACGGTAACTATTGTCAATTTTTTTTTTATATATTTGACGAGCTTGGTAGCTCAGTCGTGAATGACGCGACTTTAACACCAACGCTAGTGGGTGCGATTCCCACACAAGGCAAACATTTATGTGCATGAACATGTCTGTTTGTTGTCTGGATGTTGTAAGAGAGGTAGGGCACATCAAAGTAGCCCGTCTGGAGAAGTACCTCCAGTTCACAGAAAACCGCAGCCAAATAACAACTCCCCAGAGGGTTGTAGTGTTGATGCGCGTGAGTGAGGTCACCAGTAAGCTCCCAAGGAGTTGTTGTGTAAGCAGCAGAGGAGGCATTGCGCGAGTGATACCTAAGATATTACAGGTGGGCCGTATGCTTGTATGCCTCCCGACGTAGTATAAAAAAAATATTTCTCATGAATACATTGAGCCACCTACACCCCAATTTTTACATTATGCATTTATATAATTACATTATTTTCTCAATACTATATTTACTCCACCGAATGGGATTCGATGTTTTAATTTTACCCTGGAACTTTGAGCAGTTCTCACAACGATGTAGCTTATATGTTGACTCGAAATATTAGGTATCATCATATAAAATTTCATCAAAATCCTTGAAATAATAATCGTAAGATACGTGCACAATGGACAGACATATAGACAAAATCATAAAAATAAATCTATAAGAGTTCAGCTGTCTTAATATTTACAAATATAGTTGTGGGGCCAACCGTTTAGTCGGTTCTTTTTAGGTATTTTTTTGTGTAAACTCGCGTTTTTCCAAGAAAGGAATCCATACAGATAAATATCACCCATTTTGGGCTAATTTCTTTTAGCTGATAAAAAAAATATTATGTTACAGCAAGACATTCTAAACATTTTTTATTAAGACACCAAAGAGATGGATCCACGCCCCGTGCTTACATTTAAGAGTGAAAAACCGTCTGGCAATAGATCGGTTCTTAATCTCTTTTTAGTTCACTGTTCTTTCTGCATATAAATAAATAGTGAATATTTCATAGTCAATTAGAACTTAAGTATGGAAATAAAGAATGTTTATTAAATTAAGCTTTTATGTTATCATATTTTTTTTATTATTGGCCGGCATTTTGTAAATAAGCACAAAACTGTACGAATATAGTTAGTCTTTTAAAAAGTAAAACCTTATTTAAATACAAAATTTCTAAAATATAATTAAAATATTAAGATATGTACAACACCTTGTACATATTTAACTTTACTTTAAATAAATGTATATAGTGCGTGCCACGGAATAGAAAAAACAACTTGTTTTTTCTATTCCGTGGTGCGTACCACCGATCAAATGTGCTTTCAGCTACGCATTTCTACGGCTTGCTACGCTAGTTTATAATTATTTGTAACGAGCTACTCGGCACTAGGTGGCGTTCTTTCGTCAAATATGTCTAACACTATATGTAAAAGGCAGGTAGTTGAAATGATAACTTACCGACAGATGGCGCTTGTGAGTTGAAAAATACCCAAACCGTTTAGAACTATGTATAATAATTGTACATATATTTAATCCCGAACACAAAGGCACCCTCATCTGCACGCCCAGCTTTTAGAAAATGGAGTTCTTGCGAAAAAAATATTGTTGTATGTTGGTGAATCTACAATTGATATTTAATATTGTACCTATAGCCCAAATGGAGACATCACATCACCTACAAGACTGCAGCCAAATATTTTTGAAGGTACTATTTCATACTTCATTTGGCGCGTTGAAAAAAATGATGAGTGATTTTTTTTTACCCCGATATCTAAAATCGCCACCATGTAGTTGGTTGGTAAATGTTTCGTTCGTAGTATATTCAAGGTTATTCATTGATCTACAACACGTACAAACAAGCATGCGGCCCGCATCAGATGGTGAGCGGTCACCACAGCCTATTGACGCTTGCAACACCACGGGCATATTACTCGCACGCTGCCAATATTGTGACCTAAGGATGTTTCGTCACAGTACCCAGTAATTTCTCTGCTATATCTCACCCTTCAAACCGGATTACAGCTATATAAATATAGCTGTGTGGCGCTAGAAATAGATGAGACAGAGGTACCCATGCAGACGACTTTTGTATAAAGTCTCCCTCTGATAAGATAAATCATATCTATCAATGAATAAGTACGTATATAACATTTATTTACATATAAACATGTAGGTGTGGGTTTTTTTAAATTACATACGGCGATGAATGATATTTATTGATAAAAAAATAAAATATTCTATTCAAAATGGCCAACCTTTGGCTTTGATACAGGCATTTAATGTGTCTGGCTACGAATCTAGGGATTCACGCACTGTTTTCATGGGAATTTTAGCCAGTGCTTGCTCCAAAGTTTTCTTAAGTGACATGTCGGCGTGTCGTTTCGGGCAGCCCATGTCCTCTAAAACTGACCATAATTTGTAGTAAGGAATTCAGATCTGGGCTAGACGAGGGCCAGTTTGAAAGAAGAAAAGTTTCTATGTAGCAGTATTTATGGCCAGACTAGACACACATTTTATTTTACAGGCTTATTGTCCAACACCAGGAAACCGTGGAGAAGCATCTCGCCATAGATCAGAAAGTTTTCTGGGGTTTTGTTGATAATGAGAAAGCATTTCACAGGGTTGTGCGAAAATTGGTGTCAAACAGGATTACACGCTGTCCGCTCGGCTAGCCATCCTGTATCACAATACTTGTCTGCAGAGAATAATGGCAACGAATGCAGGATTGCGCATGGGTGACCTATTGGTGGACTGTCTCCTTTATGTAGACGATGCAGCATTAGCTGAAACACCAGGTGAACTGCAAATACTGGTCACGATAATGAAAGATGATAGTAAGGAGAAGGGCTTACTACCGAAAGCGAGGAGAATAACGATAATGGTTTTTGAGAGAGAAGTAAACGGAACCAATGTAAGTATTACGGTCGGTGATGAATCGTTGGAACAAATCGATGAGATTGTATGCGCTTTCAGCAGGGGTGGAAGACAAGTGACTGCTGAGAATTGAGTGCATGAAGCGTTGGGAAAACTTCTTAGCAGCAAGAACTTGAGCCAGAACACACAATGCAGAGCTGGTCTCAATGCTAACTTATGGAAGCGAGAGCTGGGTATGGCAGAGAGAGCAAGAAAGTAGGATAAATACGGTTAAATGCGCAAAATTTGTGGTTTAACGCTAGTAGATCATGTTCGCAATAGTGATGTTAGAATTATTGTTGATCTGGAAGAGAGTTTCAGTGCATAAGTAAGCAGAGGTACGCTCAGTTGATTCGTATATGTAGAAATAATACAGGAAGAAACGATTACAAAACAGATATACAACGCGAAAGTAGAAGGATGTAGGAGTCGAGAAAAGACAAGACTTACCTACCGTGACCAAATTGATTGTGTTTTATCAGGTGAGGTCAGGAGCCCTAGAAACCGGCGAGCGTGCATGAGAAGACCTATGAATGTTAACGAAGCGAAGTGAGTAGTGTGTGAGAACCGAGTCATGTGGCGCTCGGTTTTTTCTGCCTACCCCGCAAGGGACTTAGAGTGAAGTTAGATTCATAGATAGAACATGAATCTGTGGGAAGTTTTTAAGTGATACTTAATCGTACGATCTTCTATTGCCAACGTGGTTAGCGTACCACAACAACTTCAAAACAGGATAATCCCATGTTTGTTTGCTACCCGACGCAGTGTTGAGATAAGAACAGATTAGTCATTGTTTGTTGAAGAATAATTTATATACAACATCGGCAGTCATGAATATGCCCTAGGGACCCGCAAGCGTACATGAAAAGAACTATGAATATTAAATAAGCGCATCTTATGGCGATCAATTATCTCTGCCTACACCGCAAGGGACCTGATGTGAATAATAATAATTCTTTATTAATGGAACATAGGGTACAATAAAAAAATGTTGTTATAATTTACGCATTAATTTCACTATGCCCTGCTGTTAAGCGTAAGTGCATATAATTAATTAGTAATAAAAGCTAAATTTACTAAAAAGGAATAATAAATGAATAAATCAATATCTCCTCTACATATTTTTATCTTGTAAAAATTCCTGTATACTGTAGTATGTTTTGTTCAACTAGGTAATGGTTTCAATTTTGTTTTAATACATAATATGTTTTTATGAAATGTAGTTGTTTTTGTTGGACCTGTAATTAATTTTCATGGCGTTTGGCATATTTAATTTTTTTTTTTCTCACCAATATAGCTGTTTCGTAAATAAGAAGTTGTTACATTTAACAGTTTATCATTGTAATTGTTTATTCGATACTTAAATATCATATATATATATATATATATATATATATATAATTAGATAGTAAATAAGAAGTTGTTACATTTAACAGTTTATCATTGTAATTGTTTATTCGATACTTAAATATCATATATATATATATATATATATATATATTGTTTTATTATATAATAAATTATTTGATTCAGCAAAAAGTACCATTAGATGCTCTACACATCTTGGGAGGTCGTTAATATATATTAAAAATAGTAATGGCCCCAGTATACTACCTTGAGGAACTCTGAATTGGGTTTATGCGTAAGTTTATTCGTGTATAGTTATAAGGCATACTTTATTACTTATTGTTACTTGCGACCTATCACTCAAGTAGTCCCTTAAAATATTACTAACGTTGCCCATTATATATACCGTATCATTCTAATTTTTGTATGAGAATGTTATGGTTAACGAAGTCGAACGCTTTGGTCATATCCATAAATGTTGTCGCCGTTGGTACCTTATTGTCACGTTTACCAGAACATTCGATAATAATATATGCCATATTGATCGTCATATTTTTTTCTAAAACCTTTTTGTTCACAAGCTAGCATATATACATACATACATTCATGCAACATTGGCAGACATACTAGCATACGGGTGCACCTGATGTAAAGTGGTTACCGTAACTTATAAACGCTTATAATGCAGGAAGTAGCGCTCAAGATTATTTATTTTGTATAACATGAGTAAAAATACAAAAATACAGGTGTTATAAATTTACATTTTGTTCTGCATGTTTAGCCGGTAAGGCATACAAAAATATGATAGATAGCACACGCCGCACGCTCGCGCGTTGTCATCCCCTTTACTCACATAACAACTCCTTTGGTACTTGCTGGTAACCTCACTCACTCGCAGGAATACAACAACCCTCAATGCAGGGAATTGTTTTTGGCTGCCGTATTTCTGTAATATGGAGACCCTACCTCTTATTATTTACCTCATTAACTATAAAATTGTGGCGCGTACTATATATAAATTATTAAATAGAATAGAAATAGAAATAAATAAAGTGTCAGATATCGTAAGTAAAATAAACATAGAATACATTCGTACATGTTACATAAATCCCTTCTCTTACTTTTTAATATTTTATTACTAGTTTGTTACTTTATTATACCATGGGGTTAAGATTGACTAATGTGCAGTGATAGATCAGTGGATAAAGGACATCCTATTAAACATCGTGAGGAAATTCGCACGTCCAAGAAATTATATTTCAAAAGAGGTGTGATCTAACCTAAGAAAGATCTGATTTTCACGGTGCGATGAGTTGTGGAGGTCTGATCGCAGACGCTCCATGTGAAAGTCAGTATCTTTGCCAAATCCTTAGACTTAGGTAGCCGACCCCGTCAATCCTAATGGATAAGGAAAAGAGATGACGCTGGAAAGACAATAGATTAATACTGACTTATCGCCGTGCTGATCTATGGATCTTTCCTCAATCGAATGATGTAGAACTCTAGGATTCAGCTCGATTGAGGGTTACCGGTGACCAGTATAGTCAAGCTGCCTAGACAGTCTTTTTACTATATCAGGAGGCTTACTTTACTTTTAGGTGGACCGTATGCAAGCATACGGTCCACCTAAAAGTAAAAGTACGGTAAAGCGGCTACGGCCTATAAACGCTTGTAACCCATTACTCTACTCGCGCGATGCCACCTCTCTTGTTAATACAGCTACTAACTCACTCGCAGTACACAACAACCCTCCAGGGAGTTGTTATTTAGCTTTTCTGTGAGATGAGGTACTTTCCCAGACGGGCTGCTTTGATACACCCTACCTCCCTTAAAAGTCTGGAAATTTATTAGAAACTTGTTTAGGCTTAGACTTAGATGTGTCTTAGATTGAGAATTGGTATATAACAACGACAACGGGCTGAGAGTGACACAACTTGATGGAACAGTTGAATCATGGAGAAGGTTGAGAAAATCAAGTTTTTTGCACGTGAAGACGTGAGCCGATGGTTCGCCTGGCCTGAAGCAGTTAATGTAACCTATGACTATAGCAACACAAGGAGCAGGATGTTACCCTTTCGCTTCTAACACAGTAACTATTCACTAGCCTCTTGTTAAGTACACTCATTCGCTGGAATACAAAACTCTCCAGGGAATTGTTTTTCGGCTGATGCTTTCTGTAATAGGTGGCAGTAAGTATTTTCCAACTTGGCCTGTCTCATGAAGGAAATAATTTATATGAGACCCGATATGATTTTGCGTAGTAAATAAACTCAAAGCTAATTGACGGATAAACGGATTACGGATGATGCGATATCACGGCTTATTGGGTAAAATATCTTCCCATTGGTCAGTAGGCTCGAATTAGTAGCATAGCACATATCTGTAGCCTTCCGCAGAGCCTGGTTTGCTAATCAGTAACGTGCAACACGTGTAAATGGGGTCAAATTTGCTTCTAAGTATGGTACTTAGCCAATTATCCGTAGCCCGATGTCATAATTGACATACAAACAATAATTCCTATCTATACCTATTAGGTACATCGAATTTGTCCGTACAAAGGAAACCCATGCGATTACTGATACACCTAATGCCCATTGTCCAGAATACATTGTCAATAGATCGGGCACTATCATCCAATCGCCAATATAACCTAGCCAATGCAAATGGTCCCTCTTTCTTTACCAACAAACAAAGAGGTAAAAAAACAATGGGGCAACGAACGGTTCATTTTAAAATGGTCGAGTTATCATTTGGACTTATGAAATAAATCACCTGGCCTACCACGCAGACCGCCCATTCTGAGTTACGTTATCGAACATTGATTAATAGCTTATGACAGAGTTATTTTTTTATAGTTACCTAAAACTGTCTAATCTAGACCTACACGACCAATGAAATGTTACGAGATGATGAGACAATGTAAAAACAATGAAAAGAGACTGTAATTACCGTTTCGATTATATTTATAGTTCATTATCTTTAATATTTGTCTCTTAGACTCACTTACCATGATTGTATTGGTCGTGTATTTTTAGAATTAGAATGCATGAAAAGTTCCATGAGAATGAAAGAAGCAAGGGAGATGTGTAAGGACCGCATCCTGTGCCGCTCTGTTCTGTCTACTTGCCCTGTAAAGTATACCAGATAGATAGATTCTTATATATATTTTTTTGGGATAATGATAGAATACATATATTGAATACTGGAAATATGCCTCCATTATAGAAGACCGGAGCATCTCTCTGGATAGTGGTTGCGTTGCTGGGGACAGAGAGAGATTACCAGTATCACCCGAAGAGTTTGTTTTAGCAACAGGACTGGTATTATTTACGCGAGCGATACTTCTTTTATTGAGGTCTACTTACTCAGTCGATCGTGTCTACAAGTATTAAAAATCGGCGAAGTGCGAGTCGGACTCGCGCACGAAGGGTTCCGTACCATTATCTATAAAAAAAGGCAAAAAAATCACGTTTGTTGTATGGGAGCCCCCTTAAATATTTATTTTATTTTTTAGTATTTGTTGTTATAGCGGCAACAGAAATACATTATCTGTGAAAATTTCAACTGTCTAGCTATCACGGTACATGAGATACAGCCTGGTGACAGACGGACGGACGGACGGACGGACGGACAGCGGAGCCTCAGTAATAGGGTTCCGTTTTACCCTTTGGGTATGGAACCCTAAAAAAATAACAATTTTATTTATCTCAATAGTATATAAGCATACGATATTTGGTAAAAGTTACTGTAGTGACCTCTGCCCGACATGTCTTTTATCGAAACGTCACTCATTTGCTAATTAATGGGAGTGGATTAGTTAAATCAATTTGATCACGAAGCAATATTTAAAGGTATTGAGTCCTAAGTTTATGGAAAGTGTATGGGAGCCCTAGTGTTTACCTAACGTAGCATGTTCGCTAGCTCGTACGAAACGTCCGGTTTCCCATACTCGCCAGGCAGTCTGCCACCGTATTGTACTGTGTGGTGTCTAGTTTTCCAACTTCGACGTGGCTGCGGACTGTTTCCAATAGTTTGACTGTTCGTGTGATCTTGCTGAGGAGACGGGAGTCTCCTACTGAGCTGATATCTGCATAACGAATTAGAATTTTCGTCACTACACACATGGATCTTCGTAAACAACGCAGAAGTGACTGATGTAGGAACCCTGACACTTCTAGTAAGCTATCCGAAAATTCCACGTTAGCTAAGCACTGGCTCCCACAGAGACTTCGTTTTCCTTTGTATTATGGATTGTGTTCGGAGGAATTATTCGATATGATGCCCCCGGCTTTCTTCTACGGCCACTGCACGCCATCACTGGATTCATCTACTCACACTGGAACTACAAGTCATATACTGTACTGTTTCAGGGTTTAAGGTTTGACTTCCCTACCTGGTAATGCAAGAGATAGCAATATAAGGGCAAGCATATTCGCGTGCTTACACAACGCCCTACATTTCCGGTCATTGTTTACATTATCTAAAGTGATGACCTAGGTACTTAAACTGCTGCACTCTATTTAGGGTACCATTCAAGCATTTAGGTGGTATATTTTCTGCAAATTTACTGTCTACCCTAAAATTGTGCCTGTGTTTAATATTTTTAATATTATAAGTTAATTCATGCATGCAGTTGTATGCGTCAAACAACTCGCATGTTGTCATTAAATGGCGCTGGCCGCAGACTGAAGAACTTATTATAGTCATGTCATCTGCATAGCTTAGGTTATTGCTGTATTATCAACTCCGCTTCCAATATGTTTACTACAAACTGTCACTATCAGTTCATTTAAATTAAATAGTTTAGGTGAAGAGAGCTTACCCTATCTAATTTTGCATTTGAATACCATATTCGGTACCAGACATCGGAACCGACCACCGCGTTCAATTTGTTGCACATGAAAGTGGATAAATAAGGTAGAAAAGTGAATGAGATATATTTTGTGTACCTCGCGCTATTAGGTGGGTAGGTGTTATATAGTTTGTAGTCTAAGAATTTTCTTATATGATTCATATAACGTGCGCCGTTCATAAATTTTGAGGGGTTTCATCATCTCTATATAGACCTCTAAACGCAAGTTGACGATAAAACGTCCCTTGTGCACGGTAGCCGATCGACGTCTTCGTTGCCGATAACGATTATTGATGTGCCATTCGATTCTATTATTTTAATCGAATACCAGTGTTTTAATTTGAATTAAATTAAGAGATTGTTCTCGTCTATATAGGCAAATACCTCATAAAGCTGTAATTTGATATGCTTATACAGAGAAATAATGAAAAGACCTCCATTGGTTTTGGTTATGGTAACGTCGTACCAACACCTAACGAAATTGTTCTGATAACCTCGAAGAAGAAACCTGATTCTTTATACGTAATTATAAAAAGATTTAATACGAGTACTTTCGAAATTCAAATTTAGAAAATGTGCTCTATGTCAACATGAACTGCCCATCCATTTTGTAAACAACGTTTTACTTTAAATATTTAAAAGCATTTTCTTGTGAGACGAAGACACTCAATGTCCAAAAAAGAATGACTCGGTATAAATCACAGAACTGACATGATTGGAGGATTGACTGAATTTTGAGCTTTAGTGCCACCTTCTGGTTCCATTACCAAAGTTAGCGTAATGACACATCATTTAGTGTTCCACGGTGCATCGCCTGTAGAGTATGAATCGAAGCATGAAAAATAAACCAGATTTCAGACAATACGTGTTCTGAAAAACAAAATAAATTTAGATTTTTTTTTTTATTACAATTACATATGCTACACTTTACTAGTGCTACATATAATAAGGACATATTTATAAGAACTTCAAATTTCTTTAAATTTTGCCTGAAAGAAATTCTAGGACATCTGATACTTATTGTTTGATAAAATTTTAATAAAAATGTAATACGCGCTCGGCGGCTCAGTCGTGAATGACGCGACTTTGACACCGACGCTCGTGGGTTCGATTCCCACACGGGACAAACATTTGTGTGCATGAACATGTCTGTTTGTCTTGGTCTGGGTATTTTCTATGTATAAGTATGTATTTACAAAAAAAAAAAATATTTACGTATGTTTATCAGTTGTCTAGTACCCATAACACAAGCTTCGCTTACTTTGGGGCTAGATGGCGCTGTGTAATTTGTCTGACAATATTTAAAAAAAAAAAAAAAAATTAAAATACAACTTTATGAAAATGTATTAGAATTTGAATGGACACAAGTAGACACAGACACCAAGAGACAGGACCTAAAAAGCTCGTATATGCTTTGCAGGTCCTCCAATATCCATATCATCACAACACTGCACAGTGCTGATGAGGCACTTCAATGCAAACTTAGGCACGAAACAGAATGATGAGCTTGTAGTGGGGCAATTTGGAATCGGGCGACAAAATCAAAGTGGGCAACCTGTTGGTCGATTTTATGGAGAAAGAGGAACTCTTTATGATGAGCTCTTGAGGGAGTAGACGCAGCGCAAGTGGACCTTCAGTAGCTCCGGATGATTCGATGAAATACGAGATAGACTTCATCTTGACGACCAGCCCGTATTTATTCAATGATGTCATTGTGATCACCGGAAGCGATCACCGGATGGTAAATAAAGTTGGAGTTCTCGTCTACACGCTTACATCGAAGTCTACTACTCCCTTCAATTTTCTCCCTAAGGCCATTTGGTGCCTTATTTTAAAACTCCGAAAGCTTTAAGCCCGGACCCTATAATGGTTACCAGTACTTAAATGATTGCATAACGTTAGATGATGTCAACAGCAAGCACGTGGAGAATGTGTTGAGAGATAAACTCCTAAAGCCTCGTACAAAAAGAACCCAAAATGTCTCGAATCATATGTGGATTAGACGTGAAATGTGGTTACAGTCTTCAGTTTACACGGTAAGGTAAACACAGCTGAATAGGCGGATGTCCAATTTAAAACGATTCGTAATAAAGAGGCGCCAGAGCGAAACTAACGCTCCAAAGTCTTTTCGAAAGGTCTATAAGCACCAAAGGAGGACAGATTTACGGCGAAGCTTCGGAAAGCCAGTACTTGTAGTCCTTCAGAAGCTGTTCAATTCCGTGATACACTCAAGTGAAATACCGGAGGCGTGGAGGAGAAGCCTGATCACGCTATTCTTCAAAAGAGTAATAAGACCCTATTTAATAACTATTTTAGCTGTTAGCTAAGCCATAAACACGCCGTGACAAGCCTGCTTCAATTTTGTTTATCATATCACGCCACCATTCTACCCGGGCCTGCTTCTGAGCCAACGGTGAGGTTGTGCGGCACCCAGCGTAAAACTATCCTCCTCACGCGAAGATGCAAGTGTAGAATCTCGTAAATCTCTGATCCAATGTGAAGTATGTGCTGAATGTCCTGATACGTAACTCGCCTATTGTCTTTGATTAAATTTTTCACTGCGAGCACGTTTTCTTTCGTAATAGCCGTCAAAGGGCGATCACTTCATCTTCATCCCCCAAAGTTAGTCGATCGCGCTTGAATTCGTTATACCAACGATAGGTACATGATTGACTAGGAAGGGCCTCCATTTATGAATGCCATTTGAAGTCTATGGTACGATTCGTACGGTTTCAAGCGACACTTGAAATCGTAAAAAATCATAGCGCAAAAATGTTCCCGGTGCAGAATCATTTTTCAATGAGACACGTAATTTAAATTACAACGTTAGGTACGGAATTTACTTATAAATAATCATATTTTCAAAATAGATTGTAACTGGCTTCTTTAAACATTTTCATACCTTTAGAATATAAGGTGAACATACCATACCAAATTTGTAACTTAACTCACCATCTATGTAAACCACTGTATATTCAGGCAAATAAATGAAATTTGAATTTGATTTGAATTTTGGTCAGTCTCACATACCTACATAAAATTCGACGAGCTTGCGTGCTGCTTGAGGTGGCTCTGTCGTGAACGACGGGACTTTAACACCAACGCTCGTGGGTTCGATTTCCACACAAGACAAACATTTGTGTGCATGAACATGTCTGTTTGCCTTGGTCTGGATCTTTTAAAAGATGTTTTAAGGTAGGGTGCATCAAACCAGCCTGTCTGGGGAAGTACCTCTACCTCACAGAAAACCGCAGCCAAATAACAGCTCCCTAGAGGGTTGTTGTGTTCCTGCGTGTGAGTGATGTCACCAGTAACCTCCTAAGGAGTTGCTGTGTAAGCAGCCGAGGAGGCATCGCGCGAGTGATACTTAATATATTTCAAACGCTAATAGGTTACGGTAACTACTTTACATCAGGTGGGCCGTATGCTTGTATGCCTCCCGACGTTGTATAAAAAAAAAAAAATTTTTTTTTGCCTAACTGTCTCCGATCCGAACTAATTCCCGAAACAGATAGTCTATTTCTGACTAACTCTGTTTCTAATATCGCCATTGCGAACGCGATTTACAAGCGTTACTCCACAAATTTTGCGCAACGCTTGCATTTCAACTGCGTTTATCCTACTTGCATGCTCTCTTTGCCAGGGATAGAAATATAGATTAGAAATGCAATAGAAATATAGATAGCTAGCCACATAAGGTCATCTATAAGCATTAATTAGGCACCTCTGTATCGAATTTCAGCTCTCTCTATTAAATCTTTGTAAACACTAATTTTTATTGGTAACAAATTTGTATCTTTTTTAATTTATTCAAAACATATTAATAATACAAAATTTACTCACAATACACATCCTTCAGAAGAAGCTAGTTCGCTTTATATAACTATTACCTTTACCGTTTAGGCGCCTACAATGAGTTGCTATCTGCAACTCATTGTAGGGTAAGAGAGTTTTTTTTTACGGCAGAATAGGACACTGCATATTGTTTTCTTTTAAGATAAAAAATAGTTCTTTAATATAATTTTGGTTTTACGCGTATTATGAAACATTTTATTTAGAACTACGTTAGGTAGGGTATTGTGTATATCTGGGAGGAAGTACGCCCATTTACGTTTACCATAAACATTAGTATAATATGGCTTAATGTATTTAATTGACTTAAATTCTGCCTAGAGATCTTTTTTGTAAGTGTTTTATTCTGCTGCAGTATTCTCAAACGACGGTCATTCTAAACCTATTGAATACATTTAGAACATTACAGTGTTTAAATATGACAGTATCCTGTGCATTCAGCCTTCTTTTGATACGACGTGGTAAAATTGATTTAAGAAGAGTCACTTGTAGGCTACAAATAGTGTCATTTGGATACTATTTGTAGCCTACAAGTGACATTTCATATGAACAGCCATAACTACACACATCAAAAGTGTCTAGGGATCAACATATATTTTTGCAATAACTTTTCTCCTGATTGATATTAATTTAAATTTTCTTTAAGGATTCATCAAATAAAGTGTTTTCTTTTGTCTACAGTAACGATAAACCAAGTCACCTTTGCATTAATAAAGAAATTCGCCATTTTCATAATAAAGGGATTTTTGACATTTGAACCACTAACATTAGTTGTTGGAGCTCTTCGAGTTGTGATTTGAATGTATCGGTCTTGTCTCCGTGTGGTGCAGCGATACCGTCCTCCATGGCGCTCAGCCACGGTACCAGTGCTTCAGTAACGTGTCCAAAGTAGACTGATAACACTCTGACTTGTATTCAGAGCTAAAGCCACAGTACGTTGCCGGGAACCAGCTTCTATCATTCCCACGGCTCTGAGCATTTCTTCCCTGCTTAAATGACGTCACCGCTCCATAATAACGTTGGTTTTAATCAGTAGTAGGGAAACAGTAGCACTAATAATGTCTTCAATGCCAAATGTCAAAAATCCCTTTATTATGAAAATGGCAAATTTCTTTATTAATGCAAAGGTGACTTGGTTTATCGTTACTGTAGACAAACGAAAACACTTTATTTGATGAATCCTTAAAGAAAATTTTAATTAATATCAATCAGGAGAAAAGTTATTGCAAAAATATATGTTGATCCCTAGACACTTTTGATGTGTGTAGTTATTCCATAGCCTACCACCAAATCCGCTAGTGTTAAAATAAGTAGCTTTCTGTACTACAAACAGCACGAATCAACATGTGAAGCAGCGTACTGATTTTTATTTTCTTCACAAAACTGTTACACATTATATTATTTATTATTTTAATTGAATATTTTAATTTGATTTTAAGCGGTGTCGAAATACGAAACTAAATCGTTTCACAATTCACCCGTCTCTTAGTAATGATAACTTGGAGTGCGGGAGAAAATTTGCAACACTTAAATTCGTCTGATTGATGTTGTTCATTTATCACTCCCCTCGTTGGGCCCGATCGCTATAAAACTTTTAAAATGGGTCACAAGGTCCCGCCTGAATGCTTCGGGCTTACTTGTCTGAGTAATTAAAATTGTAAGATCGATATTTGAATAATCGAAAATTTTTAAGACGTTCGTATAAACCACTAAGTGTTTTCAACAATTCAAATATATGTTTCAAATATCAAGTTTTCTGTGCAACTTTCGATTGTGGAAGTATGTTTCCAATTATGTAATTGTTTGCGAATAGTAATAAATTTTTTTGGCACAGTAAGAAAGTGGGTTGGTAATGGATTATACATACTATTGTACTTCTGTTACCGTATACCATAGGTAATTAAAATATAGAATAAAATTAATACAAAAGTCGGAAAAAAATAATTTTCATTATACGTTTCAGCAATTTTCTACCAGTAATTTTATACTCTGACACTTCGAATAAAATTGAAAGATTTTGACAATACTAATAGATTTTCCGTTTTCTTGGGTAGGAATAGGACATTTTTTGTTGTTGATGGTAATGCGTAGCAGATTTCGTATCAAGAATTATCACGTATAAAAGTGTATTATATGTATGTATATATTCACGCCAGGTCCCTTGCGGGGTAAGCAGAGAAAACAGAGAGTGTTTATACATATTATATACTATTATATAATACGCTAATAATATAAAAATAATGTTACATATTACATTTTACACTTTTAATTTAATTTTAATTTAAATATAAGAGAACAGGCTATTTTCTACAAATAGTACAATATATTTTTAAATAGTACCCCTTATAATTTGTGTATATTTCAAAAAATAGAATGTTAGAAAGTCCGGTATGTGTTAAAATAGGAAAACTATCGATCAATCACGCTGATTCCTATATGTTATAAAAATGTTTGAAAGACTCTTGCTTGCTTGCAATACATATCTATCTAGAGCAGAGCACTATGACGATTATTGAAAATACTGTACCTACATCCCAGTGCTTATCCTAAGCAATATATCCTCGATATGAGAAAGTGTTTAATTAAGTTTAACATGATAGTATGCTATAATATATACTGGTGACGTCTCCAACGCAACTAAACATATTTTATGAATATTAGGATGATTCAACAGATTCAGGCCTAATAACCAATTTCAGAAGGTTTTAAATAATAGTAGTGAACGAAGTGTCAACCATCAGAAGAATCCTAGTCAGTATACCGCAGGAGAGATGTGACTTCCCTGCATAGTACGCATGTTAAACTGATGAGTTTGTACGCCGGCTTCGGCCTTGTATGCCGATGAAGCTGGGTCTCTTACTAAAATGAAAATATGGAAATGGGTAAATACTACACAAATAAGTCAGTTTTCGCCTTACAGGCGAGAAAATAGCCTGTCTTAATACAGCGAGCTATGTGGATTATTGACCGATGACTCACCATAAAAAATATACAAGGTTAGCCCCATATATACAAAGCACAGCCTGTACAAAACGTACACATGAAGCCACGCCTGACTTATGCAACCCCGGCTTAGTGCGCGCTACTGGGCAAAAGTAATGCTGTTACTACCCAGCAACAACAATCAGACTCCCTCAGGAAGATTGGCACCCTGCGCTATGTAAAGGACGGAATTGTAAAGAGGGGTTTGCACATAGACATTACAGATGAATTTATACGACATAAATAGTGAACTAAGAGAAACTTGATCATATAAACCGAAACCGGTCCCTAAAATACATTATAATGAAAATCTCCATAGAAGCTTGACTCCAGCACGAGTTATGCCCTGTAAAGGAACTGTGATATGGCCTACAGACTAAGAGCAACCAGTAAGATAGCAACATTCGCTCCGAAAACGTCTCTCTCAAACGAGGACTCACAGTTTTGTGGCAGATGGTCTAACTTGTAGACCGACAGTAAAGTTCTTACGTAAACCGCACACTTACTCCTTCTACCTACAATTCTCCAATAAAATTTCTCCAACCACGGTACATAAGTACGAATATAAGAGCTCCGTACAATAATTTGGATAGTTTTTAATACTCGTAGAGTCTGACAGATTATGGTTATTTTATTATTAACTATTTGAAAAGCTACTTTGTTTTTAGTAAAATTTAGTATCTTGTGGTAGTTTTTGGCAATCTGGCATTTAGTGTTAAGTTTTAAGTAAAACTATGAATGTTTTTTTTTAAGAAAACCAAAAGTAGCTTTTACTACAAGACACTACCAAAACTGCTCGATAATAGGATCTTTCGATTGTGTTAGCATCTTAGGCAGATGCTAACACAAATCGAAAGATCCTATAAATCCTATAAAATAACTTCAAAAAGTTGTATTAAAGGCTACCAAAAGCTAACGTTTTGAAAGCTTATTACAACCTAATTATTAGGCATCAAGATATTATTACATAGATAACTACGACGAACTGTTATATTTAAATCGTAACTTACTAAAATGGTTTGTGTAAATAATCTTAACCTTCGCATATATTATGCGGAGCGCAAAAAGATGGTGTATTTTTAACCGATTTCAAAAAGAAGTTGCTTCTCATTTTCTTTTTTCTATCTGAATTTATCTATGTTATCTGGATTATATGTGAATCGAATAGGAATTTGTATTATATGTTTTTTACTAGAAAGATTCTAACATCCAATTAATCTCTTAAAAGTTTGATGAAGTTACGAAACGTATTCAGAAACTATTTTATTTCTGAATTTCAAATTCTGGCTATTGAGAATTAAGTAAATAATAGTATATGTACTATTAAGTATTTACAAAACCTTATAAGGTTACCATTGGTTATAGATATGTCGATCCCTCGTTTAAACCTTGACAGCTAATCAAGAAGTTTTCGCCGATGTTATCTCCCTATAATGGGGGCTACGCAGCCCCCGAGTTCTGCAAGTGTCAATGTTAAGGTATAAGAAAGATGAGGGTTTATATTGAACCATATTATTCACCAACATTTGAATGCCAAAATAAAATAATGCAAATTAAAAATGGTTTTTACTTTCAATTCAGTGTTTTCCGTAATAACAAATTATATATTATAGTAGCTTACGCCGATGTTCAGCTTTTGTATGATTTTCAGAAAGTAATAATTTGTGGACACATCTGTTCAGTAGTTTGGTCATGAAATAATAACAAACGAACATACCTTCGTTTTTAAAGTATCAGGATATCTACAGTTTGGTATTACAAATTGTTGTCGGGTATTACTTGTAGTTACGCTACATGATATTATGATCATGCGATAATTGGAGAGTACAATAAAATCATCGAACTGTACTGACAACAACAATTATTGTTGGAATATGGGCTGCATTTCCAAGTACCCTTTTCATAATTCCGGCTACGATCGGAATTAAATACAAAAATAAATATATATACCAGCTCTACAACATGCCCTCGTCAAAATATTGACAGGCGATCAGGTTGCAACGTCTGGCGATGGTATCGCGCGATGATTGGGAGACAGCAGCGCCCCCGCGTAAACTTGTAGTGAACTGATCGTACGATAAGTCAATCAAAAACCTAAGCACGAGGTCGTGGGATTTGGAGCACGAGCTTCTTGTAATTTCTTGGGAAACATCGAAGCAGAGGCGTAGTGAGTAATTGTAGTGTAATTACGAGTTAGATTGATATGACTGGCATTTCACTGGTGAATGAAAGAAAAGATAAGATTAAATAAATCGTTTGACACATATCGCTTCCAGAAAAAGTCGATGGTCTCATCGTGAATGTAAAAAGTTTATACGTGAGTCAAATAAGGTGTGAAAACAACAACAACACTTATGATGCAGCGTTGGAACAAATATTGAGCAGTCAGGACCCGTTATATACGTTTTCCCATACATTTCGCGGTCGTATACGACCACCCGGGTTTTGAAGGGTTAATGAGGTGGTATACCTTCTAGTAGGGATGGAAAATACACCGCTGACATCGAGAGACTTGTGACAAAGGACAGTGTGAGCGGAAATGTTCCGTTGGTGTTCCTTGCTCTAATAAAGAAACTCGAAAAAACTTCTAACAAAAGAACCCTAAGCTAGAAAGAACATCTCACTATACACTACACGGTGTAGATCCAAATGTCGAGGCAAGAGCTCTTGCTTCGGTAAAGGTATAGCAGAGAGACCATGAGAATAAAATGACTTCTAGTTCGAATAAAACGTCATTGGTGTGGACACGTAAACTGAATACGGGATAAAAGTAATAGTTGAAAACCAATATTCACATAGATACTACGAAAAATTGGTTGTTCATCAAAAGGTGATGTCAGAAGCCCTAAAAACTAGCCAGTGTCCATAGAGACACATATAGGTAATATTGAAGCTAGTGACGAGTGTAAGCACCGAATTATGTAGCACAAGGTAAGACTTCACTTAGAGTATACACAAGGGCTGCACTCATTTCAATTGAATTATTTGATATATGTCATTACGGATCGTAAATAGATGTAGTAAAGCTTTATGTTGATTAATTCCGTAAAATCTATGGCACGATTTTATATCGCCATTCTTAGGAAAAGAAAGTCATGAAGGATATCTAGTCATTTTGTATGACCACGTGAATGAAGCGTCGGGAACAAGCTAAACATAAATGAAACAAAAAGTGGGAATATTATTTAATAGACATATTACTATATAATGAGGTATTTTGTATGTTTTCTATTAATGTAAGAAATTTGAAGAAAATATATTTTTTTTATTTGGGTTATTGAAGTATTAAACATATTATACCTATACATTTGGATTTGTTATTAACACATGGACAGTAAAGTATAAACAAATTGAAATAAATATATAAAGAAATCAAGTTATACCGTCGTTTCTGTATATAGATGGATACACAAATCAAGTTTATTTTTTTACCATAAAATCCGGAACTATAGCAACAACACCAGCAGGGGAGGTAGAAGGTTCGAACAGAGGTACTATGAAAGAGAGCGTTCAACCATATGCCCTACTAGCTGCCAACGATATCATTAATTTTGATTTTTTCCCGCTTAAATGTGTCTTTACAAACCTGTGTCAGTTGGCGTACCAACCATTACCATCGGCAAAATCAGTATGTTCATTATAAAATATTATGGTTACGCAAGTAACAGCGTCAACTTCATCCTTAAAATGTAAAGTAAAAAACGTAATTAAAATAAATATCATTAAAGTAATGACATGAACTAAATGTTAAATATTTACGCAACGTATGTTAGATATATTCCGTGCAGGTTTTAACCATAGGTATGTGATCCTACTCTAAGACAAGACATGAACTAAACCCTACCGCTTGACAACGAACCCTAAGGATTATGTGTGACTTGGTATATACTATCATGAAGTTACATAGCAAGCAATTTAGAAAAAAAATAAAGCTTTGAATAATAAATAACAATAATATGTTTATGAAACAAATGTAAAATCTCTCAAAGTGCTCGCGAGGATCCAATGGCAAATAAAAAAGGAACTTTTATCTTTATATTTAATAGAGAGGAGTGGGCAGAAAGAACCGAGCGCCACGTGACTCTGTCCTTACACACCATACTCGCTTCTTTAACATTCATAGCTATTCTCACGCTCGCCGGTTTGTACTACTTACCTACTCCGAGAGGGATTTGCCGTAATGATATAGATAGATAGAGATATAGAAGATAGAGGGCTGGCCGGGATTTCATTATAAGATCCCGAGGAAATTTTCGACATTATACGGAGAATAAAATTGTCGACGCGACTCCAAAGATCAGCAAACTGAATAGGTCATGTATTAGTGGTACCACTCATATCTGTCAAGCAAGTTATAGCACATTGACGTCTTAGAGTGGCATCACATATGGTTAAAACTAGCACGGAATACATCTAACATACGTTGCGTAAAGATCTATATTATAAAAAATGATAAAAGAAACGAAATTAGTCAACCCCTTTACCAATACATTTATTTTCGACCAGTGGTGCTCATTGCTCTACATCAACTCAGTGCAATTCCGCTTTGAATTCTTTAACTTTGTAAGATTGTACAATCATTTCTAGCTCAGTTTAAGACTGAACTGTGTAGAAATCCACATTTTAATTATTAAATTGGTCTGCATAGTTTATGTTTACTATTTAATTTGTTGATAATTCATTGTTATTTGTTTGCTGTCGCTACCATTCGCGTACAATAATTACCGTCCTCCAGTTCCGTGCAATGTCGCGTTCGCTGTATCGAAAAAGTTTTAATTTAGCCAAGACTCCATTGTAAGTCTTTTAAAAAGCTTCAAGTATTGTATGCATTTAACAAGGAGCCTCTGTGACAGTTATTAATGGATTTCCTACTATTTTTCTCGGCTGGTGCAAAGGATCGACTTAGGTCTTTGTTCAGTCCGCGGCTATGTACGAACGGAATTGTAAAAACTGTATTAAATGCTAAAGTACATAGAAATAAAGAGGTTTTACTTAAAACTATGCAATTACATGAATATGATAATGAATATTTCGTAAAAAATATCATTATTGGCTTATATGGTTTATTTATTTTATTATGGTTTATTTAGTTTACTTATTTTATTAGTTAAGAAGATAAAGTTGTGCGCATTTTTCTCCCAAATCACTGAAGCAATTAAGCTGCTTTACATTAAATATTTCTTACTCTGATTACATTTTAGCTTAATCGGACTAGCAACTGTAGTAACATTTTTTTACCCCTTAAAAGTCTTTGTAAATTGCCAATAGACCACAGTTCCTGATTTATTATGTAATATGTAATTATTATTGAAATTTAAATTTTTACTTTATAGTATTCGATATGTATTGAACATATCGATAAATACTGAATTAAAAAACATTTATTTTTAACATATATACGATGCATAGCCAATTAAAAATTCTCACATCATCACAATATGAAATCACATTGGTTTCTTTTTTTTAATTGTAATGCAACACAAACCGTAGTTAAGAAAAATCATACAAGTTATACTGTTTTTATCTTGGTATTTTTACCTTCACAACAATTTAAATAACATGCGGTTAATATTTTTAGCGTTCTTCGCAAAAAATACCTACCTTAAAAATAAACCCAAAAAATACGCGGCATCTTTGAAGATTCCCATTTCGAATCCTCAATTATATAAATTTCAATCGTTGTCATTGTCTACTAGTGTGTCGGGTATTTTTCGAAATCCTCGCTGAACCAACGAAGATCATTAGTCATTCTGTGGAGCGGCGAGGAGAGGCGCTTTTTGCTACTCAACTGATGCAATTCCAAAACTAAAATGTGCATTTTACGGACGGCTTTATTCTAAGTAGTTGAAAATTTTAAATGAAAAAGCTTTTAAAGTTAGATGGGGCTTACAAAGTTTCTCAACTATGAATTAATCACTGAAGTGTACTAATTTGGCACACTAAACCCAGTGTATAAAATTAAAAAAAATGATTCGCATAACCAAACTTTTTTATGTTATTATACAGCGTGCCTGAGCTTAAAGTGTTAAAGGATATAAATAACATGAAAATAAATAATTTCGTTATACATTTGCGTGGTGTGAAGTTCACTACCGTTTCCGATTATGTTACCGATATGAATGGTATGAAATGCTTTACAAACATTTATATTTACTACACCTACAATACAATCGTAGTACCTAGAGTCGAGTTTGTATATATATTTTTTTCGTAACAGTGATATAACCAGATTTTACTCGATAGTAGAGCGCGGCTTTTTTTCTATTTAGAAAAATATTTTAGATTTAAATAATAATATTATATTTCTTAATAAGTAATTATATTTCAAATAACACGCAGTCATTGTGCACACACTGCATAATAATAATAATTACTGAACGGATTTAGATAGCATTTTACGCAGTGATAACAAATATCCAGTTGCAGTTGAAGCTACGCAAATTAGCAACAGCTAATTAGAAATATGAGTATAGCTCGTGATGCGAAGAAATTTGGTCCATTACACATATGTAGGTGTATGTTTATGTATGTACATATATTTAATGATACTAAAACGTGCTTGTCGTACCTTCTATTGTATAAAATAGGAAACTAAATAACGTTCAAAAATGTAGTTGATATCTCAATATCTGAATATTTAAGAAAAGAATAAATAGTGAATATTATGTTCCCATGAATCTGTAGCGGTGTATATTCAGCGTGAAAGGATAGCAAAGTAGAAATAATAATATCAAATAGGACTTGCGTTTATTGTATGTATGTGCTTGACATTGTTCCTTATGGATTGAGACCTACGAATTATTTATTCGTAGATCGAGACACCAAAACCTAGACCACTGAAGAAAATACGTTGCCGTAGCAACCCTCACAATTTCAAATATAGTATTACTTTCTTTTAAAAGTTACATTAGAGGCCAGATATCACTCGTACATAGATATAAATTATATCAAAAAGTCTTAATATCTCACAGAATCAACATAATTTGAACTATTTCATCTACAACAACTAGATTCAATGGGTGGTCTGTTAGTAAAATTCCCGACATATTGGCATTCATAAGATTTACAATTCTCATCGGATTGTATTGAAAATTTTGTAATCTATTTTTTGACGAGCTTGGTGGCGCAGTCGTCAATGACGAGACTTTGACACTATTGCTCGTGAGTTCGATTCCCGCATGAGACTTGAATATGTCTGTTTGTCTTGGTCTGGATGTTTTTAAGAGAGGTGGGACGCATCAAATCAGCTTGTCTGGGGAAGTACCTCCACCTCACAAACCGCAGCCAAATAACAACTCCCTAGGGGTTATTGTGTTCCTGCGTGAGAGTGAAGCCACCAGTAAGCTCCTAAGTAGTTGCTGTGTTGAGTGAGGAGTTGCAGAGGAGGCATCACGCGAGTAATATTTAATGTATTACAAGCGTTCATAGGCTACAGTAACCGCTTTATATCAGGTGGGTCGTATATGCGTATGCCTTCTGACGTTATATAAAAAAAAGATGTCATTTCGCAAACTTTTTATGTTCGCGGCACTCCTTACAGCAAATTTTACATAAAATCAATTTATTAATTCATATTTATATATTATTAAAATTAATATAACATAAAAACATGTTTAGCAAGAAATGTGAGAATACCTAACTGAGCATAAACGATCAAAATTTGGAGCAATCATTCGTAAGTTAGTTTAAGTATTGTCTTTTCAACTTTCTAATAAACTGCCTGTTTTCCAGCGGCACACCAGCTATGACCACGGTACACTAGTATCCCGCGGCACACGCTTTGTGACTTGTGACCACTGGTTTAGCCCCTATATAAGGTCTAAGGGTAACGCTTGCCACACGCGAAATATAACACTACCCACACACACACACACACAGTCTACTATTTATTTTTGATAACAGAATTAAAATTCAGCGTACTCTTTTTTATAGTACATTTTCTCAGGGGAAAAGAATCGGACCATTGGTTTAAATGTATGAGATTGTGGAATCAATGAGCGTATATGCCCTTTTTGAGCCAAGTATCTTGATCCATAATGAACTCGATATTCCGTGTGACCGAGACAGACGATGGACATGCTCCAGCAGTAAAAAGAGACACAACTATCATCTTACCTGTTAAATCTCGTGCTTTTATCTATGAGCTAGCATAGATGTTCTCGTGCTCGTGTGCGTGCATTGCGGGATATTTGGCTGAAGATTCCGCATTCTCGTTTTCTCTCCATTGTTGAGTGCAAAGCGAAGCGGCTACTGTTTGGAATCTGAACCCCCTCGAGACCGATCTATCAAACGTCCAAGATATTAAGTTTTTGAACGTCCCCCATGGAAAGGGAACTCGGAGGCGCGTTCAGAAATATTTGAAAAGCGATTGTTTCGTAATACGATGCTCGGATTGTGTCATAATATTTACGCTGATTCAATACGATTTTCCGGGCGATCGATCAGTTTATTTGTCTGACAGTTAGAAAGTGAGATACCTCGCGGACGCGTGAAATGGAAGTTTATTTTAGAATAACACAAATTTGATTGATTGGTAGCGAAATGACGTGTCGATAATTTTTTGATATTATCATTTCGCGGCCTTCTGCTCGTGTCTACGTTGACTTGCAGCTGCTTAGTAAAATATGTAACAGAAAAAGGTACTACTGCCGCTTGCGCAAGTCGACTGACAAGTTAATTGCAATGTCTATAATTGTTCATATTTTACTGACTACATTTTATGGTGCGGAATTAGCTAGGTAATGATATTATACAACATATAGTGGTATACCGCATTATATTACGAGCAGTGATAACCTAGTGAATAAGGAACCGGCCTATTGATCAATAAATCTCCAGTTCGAATTCATTGAATTCATTCATTTCATTTCGCATGTACCATTAAGTTTTCGGATTGACATATTTGTAATTATTACTTGCTTGATGGAAAATATCGTGAGGAAACCCGCATGTCGGTGAAATTATATTTCGAAAGGCGTGTGGCCTAACCTAAGAGAGGTCTGGTTTTCCCTCTGGGTTGTGTAGGTCGGACGGCTGCCGGCCCATATCAAAATCTGTATTTTCGCCAACTCCTTAGGCTTAAGTAGCGGACCCCGCCAATCCTAATGGATTAGGAAACGGGATAACACTAGGAAGAAGAAGAAAGTGGTACAATGCACTAGTCACACATAAACTTCATAAAAGTGTAATTTGGTAATCGTAGGTGTATGAAAAGAATTGGCCAAGTGCGAGTCGGACTTGCATACGAAGGCTTCCGTACAACGTTGTCGAAAAACGACAAAAAGTTAAAACGTTATTTGTATGGGGTATAAAATAAAATCGAGTTAAATTTTTTACTTGATTTTATTTTTCTATATCTGTAGGTTTTGTAACCATAGTCACATACTCTGTGAAATTTTCAAGCCTCTACCTATTACTGTTCAAAAGATACTGTTATATTACAGTTGAACGGACAGACAGGCGAGATAAACTAGTCATAGGGTTCTGTTGGTAGCCTTTGAGTACGAAACCCTAGAAACTTAAATTAAACCGTGCCATAGAAGTAAATGGACGGCTCCAGTTCCAAGGTTAACGAGTTTTATCTAGATTATATATAGTTCGATCGATTTTTATATTCGATTCTTACACAGCACAAATATTTGTGTGTATGAACATGTCTGTTTATTTTGGCCTTGGGTGTTTTAAGGGCGCATCAAACCAGCCCGTCTGGAGAAGTACTTACCTCAACCTCACAGAAACGCGCAGAGAATTAACAACTCTATGGAGGGTTGTAGTGTTCCCGCGAGTGAGTGATGTTACCAGTAAAGCTCATAAGGAGTTGCTGTGTTATCATTAGAGGAGGCATCTCGCGAGCTATTCTCCTGTATTTCATCAGGCTACTTTACATCAGGTGGGCCGTATGCTTGTAATGCCCCCTACGTTGTATAAAATAAACTTACTCATAGTATTTATATAAATAACGTGAAGAGTTTATTATATGTAGAGTGATAGTAAAACTAGAGTCACTGTAACCTATTTGTGTGAAAGAACTTCAAAAACGTTCCACATCAGCATCTGTCAGCTATATCCTTAGCTATATAAAATTAAAAGCAATGACAACAAGAAAAAGGCGCTTTCATAGTCCTCCCTATTCACGAAGGGACCATTCGAGAGATGGAGTGCAAAGAGTGTCTGAGGGGTGCAGATAAGAAATATTTATTCATGGTTGTCTTGCTTAGGTAGATACATAGGTTTAAACTATGCATTTCGATGCATATCGTCCAGTAAAAAGGAGAATAGTTATAGTTTATTTATTTCATGTTCCTGACGTATTAAAAACCCTTTTACGTAACAGACCGAATAAACGTTTTTTTACTCGAGTGACAAGCAAGCATCCGGTCCCTGATGTAACCACTTACTTAATTTACTTGTAATAAAAAGGTAGGCACCTCCACAGCTATTCATGACCTTACTAGCATTGTACGCTTAGCATCTAGTTCCACGTAAACCGCATTTCTATATACAAAAATCAATGTAAAAGACGACCCTAACTTAAGTAACATCATTTTACATATCCTTTATTATATTATATACAAAGTTATGTATGTTATTGTTATCATTCAATAGCTAAAATACAAGCCATCTTTTAATTAATTATTTATTTAGGCTCTGTTCAGTAACATGAAAGATACACAAGGTAGCTGAAGTATGGCACGATTTATGTTTTAGAGTAATAGACTAAAATGTTCAAAAATAAAATGCTGTTAGTGGGATGTGAGCCGGGAACCTACGTAACAATATAAAATAGACTTTACGTTGCGTTATAATACATTTGCGAATAGCCAGTTTTAGTTTTTAAAAAGAACCGCAGATTTTTGCGCTAAAAAAACCCAAAAAAGGGAGTACACCTAAAATACACATACAATAATACACCGATAAACTTAAAAATTAAAACCTCATCTAAATACTAAATTTTAACCAAATCCTAAGAGCCGTTTTCTAGATACATGAAATAATATATACAAATTATATAACTCATTTAAATATATAAGATTACATATTTCATATACTATTAAGCAGTATAGATACAAATAAAGATACATAGTATTAGGTACATTTCTATTTGCAAGACCACCCACTCTCTGCAGAGTTTCGCAGGAAATCGTGTCCAATATCCAATCTAAGGGCGCAAGAGGAAAAAAATTGAACCACGACGCCAGCGTCGCTGCACTGTCGCGACTGTTTGCTGATTAATGAAAGCCCTGGTCATTCATCTGTAAATTATCTTATTTCGCATGCTACAACTCCTCTAAAAAACACCTTACGCGAAACAAAATAGAACACAGTTTCACTTGAAACGGAACTGGAACTACGACCTTTGTTACTACCATGTTCAAGAATACCAAACGTTTCCCCTACGCTGTAACATTTGACGTTTTTGTAGGACATACGTACGTATAATATGGCAAAATATGAAAATGTAACAACTCGGTGCATGAAACTGATGTCATAAATCTAGATCAAAACTGGAATTTGTGAAAGCACTGGTATACACTAACATTTAGGTTGCTTAACTCAAATGATAATCTTGTTACTTTATTTTATACAATGAAGAAAACGAGATAAAATATAAATCTGTTCTAGTATAACGCTTCTTGACTAGAAGAAATTAACACTTAGGCATTAATCTGATATAAAATTGTAAATATATTTACAAAAGTCCATATTGATAAGCCCTTTTATGTGATAGACGATTGTTTTATTTTTATTAATTGGACATTACATTTTTACATTCTTTTTCACAGTCAACTGTGGCATCTTTAATTTCCGTGAGGAACTTTACCGACATGCAAATTAGTTAAAATTTTGTCATGTTTTGCCATGTTAAGTTACGGTAACCCGAAAAATGTTATACCTACTCTGGTAACATTGATATCTGTAAAAATATTGTGATTTTTCTTCACGTATGGTCAATCGTGTTCACGCCATTTTCAGAAATAATTACTGTATTACGAAGATAACCAAAGCGGAATATGGTGGTTTATATCGAAAGGTGAATATTACACTCTTAGAATAATATTACCTACTCAATTATCAATTCCTTATAACAGTAATTTCTTGCGATATGACCAAAGGTAATATTGTTTGCGGTTAAATAAAGTTGCCTCACCTAGTATGATGGCTACTTTACCTACTGTTAGGGTTGTCAAAATAAATATCAGTTGATAGTGTTGTCGGAAAAAAATCTACTTTTTCTATTGGCCAACTTCGTGACCGCCTAAAATATTTGATGTTCTAAGATGAAGAATGATAGAACGAATGAATATGAATATATTTATCCCAAGAACAAACTTAAAATTGTAAAATAGTTTAAGGTATCTTTACCTAGTATTTCCAAAATATCAATATGATCATTCTGCGCAAAAATCACTAGCAACTTAACATCACATCGGTTCAAGTAGGTACTCCTTTTCTATGAAAACTGGAGCTTAGGTAAAGTTGCCAAAACTATGCCGTTTTTACCTGGGATATATTTATAAATGATAAAACAAATCTATTTAAGAATTTGTAGATTTCAATCACTGAACTGTCGTTGCTTGCCTTGTCAGGCACAATTACTTTTTACACATTATTAGTAAAAATGTGTTCAATCTAGCCCCGTATTTGAACACCTTGGTAAAATATCAAAAAATATGGTAATATTGCCACAGTTAAGGTTATTGTCCTGAGATTACAACGTAACTTTGTGCAAAAATATGTTAACAGGATCAGAAACGCAAGAGTGATAGATATTCTTGGTGTCGAAAGTGTTCATAGGCATGATGACAACTTCTTCCCATCAGGAAGACCTTAGTGATTGACTATAGATGTCACAACAAGTCTAAACATATCATATCGATTATAATTCTTCCAATCTTTCGGAATCTTTTTTGATATCAATACGTTCACTTAAGGGCAACCTCGTTTTAGTTTAGTTATTAAATTATCATGGTTAGTTTTACGAACAGAATAACGACTTTAACTTCTGTGATGCCTATAATGCCCATATTGCTGTGATTCTTTCTTTTTTTTAATGATAGGCAAATTAACAGTAATGATAATAAATATTTCCGGTTAACTTAAACAACACCATTTAGTTCCGAACTGAGCTTATGTTATAACTAGACAACGGATAAAAATACGCAAGTACCTTTATTTTTATAAATACATACTTATAATATATAGATAACATCCAGACCAAGACAAATAGATATGTTAATGAACAGAAATATTTATCTTGAACCCACGAGCCTTGACATAACAATACTACTATTTTCAATACTTACCAAGTTCACAGTTTAGCATAAATTAATTCATAAAAATTATATCACGAATCAAATGCTTTAAAAAAATATTGTCGTTCAATAAAGCGGCAGAATATAGTTACTTACCATGCAATGATAAAATAACGATCGCTTCTCAACCTCAAAGTTATGATTACACATCAAACATTGATGCCTCCAAAATCCCGATTATTCTCGGAGATGGGTGACGTCAGCGGAGGGAGCAGGCGCTCCTTTCACCTCCCGATGAGAGTGGTGTCGACTGTCAAACCTCTGACATACGATGACGCGCGGCGCAAGAAACTTGCGCGTTCAAAAGCTTTCTTGAATAAGTTGCTATAGCTGCAATTTTCTGAGAAAATGATGACTTAAGTTTCGACTTAGAAGTTGATTTGTGTAGGTGTATATCCAATATTGTGAATTTGATGTTTTCTTTGAGTATATAATTTAGTTAGTTTTCTATCTATCAGTATCGTTTATCGTTACGTCATGTCCTTTGCTGTGTAGGTAGAGAGAAGCGAGTGCAACAAGCATTTCTTACACACCTCACTCGCTTTAACATTCACAGCTCTTTTCACGCGCGCTCGCTGGCTCCTAGAGCTCCTGACATCACTTCAAACGTGAGGCTTGGCCTTCCTCAGCCCCTACTAGTTTTCTTTAGTTTTCTGTCTGATATATATAGACAAGAAAGCTCAGTGTATTTCAGTGTGGTACTAAGGTTGTATAATAAATCATCAAAGTATTTCAACTGAAGCCATATTAAAATAACAATCTATTGGTCTTGAATATGCCAGCTGAAAAATATAAATAATGAAGCGGTGAAGTTTTTCTGCTATTATAATGAACGTGACCGATGATGATGGTGCAAATTTCTAGATGAGACATTTTCTTATAATATTGCGTAGAAGAAATGAATATTTCGTAATTAAGTATTTATATCAGTCAGTTATGCGATATTATCAAGAGCGAGTGGGATTCGTGCACTAAAGTTCCCATGCGTCACTTGAATCGTATGAATAATTTTACTTGTGCAGGTAGGATTATAACTATAAACAAAAAGCCTGTAAGAACCTATTTAGAAACATCACTCAAGTTTTCTTTATCTTTAAAACCTGACTAAATCCGATCCAAATCTAACCTGAACCTGACTTAAATCTTGCTCAAAATTGGCACAAACTTTCACCCAAACGTAATTCACACCTAACCCAAACTTAAAGGACAAATCCGAGTAGTCACGCAGCGTATTTTCTTTCAGCTGCATAAATAAATTTGTTTGTGAAGGAAAATCTTAAATAATGCTATTACATTTTTTATTAATTTGTGAAAAACTGTATCTATTAGCGAGAGACTTACAAGTTTATGAATGCTTGCAATACATTAAGTATTGCTTGCGTGACGCCACTTCTGCTGCTAGTACAGCAACACCTTAGGAACTTACTGGGGACCACACTCATACGCCGAAATACAACGACGGACAACTTTCATGCGCTCTCTTGAAAACATCCAAACCAAGACAAACAGACATGTTCATGCCCACAAAACAAAAAACAAATATTTATCATGTGTGGGAATCGAACCCACGAATGTCGTTGTTAAAGTAGCATAGCCGTCGCCGAACTCGTTATTCCGCCACCGAGCTCGTCAACTACAACTTAAGTATAAAAAAGAACTTTGGTACAAAATAACTCTTAAGCTATGGAGCTGCTATGTTCGAAATACATGTTCGGGTTGCAACGCGGGAGTGATATTTCCTATATTGCAAGCGTTCATAGACTACAGTAACCACTTTACAACAGGTGGACCGTAGAGACCGCATATGGCTTCTATGCCTTCCGACATTGTATAAAAACAACTTATTTCTTCTATGTAAGACGTATTTCATTCTCTAATGAAAAAAATCTTACATAAAAGAACATACCTATATACATAATCCCTGCCCTCGCATGGGAGGGGCGACCCTTGCAAAAAATGTCGGCATTGTGCAACAAAGATAGGCAATGCAACCGGCCATTATAGAAAATTGGCTATGCGATCCCCTTCGAAACAGGGAATGTATAATTGGGAGTACCTCAAAAAGTATTTTTTTTGCTTAGCTTCATTTTTTTTAAAGAGTTTAAGTCGTGAGTTTTTGTAGTACGCTTCATATTTATTTTGAATGCAGACAATTAGAAGTCTACTGAATTCAAGAGAAAGGTTTTATGGGTCAATAAAGTTCAATAAAATTAAATATATTAAAATAATACAGTGAAAATATTGAATAAATTTCACGTCCTACCGTCCTATTGAAGTAATGTTTATTTATTCTTTGCCAAAATCAAAGTATCACACGCCAACAGTTCAGATAGGTCAGTTAGAAAAACAATCCAATTACATTATGATTGATGTTCAACATCGTTTAATTCAATAATTTTGTATTGAGCATATCACATGACCTTTACAATCTAATTTTATAGCACACTGGTTTCTTGGTAATACAGTAGTTGGACACTAATTGAATTAATGGCAATAACTTAATTTAATTAAATACCCTCTCTACACCACTCAAGTATAGACATAGAAAATGATTGTGATTAAAAAAATTATAATAAATTGCTACAACGAATCTCCTTCAACTTAATTTAAATAACTTTCTTATTCCCTGACTATATCTAAAGGCAAAACAATAAACAAATAATACGATCAAAGTCAGCTAAATAGGTTTTTCTCCAGCTGGGAATTTTAGAGCTGAAATGACTGATGCGTTTCCTAGTACTCAAAGTAATTTCAACTTTAAAGGCGTGATGTATAAGGTATAAAAAGATGTAATCCGCCGTTTAGGAAATCCAAAGTTTGATTAAGGGCCTGTCGTATTGTTCATTAAACTTGGATTAAGTTTGCGCTGGATAGAACGAGCTGGCAGGCAGTTAGCGTCGCGAGAAAAAACACAACAGGCGCGGGGGTTACTTCACAGAAGAAAGTTTGTTGAGAATAATATCGTCTTGTGATCGACGTTAATTTAAAAGGCCCCATTTGCATCATCTGTATTTGTAAATGTATTTCGAATTCCGTACTAAAATGGTAAAAGATAAAGATAAAAATTCTTTATTTGCCTTTAGACCCTCACGGGCACTTAGACACGTCTTACATTTTCAATATTATATCTTAGTATTTTTTTTTAAGTTTTTCTCTTTTTTAATCTACCAGCATTTCAAATGACCATTAGCGGAGAAGAAATGCCAAAAGAAACTTGCTAATATAGGTCTTTTTTTCCAAATCATCTTATACATATTACAATAAATAATGATATGAGTGTACAAGTGTACATATAGTGATATCAAGTGGTACAATTAAAGTTATATTAATTCATGTGCTGAATCATTTCCATACATCTCTGTCAGTTAGATATTCATCGATTCTATAATAACCCATCTTACATAGAGTATTTATGATGTGTCTTTTGAACATATTGTCAGGCAAGGACGCAACTGTTTCAGGTAATTTATTATAGAATCGAATACAATTCACCACAAAAGATCATTAGTCTCAGCAAGCCGATGTACTGGCATACGCAATCTATTCCGGCTCCTAAGATTTTCAGTACATTTTGAAAAAAAAAATATAATTTTACGAGCATACATTATGTTCTCATAAATATATTGAGAGGTAACCGTGAGGATATTTATTTCTTTAAATAGTTCTCTAAGTGATTCCCTGGAGCCCATGTTATAAATAGAGCATATTAGGTAAAAAGTGAACTGTCTATCTGTTACAGTGGTATATTTCAGCTATTACTAATGCCATCGATTTGAATTTTTACCTTTTCGGACTCTTATTGCAAATTGCAGCAAAAGTAGAAGTACGTAAGAGCCGAGGAAGGGCAAGACTGAACTACCATGACCGAATTGATCGTGTTTTATCAGAAGGTGATATCGGGAGCCTTAGAAACCGGCGAACGTGCATAAGAAGTGCAATGAATGTCAAAGAAGCAAATGAGGTGTTTAAGAATCGAGTGGAAGATGTGGCGCTCGATTCTATCTGGCTATCCCGCAAGAGATTTGGCGTAAAGTTATAGATAGATAGATTGAAAAAAAATCGTTTTTTAAAGGGTTGAAATGGTATGTCGAAATTTCAAAGTTACTTCAATGGTTACAGTTACACATTGTTTATACCCTACTGTCATTATCGACTTACTATGATGAAAAACTTCAAAAAATACCATTCCCTCCGCTTCTATTTCGATATACCTATAGATATAGATAAAACTGCGATTTGGTGCGAATTTAACGTAGTGAAGGCCGCCAATCACCACGCAGCGTCGATTCTGACGGGTCGACGAGAGCCGAGTGTATGGAATATGAGACATAGATTGAAAGATAAGATAAAGCAACTGATAGATATATTTTTAAGGCAAGCGAGTATGTCAGCACCGCGTCTTGCGTTCTCGGTTGCCCGCGAGAAATCTGGCCTGAAAATATAGATAGATTAAAAATAATTCACAATTAAGCTTAGGCTTATCCAGTTAGCATTTTTTTTGTTCATTAACTTTTCTTTTTTTTATATTACGTCGGGAGGCATACAATCATACGGCCCACCTGATGTAAAGCGGGCACCGTAGTCTATTGACGGTTGCGATACATTAAGTATCACTCGCGCGATGCCTCCTCTGCTGCTTACACAGCAACTCCTTGGGAGTGATCTCACTCACACGCAGGAACGCAACAACCCTACAGGGAGCTGTTATTTGGCTGCGGTTTTTTGTGAGGTGGAGGGTACTTCCCCAGTCGGGCTGCTTTGATGCGCCCTACCACTCTTAAGTTATCCAGACCAAGACAAACAGCCATGTTCATACACACAAATGTTTGCCTTGTGTGGGAATCGAACCCACGAGCGCTGGTGTTAAAGTCGCGTCACTCACAACTGAGCCACCGAGCTCGTCAAAACAGTTTTTTTTTTTACTTTTAAAGTGTACAACTTAATCAAGTTTCTTATTAAATTTTGCAAACTTTTATTCATAACTATACTTTATTAGCCCAATTTTTAGGAAAATTATAGGCTATTCAACATCCCAGTACCTAAGGTACTTCTTAGTACTAACTGTACATATTTAGTCACTGTTGTATTGCCTTATTAAATAAATAAATAAAAAAACCCTGAAATCTAAAATGCTGGAATTATGATTTGATACTGTTACTTATTTAATGTTATAAAAGTGAAGAATATTCAAGGTTTAAATTTCTTCAACGTTCAATTTTTTGATAAATGAATAGTGTTTTAGAGTTAGCGCGTAATATTATTCAATTATTATATGTTCATTTATAATTCTCATATACCTAAGAAATTATTATATTGTATGCTATAAGACATTTTAAAATAATCAACATCATATATGTATGATGTTGATGATCCAATTAAATGAATAAAAAAATAAACAATAAATAATGATAATCTATCGTATTCACGAAATTTTTCTGTTCGAATTTCAAAAGTAGTAAAGATACAAAACATCTAGCAATAATAGATGCAATTAAACGTTGAGTTAGAAATCAAAACATATAGCGTTCGAAAAAAATAAGAAATGAAAATCGAAATTTCGGCAATATGTTAATTGAGTTTTCGGTCCAATGAAAATATAGAAAATAAAAAAATTACTTTGCCTTTATAATAGGTAACAATAAATGTCAGTATAACAATAGAATAAGTCAAGTGATAAAATAATAATAATAAAAAGTATAAATACACGTGCTGAATATATCCTATATATTATCCTATATATCAATCCAAAATACTAACACAAAAAAAACTTTCTTATCCACACTTTACTGGAAAGATACAGCAAAGTTTTCAAAAGTTTTCAAGAACCTTCACGCCCTTAAAGCCCAAACCTCACACTAAATTTTTTCAGTAAGTTTAGTACGTGTGTGACGATACGACACCCCCTTAGAAGTAACACACTTCATACAAAGAATACATGTATGTGTATGTGTATGGTGCGGGCCAGCACTCCTACATAGCCTATGCGTATACCGAGATTGAAACAAATTTTATTGTATAATATATTTTATGTATTTCTGTGTCATATTCGACGAGCTCGGTGGCGCAGTGGTGAAACGCGCTGTTACACTACTTTGACACCAACGCTCGTGGGTTCGATTCCCACACAGTACAAACATTTGTGTGCATGAACATGTCTGTTTGTCTTGGTCTGGGTATTTTCGATGTATGATAAGTATGTATTTACAAAAAAAAAAAAATGTATTTACGTATGTTTATCAGTTGTTTAGTACCCATAACACAAGCTTCGCTTACTTTGGGGCTAGATGGCGCTGTGTAATTTGTCCGACAATATTTATTATTATTTATTATATTATCTTAGGCATACGAATCTTGTCGGTCACTGTCATATCCAATCAGCCAGTTTTCAAACCTTGATGTGTAGAGGATTTTTTTATGCAACGTCGGGTGTCATTAAAGCATACTGGCTACCTGATGTAAAGTGGTTATACATGAAGTACAGCTCGCGCTTTACCTTTGTGGGAATCGAACTCATGAGCGTCGGTGTCAAAGTCGCGTCATTCACGACTGAGCCACCGAGCTCGTCAATAATATGCTCCCATTGGCTAAGATATTTAGACGCTAAACACACAAAGTTTATGTGAGCGCGAGGTGCCTTCATGCAAAGTCAAGCGGTATATATTGGTTAGTGTTAGGTATCACTCCACCATAGAGGTCATTCAAACGCCGAGAGTCATTTAAACAGGACCCCAGTATTCGTAAAATTACTTGAACTAAAAGCTTAGCTAAAAGTAAAGATAAAATGTATCGAAGAAAAATAACCCAAAATCTTACAAACTACAAGCGTGCACAAGAAACACGTCTATTTATTGATCAAATACCCATTGATCGGGCGTTACCACCTTTTGTGCCTGCAGCCGGCTGGAAGCCATGACTCGGCTAAATCATACCGATGACCCTGCTCTTACCATTGTGATCGTCTAATTCAATAAAATCACCGGACATTTTTGTTTATTTGCCCGTCTTTGTCGGCTACTTACTGTTGTATAGCGGCTTATACTCCATGATACGATCGTGACTTTTGTTTTTATTGGAAGGTAGTAGATTATTTGGAATTATTATGATAGATATTATACTACTTCAGAGGTACATAATGTTTTTTTTTATCAAAATTAAAGCGCATTGATAGTAAAATTGAAATAAGTGCACGGACCCATCGCTATATTGCGATCTTCCACATTGTTTAATTATACCCATACAGTACCCTATACTCTAAGCTTTAAGTGTATGTTGTATACGTAAAAAATTAAGATCGAAAACAGAGCGCGTAAGTTCACCTGATGTGAAGTTCGTATGATACTCCTAGCACCATCCGAGGGGCTATGACTCCTACCAGGGCATCAAGTTTAAGAGCTATATGGTATTACTTAAGTACCTATCTAGTGAATGGTATGTGAAATGCCATACACTACTTCTTTTATAGCATATTAGGTAGGAATCAAGTATATGACCCGCCAGATAGGTATAACGTATTATATTATTTTACATTATATATTATTTTAGGAGTAGGGTACACCAAAGCAGCCCCTCTGGGGAAGTACCTCCACCTCAAAGAAAATCGCAGCCAAATAACAACTACTACAGGGTTGTCCAATGTGTCCTAAGGAGTTGCTGTGTTTGCAGCAGAGATGGCATCTCGCGAGTGATACTTAATGTATTGCAAGGCTTTATAGGCTACGGTAGTCGCTATACATCGGGTGGGCCGTATGCCTACCGACGTTGTATAAAAAAAAATAAGCGCAAGTTATCACAGCTTACATAATATTTGTCACCGATTTGTTACCCCAGCTGCTTTAATACATCACCTCTTTAGGAAACTAGGTACCTATCTGTTAACTTCACTCGCTTAAAAGAGTTGTCATTTGTTCGCTTATCGAGGGTACACCACGTGTAGATTACGTTGACTTCGAATATTAAAATGTAAGTCGTTGACCCGCCTATATGATTAAACCAACTTCCAAAGAAACCACAATACAAGCAATCTATTGATTTCAACGCTATATAGGTACTATGCAATACCACAGATATGAAGGCAACAAACAATAACATCCCCCCTTACCTACACATAAAATATGTAATTACGCTTGTTTTGGACTGGGGTGTGAGTGTTTCACTATAATCTTCAGAGTCGAAGAGAATATTATCTACATGCTCGTGGAGAATCCGACCCAGATGAACAAAAGAGACTGGCGAAACTAAGGTATCAAATATCAATATCAAACCAGTCCGAGGGGACCTCCACCTCACAGAATACAGGAACCTTTCCCAACAACTCCCTTTAAGGTTGTTGGGTCCTTGTGAGTGAGGGCACCGATTACCAGGGTGCTTAGAAGTTGCTATTTTAGAAGCGGAGTTTCTGCTTTTATTTCAAGCTTTTATCGCCAATTTCAATCACTTTAATTTGAGCGAATGCTTGTTTTTCTCCTGATATTGTATAAAAAACTTACCTACAACTACGGCCGACAAACTATGCACTTGCTGTGACCTTTCGCTTATAAAAATACTTTAATGTATCTTAAAGTATTTTGATATTTTATATATGCTTATAAAAATACTTGAAGGTATATTGCGATCTCCTACATTGTTTGATTTTACCCATACAGTACCCTATATTTGTATGTTGTAAGTGTATGTTGTATACATAAGAAATGAAGATCGAAAACAGAGCGCACAAGTTCACCTGATGTGAAGTTCGTATGATAATGCTAGCACCATCCGGAGAGCTATGACTCCTACCAGGGCATCTGGTTAAGGGCTATATGGTACTATTTAAGTACTTGTGTAGTGAGTGGTATTGTGAAATGCCATACACTACTTCTTTTATGGCATCTTGGGTTGGAAACAAATATAGGGCTCGCCAGATATAACGTATTATATTATTTTACATTATATATTACTAGCTGCTGCCCGCGGCTCCGCCCGCGTGGGGTCAAATAACGTAGCCTATGTGTTAATCCAGATCATAATCTATCTACGTGCCAAATTTCATTCAAATCCGTTCAGCCGTTTAAGCGTGAAAGAGGTACAAACATCCATACATACAAACTGATGATGACTGATGAAGCAAGCGGTCATAGACTACTGTAACCACTTTGCATCAGGTGGGCCATGTGTTTGTAGGTATGTCTCTTAACGTTTCATAAAAAAAAAACACAGGTGCTGCAAATATAAGTCAAACGAATTCTAACAAATTAAAAGATTTTGTGCTAATTATTGCGGAACTCATTGAGCCACCTCCCACTTCCATCATCAGGCCTGGTCAATGGTCCCATATCTACTTGTAAACTAACATCCGTAATTCTCTCCATTGCAAAGTTTCAATGATACAACAATCAGAAGTTCAACTAATTACATCTAATGAAAGGGTATATAAGTGCATAAATAAAATTAATATAAATCAGACCTAGACAGACGATATCTACTCGTATGTAATATTATCATAAACCGCAACTCTACGTAGATCATATCGAGGCTTTGGTTAATACTAATTTTATTTATTTTCATTAGGTCTAATTGTTTGACCTTTTGAATGTTGCATCATTGTAACTTGGCAATTGATTGATAAGTATACCTAGATACTATGCCATAAGACAATTTGATCTCTCTACACTATTTCAAAAGTAGGGTCGTATAGGTTGTGTCCATACACATGTTAACAACTATTCAAATAATCTTTTTATATAAATAATTAGGTTAACTATTTTCTTTTTTCTAAATATACAGAACTATTTTTTACAAACAAACATCCTGAAAGTTTTATTTTATTACATACTAATACTTAGTATCAATAATCAGCTACAAATGACCATGTGACGTATGTGTTAGCGACTATTAATTTACCTAATCATATCTCTCTTGTACATTATTATAATGAACAATGCCACAATGAAAACTAAAGGAAATTGCATATTAAATATTTAAAACGCCCGTGTCGTTACCAACGGAGACCATGTTCGTTCTGTATTATTATTAAAACAGCTTCTTAATCTCTTCTACGCTTTAAGCGCCACGCTAAATTCTTCTCTTTTACTCAACTGAATAATTTCTCGTGTTAAAAGGAGATAGATACACTGAAATACTTTTTACTTGAAGCAGCCGTTCGTTCTTCTATTTCATTCGCACGCATTCGGCTGTGTGTAAGTGGAAGGGGGAAAATCATTGTTGCGGTTTGATGCTTCAGCACATTCATGTATTCCGATATCAACCTTATGCTAAGGTTTTGTTGGGTTGTAATTTGTTGTTTTGATTTTAGTAAGACAGCAGAAGAACAGCTCCGCCTTAAAAATGGAAGGTGGTATGTAAAAATTGATGAACATGTATAGGAGTCCTTAAAGTGACAGAGTGCGCTGGCGTGTTGGACAGTCAGTGTATATTGTTTCAAAATGTCGTTGCAGGATAGCGCGCCGCCGTCTCCATTGTTTATTATCAAAAAGTGATAAATCAAATGACTTTGCAATAATGTTGTTTTAATAAAAATTTGTTAAATAGTGAACTGGAAAGCGTAACTTTAAGTTTTGTGAGAGTGCTACAGTTTATAAGTGGACTCCCGTAATTTATTAATTGTGACTGTTCAAATGGGAAGTTTATAATACTCAAAACATAGATGGCAATGAGCAACAATATTTGTAAAAAGTAGAAATTTATAAGAAAACTGATATTTTTGTGCAATTTGTTTATGTTGTAGAATATAAATTATGCACGATAGAGCCGTCAATAAATAAGCCGCTCATGAAAATATAGAGTCTTAATAAAGATGTATATTTGTCAGAACATTCTTATTGTGCTGCTATAACAACAATGCGTGATGTAAACGGAAGTATTGCCCTGAAACTATATAGAATAAATGCACTTTAATAAATTTTCTTAATTTCTACGTAAAGATTGATTGCATGAGTTGGTTTGATGATTGAAACTGCCAGTGTATCGTTATTGAACTTTTGTTACTTATGAATCCTGATTTTCTAAGCGCACGACGCTATGAAAAGACTTTAATAAAAATATATAACGAAGGGCAAACATTATATATTAAAAGTTACATTCCTGTGACGTATGTATGGCGGCCATATTAACAGGCGTATTGGATGAGAGGTGATGCGCCGACTCGACCACGCCCACCATGAGTTCTTTCCTCATGAACGGTGGATACCAGCCTCAGCCGGACCCCAAATTCCCACCTTCCGAGGAATACAGCCAAGCAGACTACATCCCACCAGGAGAATACTATCAGCACCAACACCTTCAATATGGCTATCAACATCAGTACGCGCCCGTGCAGATTGGCACAGGATACGGTTATGGAGGCTACTACCATCCGCTGCCGCAGCATCCGCCGGTGGCTCCACCTCCACGACCACCAGAACCTTCTCATCCTTCTGACGCAGACCATGGTTACGCACCTCCTCACAGTGGAGAAGTAGCGCCAGGTTTAGCAGAACTTGGTTTAAGGTTAGAAAGGCACATTGAAGAAGCAGCGCCGGCTGGAAGGAAGCTCCATGCTCTCGGCCGTGAAGGTTCGCCAGTGTCAGAGATGGATGACGAGAGGCTACTCCTGGACAGTCCCCCGGTTGAAGATGACGATTCTTCCATATGTTCGGATAATACCGATAGGGTCATTTATCCTTGGATGAAGAAGATTCATGTTGCTGGCGCTTGTATGTATTCTTCTTTATTACTAATATTTTTTACACAGATGATTAAATCAGAGGCTAGAAAAATGAAAAACTCGTGTACGTAGGGTTATACAACATTTTATTTAGCAAGCATACAAACTGGCTGATGGTGAGTAGTTACTGTAACCACTTTCATAGCCTAAGTTTACTCTTACCTTGACTCTACATGTACGTGACTAGAAAACCGTACTCTGGTACCATGTTTTACCTAATTTTATCACGTCATAAAGAAGTGCTCTCAATATCTTTAGCAGGTGAAAATTTTAACGAATTGCTTTCTAACAGGCGTGAGAAAGTTGAACTAAGCTGAAATTTAGATATCACAGAAACATAATAGGATGCACTATAATGAAGCCGGGGTGGGCTTAGGACACAACCCAAATCAAGTTTCGGCAATACAATACATGCATTCCATAACAGTGAAATACAATGTTACTGCATCGAAATTCTTACAGATATCCCCACATTAATCGAGTCTTTGGTAGGTAATTTCACCATTGTGCTCGCAAAATGTCATTTAAAATGGCTTAAGGACCGCGGCGTGCACATTAAAGACATAACAAATTGCCACAATCAATAACTCTTCAAGAGTTTTAAAATACTCAAGCATCCTCACTCGTGTGCTCTTTGATGTGTTGTGACAGTTTACTAATGTGATGTCATTAAGATCCTGAAAAGGTATATTCGGTTGACAATGGAACCCAACATCGATGTTAATGAGTGTCGTTTATTTTTATAGCTTTTAAATAGTTGTTTGTGGTGGAGAATTCGCTATGAAGATTATCAATATCTGGTTTTTAGAAGTCCTTCTTTTGATCTATTTGATGTGGTCGGTTTGTTATGGGTCTTCCTTTCTTTCGTATCATAATTATAAGTGACGCAATTTGTTGTGTCGTTTGATATTTTTTGTTATGTTCTTTGTGCAACGGGTATTTTGAAAGATACTCGAGATTTCTTTATAGATGTCACAATACATATTCGCCACATGCAATAGATGTTGAAATCGGGCTGCATCGTATGCGAAGCTTAATGTAGATAGACAACTCAAAGTAATAATTGTCATAAACGTTAGCAATAGTAGCTAATTTTAAAGGTTAAAATGTGGCATATTTATTTCAAATGACATCTATAATTCTCTTAGCAAAATCATTAGAGAAAATGCTACAACGTAAAATTTGCGATGTCTCAAATAACTTATTTATAGTGTACGATACTTAATTTTATACTTTTACCATTTCATTATTAAAGATGAATATGGTATAATAATAACTCTACTAAATATTATTTGCTCTATGGTTCTCATGGCACCTAGCTAATATGTTGTGAATATGATACTTCGTTATTATAAACAAGGCCTGTCACCGCTTCCATAGCTTCACCTAGGCCTTCACAATCAATTTCAAGAATTAATTTTTATGTAATTTTCAAGAGTCTAATATTATGCCCAGCGGTTATTTTAGGGTAGAACGAGTAGTCCATGGCTCTATGTGCTAGGTGGCAAGAAGTGCAAAAATGCCGTAAATCTTTATATTTTGGTCGAAACAAAAAATTTCGTGGGCACGATTTATTTCATATTGAATAAGTATGATGATTTTATTAAAAAGTTGGGTGTTAAAAAAGGATGATACTAATTATTAACATACAGATTATGTTAATGATAATTATCATTATTTTCAAAATAGCGATCTGAGTTTTTTAATATGAAATTCATTCATGAAACACCAACAAAATGTAATCTATTCGAGTCCGTATTTAGCTATCTCATTGAATGGAAATAATTGTTAACGTCCTCCTACAGATGCTACAGTCATGCCTCTTCAACGTTGGCACGATACAAATGTTTGTTAGAATCTCATAAATGAAATGATGACAGCTCCTTCAATCAAAATTGTTGTAAATTATGTATATTGTATTGAATTTAAAGGCTCTGAGATACGCGACAAAAGATTTTCGGTACGTACAAAGTACTTTGATCACATATGATGCAATACTTCGGCATTCTTCGGGTCAAGAGCATCAACGGACCGGCTTGATCGATCGCCGACGAAATCGCTAGCATTCGCCGTTTCTTCGGAAAGGTACTGGGTCTTATCGACACCTGTCATTGTTCAACATTTTTCACTGGTACACAATAGTGGGACGATTCCAGATCGTATGTTCGACGTAATGAGGCGGGACCACCAAGCGGGGCCGATAGCGCATGCGTCGCGAGATCGACTTGAGATTAACAGATCGAGACCACACATTCGTCGCAGGTAGCCCGTAATTCAATTCAGATTGTCATCGTCCTGATGACGTGATAGCAGCGTTAACGAAGCGAAGATGGAACACATCGGACCGGTAGCTGCATAACGGGTTATCTTGTTTTGCACTCGATGAGAAAAAACATTTGCCTTTATGCGATTAGTACGCAAGACATGATGAATTAAATTATATTCATGAATGATAAAGTCATTCGTAATTTACTACCTACCTATATATACTTCACACGAGGTCGCTTGTGGGGTAGGTAGAGAGAATCGAGCGCCACAAGATCCTTCCACACCTCACTAACTTCTTTAACATTCATAGCTCTTTTCATTTAAATCTTTGAGTAGCCTTAGGAACTGACTAAACATAGTCAGTTCCTAAGGCTACTGATATCATCTTTGGATAATACCTTCTTCCTTCTACTTTCGCGTTGTATATATGTTTCGTCATTCTTTCATCCCGCATTCTTTTTACATGCCCCAACCAACAGAGCATGCCTTTCTTATCTTAACACCGACACTATCTCTCAAACTCTCTTTCTTAAATTATCGCTGCCAAAGATCAGTAAGCGTTACCACACCTAACGTCCGAATTTTTTCCATGTTCAAACCAGCGGAGCATGCCTTTTTCATCTTAACACCGATTCTCTATTTCAGACCAACTCTCATTTTTACATTGCAACTTGATCTACAAGCGTTACGCCGCAGCTTTTGCTCGCGTCACGATCGCGTTTATTATACTTATATGCTCTCTCTACGTTAGCGTTGGGATTACCATCGCTTAAGTTTCGGCTGCTTACCTTTCTGGCTTATGTTTCGGGTGCCTACCTTTCTGGCTTAAATTTCGGGTGCCTAGAAGGTTTCCCAATGCACCCTCACGCCGTTCCCTATACTCATTCGTTTATTATCGTCGTGCCCTCTATTCCTACTAAAACAACTTCTACGATATATAATCTCATTCACATATTATATTGTCAACCAGGAACTTACTGATAACCTTACTCATTCGCAAGAAATCAACAATCCTTCAGTGAGTTATTATTTAGCTGCGGTCTTCTGTGAAATACTTTTCCAGGAATTTATACGGTACACATACCTAATACACTTCGCCTTTTAAAACTTTTTCAAGCCCTAAAACGAGCAGCTTTTTTCAATTCCTTTCCAATCAAGGATAAACACAGATTTCATTCGAAATATCTATGTCTCGTCATATTGCAAGCGTTATCTATTGCCATCGGTAAGGCCAACTCTGTAATCCCACAGTATCATATATACAGACGTTTGAATAGCAGTCCGAACGTGGTGAACTTCTAGCTTAAAATTACAGCTAAATACTCCGGGAGTTGTTGTGTTCCTGATATTACCAGTAAACTCCATACAGTATTGCTGAGCTAACAGCAGCAGTGAAAATGCGCCAGAGTTACTTTTCGTATTACGTTAGCATAGACTGAACGGTATTCTTGTTAGCCACCTGACATAGTGCAAATAGAACATTTCGTAGCTATATAATATTTTAATGTAGGTTTTAAACTATTGATATTGCAAACTTGCGAATAAAATGCCCAATTACATATACGAAAACATCTGTCATCCATAGACGTTGGTAATACTAACTAAAAACTCGTGACTACATTGATAACAGAGGCAATGCCGCGAATATTTATATATTTTCTTATTTTTAGTTCTTGGCAACTACTCCTCATTCAAAGACTATTTTTGTTGCCATCACATAGCGTATTTGAGTTCACAAACGAAATGAATAGCGTATAGGTAGCGAATAGCATATCTAATACAAATGTAGAGTTTACGAATAGTTCAAGATGGCAATAAATTCCATTGATTGTTTGCACTTTCTCTTTGATAAATAATATAGTAATTATAGTTAGGTAGTGCCTATTCTCTAATTTGAGCATAGAATTAAGAACACTTATAATGCTCATAAGAGTAAGTATGTTTTTATTTCGATATTTCAAACTATAAATAATGTCGGCGCACGTGCCATTAAATTTAAAATTTCAGTTCTAATTTTTAAATAATTAACTTCACAAAATTAATATTTCAAACAAAAATGTGTATAATTTTGATCTTACTATTTAGCCTCTTATGACAAAATTATTGAATACGTTAGAAATCTGCGATGACTTTATATTTTAAGGTAAATAAGGACTAAACTCTCTGCCAGAAATTAGCGCTCAATAGCTTCACTAGTTTGGGACAATTGAGCTCTAAATTTTGTTTCGACACATCAATTAACATCTGAAAATAGTATTTTTTGGCTCTATGAAATGCCACAGCTTACGCTCGGAACGAAGTAACCAGAGGGAGGCTTTATATAAAAGTCGTCTGCATAGGCATCTCTGTCTCACCTATTTCTACCGTCAAGTAGCTATATTTTACATAGCTGTGTCCGGGTTGCAGGGTGAGATATATCAAAGAAATAACTGGGTATTGTGACGAAATAGCTTTAGGTCACAAGTTTGGCAGCGCGCGAGTAACATCCCCGTTTACCATCTAATGCTGGCCGCATGCTTGTTTGCCAAACTAGATGTATAAAAAAAACAAGTATGTATGAAAATCTTCACACCAGGGCCCTTCCGGGGTAGACAGAGAGAACTGAACGCTATAAGACGCGGTCCTTACACACCTCAATTGCTTCTTTAACATTAATAGCTCTTCTCATGCACGCGCATCGGTTCCTGGGGCTCCTGACATCACTTTCTGATATAACACGACCAATTTGGTCATGCTGAATGAGTCTTGTCATGGTAGATGATCTTCTTCTACTTCCGCATTGTTTATCTTACTTGGCATTGTCATTCTTTCATCCTACATTGTTTCTATAAAAACATCTAAAACAAGTATTTTGTGTTATATTGCTACATCTCTATAACCATGCCGATGGTATTAGATAACTAAGTAGTATAATTAATACAGTGGGAATAAATAATCCATGTGAAACAGCGAAACACACAGGAGCTAAATATTTCTCATTTATCTAACATACAAATCTAGAGCTACATTAGATTGATAGAGATAGAGAGTTTAGATTGATCTGCCCAAGTATCTGTTCACCATATTTGTTATTATCTGAGAATTCAATTCCTACTGTGTGTATGAAACAAAATATAAAATCACATAATTTACTCTGTTAACTTCACTCATTCGCTACTCCTTACATGTTTGGATAAAATTTTGCAAGTCATTTACTTTGACATCAATTACGTATGGTAGAGTTTTGTCATAGTAATACATATTGTGATGCTATAGTGTTGAGCCATTGTTTGGACCGAGAAATCTCTTGCAATTCCTCAAATGTTTCTTATCCGACTAGGAGTTTACGAGAGACCTTTCTCTCTTCTTGGACCTGCATGGCTGGAGGTAGACATACTCATCAACAACTTCGAGAACTAAGCTCTCAACTGAAACTGGATGGGGTACAACCTGTACATTAGTTTTGCCCATGTTCATCTTAAAATTCACTAGTTGTGATGCTCTGTCGAGGTCTTCGGACGTTATGCCCAGGACCTCCAGCGATTCTGCTATTATTACTACGTGTATATCATCGGCAAATAGAAGGTGAGCGATATGTTTGCCGTTGAAGTTGATACCATATCCTTTCCAGCTTGGGATGATCTTCCAGTGAACAGTTGGCTAAAAATAACATTTCCATGTCTCACATATCTATGAGTATGCTATTATAAAAATTTGTGGTCTGCTATTTTACTATTATATGGAAACGCTAACATGTCGATCCGACTACAGGGATCGTCATGTAGTATTTTCTTATATACCTATTCCTCAACAACAAAACGACATAAGACAACCCTCCAGGTAGTGGTTATTTGGCTGCTCTTTTCTGTGAGGTGGAGGTACTTTCCCATTGGGCTAACGTCGTGCCCTACCTCCCTTTCGCTAGAGCCTCGTCTGTTGATAATCAGGGTGCACCACGTGCAGGTGAGATTGGCTTTGGCTCTAAAGGTGACATTGAGCCACTTCCACCCCAAAAATGTCAAATCCGTCAGCTGCCCCCCAGCCCCCACATATTCAAAATTTGATATATTCAAATTTATAAACTTCAGGAAGTATCTAACATAGCAACTCCTCAGGAGCTTACTGGTAATTTCACTCACTCACTCCCACAACGGCGAAAACGACAGAATATATATAAAAGTGCGGTTAAATGCAGCTTGAGCGGGAGGTGAAGCGCGTGAGTACCTTCCTGCGTCCATCGCCTTACCTTCCCGCACATCTAGGAGTGTGCCTTTTTTGTCCTTCCTGATATTAATTGATGTTATATTCCTCAGCATTACATCGAGTTTGAGATATAAGTAGGAAGTCGATTAGACCCCCATCATAATCTTGATGCTAGAGCTCTTGTCGGTATTGGTCTAGTGAAGCTTGTTTTTACTTTTGAATGCTGCATCTATTATTTATCTATTTCTCCAGGCTTGCGGTTGAATTTGAGCATACATACGTAGCATTAGAAATAATGAATATCTTATTCCAAAGGTTACATAATATATAAAATTAATGTTTGCATTGGGATTTTTATCTTTACCTCGAGTCTAAGCTAAAAGCTAAAGAGGCTAAATATTAAGCAACAAATCTATATATAAATTAGTTGCAGTGCACTTGTCTCGCAAAAAATTGTCTGTTTGACTATGGATGTATGACAGGTGGATGTGAAGGAAGATAGAGAATATCAACGTGAAATATTAATTTCTATAGTTCGATAAGTAAAAAGGGAAGAGTTTAAGTCTAGAGAAAAGTGCCTTTGTACTTTGCCACTTTGCTTTTTTAACTTTCTATCAGAAGGTGATGTCAGGAGCCCTAGAAACCGGCGTGCGTGCATGAGAAGAGCAATGAATGTTAAAGAAACGAGTGAGATATGTAAGGATCGAGTCACGTGGCGCTCGGTTCTCTCTGCCTTCCCCGCAAGGGATTTGGCGTGAAGTTATAGATAGATAGATAGCTTTTTTAACTGCTTTTTTCTTGGTAGAGATATTTTTCTAGTGATCATAAAGTACTTTGGTATTATTATGATCATTATTATTCATTTATTTAATTATTCTCTTATTAGTTACATTTTTAAATATAAAATATATAAAAAAATACATTTAAAAATATAAAAAACAGAATTCCCCCGATAGCGGGAACAAGGTCCAAACTATCGGTGGTCAAAATCACAGAGACAGAAACCTCCTCACAATACGTGCCGTCGCAAGGAGAACTGCCTTCTGTATCTGGCGCTTGATCCAGCTTCCCAACGCGAGCCTCTTAAGATGTTGGTCGAGGCTTTTCGCTATTAAACCATTGGCCGTCACAACGATCGGAACAATAATTGTTGAATCGACATCCCACATGTCGGCAATCTCGTGAGCTAAATCAAGATATTTTGTTTGTTTATTTCATAGAGGTTATTGTTATTAATGTGAATTAATTCGATCTGGGATAATTTGATGTATTCATATATCTATGTATGTTTTAAGGAACCGCTGATAATTATAGCTGATTATTATAGTAGGTAGTAGTTGGCGAGTGAGTGCTGGTAAAAGTGTGAACGGAGCATTGGGAAAACTTCTTGGCAGTAAACACCCGACCCAGAAGGCACAGCTGGCTATACACAATGCAGTGCTGGTACCAACGCTTACTTAAGGAAGCGAGAGCTGGGTATGACACAAAGAGTATGAAAGTAGGATAAACGCGGTCGAAATGCGAGCATTGCGCAAAATTTCTAGCGTAACGCTTGTAGACTTGTAGGCGTAACGTATTCGCAATGATGATGTTAGAAGCAGAGTTGGTCTGAAAGAGAGCGCCGGTGTTAAAATAAGATGAGGCATGCTCCGTTGTTTCATGGACGGACATGTACGGACATGTAGGATGAAAGAATAACAAAGCAGATATACAATGCAAAAGTTGAAGGATGGGATGGGATGGGATGGGATAGGAGCCGAGAAAGGCCAAGACTTACCTGCCATGATCAAATTGTACAATTAACTGATTACATCATCCAATTCTGTCATTTAATCTTATCTTCGTCATAGCATTGCTTGAGCAATAACAATGGTCGATACAATCAAAAGCTTTGCAGAGACCGCAGGAAGTCCAAGAGACATGAGCAATGTGGTCCCTGTATTAAAAGTCAATCTACATGTAGTAAAACCATATTACGCATCATATGTAAACAAAATTGCTTTTAAAATAAAGTTGCAATTTATTGAGTATTTTTAAGAGGGTTCATCAAAGCAGCCTGTATCGGAAAGTAAGTCCGCCTAACAGAATACCGCAGCTAAATAACAACTCCTTGGAGGGTTGTCGTGTTCCTGCGAGTGATTGAGCTTACCAGCAATGTCCTAAGGAGGTGCTGTGACAGCAGCAGAAGTGGCGTCGCGCGAGGGATACTTAATATATTGCAAGCGTTCATAGGCTACGATGACCACTTTACATCAGGAGGGCTGTATGCTTGCGTGCCTCTCGACGTTGTATAAAAAAAGTACTAAAAAGGTTTAGTAAATTTGATTAAATTTGAGAACACACTAGTATCTATAAATCTATTCATTAAAGTCAGCATGACATGAAATCATAAAATATAGTCGATACCTATGTGAGAAGGTAAGCTATGTGAGAAGCAATGCAGGGAAATGTCAATACCAAAGCTAATCTTTCCTACCAAAATTGTAAAGTATTCGGAATGGTAATTTTAAGAAGAAATTAAACTTAGAAGTTGGTTACTCTGGATTAATATGATAGAATAAATAAGTATCCAGCCTTCAATAAGTCGTTCATCTTTCTTCGTTGACAATATAACCAGCATTATCAAAATTCCAGTCGTACAAAAAACGAGTTTTGAACTTATATAACGTGATCGTCGGGCATGCCGTCTGAATATCTTTACATTTCTGAGTTCGGGTATTTTAACACGCGCATGTTAACGAAGAAGATATTGTGAACTGTGATCATTATTATTTTAACGTCTGAATTTTTAAACAAGTGTTTTAGGAACAATATACTTACATAATTCTTATTTGGATTGTTTTTATAACTTGAGTTTAACAAAAATGAATATATATTTTTTTTAACAGCAATATATTTTAGGAAGGAAAATATATTAATTTTAATGGGCAACAGATTTTTTTTTAATTTAAGAATGTTGAATAAACATACTTCATCTTCTAGCGTTATCATTCTATTTTATAATTTATTACGATGGGTGGGGTCCGTTACTTAAGCCTAAGGATTTGGTGAAGATACGGATCTTTACATAGAGCGATTGCCGTCAGCCCTCCACAACCAGAGGGAAAAAACCATTCTCAGGTTAGATCAGACTTTCGAAATATAATTTCTGGGACGTCTGGGTTTCCTCACGATGTTTCCCTTCACCGCCGAGCAAGTGGTAATTAGAAATATGTACATATTTCCATAGTACCTAAATAAATCCGAAAATATGAATTTTGTGGTACGTATTAAGTATTGCAACAAATGGTGAGATTGTATATCTTGGAAGCGCTTTTAGCAGAGATGAAAGACATGAAAGGCAAGGAATATTACACCGCTGACGTGGAGAGACGAGTGACAACAGTGAACAGTCAATTGGGTAAACTTCTAAGCAGTCGAAATCTAAACTAGAAGGCACAGAAGGATGTACGCAATGTAACGCTAACCCACACGCTATCTCATTGAAGTGAAAGCTGTCTATGGCAGAAAGAGCATGAAAGAAGCATAAATGCTGTCGAGATGCGAGCTTGTTCCGCTAGCTCTGACGTGAAGAAAGAATGCAAGTTGAAATAATGACGGACACAGACAGATATAGACTGCGAAAGTAGAAGGATTTAGGAGCCGAGGAAGACCAAGATTGATCTACCAACTCCCTCTACCTACCCCGCAAGGGACCTGGTGTCAAGAATTACATACATACCAACATGAATTCACTATCCACTCGGCTATAAAAAAACTAATTATACGAAAAATCTCTTTACAAAAGAGACGAAATGATGTCGATGACAAGTTTCCTGCATTTAATATGCAAATGGACGCTTGCAACTCTGGTCAGCTCTCGTAAACTGGTTAACTGGAATTTATACTTTTAAACTTTCACTGTTGTTTACACTATTATTGTATATGTAGTCATCCCGTGACCATGGCATCTGCCGAAATATAGCGGTTAGTCCCGTACCTACAACAGTAGTATATATCGAATTGTCTCAAAATATGACCTTTATTTTTTTTTGTTTTCCTCATGGAGTCACTTCAAGCCACTATATCTACGCGCATCATTCACGAAGGTTCACTAAGCCTTTCCGAAACACATTTAATTTTAAATTGAATAATGTTACTATTATTATTAAATGTTATTAATTAAGTTATAAATGAATATGTTTAACAGTTGTTAAACGTTCTTGTACACCAATATCATTATTAGTAATCAACATTCGTGTAAGTCCACTTTTCTTGAAGATTGTCTGGTTAAAAATATTCTCACCATTGCGTCTATGTTGTATTTCTTACGAGTATTTTGTAGTCCCTAAAGTTTAATAAGTAAACAAATCTAACCAAACCTGATCCAGATCTGACCCAAACTGATTTAAAAAATAATTGTTGTATGTATCAAATAATACACGATATATTAAAACACATTTTTTATAACTTGCTTGAATGAGTAATTATACTAGTGGCAATTAACCTTGTCTTATGTCTCGGGTGAGAGTGAATTAAATGAGCTTTACTTTGTTATAAGTTAATTACTCCCAACTATGTAATAGAGAAAGATAGACTAATAATGAAACAAGTACTTATGAAAGCACAGAATACCAAAACATAATAAATTCCTCGTTCCTCTATGGAGAAAAGCTGCAAGGACTCATGTCTGACATCGAGAATACGAGAATAATTTATTCGACTAGAGACGATTGAACTTGTTAGAATTTAATTTCACCGAGACACAATTTCCTGTGATTATCGCCAATAACAGTTTCTATGATAAGGCAGAAGGATTGTTGCTGATACTCTGTTTGCAGTAACAGTATCAAATCATTAGCTGCGGAGAGAGCATTTAATCTGCAAATAGACCCTTGCGTCTTTAAAGGTATTATAACTTTTCCATGCCAAGGATCCTTATTATATATATCGTCGGATAGTCTATTGGCTTTATTCATTTTTTGCTTTATTCATTGACGAGCTCGGTGGTCGTGAATGTGACGCGACTTTGACACCAACGGTCGTGGGTTTCGATTCCCACACAAGACAAACCTTAGTGTGCATGAACATGTCTGTTTGTCTTAGTCTGGATGTTTTAAGAGAGGTAGGATGCAACAAAGCGGCCCGTCTGGGGAAGTACCTCCACCTCACAGAAAACCGCAACCAAATAACAACTGCCTAGAGGACTGTTGTGTTCCTGCGTGTGAGTGAGGACACCAGTAAGCTCGTTGTTGTGTTAGCAACAGAGGAGGCATCGCGCGAGTGATACTTAATGTAATATAAGCGTTCATAGGAAACGGTAAACGGTAATGCTTGTATGCCTCCCGACGTTGTATAAAAAAAAACTATACGACTTTAATTTTAAATTACTACAGAAGAAGGATAGATAACTGATACTGCTGATCGCTACTTCTGGCAGATGGAAGTTCACCATCTACTAGATAAATCTCCGAAATACCCTAAAAGTCGGTCGGGGGCAACACCGATCTGAGTGACTCGTGGATATCTACCTTAGAGGTGTACTGCACTGTATACTCGCTGCAGTATTTGGATTGCACCCCATGGTATATTGCTATAAAGATTACTCTAGACGGCATCAGAAAGCAAGCCAAATATCTCTCGTCTTCTTGGATTTTTTATTTACGGGACAGGCCCACCACTAATTCCCACAACTGTGTCTCCTGTGTAGCCAGAATTAACAGCGGCGACCACCAAAAAGGCAATGAACAGTGAAGTTCATTGCTGTCCCGGGGGTTAAACTAGGTACAGCTGCCTTGGAACTCACAACGTATTTAATCAGAAGAAATTTGTAGTGTTGTAGAGTAGGAAGTTTCGGAATTGACTTCCCCTCCTCGCAAAGTGAGAGACAGCAATATGACAAATAAGGCATTAAAAGACCCCAAAGAGATGGCTAGTCAAGTGAAGCTCAACTGCCGTGCTCCACGGTTTATCAGATATCTAACACTATTGGGACCTAAATTGTGAATTGTTACCTAACACATCGATTCTAATAATATAGATTGCAGAACCGCCTAAACGCCTGGTAATTCTCCCTCTTATCTACTTCGATACCTACCCACTTTAACCGCTGAGAAAACGCCTGTGACGAAGATATTGATAGACTCTATGGAGTACTCAGTGCTCGTGTTGTCGTTACTCACCAACAGCTGATACAAGCTTCCCCACATATTATCATTAATCATTTAATAATAATAAATATATTATTTTAATAAATATTTTCACGATCACGACACCTTATTAATCACTCTTCTTTTGTCAATGTACCCAGTAATTTTACTGCCATGTATCAACCCTTTAAACCGAAACCCCGCTACAGAAAAATAACTGCTTGGCTGTATATACCTATAACTATGTTAATTTGACGAGTTCGGTGGCGCAGTGGTGAAACGCGCTGTTACGCTACTTTGACACCAACGCTCGTGGGTTCGATTCCCACGCAGTACAAACATTTGTGTGCATGAACATGTCTGTTTGTCTTGGTCTGGGTATTTTCTATGTACGAGTATAATAAGTATGTATTTACAAAAAAAAATCTATTTACGTATGTTTATCAGTCGTCTAGTACCCATAACACAAGCTTCGCTTACTTTGGGGCTAGGTGGCGCTGTGTAATTTGTCCGACAATATTTATTATTATTATTTATATTATATAATTATACCCATAAATTAATAATATAATACGTGTGAAAGACAGACAGATTTTTTTATCTACTACTACTACTACTATTACTACTTTTCCTTTCTGAACCCAAAATACAAGCTTTCACCATATATTTTTTATTTTTTGTCGAAATTAATTCAGTAGCTTAAGCAGATAAAATTTAATATTTTATTTTTATACAACGTCGAAAAACATACAAGCATATGACCCACTTGATGTAAAGTGGTTACCGTATCCTATGAACGCTTGCAATACTTTAAGTATTACTCGCGCGATGCCACCTCTGATGCTAACATAGCAACTCCTTAGGAGTTTACTGGAGACCGCACTCAGTCGCTGGAACACACCAATCCAAGGGAGTTGTTATTTGGCTGCGGTTTTCTGTGCACGTCACAGGTACCTACTTTCCCCAGACGGACTGCTATGATGCGCCCTACCTCTCTTAAAATCTCCCAGTCCAAGACAAACAGAGATTTTCATGTACACATATATTTGTTCTGTGTGGGAATCGAACCCACGAATGTTGGTGCCAAAGCAGTGTCATTGACCACTGCGCCACCGAGCTGTCACCGAGTCCAGTCGCCCAGTACAGAAGAATTATATACATGAAGGTACGTCTTCATATATATAATTCTTCTGAACCGTGTGTACGTCACTGAACTCTTCTAAAACGGAAAGATCTCCTAAAAAACAATTTGTGTGTGTGAGTGGCTCGCTCGATGGTTTAGATTCACAATTTGACCCGATAGATGGCGCCGGAATCTGATTTATTATATATTTATATATTTTTGAGCAAAACGACGTCTGTCGGGTTCTAGTTACAAATATATTCCGAATAGACACTCGCTCCTGCTACAATTTTATTATATGTGATTTATAATATAGGTAAGAACAACTCTTTCCTATTTAATACCATCAACTTTACCCAAAATGGTAAATTTATATATGTTCGAAATAAACTTACCTACGATTCCCACCTCTCGGGTAGTCTGGGGCCCGGATCAATGCGGCGTGTAGCCTGACCACTTGAAATCTCGGTCCTACCCACCGACCGCACATACCAGTGTCGGTCCAACCGCGGAGATTCCCTGGAAATTCCACGACGGCCCCAATATCTTGTATCCATCCCTTTCTAACTGCATTACATTTACAATAGTATTTTCCTTTCTATTTAAGCTTAGAATAAAATTACAACATATGCAATTCTCATAGTTTGAACATGAATTGTATCGACCTGTATAAAGGTATATTATATGCTGAAATAAACATGAGTTTCAATCACTTCTCAAGTCATTTAAAAGTCGGAGATGACTTTTTTATACACCATCGGAAAGCAAACAAGTATACGGTCCACCTGATGTAAAGTATATTACTGTAGGTTATGAACGCCTGCATTATAAGAAGTACAGCTAACGCAGTGCCAATACCGCTACTAACACAGCAATTCGTTCGGGATTTCACGCAACCTCCTTTAACTTAAGCACTGTGAGTGCCATATGTAACGTAGACGATTTAAAATTAGATCTCTCTCCTAATTCTCGTGCCTTCAACGGTGAGAGTGGTAAGCTGAACCATAACAGTGTCGGCAAGTGTACCCACCGAATCGCATTTTTACTAAAGCCAAATAAGTCCTCACTTTCGATACTGAAGTCAAAACATTAAGTAGGTAGTCGATATTCTCTGTGGCAACCTAATAGTTAACGTAGATTCAGAGGTTATGGAAAACAAAAAATTTAGCTATATATAGAAACTGGTCTAACTAGACCAGTTGCTCTAGGTATATAGCTAGATCTTTTGCTTTATTGTTTTTTTTTTTCGATTAAATTAGATTCGTAAATTACTTGATGAAAGTATGGGTATCTTGTTATGTGGATCTTTGGTAATCTGAAAAAAATAGAATATTAGATATATACATATATTAAGTAAATTGAATTATGGAGCTGGTGGCCTATGGACCTTTATTTCAATCTAAAACCACTCGTCTTATAGGTACGTGTTTAAACTCCCGGTTGCCAATACTATGAAAGAAGTGACATTACACCTTATTTATATGTTTTTGACGAGCTCGGTGGCTCAGTCGTGAATAACGCGACTTTGACACCAACGCTCGTGGGTTCGATTCCCACACAAGGCAAACATTGGTGTGCATGAACACGTCTGTTTGTCTTGGTCTGAATGTTTTAAGAGAGGTAGGGCGCATCAAGGCAGCCCGTCTGGGGAAGTACCTCCACCTCACAGAAAACCGCAGCCAAATAACAACTCCCTAGAGCGTTGTTGTGTTCCTGCGTGTGAGTGAGGTCACCAGTAAGCTTCCAAGGAGTTGCTGTGTAAGCAGCAGAGGAGGCATCGCGCGAGTGATACTAAATATATCGCAGGCATTAATAGGCTACGGTACCCGCTTTACATCAGGTGGGCCGTATGCTTAGTATTGATTAATTTAAAAAAATATTAATTAAAAAAAACCTGAACATCTATTTTAAAAATACAATGATCTGCTTGCCACGGTCGATACGGATATGCAGCACGTTGATGGGCCACAACTAAATACAACAGTGTTTATGTAGGCAGTTTTCGCTACCTGGCAATCAAAAGTTGGAATAACGCGTTTCCCTCTATCAGAAATAGGTTCTCTTTTAAAAACGTTTTTTAATGTTCCGTTTAAATAAACCTAAAATTTAAACCAGTTGAGAATGCGCAAGCTTGCATTGCCAGAGGAACACCTAGCTCGTCAATTATATAACAATTTAATCTTTTTTTTTAAACTTTGTCGGCCATTTTGACCATATTCCTTAAGAGATAGGAGGTTGGTTTTTCAGACATTTCAGACATTCCTATTCTACTTTTTTATGCTGAATCCGAATCTGAAGTCAAAATTCGAATATTCGAAAAAAAAGCGACAGACACACAGACAAGCGCACACACAGACAAATATATAAATTTCATATAGGAACGGTGTTCCTGAAAATAATCTGTTTTTCTTCTTCTTTTTGTATGGTGGGATTTTTTGTTATTTTATTTTCACATTTAGTTAGAAATACATGACAGGTGCGCTTATTTAGTCGAATGTACTTTATAGATATTAGATGCTACTGGTTTTACGTAATCGTATTAAATCTTTTACGCAGAGAAACCGAACCACAAGTCGCGGTCCTTTCACACCGCAATCGATTCTTTAATATTCAGAGCTCTTTTGTCGTGGTAGGTGAGGGTGAGTCGTGGCCTTCTTCTGCTTCTACATCCTACCATTTTCACGTTGTATTATTTGTTTCGATATTCTTTCATTGAGCATTTCATTTCATTTCATTTATTTATTTGCTTTTTCATGTTGTAACAAGACGGTGATTATACAAATAGTTTCAAACATGAACCCTGTACAGGGCACAGCATATAGAAATTACTATAATAGATTATAAAATGAAATTACAACGTTAATTACAATTACAATAAAAATAAAAATACATTACATTAAACATTTTTAAATTCAATTATCTACAACTATAGCGCATAAATGTCATTTAGATCATCAAAGAATTCGTCAAGAAAAATAATAACATTTTGAAATTAATTGTCTAAGAAAATTAGAATTATTTATTATTATATATTTATTCATTTAAAAACATAAGTAATATTTTATCTATGTAATTTCATTTTTGTCTTTATCGTTTAAAAATTCGTCTAACGTATAGTAACTTTTTTGAGTTAATAAATGTTTTATTTTCTTTATAAATACCTTATTGTTTTCTTCCGTTTTGAGCAGGTTTGGTAACGCATTAAAAATTATTGCATGCAATGCATGCTTCATAAGTGCCCGAAGCACCATACCAGCGTTACTGTACGTCATGCCTATAAACTTTAGTCGTACAGAACCAATTGTATCAATGGAATTGTATGTTTGTATTTAGAAATGCAAATAAACATTTTATCTGTGTTCTCAATGGTTAATTATGCTAACCATCTATTAAGTATGGACATTAGCAACATAAGAAAAACATTGTTCACATATTGCCATCTCATTGGCAACGTAGCGCAGCGACTTCTCAAAAGCTTCCTTGTGATCTGTTTCATGTTTTTACATAATATAATCTGTTCATTTTATCCGACTACTATTAAGGATGGTTATGATTTTAGGAGGTTATGTATGGACGCTCGGGTGTCACGGCATATCGTCTACACGATTTGTCACAGATTAATAGATAAATGAGGTATCATTAGAAGCGCCTTGTTGTTCCGCTGTCTATCATACCATAACGTTATAGAAAATCCAACATGGCGGCTTATGGCCATCATAAAGTACTAAAACAAAATATACTTTAATGTACAGCATTCACGTACTTTCGTTTGTTGTTAATAACTGTAATAAACATACGAACTTAGTTCACACTTTTTGTCAAATCAAATCAGATTTAGTTCACACTTTTTGTCAAATCAAATCAGACTTTCATTGACTTTTATGGACATAATGGTGTGCTTGCTACAGCTACTGTAGCTATTACAGTAGATCTGCTGTATAAACAGCATACAACTAGACATATCCAAATCACACCTGACTGTAATATAAAATTATAATTAAAAAAATCCTGCATATGACAAGTATTTTAAAACAATAGAAATATTTACTATTTAATACCCGACATATTGATAAATATGTCGTAATTTGGGGTGTAAGTGGCTCACCATTACCTTAGAGTTAAACCCATCCACACCTGTACGTGGTCTCCCCGCTGATTAACAAACGTGGCTCTGGCGATTGAGAGGTAGTTAGGGCTCAGTGGCCGGCTGGAGAGGTGCCTCCACCTCACAGAAGACCGCAGCCATTAACATTCCCTGGAGACATCGACCACTAACAGAAATTAGTGATCGATGCTTGCAGCAGTTGTTGTGTTCCTGCAAGGGAGTGAGGTAACCAGACAGTTGAGGATCGGGTATGGTGGCGCAAGCGGTGGTTTTTGCACGGCAAGCGTGTATAGGCTGCGCTGACCGCTTTCCATCAGGCGGGCCGTATGCATGATCACCACCCAGCGATGTATAAAAAATGACAATGTTACTTTGCTATTATACCGGAAGTAGTCCATAAATGGGTGATATAAGTGAAGAGAATGACGAGACTTGAAAAAAGTTATCGTTTGGAATGCAATATTTATCTTTTGTTTTAATAAAAACCTAACAAAGTCCAATTAAGATACACTTATTCAGTTATTTTATTATAACTAAAATTACAGTCTAAATAAGTCTTCAAAAGTAATCCTTTCACAAAATAACCCCACTTTTTCTTCGACATTGAGAATAAAGGTAATTTCCGCCGAAGGAAATTAAGGGATTGCTTCAAACTTTTCGCCGACAATAGCTTTATTTTGTGCTAAGAATTCATTTTAGTATTACTGACAGTTTTAATATTACTTAGTATTTATAACTTACAGAGGTTTTTATATGTATGATTTCACCATTATTAACTTTATAGAGATTATAAAAATATGTTTTGTCAATTAATACAATTTACATTTCACTCATGTTAATCGCTTACTCATTTTTATCATTTTTTGCGGTATCCGTACTCTCTCCCTCTTTCTCTCTATGACTGCGCGCGCGTTTGTTTGTGTGTTATCATATTTGTAGCACTTATTATTACAGTTAGATTATATCGTATTTTTCCAATGCATGTTTAATAACAGTTAGAAGCAAATGACTTACAAATTAAGTTCATCTGCCCGGCGCCGCCCCTGGCCCTTGATCAGGGTAGTGCGAGATTGTCTTTTAGCGGCCTTTAGCGGTCGAACCTTTTACACTAGATAAATTGTATTTTTTTTTTATATTTAATAATGAAGTATCATTTTATTAAGAAAGTCAGTTTTTATTGTAAAAGTCGTCACCTATTTATGCCAGCATAATTACGCTCTAAATTGTCTTCCGAGCTTTGATTTTTAGTGCCGTTTGCCACCTGTCGCTTAAAGTAACCGCCCCATTACATATCTGATGCATAACTATAGTCGACACACACCTTACATGTGAAGAACTCTTGACAAACGACTTTAAAGAACGTGATCGGCGAATAGCGCAAATCTGAGAGCCAGCATATTGCATTCAATTTGTACACACCTTGCGCTCCTGAGATACTCAGAGACCCAGTAGCTTATAAAATTAAAGCTGCTGGAAACTCTAACTAGAATGATGTCGTTGGCCTGAATCAGTCATCTTGTTCGAGAACTACCTGCACATGCGTCACTATAAGCCCGTAGATCAGTAAATAGGATTCGCCTCTGTAGAGCAATTTCATTACTAATTCCAGGACTTAGTAAGAAACTTATAGGTATATTATATATAGATCAGATATAATTATATAACAATATAAGTAAAGTAATTGAACTAAAAGATATAGTCTCCATGGGGGCTCCTCTTAAAGTTACTTTAACAACTTGTTTCTCACTTATAATTCTAGTGAAGATTCCTAGCAAATATACCTACTACACTTTAGTGGCAAAATAACAACACGGTGTAGGTATTGGTGGAGAAGAGAAGAGAATATGCTTTTCGATAACTGTAAAATATAATCAATATGCTTGAAGTATTTCCAAATTATCTATTTATATGTGATTGTCTTGTTCTTCAATTTCCGCTCATAGTTAAATGTAGATAGTTTTTATTGAATATTGAGTTACGTTTGAGTGGGATGTAACATTTAAGATTTACATTTTCATAAAAATTATGGTTATTTGTCACACTTTTTAGCATTTGCCATGATTGCCGATTCATAAAGGTACTATACAGCCTGTAGTTTTCTTACTGGGATACATTTTAAAACAATCATGACAAATTAAAAAAATAGTAATGAAATATGTATTTTCATTGCCTACATATCAATTATTTATTAGAAATTAATTTTAAAAGCCAATCAAGTATCATATTACTAGCACACATTATATGCAGATGCGCTTAAAACGTACTCGCTTCATAACTCATTCATACCGCCGATAGGTGGTGCGGTAGGCATATTGTTTGAAAAACGAACTAATTTACTAGACGCAATTAATCAAAACAAAAAAGGAAGCCCATGCTCGTGCATGTGTAATTATTATGCACATTAATTAACGCGCCGAGTGAGGTTGCTGCTACATAAATTATTCAGTACGGTGCTTTGGCACGCAACGTGCTACCTTATCTATACCTAACAGCTTACAATGTGTACTGTGCCTACATTATAATCCATTTCATGTAAGTCTCTAGCGAGGTGTCTATATACAATATCTAACGTACGTAGAACATATTAGTAACATAATGAATTCATTAAAGTGAACTATATAGACGTCTAATTTGTGGGTAAGATAATTAAGGGACTACTTATTTTCTTCATGTATTCACATATTTCTCAACAAATTTATTTGTTTCTTGCTTCTGTTCTGACGTCATTATACCATTTTGCTTTTGACGGAAAAGTTTTCGGTCATCTGTTTTTGTTATTACGATTTACGACTACATTATTCTCGACCTGCCTTCGTTACATCGCATGAGATGATCCGCCCACGGCCACTTTAATTTCGAAATTCTGTTAACATGAATAATATCAGCCCTTCCGCGGATTTTCTCATTCTGGATCCTATCTAGTAAAGAGATACGAAGCATTGCCTGATGTGTACTAAATCTCAACATGAAAAAGCCCGTAAGCACTCATACCTAGAATTCATAGGCCAGCCTTGGTCTATGAATGCTATGCTATGCATTGATTGTTCATACGTTTTTTTGTCTTTTCTTTAGCATTCTTTTGATTTCAGGCTCCTAGTCGTTTTAGTATTGGATGTCTTATAACAGAGTTTATGTACTCCGATTATGGCGATAGGTCTACTTGCTGTTTTCACTTCATTCAGGTTTATTAAAACACTTATGAGAGACAATCTAGTAAAAAGGAGTGGGCTAACCGTTCTTTTCAAATACCTATTCTACTTTCTCAGAATGCAATTATAACTGGAGTCAATGTTATGTCCCACGCTTTCTGTAGAAAAGGTATTTATTCTCAACAATAATGCGAAAATATGAATGCAAAATTTATTCTAGTAAATTAATAAGTTTAAAGTAAAATGATGACACTTTCTTTATTAATTATATATTTATTTAACTGTATACTTACATTTTTATAAGTTAAGGCTGGCCGCTAAGGTAGCCAAAGTCCACAAGCGTACGGCCTGCCTACCGCTATGGACATTTGCAACACCAGGGTTACAACACGTATATTACGGATTACATAAATACGTTTACTCGCCGTTTTTGAAGAATCCTATGCTATAGACTTTTGGGAAAACTTCAGCAGCGAGTTCATTTCACAACTTAATGTGTTCTCGGAAAATAATTTCACTCGAATTCCATGTATTCGAAGTACGCAACCATTGCGGTTACAATGTGTGAGGATGAATTTCTCGCCGTCGGCAAACGGCGCGATTGTAGAAGAAAGCTATTTGCATCATATCGGACAAGTCTACGGAACACAGCTCATTGTAGAATTGGTAGAACACACAAATTCTCTCCTTAAACTTAAACGGTTTTACACTATATGTAAGTTTAGGATCGATCAACAATTCTCACTGCTCATCTCTGAACCGAGTCAGAAGGCAATAGTTGATCTCCATGGAATCACACCCAAAGGTGACTACAATACATGCGTGGTTATAGTTTAAATGTATAATGTAAGTATTTGCTCCAAGCTGAAGCACTGCTTCGCGCTATTCAGCACAAGTTTCTTGCACCTACATCAATTCGACCATCTTCCCCAGGTGACTACGAAACTGAACTTTGCTGAAGATCTCGACCCCGATATTCTTGGCGATAATAAGAGATCTGTTCTGGATTTGAGGAACCATAGGATTTTTCGTGAATGTTTCAGTTCTCAATCTGATAATTTAGTCAAGTATCCACAATTTCAAGCATAAGTTTATAGTGGCTTTTTCTGGGCAAGGAAATGAGGGACGACCTATACAATAGATATTCCCGGTACTGCATAGCAATGAGTGTCATTAATTGGTTACAAATCATTGATATGCAGCAGAAAAGCGGCGAGATAGTACAGAGCCCTGTGGGACGTTTTGATTTATGCTATAGGAGTGGTTACCGTCTAACACGTCTTATATGCATCTACTGGAGCTGGCAACCTATTTGCATAAATTCTTGAGGAGCTCGTACGCGATGGCAGATCTGATCCTTCAGCGTATCTATGCAGACAACCAATGCCTCACCTTGATTGTCAATCACTGAAGATCAGCGGTGTGTAGAATTTTTTATTACACGTTCCATGCCTGTAATTGAATTGGATAGATCTGATCTATAGCCCTTTTTGATAGATACTGAAGGTCTTTCATGAAAACGAGACTTGCTCAATAGAGTACGAAAGCACGTCTGGCCCACTCGAATTATGAATATCGAGAGAGAGCATTGCCACCAGACATTTTCTGGGTGATTGATATTTTCGACAATCCGCACCATGGTAGATGGTACAGTTTTCCTGTCATTCAAATTCAAGTTAGAAACAAATAGATTACGCAGTAAATTAGCTTTATCTTTAGCACCATAAGCCGATTTTTACAATAAGGGTGTGGACGGCTGACAGAACTTTCTCTCAGCAGCTTTAGCGAACGACCAGAAACCAAAGCGATGGCTTGTAAATCACTCGACTATTCTACGAAATAGAATCTAGACAGTATTTAGTTCACCTATGACATCAGAGATTAGGATCCCCATTAGTAGGCACCGAGGTCCAAGCCCAATAAACATCCTACTTGAGAGGGTTGACTTCTCTAAAATCGCGATTAAACCGCGGTTACTAGGCGATTGGGAATGTAGCATTTCATACCGGCCAATATCCCCCAGTTACTGCTTTTACACAAGAGCCATTGTTCTCTGATTTGAAGCAGAATTATATCGACGGGCGCAGTGCATAGAATTCACGTAGTCCATTTCAGTCTGCTGATCAATAATACCATACGCGAAACCTTCCGGCAGGCCGAGGCGTGTCACATTTGGTACACATGGTACTAGGCCAGAGCAAATTCTTGAGTAGACTACCTCACGCAGTCAATGCACAGAGAGCCAGGTTCGTTGGCATGTTGGACGTTAAAGTCTCCCAAAATCATTATTTCTGTGGCAGGATACTGCGCGAGGGCCACGCTATGAAACCTGTAAAAGCACGCGTATTCGTAAGCATTATTATTTTTTTCATTTTAGCGAAGCAAAAAATGCCTTCTGACATCAATATACGCGGTTGACAGTGTTTTATTTAGTTTAATACTCATGCCAATATAAATCAGTAGAATTAACTGTTCTAAGATAAGATAATCTGAACTAAACTATTTCCAAAATTATTAACCATTATTTTTCTTTCACAGCAAACGGTTCATTTCAACCGGGAATGGAGCCAAAACGTCAGCGCACAGCTTACACAAGACACCAAATATTAGAATTGGAAAAAGAATTTCACTACAACAGGTATCTAACGAGAAGAAGACGAATAGAAATAGCACACACTCTAGTCCTATCGGAAAGACAAATAAAAATCTGGTTTCAAAACAGACGGATGAAATGGAAGAAGGACAACAAACTACCAAACACCAAAAACGTTAGAAGAAAAACCAATCCTGCCGGAGTGACGACAACCACGGCTAAAGGGGCCACACCAAAGAGTAGATCAAGTAAGAACACAAACAACAATGACAAGAAGAAATCGAATAATAATGGACGACCAGACAGTATAGAAAATGTTACAGATAATATTATGAATGACTTAAATTGCGTTGGAGCGCAACAGAATTTATCTCATGATCCTGCGATTAGCCCGATGTCCCATCATGGGAATCAAATGAATTCCGGCCACCCTATGACTCCACATCATCTGCATATGATGGGAATGCATGCAGCGATGGATCCAGCTATGGTAGCCAATCTATCGACCCATGGCTCCCCAGTCGGCACTGCGGGTTGCGGTACAGGTATAAATCCTGGCAACCAAACAGTCATTAAGTCGGACTACGGTCTCACCGCCTTATAATCGTAAGAAGTGTAAAGAAAAACTATATTTTCATTAACGAACTTTCTGTAATACTTAACTGCATTCCTTTGTGTCGATAAGGTGTAATAAAGTGATTAAAATACTAATTTAAGAATATTGTAAGTTGTGTAAGTATTCCTAGAGTAACAGTCATATTTGGATGTTTGGATAGATAAGTGGAAAACTTTACAATGTCAAAAGTGTGATTATTATTATTTTAGGATAGATATTAAACATCTGAGTGTTGAATTTGTACATTTTAATTTAAGTCATTGTCGTGAGCTGTAACGGTATTAAACAGGTAAATTTCCTAATTTTATTTTCTAAATTCAGTACATTATTTTGTAAGAGGTAAATTTTATAATATTATTACTTCATCGAGTTGGAACATGCCTTTTATAAACAAGTTACCATGTTAGTTAACAATAAAATAAATGAATATTTTTATGTTTTCATTATTGTATTTTTACTTCTACCTATTTCTAATATTTATGTTTTCAAGTTCAATATCAATGTCTGTTAATAGCTATTTTAGCTTTAGTATTCAGTTACAGTATAAAGATATTTATTTAAAGTGCCAGGTTTTAAAAGAGACGGAACTATTTCTAAGTCACTGCATGTATTTTATGTCGTTTTTATTGTAGCAAACATGTATTCAGATAGGTGTTCCTACCCACGATATGTATACAGGTAAATGTAACAATTATATGTAGATAAAATCTTGCAGCCTTCCTACTACCAGATGTGTATTTAAAGTAACTATCGGCTGCAAGTTCAAACGTTACATATGTGACTACTTCTATGTTTCATTATATCTGCCACGTGAATAATGTTATTAAATGTCACATAAATATTTTTTTTTGATTTGACATATTATTGTATTAGATCTCGGTATATGCCCAAATTTTCTACTTCCGATTTCCTTCTAATTTCCGGCATTAAGCTTGCTAATGTATGCTTAATTGAAATTCAACTGTGAGAACGATGCCATTAATTTTTTCAACTTCTTTTTTAAACCAGAATGGCGGACATGATTATGAAATTAAAGTTTGTGTCAAAATACGAGCCTGTTCAGAAATTCCTTCTAATCAGAATTAGCACACAGTTCTTACATAATTCGTCGAAGTAAAATCCATTTTATTGCATACATAGATTATATAGTGTATATATAGATGCTGGATCTATATATACACTATATAATATATATCGTTTATATAATATTTATTTTCATCATCAAAATGACAGTAAATGTCATATAACATGTATATAACATTTACTGACATATTGTCGAACACGAATTTTAATAGTATTAATTCAAATTAAAAAAATCAACTTTGATTTCAAAACTCAATGCCTAAAGTCAATCCAGCAAATCTATGTATGCAATAAAATGGTTTTTACTATATATATAACAGATTACTTATGATTTTACTCGGTCTCTGTCTCATGCGGATATGTTCCTCTTAATTTTAAATTGTGAAAAGTGTGATTTTATCTACACGTCTGTATACTGGAACATTCGTAAGCGAAACTTTTGTGATGTAGACAATGACTTAGGCTTAGGTACAAAATGTGGAATTTAATTTTAATTGAGAAAATTGTTTTGTAACTAAAATAGGAGAACTGTGAATATGAAACCAATAAATATAGTAATGATATGACATGTTGCTTTTCTTTTCAATATCATCCGCTTTATATATAGAATACTAAATCACCTCTTAATCTTATGTAATAGAATATGTAAAATCTATAGAAGGTGATGTCAGGAGCCTTCGAAACCAGCGAGCTCGCATGAGAAGATCTAAGAACGTCAAAGTAGCGAGTGAGGTGTGTAAGGACCGAGTCACGTGGTGCTAGGTTCTCTCTGCCTACCCCGCAAGGAACTTGGCGTGAAGTTATAGAAATAGATAGACAGATAGATATATAATCTAATACATATCTTTACAACAAGTCCCCTATGAGATAGCCAAGCAGGACCGAGTTGCCTGTTAAATTAAATGGAGTCTAATGGTATCAAACAGTTATAGTAAAATTAAGGGCGGGTGAGAAGAATATAAAAGAAAGATTTTTTTGAATTTAGGATATGCTTTAATAACTTGAGTTTGCAAATTCTGTACCGCCCCCCGTTTCATGCAATATTTTTCATCACACTGGTGTTGTCTCTTTCGCCAATCTTACGTATGGTCTATCTTTTCTAAGTCCGTGTATTTGCCTATCGAGGAAAATAAGCAAGGTAGGTTTTACTTAATTTCCGTATTTGGTCTATGTCTCCTATTTTGCTGATCTTACCGACTTTACCTGCCCAGCTTTTCTAGACTATTATGTCTGTATTATATCTTGAATATTTCCCTTCCTTTAACCTTGTTAAACTTTCTAACCTATCTAGCCTATACCATCAGTATTGTCTATGTATCATGTCTTGGATATTTCACCTGTCTTTTATCTCGGTCTATATCTACTATCTTGCTCACGCATATCTCACATAACCTTTTTTCTCACTTTACCAATTTGCTCTATTTGGCATATGTAGTTTTTTTAACAAATCCTCCCTACCTAGAATTCGACATATGAGTAAGATGTGAATTAAAAAAATACTAATGCTCTAGCTATAACAGTGATCACTAGCAAGTATGATGAAAATAAATATTTTATAAACGATTTGCTATTGCCCAGATTGAGTAGTAGGGCTATATATAATAGTTTGTTATATTTTGTAACGAATTCGCAATAATTTGAATGTATGACCTTCATTTGTTGGCTATAGTTTTGTATTGGTTACAAAAATAGGCCTGTCAGTTCAAGTTTAAAGATACCTGCCGATAGCTAGGCCAGTAGAGCCAAAGTCGACGTTACTAATATCGAGCCATGTAATTAGCAAACTAATTTGAAAATAATGTTCTTAGTTCAGAAGCAGTCGATAGAATAGATTATAGTACAGCTAAGAGCAGATTATGCTTAACACTCGAAGTGCAATTGTAAGTCTTATTACGAACGGCATAAGAACGGTACAAAGGTCAAAGTGTAAAACTTGAGTTGCACTTAACTGTACATGTAACTCTCAAAGCTCGAATTTGTTTCAGCATCAGCAGTATTACACAAGGCCGGATAAGCGAGAGTCGGACGACGCACCAAGGAGTCTCTAGTAGAAGTACCTATATCTAATGTAAGTTCGTTTGCAAACAACGATTCTTTACAAACAAACTTATTATTGCTGTAACTATTTTAGGAATATAATAAATTGAGTAACAAAAAACACTATGTTCACATCTAAAAACACTAAAATGATGACTAAAATAAATTTCAATAAAATTTTGCTAATTTTTAATCTCCTTATATCGATAATAGAGAATAAACAAAAACCACACATAAAAAGCTCAAGCCCGAGTTAGGCTCAATGCGCAAAGTAATTTATATTAGGTACTAGCTGTGCCCGCAACTTCGTCCGCGCGGAATAGTATTTTTTTTATTATCAGCCGTTTCAAAGATTAGCCGGAACAAACGGACAGACGGACAGACAGACAGACAATAATTGTAAAAATATTCATTTTGGTATATGTACTGTGTATATATTCATATGCATTTAGTAAAAAGCGGTTATTTTAATATTACAAACAGACACTCCAATTTTATTTATCTGTATAGATTTAAAATGATTAAACAAATCCTACTACTACATACTAGAGTCTAGAATTAGAACAAAAAAGAGTAGGTATTACTAAAAAGGAACAGGAACAATAAATAATTTTATACTTTTTTAATTATTGCGAAAACATAGATTTTTAGTTTCTTCTTAAATGTTATAGTAGATGCCATAATTAATATGAATACTTACGTACAATATTCTGTGAAAATTGCAACTCGTTTGATAAGTCCCTATCTATTACATTACAAAAATACAGTCATGTTATAGACAAATAGGTAGTAAAACTGACATACTTTGCCGACTTAGTAATAGGGGCAGATGGTAATCTTGAGTGCGGAACCCTAAAAGATTCGTGAATTCTTACTGATTTCGCATTCGCCTACGCACATCGCAATCATTCTTAACACTCTTCGATATCATAACCTTGTGACATTCGTATCGAAGGAATGAAAGCAAAAATCGTAATGTATTCGTTCAATGCGCGCCATCAATCAATGTCGCCGACTCATTGTGTGGCCGGCACGCAACGGGTATCTTCTTGTACACGAGCACTGACGCCAGCTACACAAGTTTATCGTTCCATACAAACTCAATGGAACTGTGATTGTTTTAAAAGGTTGTTGTTTTAAGACTGGTGAAGATTATACACTGAGACTATAATATACAACTATGCATTTAACTCTGTATGCGCAAGTGCGAATCTTTTTCATATATTGACAACGTAATATTGCGTAGTGTAATACTAATATAACACTAAAAAGCAAACAATTTATTCGTACTCGTAATATATATATACAAGCATACAAGAAAAAAAAGGAAGACAACTACATAACTAATGTAGACAAAAACGATGTTTTGTATTTCCGTGATGTCTTGTTTCATCCCTCAAATCAACATTTGTTTGCTTATTGAGACGTGTATTATGTAATAAAATCATCTGCTGCCGAGGAGAAACTCATGAAATAGATTGGTATAGAGGAAAATGCATGAAAATACACTTTTGTTTCCAAAATGTATTTTCATTTATTAATTCAAGAAACGTTATTTATATATAAAAAGAGATACTTTAAAAAATTAAAATCATTTTCACATACATTTATAAATGTTCAGTACTAGCTTATTAAAGTTTCAGACTGACCTATATTGTATGTACGAGTATGTATGTATATTTTCACGCCAGGTCCCTGGCGGGGTAGGCAGAGAAGACTCATCGCCATAAGATGCGGTCCTTACACATTTCACTAGCTTCTCTGACATTCATAGCTCTTTTCATGCACGTTCGCCGGTTCCTGGGGCTTCTGACATCACCTTCTGATAGAACACGACCAATTTGGTCATGGTAAGTTAGTCTCGGTCTTTCTCGGCTCCTACATCTTTCCACTTTCGCTTTGTATAGGTATCTGTTTCATCATTCTTTCATCCTGTATTCTTTCTACATGTCCGAATACGAACGGAGCATACTGACCTATATTCATTCGACTATATCATACCTACTATAAGGTTAAGTATATACCTATGACATTGAAAGAAAATAATATACAATAAATGCAGCAACTGAGCATCGTTTAGCTAAATTACTGACTGAAGTAGAAAATCAAATACAAAAGATTTGCCAACAAGTTTAGCAAAAACTCGTACATTAGGAACTTCAATAGACGTTTGCAAATCTTCCAAAGACGGCATGACAAAAATAACCCTTTTTGTAACGGCCGGCGCATCAAAGACTACCTAAGAAAGCTATTACGTTACGTTGTTAAACAATATGTGTTATTGTCAATAAAATTGTATGCAAATAACAGGATTATGCTACCGGTTGAGGGATTTATGATGTTATTCATTGCTGCTACTGCTGTTAGTGACATTTTGAAACTTTTTGTGGGTACCGTACAGTAGCAGTTCCGCTGATTGTCATGACTTTAAGTTTATTGTTTTTTTGTATTATTTTCTGTAGAGACTGATTCAGATATCTTACGATACTTTTAGAGATATTACTATTATTACTACACTCAGTATTTCTATATAAATATATATATATTGTTTATGCGTTATTGTTATTATAAATTAATATTATTATAGTTAAGTTACGTTAAATTAATTATTAAAAAAATTGTATTGTGTATAAGTGTAATATCATAGATAACAGAAACAATGGGAGATGTGACATACCACGCGAGTTTACACAGGGACGGTTGTCGCCGAGTTTCACCCCACCATAAAACACTCACACACTTAAATAAATAAAAAATATCATTCTACGCACACAAGTACAACGACACACATTTGTTAAGACGCTGTCATTGGATGTTTATTTAAACAACATCCAAGTAAGCACGCACTACTACATTTATAAAGCGGCAGAAACAAGCGGCCGTATCTCGAAACTGTACACACAGTGAACGAATAATATTACTCACTTTACATTGCGTGTTGGTAAACGAGCGGTGGCGACTGCGTAATGGTAGAAAAGCAATGTATGATTAAGAATGAGAAATTTGATATTTATAATTTGTATCGTGGTAAGGCCCTGGTAGAAATGGCGTCAGAGAATTTTTGAAATTAATTCTGTATTTATGCTTATAAAACGTAATATTATTTGTACTTATAGGTGATAAGTGATTCCATTTGATTTAAAGTTAACCACTGCACTTCTATTTGTGCAAAAAGGCAACAGCACAACTTGGCATTTTGCTAAAACAAGGAGCAACGTATCTCAATCGAACTTGATTGCAACTAACTAACTGTTCTTGGCAATGTTCTCGTTTTGAGCATATTGCGGCGACATCAACCACGCCCCCTCGTCACATCTCCCGTTGTTTCTGTTATCTATGTGTAATATATTATAAGTAATATTCGGATGTATCTATATTACTAGTCCGGCTATAAGTTCTGTTACAAATGAATATGCATTTATATTTTTATGAAGTACCTAATGTAATCTTAATAAAACTTATATGTAATTTATGGAAGTTTCGGCAAAAAAAGAAATGATTCTATTCGAAATGGCCACTTTTGGCTTTAATACAGGTCTTAAATCAGTCTGGCCACGAAACTATGATTTACGCATTGTTTCCGTAGGAAATTTACCCATTGCTTGCTCCAGAGATTTCTGAAGAGACACAATATCGACGTGTCGTTTCCAGCACGCTTTGTCCTCTAAAACTGACCATAATTTGTAGTCGAAGAGTTTCAGATTATATGAGGGTCAGTCTTCAGCTCTTATAAAGTCCGTAACGTAGGTTTCGATCCAGGCTTGGGTTGTTCGTGCCTTGTGACACCACGTACAGAGGCCTGCTGGAAAGTTCTCGGTACTTTTTTAAAAAGTATGTTGCTGAGAGGTTTCACAACATGATGCAAAATTCTCCTTTTTCACAAAAATGAAGCTTAGTGACGCCTTGAAAGACACCCCCACCAAACCATTACACATGCAGGATCGTGACCACGTTGTAACTTTCCGACCACTTGGGCAGCTTCTTTAGAACTGTGTGCGTACACTTTGTCATTTTGCTTGTTGTAGTGCTTTTCAGTCGAGAAAATATTTTCATAAATAAAGAGGATATTTCTGTGCCTTTCATCTGCGTTTCTGGACAGTAAGCGTTTTCATCGATGCACTCTCTTCAACTATAGGAATTGATTTAGAGCCGATCTTGTATGTCGACGATAAGCGCCAAGCTTCAGGTCTTATTTTATTATACGCGGCCTAGCGGGAAATTTCATTAGTTCTTTCATAAGATTTTTTGTTTCCTAATGGAGTTTCGGCGAATTCTGGCTTTAACACCCTTTGTAGATTTAACAGTACGCGGTCGCCCCGATCTTTTATGGTCTTCAACAGAGTAAGTGTCGATATATCTGTCGATAGTATGATCTATGAACACACGGCTGATACCAAGCTTTTGAAGCCTTGAATGTGACCGACGGCTCCTATTTTCCTATTTTCTATAACACCCCATTCCATATTGTAGTTTGATAATAAACACGAAAAAATATGTAAAACAGCGGGAATTCGAAAGAAGACGAATTGTGTTAAAAAAACACAATAAACGTGTTCCAAATTCAAAATAAGAAAAGAGTTGAAAAAAAGAAAAGTTTCTATGTAGGTGGCCAGACTAGTTATAATAGTGGTTTAAAGTGAAAGTAAAGTTATATGCCCTCAGCCTGCCCCGCAAGGCACTTGGTGTAAAGATATATATGAAACAAAAAGTTAGTTGACTTTCCGTATAACCAGCGCCGAATCTCATCGACATGTTTAGATGTCTTCGGGAGAATGAGGCGGTGAACCAGCTGTAATAACTGACATGGAAGTTAGTGTGTTTGATAGATCAGATGTAAGTATAATATGGTATGTTATTTCTTGCACTAAGTAATTGGTGTTCCTAAGACTTCTTTAAAACACAAAATTGAAAGGTTATTTAATTCTATAGTAGGTAATAATGGCTAAGTTTCATTTAAAATACTTCTGCAAACCAACATAACGCACGCCTAAAGTGTGCCGCAGCTTTGTCTTCTTGCGCCTTGTCACTTCGCTGCCAATGCCGCTATTACTCCTTTTTAGTGAGCTCACTCACAAGCAGGGGCTCCTATAGGGGACTGTTATTTATCTGCGGTTTTATGTAGGCACGTATGGTATATACGTGTGCTTACCCAATAACCATACATATACATTAAGAAGCGGCTCTACTAGAGAGTCGGAACATTTCTTATTTCTTAGTGCCAAATGTTACATGTATACTAAGAACGCCTTTTTCTTAGTGCCCCATTTATTTGTATTATATCTGCAGGTGCGACTTGCTGGCGAGAAAGACGCTATTTTAAATCCAATGCGAAGTGAAGAGATTTGCAGTTGTTCGAGCGTAATAAGGATTTCAATCCTAGACTGAGATACATAATATTTTACACCCGATTGATAGATATTACTAAAGCAAATATGTCACTACTGTTTCTTTACATCTATGACAAAATAAAAGTTTTGACTTTGTATGTATTTTTTTATAAAACATTGAGAGTTTATATAAACAAGCTTTTATAAAATATTGTGAGTTTCAACTTGAAAATAAAAACGAAACTCTTGGCTTTCACAAGCTTTTGTTTATAAGTTTCATTTTTATTTTTAGTATTACTGGTTATTTACTAATGGCTCGGTAAACTCGCAATGTTTGTTGTTAGTTTGTTTAGGTCAAATCTTACGTGCTGAAATTTGGCATACACCTGCAGTTCTGGTGACATTACAACATCCAATACTTAATAACATTGTAATATCTATTAAAAAGCTACCGTTACATCATGGCGGATTATGTTTACTTGAACAACCATGTTAATACCTATATGATATATGAAATGAAAGAGCTTGAAAGTAGGAAAGGCTCGATGGCTCAGTCGTGAATGGCGACTTTGACACCAACGCTCGTGGGTTCGATTCCCACACAAAACAAACATTTATGTGCTTGAACATGTCTGTTTGGCCTGGTTTGGATGTTTTAAGAGAGGTATGGCGCATCAAAGCAGCCCGTCTGGGGAAGTACCTCTACCTCACAGAAAACTGCAGCTAAATAACAACTACCTAGAGGGTTGTTGTGTTCCTGCTTGTGAGTGAGGTCACCAGTAAGCTGTTACGGTAAGCAACAGAGGAGGCATCACGCGAGTGATAATTAATATATTACAAGCATTAATAAGTTACGGTAACTGCTATACATCAGCTGGGTCGTATGCTTTTACACCTCCCGACTTTGTACGTTGTACATATGTTCTCGTTATTCAGCCTAAATCTGTGCTAATTACGGGATAAAATATAATATCCGCGCTGCTGAACGAAGATTGTTGCTCATTGTACCAAGGCTTGCATATAACACACAACTTGTAGCTTAATATTGTCTACCATGCCGTTTTCTATTCAGGCTTGACCAGTCAGAACCCGTTATATACGTTTCCCGATACATTCCGCGGTCATATATGACCACCCGGGTTTCGAAGGGTTAAAGATCTTCGCTGCCGTCACAGCATACCTCTTTGTGGATTTAATTGCAATCAAGTCACAAGAAGAACTCCTAATTTTACTTTATTTTATTGTTTGGGGAAACTTACGGCTAGCAAAGACTCTCATAATATGTATATAATGTCTTATGGCCAATTACAAGATTTACACTTACAGCATCTAAATGACAAACATAATGCCAAAAGAGATTCGAAGACAGGAAGAGAAAATACCTAGAAATCTATTCAGTAAATGTTCCCAGCAGGCAGTGAAAATAATTCCACTTCTGTACTATATTAAACAGTTACACAACATTGTACCTATGTCTGATGATAGAAACAACAATTACACATAACCCTTTTTAAATGCCGCACACTAATAGATCTGCGATCAAGGTCGCTGGCTATCTTATTAAAAGATTTACATGCCCTCACCAAGTAAGAATTCTGCCTGTAAGTCGTTACAATAAAAGGTAAGAACTAGACTGCAGTAAATTAACAAATATTTGACCATGCTACAAAGACGCATAATTGAAATTAATAGAATTACGAAAATGTCAAGCAAAATCTAAAAATAATATTTATTGATTAAAAGTAAAAAATATTTTTTATTACCTACAAATACCTTAAAAAGAAGCAAATAGACTATGAAATCAACGAATCCCATCATTTTATTACATCATTTAATTTTATGTGACATAAAAGCTTATCCCGACGATATAATACTTTTTAATTATTAAAGGAGACAAGCACAAGTAATTAAAAGAAAGGAAACTGTCCATAATAAATCCGCTGATACATTTATTTATTACATACACTGTAAAAGAATATTAAAACGCAATATATAAATTACGGTATTTAAAAAAGAAGAACTATCAAAATAAGGCCAATGTAAGGCTCTGCTGATTTGAAAAATAACTTGTAGCCACCGGGAAAGATTATTGTTATGTGATTTATTTTACTTTTCACGTAAGCAATTTTGTTCTTCCTGAATGGACAAATGAAAAAAAAGATTCTTATCTCAATTAATATTAGGACAATCTAATTTACATAGGAAAACATTGCGACAAGTTTTCATATCAAATAAAAATGTATAATGCAACAAAATGATGGGTTTGATTAAAAGCTTATTTTGTTTATTCTGAAGCATTAAATTAAAGTTTATGTTTATAACCTTTTCAATTAAACTCTCGTTGTTGTACCTATAAAAGAACCAATCATTGTTTTTCGAATAAACAGTAAATTGCAAATTGCGATAACAATAACTTAAAGGTCTTCCGAAGGAGCGAGTCCCTACTGATTCGGAAACAAAAGAGGTAGCGGTAAAGTAAAAGGTTCCAAAAGGTCCCAATCTAGGGAACATTGGCAGGTGAGTCCCGGACGTGGTCCCATAGGACTCTTTAGAGGAAGTGCTGCGGCGCCGCTGGCTGAATGACTTGCGGATTACGTAGAGTATTTGGAATGCACCAAGTATTTTATATTTTCCTTGTTTTGAATACTTTACAAGTAGACATGTTAGATAGATTGATATAAGATATATATCTTATACTTTAGAAATGTGATTAACTTTAAATAGCGTTTACATAGCTTAACTCAGTTATACATAATTTTTAATAGTAGGAGAATTAAGTGCTAATTAAATTTACGGTTGGTACTACGGTAAAAAATATTAGAAAACATGGTCAAATTTCATGAGTTCCTATTTATAAATAAAAAATATTGAATACACTACATTTGTGATGGATTATTGATGAAACCTGCGCTAGCTGGAAACACTTAATTTTTCTGTTATAATTGTTGTTGAAGGTTTATCCACTTCGTCCACTATGACTGTTGTTAGAAACCATTCCCAGTCTGTATTCGTATAAACAGATGCATGACTCCCCAGTCTGTACTCATACTAACAGATGCATGACTAAATAAAGTAGCACCACGAGGGTTCAGTTTTTAAATTAATTCGTACAGATCCCTAATTATTTAAATCACAGAAATAACCAAATCTCCGTCAATCAGCAAACGAGAAGCCTGTGGTGCTAAAGAGAAACAGCAACTTGACCAAGAAGTATATAATATTTCTAATAAAAATCTTTTTATTAGTTTCAGACACTCGAATAAGGTAATTCTTGATAACTCGAAGACATTATTTTTATTAATATGGTTGAGCAACTCATATAGAGTTTAGAGCAGTATAGAGCAATAAAATCTATACAAATGCAAGTATAGTAGGTAATGTCGGCATTACTTTACTTGCATTCGTTTGAACGTTCCTGTTTACCTTTGGATTTTCGAACTCTACTAAGCGTCAGATTGCACTTTAAGAGGGCGCATAAAGCTAAGTTGCGCCCTCATTTTATTTTTATTAACAACGCTGGACTTAAGACCAATTCCAAAAAAAACGCTCAAATACCAGTGACTGTAGAATCATATTTACGTTTTTTGAGACATTCTGTGTTTATTATTTATGTATACAATTAGTCATAATTCTGATTATTAAGTGGCCACAATAAGCAATAATTAAAATTTCAGTTACTTGTACATAGATAAACACAATATATGTTCAAAAAAACATAAAAATGGTTCTACAGTAGTATTGAGTGTTATTTTGGAATTGGTCTCCAATTCAATGTTCGTAACAAAAACAAAATGAGGTCACCACTTAGCTTTACAGGCCTTCTTAAGCCATCGGCTCGGGACATCGTTGTTACGAGTAGATGACAATCATTGAATTAGTTGCTCTTGAACAGTTATAAAAAAGCTGGCCATAATTTCAATCTACAACAGAGCAGTGTAATATAGTAGGTTCGCTCTGTACCCCTTTGATTTAAAAGGGACGTTTAAGTAACACAAACCATGGATAGTAAGAAGTATAGATTTATGTTATAATAACGAGAAAACTCAGAGACAAACTGATGTAAAATGATTCACTCATATATCGACGTACCTGAAATAAGGTAATAATGTAAAACTAACAAAGCACTACATTGCGCTTTCCATGTTCAATGTTTCTTTACATTAGACGAGTCAACCGGGTAGGTATATGAACCATGTGATTAATTATTTCTATTATCATCCTCCATGGTAGACGGCAAAGCTAACAATATTTCAAGGTAAGTTTAGATTGTTTTTTTCGGTAATTTATCCCATTTTTTGCCTTTGCCCAATTTTTTTCTATTTCTTCGGAAAAGTTATTGAGGGACACGGATATCATAACTTTTCTGTACGCAAAAGGCAATCCACTATAGTATGCTAGTTATCAAGGTGGTTTGGATGTAAGTGAAAGGTGCGATAGTGGAAATCAGGGGCTGGCGTTAAGTGAGACAACTCTTCAGAACATTCCCTGTGATGTATGTACTGAAGGTCTCTTCGTATTGTAATCACAGGGTGATCTACGATCGAAGTAGGTACTTTAACTTGCGAAATGGCTCAAGCAAATACCTGGGTTTATTAGCTCAAAGAAGTAATCCATTTAAAGCCGAACTTGGGCGTATATGTATACACTTGAAGACGATATTTGTGCATCCATATTCCAGATATTTATTAGTCAAAAACATAGCAATGTAAGTTTGAGTAATAGTCAAGTTCTATATATATATATATATATCGCTATGGCCGAAATTACAATAAATCCGAACATAATATGTACTTTCCATGTACTAATAGTAATATACATTTCATCCCACAACACAAGAGTCAGCAGCTTTATTACAGCTCAGCGACTGAAGGGCTGAATTCTGAAGGCCCGCCGAGACGACAAATTTCAATGCGTCGTCTGAGAGACGTTTCGTAGGGTAAGCACCCTACGGAAATATGGCGCATATTTTCTACAGTGGAACAAGTTACAAGAGGAAAGATAGAGAAAGAGTTTCTCGTTTGGATTTTGCTCGATTTCTAGGAATAATAAACTGACGTAAGAAATTAGACCAACGGGTACACGGTTTAGTAGTGTAATTTCCGCAATGTGCCTCTACAAGTAGAATATTCATGTTCATGATTCAAAACTAATTAGTACACTCGTTAATATTACCCTCTATTAACAAAACGTAAAGATTTGTTTAAAAAAAATATTACTTTGCACAATCCAAACGAATCGTGTTAACCAAATATAATACATTTCAGTGTGTTCATGAAATATCATAGTCCATTGAAAAGTTACATTTGGGGTTGCAAAAGTCAGAGCACACAATTTTATTTTTTGGATGTCAATAGGGAGGAGGGAGTGTAAAGTTAAATTGTCTATAATTTTGGTTCCATAACTTGTAGTCGTAGAACCAAAAATAACTAAATAAATAAAGTTATTAACGAAAATAGATAAAAATTTGGAAACAAACTTTCTTTTGGTCGTTATAACTTTTTCTGGTTTCCATGCCTTTTTTTAATTCTACAACTAAATGTTATGAAACCATAATTGCACAGAATTTAATTTGTAATAAATAATGTTTTTACAAATTTTCTATTCAACGAATAGTTTGCTCGATATAGCGTAAAACTCATTCGGACAATGGTTGCGACCCCACAAACGTGGATTTAACTTTACACTACTGTTGACGCTAAGCCCAAAAAATGGTAACATTTCATTGGACTATCAATCAAATTCAGACGGGTTAAATGTCATGAGCATACCGTTCAACTACATCGATGAGTTTGCTACTGAAAATATTAAATTAAAAGTAACATCCTCTGGTTTCGTGTTATATAAATCGCTTCATCTCATGGCTTAAAAATCAAATGTAGTATATGGGGTGGCTCAACTCTGCTGAATGTAATCCATACTCGAGTCGATTTGAGAGCTGCAGAAACGTACGTGAGTTGGCGACGCCGAAGAGGAGGAGGCTGGGAAACACGACGAGTGTGGATATCTTTGTTTAGATTGATTACATAGAGAGAGTTCGGGATTAGAATATGATCAGTAAATTAGCGTTATTTGTTGGTATCTGAAAAATATATTTAAGAGTTTTCTATGCCAAATATAAACCAAATGTTCTTTAAGTCGTCATATGATATGGACATGCCTACGCCTTTTTAACACACAGCCAGATTCTTATTTCAGAGTTTAGTCTAACGTTAATATATTCCACCTATTATAGCAATTAAGTGATTCTGTTTTCGTTACATCTGTACCTATCCTTCTATTTCAGAAACAATAAAACAGGCAATAGTAAATACCTAATACTATACTGAATTAGTAATGTTATGTATGTTATACTCATACCTACTTATTCTACTCTACATACTCATTTAGAGCCTTATTTGGACGTAATTAGACCTTCTTTTTTACAATTAGGAAAAGAGGCTCTGGCGAAAGAGAAGTAAGTAGGGTAGCTACATTTTATTGTAGGACCGCTCGTCACATAAAGTACCTATGTGGATAACTTTAGCTTGCAGAAAACAGGAGCCAACAACAGTTCCTTGCAAAGATTTTGTGTTCCTGCTAGTGACGGCCACCGGGAATAGTTTTGGTGAAGAATTTCAGTATTACCAGCGGGGGTCACATGAGTGATTTTTTGTATTGTTTACGTACAAGTACACAGTACACAGTACTGCGTAGGTCCAGTTTTCTTTCTTTTGAGAACTCTCAAGTTGTGCAATGAACTCCCAGCCGAGGTTTTCTCAAGGGACTACAGCATGGGGTTCTTCAAGAAAGGCGTGAAGAGACTTTCACAGGCCGTCTACGCATGAGTAACAACCCTGGAGTTGCAAATGTACTGACCATTATTAGACAAACCGTAAGCTGGTTTGCCACCTTGGTGCTAAATAGTTGGGTATGCTAACCGCATTGCTTCAAGCTATGTTATTTACCTGACATATAAACATATGAACATAAATTGTAAATTATTTTCACAACCCAATAGATATGTTTAGATTTTTTTAAAGTATAAAAATTACGCTCAAATTCTGTCATTTTGATTTTTATTAATCACATAAATATTTAGATACTTGCCAAGACGAATCTAACGATAACTTAATTATGAAATTCCATCTAGCCATTAAGATAACACGAGATAATAAACAATATCACATACTCATATAAGATTCGCACAAAATACAACGCCCTTCAGTCGGATAAAAAACTCTTATCTTATTCTTCTTTTTGAATAAAAAAGAGCAGGGCATATATAGGTATTTTTTTATCCTTAGCTTGAATTTAAAACACACTTGTTTATATTTAGCTGGTAAATTCTAGTGATCTCGTGATATTTTGCGTATTCTTTTGACTAAAGTTAGTCGATGTCTTGCTGTCATTCAGTCCGAAACAACTTACCCAAATAATCCTCAAACTCAAAGAAATAAATATACAACGGCTAATAAAAAATACACGTGCATTTGAAAACTCAACAAATTCCCGGCGCTCATCGGGCGATACCTACGCTATGTACCATATATCACGTATAGCACATATCTCGGTGTCGGTAGTCAGTCGGCCAAGCTTTTGTGCCCTTCAGTGGGGCCGCGGATGCGTGTGTGAGTATTTGAGATATGTGTGTTGATTTCCCGACACAGCGCCGCGCCCGCCCGGTACAGCTCTCTCAGGTAGAGTAGAGAGAAAATAGTGGGATTTATATTTTTTTTTTATGAAAAAAATATTTTAAATGTACTTATTAGGCATTATTTATTACAAAATGTAAAATGACATTGTCATACCTGATAAATTTTAAGGTTTATATGCAAACCTCATATAAAAATCGTAATACTGCACCAAGAGCCACCTAGTTACTTTTCAAACTTAATATGAGTAAGGCCGATATGAAACTACTATTACTCTGCAGCCTGGGTTATAAGCGTAAAATTGAAGGAAAAATATACCAAACGAGGAAATCCTATTGTTATATACCTTCTCTCTTGAATGTGCACTGGCGAATATAGTCAAACGCTAATACAGTACTTGCAGTGCGTAGAACCATAACATTCGCCTCAGAGAGTTTGAAATCAATATAAGTCCCAAATACGCACACTACATCGCACATGGAGTACATACTATTGTTCTCATCTTTTTCATCTCAACTTCTCATTCGAATTCGAATCGAAAAGTCGTCGCACCAACTGAAGTAAAATACATATTTCTTTTCTTACTTTTAGTACAGAGGGATACGCAGAGGCAAAGAGTCCATACAGCACAAGCCTTAAGTTTAGAATCGAATCAAAATTTTCTTAATTCTAGATTCTAGAGAAATTCTGCTGAATAACACATAGGAAAGGGTTTCAGACAAAAATGTATAGTTTCAATACAACCCGTAAAACGATAGTGAATTTTACAATTTTATCTTCATTTTTTTTACTACCTATTTATATTTTAAATTAAATACACGGGGTTTGAAACCCCACAATCGTTGAAATTACTTAATGTTTGCAATTTACATACTAGCTGACCCGGCAAATGTCTTTCTGCAATATAAATTATTTCATATAATTTTTTCTAATATTTATTTTATGAATTTTTTAATGTAAAGTATGTAGGATATACATAAAAAAATATATAATACCTTATATCATAAAAATCGTTCGAGCCGTTTCGCAGGAGTGTGGCCACAAACACCGTGACACTAGATTTTAATATATAAGATTACCTATATTCGTCGGAAAAATTTCGCGAGCCTACAAGCTCTCGAGGTATATTTCGAGTTTAAATGGCGTAATTTTAGAAAATAAGAAAAAGAAACATTTTTGATCCGAAATCGTAATTTCTATGGATTTAAATTGCATTGAAAAGATTTCGATTTCGTGACATATATTGCGTACCGTGTCAATGCGAATGAAATTGAAATACAATTCACTAGACACAACTCCGATTCAGTGTAACAATTTTTCGATTCGAATGAGAAGTTTCCTTGTCAATGTGAATACCCTGCAGAACCATATTTATTTCAATTTAAACAATATGAAGAAAAATTAGTTTTTTTCTTCATATTGTTTAATAAAAAAATTAGTTTTAACACAATTAAATTTTCATCGTCCGTTAACATACAACCTAGTTTTAAATATGTGAACCTACACAAAACCGTAACGTGATTTGCTTATTCATCTGGAGTTACTTTGCATTAGAGTAATCGTTACTTTTTACCGAAATATTCTGCGTCCAATTTCGAATAATTATGTATACATAATTATTACTCTCATATTCAACTATTACAACTGTACGATAATATTGCAACTACAAGTTTTATGTCATTCGATTTCTCTCCTTTTGCATGTTTCTTAGCTAAGCAAATATCGACTGGAGAATGGCGAAGTTAAAAAAATTAAAGTACACTCATTGAAATTGAATCATCTCTGATTGCGCTGAGGGTGAAGTAAAATCGAAATAAATGCATGCATAAAAGTGAGTGAGCACTCGCAACAGTGGCAACGTCGAAAATGGTATCAAAATCGTGAATAACAAATAGAGATGGATATATGGATTTACATCATTCAAGTAATAACCGCCACTTTTTTGGAAGGCTATGAGAAATCGAAATACAAAATCAAAAATTTCTGTGTACAATGTGTACGAGAGATAGCTGATTTTCCAAAGACTCACTTCATTATGAATTCCTTATTTGGGTCCTCATAAGCAGTGCTCAATGTTGAGGCTGAAAATGACCTGAGGATTATATGGCGGGTCAAAGAAGTCTACGCAATAATAAAATCGACGACTAGTGGTAAATCGTTCGATTATGAGACTTTTCACGATCTCAGCATTGAGCATCTATAACATATATACATATAGATAAACCCATCTTATAATGTTTGGCGATTGTAGCTTAGTATTTTATTTGCAATTGTAGTTGTGTGAAAGGTATTGCATGCATACGAGATTATTATTTAACTCACGGCTAAGTTCAGTTTATAAAACCTGACATTAACCAATTTGGTTTTCAAGCTGGGCTGTCAACTGAAAGCGCTTTGTTGTATTTTCAGCGTACTATCAGCTTTACATACAATCACAGGCGCACAGTTTAAAATGTGGTGTATGTATTAGCCTCGCTAACATTATTTAACTTGTACGTCAATGATCTAATCACTGAGTAACACCGGGATTACTTGTCCTATATCACAGACGGAGTTAATATAAACAACATAATTTGTGCCGACAACATGGTGCTGCTGAAACCGTCAGTATGTAGTATGAAAAAACGAGTAGTTATCTGTGAAACAAATGTTGTAAGTTATGGATTAAGGTATGGATAAGGTACAGAAAAGTGAATTTCACCTTATTAGTATTGATCGCAGTCATTTGATAGGCGTACGTAAGGATATAAATCCGGCGCAAAGAGGCACAATTGAGAAGATGTATGTATGTAACATGAATGGAATGGAATTCGAAATGATAGAGAAAGTAAGTCAGGGGTAACACCAGCATGAGTGAGACAGGTGTGTCGACAGAAGTACTGCCCTTTCTTTTAAGATACTCGCGGTTTTATGCCCTTTAAAAGTTCTACCCGAGGAGCATATAGCTATTGAGTCGTCTCTGTGTGGCCAATGCAGATAAGCCAGAGCTGAGAGTCCTGCAGTTCTTTGGTTTCCACTCCAACCGACGAAGACACGCCGGAGACGAAGGCTACGATCAACTTTCTGGAGCACTCGGTACCCGTAGTATCTTATCTCCATAATTTCTCATCGACTGCTTGCCATAAGCTGCCCTGTGAGCTCATTATTGTATTTTATTTAATATTTTTTTTTACATTTTTAAACTATTCGAAAAAAATACTAATTTCTGTACAAATGGTGTAATAAATAATTTACTCTCTTATATATAGCTATGTTTCAAGTTGATTATTGAATCTATTGTCACAAACCATTTTACTATTCAATATCTCTTTAAGTCAAGTTCTTTAGATCTTTAAAATGTTTCTGGCAGTAAATAACATAACTGTATAAGAATATCTTTCATGAAATTTTAAATATAAATCTAATAGAATACGAAATTGAGAAAAGAAGCGTGAGTCTAGGCTGGGAACTAGTGAGCAACACATGGTGTGCATCTCCACGCGGTCCTCCTTCTGTACGCAGAGTGCTCCCCTGCCTCCTACAGTGGTGGATCGCAGGGCGATCTCCACTCTTTCCGCCTACAACACCTCCGGACACACACACCGGACCTCCTGCTGCGTCCATGCGCAGCTCAGTCTCTTGCAGTGGTGGATTGTACGGCGATCTCCATTCTCGACGCCTGGACCCGGAGTGGTTTGCTGGGCTACCAGTCTACGCCGTATATCTGCGTCTGGACCTCCTGCCGTGTACGGGAATTATCGGTCATCTTCGCCGGTGCCTCGTACTGTACCCGGGCCCATCTTCCTAAACATTGGTTAGACCCATCCCCACGGGTCCTTAAAGCCCATCCGAGCTTTTTTTTCCGAACCTCTCTTTATTTTATATCTGCATTTGTACATATTAGTTTTTAATTAAATATATATTCTTTTTTAAAAGACCCCTTAGAACGGTGAAGTGAATATTTTAGACAAAATGTATGATTATATACAGGACGCTGCCACCGTGAATGAGTCTATGACTGATTCGGCAGTACCAGCTACCATTAAGACATTACCATGGACGGGATTGAATGGTCAATACGAAGTTTAAAAATTGATAACGCAACGGGAATCCATATGGTCACAGCTGAGATGATTAAACTAGGCGACACCTACGTTAGGGCCGCCTTGTGGTCTTTGGGCAATTTATGCTGGAGAACCGAAAGGGTCCCAACCGATTGGAGACGCGCAGTCATCGTGCCGTTTTATAAAGGTAAGGGATCACGTATGGACTGTGCAAGCAGTTTGATCAGCTTAACAGCTAAAGGGTATGAAAAAATATTGAAAGGAGAATGAAGGTGAAATCGAAAATCTTTGGAAAGCACAGGATGTATTTCGAAATGGCAGAGGATGTTTTTTTCACTCCGCCATATCGTGGAGAAGCATCTGGCTATGGACCAGAAAACATTTGATAGAATCGTGCGAAAGGATCTCTGGAATATTTCGCCCAGATATGAGGTTGACGGTGACCTGCTACGTACTGTGCAATTAACTTATGGGGATTGTACAGCATTCGTGAGGGTGGATGGTAGCTTGTCGTCCTGATTGGTGTCATTGACATTGGTGTCAGACAGCTGTCGTCTCGGCTATTCATCCAGTATCTGAACAGTTGTCTTCAGAGAATAAGAAAAATGTATGTTGCGAATGGGTGATTCAGCAGGGTGATCAACTGCCTGCTTTACGACGTGGTATTAATAGTAGAATCGAAACATTGAAAGATAATTGCATGAATAAAGGCTTACAATTGAATACGAAGAAAACTAAGATAATTGTATTTGAAAGAGAGACAACCAGAACGAATACGAGAATTACGGTTGATGATGTAGTGTTGGAGCAATTGGATAATATTGTATATCTTGGAAGCGCTATTAACAATGACGGAAGGTATATCCCTGATGTGGAGGGACGAGTGAGTGCAGGGAACAGCGCACGTGGAGAGTGATAGAGAGGCACAGCTTGCTGTATACAACGCGGTACTAATCCCAACGTTAACTTATCCAAGTGAAAGCTGGGTATGGTAAAGAGAGCATGAAAGTAAAATAAATTCGGTCGAGATGCGAGCATTGTACATAATCTGTGGCATAACACTTACTGACCGCGTTCGTAACGATGATGTAAGAGTTGGTCTGAAAGAGAATGTTGGTATTGAGATAAGAAAAGTTTATGCTACGTTGGTTTGTATATGTAGAAGGAATGCAGGATGAAAGAATGAACGAAACAGATATGCAATGCGATAGTGGAAGGATGTAGGAGCCGAGGAAGACCAAGACTACTTACTTACTATGACCAAATTGGTCGTGTTTCATTAGAAGAAGATGTCATGCTGAGAATATTAAAAAAATACACTTGCTTCTTTAATATTCATAAAGATAATATAAAAAAAAAATATTTTTTTTTTTAATTTTTTTATATTTTTTATATCTTTATTTGCCATTGGGCCCTCGCGGGCACTTAGACACGTCTTACATTTTTTGAAATATAATCTTATCGTATCTTATTTAATTCCCTTATTTTACTTTTTCCTTTTTTTAATCTACTAGCATTTCGGAAAAGATTGGCGAAGAAGAAATGCCGTAAGAAACTTGCCAATATAGGTCTCTTTTAAAATTGACAATTAGAAATTACAAAACAAAAATTACATAAGCATATTGGTTCAATAATCATATCAAATGGTAAAATTAAAGATTATTAAGGACACTTCATCTGTGCTGACAAATATCCAGACATCTTTGTCAGTTACATATTCATCAATTCTATAATAATTCCTTCTACAGAAGTACAGAGAGTATTTTTAATGTGATTTTTGAATACATTGTCAAGAGAGGACAGAACTGTTTCAGGCAACTTATTATAAAATCGAATACAATTTACGTCTATATCATTGGATTGCAATGGAAAAAATATAGGTACGACGACGAGCGAAGCGCCAGAACCGAACATTGTCTGTAATGAAGGAAACTGTTCTGAAAAACAACATTATGAGTTGAAGTATGTTCTTAGTAATGACAGTATTAATAAAAAAATATGATAACTGTCTGTTATGAATTCCGTTGGTAGCAATAAAAAATTATGACCAAAAAAAGTATGATGAAAAAAATTATGAAGAATAATTATTATGAATACAAATCGGTAGTAAAACAAAAAATAGGAATAAGATCTTTATGTAAGCCAATATAGACCCTCAAAACCGTTATGCACTTTGAAATTTATCCTATCAGAATAGAAACGTTGAACGACTATATACTATGTAGCGATAATAACATGTTCAAAATGAATGTTTTTTCATATTTTTTTTATAATAAACATTGCATGCATTTAATAATATTATCTTGTTAAATGATGAATGAATATGTAAAATTGTATACTCACCTATACAATAATGACACTTCTAACGTTATTTCATGTAGACATTAACGTCTACCAGGATCAACTAGTTGTATATAAATACACATAATAGCTATGTATAAATGTATTAAGTTTAATAATTTAGCCTTTTATTAATAGCATTTTTTTATTAAACTACACAATGCTTCTAGCAGAACTTACGTTCGTCTATACCCAGCTGTCAGCCGCTTCGAGGGCACTCACACCATCACAAGCCTATACTCTACTCTCTCACACATACAACAGCTTCACCCGACCGAGGGGTGCGCCTAAGGGAGGCATGGAGGGGACTGTATTAAGTTCCTTTCTTTTCACTAAAATAATTTTAGGGGATGGTTTAGTTCGATATTTTTTTCTCAACGCCCTCGACCAAGCTTCTGCCATTTCTTAAATTGAACGCATTCAGCGTTGAATTTCGCTCCTTAGTGTTTCTAGAGGGTGCATTTGTATAGTTGAGTTGTCTGAGATTACAATATAATTCAATTTATTTATCTACAAATTCGACCAGACATCATACTTTAAATATTCTTAGAATATTACGATAATAATGTATCCACAAAGAACAGTGATACTTACAAGTATATTTTTTTACATTTTTAGCATAATATTTTCATTAATATAATAATTAATCAAGAATATGGAAATGCCCTATCATAATATGGTACTAATGATAATGTTACATGTTATCGTCTAACTAACGTAGCTAAACAACGTAAAAGATACTGAAAGTTATGTATATTATATATATATGTCATAAAATTCAACGTTTATGTGTTATGTGTATAAGTTTAAATAAAAAAGTAGCAAAACTACTATTAATATATTTTCATTTCATATGCCTACTTATTATTTAGACGGCGAGTAGAATCAGTATTTATATTACTCACTAGCAATCCAAGCGCACTTCGCAAGCTTGATGCGTTGCTACCAAATCTAACTGGTTTAACTTCACTGGGTTAATCTAAATATTGCCTGAATATTTCACCAAAATTCGTACAGCCTTTTAGTAGTCCATAGGGAACAAATACACATACCTATCGATTTTTACATAAAAGAAGAAGTTCGGTAGTTGATACTTCTTCCCGCGCTTTTGACGAGTGACATTGTTGTTATACTTGAAATTTTTACAATTCAGTATAAAATTAGTTTTGTGTGACAATTTTGATAGTATTTTGTAACATAAGTGCTAGTGAAATTATACAGTAATGAAAAAACTCAAATATAACACGTTTATGTACTTTTTGGAAGACGTGAATAAGTTCATCAAGAACACCTTGTAAAAATCACTATCGTTTTACGGGTGGTATTTAAACTGGGTTGATTGGGTCTAGGTACCCTTCCCAAATATTTTTTCAGCACAGTTCCTGAAGCTGGAACATAGAATTAAGATTTTCAAATGTTCCTATACTGAAGACTTTGACACTGGCATAAAGTAGCAAGACTATTGCCATATATATTTATATTTAAAAAAAAGTTCGGTAGTTACTTAAGTATATTGGTAAAGAAAGCTGCGCTTTAGATATTTTCATTTATGCTTTAATGATATCTAGACAACAGTTTTAATGCACTAGTTAATAAGTGAGTGAGGTTTGTCAGGGTCGAGTCATACGGGGCTCGGTTCTCTCTGCCTACCCCGCAGGGGATTTGGTGTAAAGTATAGATAGATAGAATTAATACCGATAATAACCTTTTCATATTTATTAATTGTAAGCCACTTATTGTAGCCGCTTCTGGATATTAATGCAAATTTATATAGGAACGCAGGATGAAAGAATGATGAAGCAGATATACAATGCAAAAGTGGAAGGATGTAGGAGCCGAGGAAGGCCAAGACTTACCTACAATGATCAAATTGGTCGTGTCGTGTTCTATCAGAAGGTGGTGTCAGGAGCCCTAGAAACCGGCGAGCGTGCATGAAAAGAGCAATGAATGTTAAAGAAGCGAGTGAGGTATGTAAGGATCGAGTCACGTGGCGCTCGGTTCTCTCTGCCTACCCCGTAAGGGATTTGGCGTGAAGTTATAGATAGATATAGGTCCCTATACAATATTTAATAAGTGTGTATTATATTTATTGAATTTATAAACCTTAATTCGCAAGAATATAATGTTATGTTGTAAGCCTTGTACACTGCACCGGATACATAAGTGACCATTTACTATACCTACCACTCAATCTAACAATTTTATTAAACTTACTTATGGTAGTAGTATGGCATCATAAATAGAAGGATGTAATTCAACATAAATTAGTACTAAATTAACTATGCATTAATATTTACCCAATTATACGCAGCTGGCCTACCCTAACATTATAAAAGTAGAAAAAAAACATAAAATGGCCACGCCCGGTGTGGTATCTGGCGAACCTTGCGCGCTTTCGCTGAAATATTTTTAATCAAAGTTCTTACCTGATTCGCCCTGAGGCCCGGGAATGAACCGACCTGTCAATCTTTCAAATGTTAGATTAAAAACATCTTACTTTTTTTAGCATTAAGAGGATCAAGGAATTATGGCCCAAAAAACTTCCCAGTCGGGTATGATTATACCGATGCGTTAGATAAAAATTTGACGAAGGTCGGATGAGAGTCGACTATGTATTCGTGTTTTGTTATATATAACGTTGTGTGAGTATTTTATTGTGCTTACAGATTATTTCGGTGAGTTATTTTAGTCAGATGTTAAGTTTAACGAGAAGGTTCACACATTCGAAAAGACTCTTGTAGTATTTTTGGTTTCATTTTGCACTTAAAACTCCGCACAAGGTGTTCCCAACGTTGATCAACCACATAAACTTTACGACATTTTTTTTATTTAGACCGCATTGGGTGTAAAAATATGATCTACCAAGGTACAACCTAGAAGGCCCGTAAATTTGATTAGACAAATAAAACCGTTTGGCAATGTAAAACCGAAATGTGACAGACCAAAGAATTCTTCTATAAGATGATTTCCAATGGTTAGGTATAGCAGACTGTCGCTAGTCGTACTAATATGTTATTGTTAATACCTTTTGATCTTCATGGTGTGACATCAAACCAAAAAATTTAAAAGCTATTAAGTTTATCTTCCAGGCTGAACCTTGCCAGATCATTTTTGGGGCTAAGTGATCACATGTTAATAATATATGGCGTTACGTTGGGGCGGACGATAACGTAGAATTTTAGGAGGATGTCGCTATACGAAATTTGTTCTGGCTTTGCCATGGTATTTGTTGGATAAACTTCACAGAATAGGCAGGAGTAGGAGAGTTGAATAGAACAGTTAATCTCCATCACAACATATAAACGGCAACTAATAATGTTTTACATGCAATAGTAAACATGCCTATTAAGAAAGGAGCGTTTAATATTGATAAAACAAGTCTTCATATCAGCACATATGTGTGTTTGCAACATAACTATTGATACATTAATTAACAATAATATGGTATCGTTATCTCGATGGTGACATTGAATTAAAAAGATCGTGAATTCAGTACTCGTTCTAGCAAAAAGAACTCTTACAAACTACAAATTAAAATACAACATTGAATGACGTAGTAGAATTTTCTATGGTTAGTTAAAAAGCGGCAGGTGTGCTGAAAACTGCTGAGTCAGCGCAGTGGCACCGGTAGTTGATAGTAGCTGGTTTCTAGTCTGTGGTCGATCACGATTTACATGTCAGACTCACCGCTTGATATCCGATTTTGTCTAGCGTATACAAGTCATTCTCCTTATCGAGAAACGATTATGGTAATGCGGATCCAGAAGGTGACGTAAAACGTAAGGAGATTACTATGTTTATGGAAAATACTTGCAGTGTAGTGTATTTTTTATGTAGGACAATATCTGTGGTTTATATGTATCACTTGGATAGATTGATGGATGAAGTTTTGAATATATAATAGTCATATTGTAATCGTTCATTTGGTGATTAAGATAATCTATATAAGAACACAATAATAACTCCACTACTCTTGAAGGAATGTGTGCATGTAATGTAACAAACAACAACAAATCATCAAGAAAATAACGATATTTAGATACATATACTTTTTGTGAAGAACAAATAACAGAATAATTAATCTATGATTTTGTTTCATGGGCCGAAAGTGACATTTTCTTTGGTTCAAAATATATAGTAGTTCAAATAATCAGTACAATAATATAATTTTGGAAGTTTAGTTATTGAAAGAGTTATGTCCTATACTATAGCAGTGGGTCGGATTATTCGACGGTTTCCGTTATGAAGACGGACATGTCAATTTAAGCCAATAAATACAGATACTCGTGTTGTTCCCGTGGTTACACTCATGTCGTAAAGATTTACCAAGTTATCGTCATATGTCGTCGTCGATCTTTCTAAATATTTTGAAAACTTCAATGAATAAGAGAAGCCAATGTTCGGAAATGTCAAAGGTAAGTTAAAATTGGGAAAAATAGCGCTGACTGTTCTAATAATATAATATTGTTCGAATATATTATTCTAATGTTAAGTGAGATTTTGCCTGCTTAATGCCTAATCTATCCCATTATCGTCATGATCGTTCAAGTAAAATTTAGCTTGTATCGTTCCAAATACAATACCCTCAAACTTTTACAATCGAGCTTTCGCACAGATTATACTATGATTGGCGCAATAGTAAAAATCGCAGACGATATTCGCCATGTTTTTCGCAATAGACACATAACAATTTTATTTGATTGATTTCGGCGATTCGATAAAGCATCTACTTCTCATAACTTATCATCTACAATAGCTGACTGGTTTCATTCTTGCCTATATGAATATCGGCTACGTAAATGCCTTGACGACAAAATATTTTCAACTGCCGGCGTACGCCAAGATGGTTTACTCCTCTGTTATCATAAATCTTACAAAATGTATAGCCATTATTATAGGCAGTCTTCGTTCTATTTCTAAAATCGATTGAATAACTGGTTGACCAGTATTATGAGTATTTAAACGTCATAGTGTTTACTATGAGAGTACTTTTTCTTGGTCAACAGCTTGAAAGCCATCATTCGCACGGAACTTGTTCTTTTCTATTCTTGACCATGCTGACATTTGCCACCACACTGAAAACCGATTAAATGAATTGGGCGACTTCAAAACCTCTGTATTCGATCATGTGCGTGTAATGTCCTTATGTTTGCCAAAAATATTATAAACTACATAGTAATGCAGCTACTTATTTCTATCGATTATTTCTCTGTCTATTCGGTACAGTGGTCTTGAGAAGATGGTTTTAGCTATAAGAATGCCTTAGTTTATTTATATTTATTATTGGTGAAAGAGTATTTTGTATACATGTATTTATTTTTATAACCCTTTGATTGCTTCGACTAACCCTTCTTTAAATGTGTCTTGTAACAGAAAATCCCACAGATGCAAAAAATCTTTTAAATTAAACCGCGCTTTTACAGTACTAAGTCGATAACCTTCCAGACGATGCTCGGAAGTGTCAAAGAAATAGGAACTACACAAATATCTAAAGCGGTGGTAGAGTTTGTGTTCATTCGTTTGTTTTAACGCTATTCTCCAAAGCTACTTGAAAAATATATTTGCATATGATAGTGTTGAAATTATTTAGTTGGGTTATTCAACATCACGATACTACTTTCGGAAGCCGATGAAAAAGAAAGAAATCAAGTAACAGTGGTTCCGACGGAACACCAAGCTCCTCGTTAGTACGCACGAACGTAGCGTAATAGTAGCGGGCTGCACCTAGTTATAATATAAAGCTATTTAACACATGCGAATACAGATGATGCTTTAAAACCTACTATTAAAAATAACAAATAAAACATAGTGTCAAATACGTTCACAAGAATTGACATATAAGGCGACAGCCTGGCCAAGTAACAGCATTTCATTCAATTTGCTCGCACCACTTTCTTTTTGAAAGTCATCCTTTGTATTAGTCTTCATTTACATGACATCTCAATGTTGATCATAGGCCAGAAATCTGATACAGTCAGAATGACAGCAAGCACAACGAGAGAATAATGCAAATTAAAACAATAAAAATACTTCGCCTGACTTTCATTAAGATAAATTGTTTTTTATTACGGTTCCAATTCATTTAGCACAACGGAAACATTGCACACTACTGTATGTATCACGTATGTAGCAAGTAATTGTATATTTGTATTTATCATAAAATTGATCGCTTGCAAATTCCGCTATGATATAGATATGCTTGGAACCATTCCAATGAGGCGTTTCTTATGAAATTTGAAACGTCTTATCAAACGATATACCTACATCAGCGAAGGTTTCGTCTTCATTTTCGCCCCATATTCGTAATTAATACAGAAATCCTTCAAATGATAACTGGAATTCTGGTTGCACCAAATACATGTCCGGTTGGATTTCGCTCTAAAGATCGTGAAGAGTTTATATACCTTTCACAAACTTTATTCAAATATACTTACATACTACAGGCGGAGCTGGTAACGGACCAGAGTCTTTCTTGGTGTTGATAATCCAGTAATATTGAGGTTGTGGTAGCATTAAGATAGTAGCTAATAGTTATCGTATGACTCGCATGTTTGTTTGCTTTAAAATACTGACAGTTGAAAATAATGGGAAAAGACAAGAGCAGTGCGATTTTCTGTAACAGTATAAAGTCACCGATGAATCTGTCAATGAACTATTAATATTTAGCGGATTTATTTATTAGGAGAAGAATTTATATTATTCGTCATCGAATTACGTGCACTAAAATATTTCTCTAATGTTGTAATGTAAGTATGTTAATTTAACTTCATTGTAAGAGCACTATGAGTTCGTAGATAGGTATAATATGCTTTATTCGCACTGCCAACTTTTATATTACTTACAATTTGCATATCGTTTCAATGCGTCGAATTGCTACTACAAGCATTTTGCTCAGTAAAGATGAGAGTTACGAGGTGTTAATGAGCGCATCACAGAAAAACGAAAATTTTAAAAATTAACAGTAAAAACAATAGCAACAATTGTAGATGGCCACTGCCTTATCACTTCAGTAATCTTTTTGCAAGCGACTATGTTTTTTACAAAAATGTGATGTTTCACCATATTATAAGGCGGGAAAATGTTTAGTAGTTTTTAATAGGATATTTTTTCGTATACCTACGATTGCTATGCAATATTTTGTTTTCGTTTCATATAAGCGTCAAATACATATATGAGTATTTACGAATTCTGGGAACTCAACATCCAATCTAATATTTATACATGTGTGCTCTTACCAAATAAGAAACAATTTATAGTGAAAGATTTTCCAAAAGGGCGTTATTACGAAAGACCTCACATTTATCGATGTCCAAGTTTAAATACAAAATTTTAATATTTTCATACTAACGAACAACAATTTACAATTGATATTATTGATCAATAACACTAATTATCAAAAACAAAAATAGAACAACTGTGTAATTTCACAGTGCCAAAAAACACAGCGTATGCGGGGAACGCACGTGCTTACGTGCACCGTCATCGGCCAGTCATTATCAGGGGGCAATGGCCCGCTGATTACCTTCAAGCACGCCCTGTCGTTCATCATTAGCCTAGGTTAGGATGTTTGTAAACATAGCCATTCACTCTTACGGAACATGGACCATCTTGCGTGTAATTAGGTTATGGGGTTAGAAAAAATAAAATGACCTTGCGTTTTGATGACAAATTAGTATGTTTTTGACATGTTACATTCAAGGAGGTTAAACTACTTTCTGTTACGGTTTTGATTTGATGAATTGTTAAAATAAAGCTTACATTAATGTGAATACTCTAGTATTTATATTAATGTAAGCTTTATTTTGTTGTTGAGTATTTATCAACGGTAAAATGTGAAAATTTTAAAGTTTGTTACGTTTCAAACTGGCAAATTCAAAATTTCAAAATGTGACCTTCGAGATTGGTATACCAAATGGAATGTTATATGTTGCAGAGTGTACTCTGTATTACCTATTAACTTGAAGGAGCTCCATTTCTTTTTCAATTAAGTTGTTAGTTACTATTTCTAATATCCACATAATTGCATTAATAATTAGAAATAGTGCGGAACACAAATCAAAATGAAATAATGTGTAAGACATCCTACGTAAGATATAGTCTGCTTATTTATTGTAACAGGTGTTATCCCCGGTGATAAAATTAGATCATTTGAATTTGAATGCCCTCTACTCTGTTTTCTACTGTTTCTTTTTTTATTGATAACACTAGATTTTATCTATTGCTACAAAACAACAGTTGACAAACAGAGAAGAAAACGGAATAAAAAAACTATTTTGTCTTTTTATATAGATTTCTTGAGAACGTAATTATGAAGATAAAATAAGTTTTACCTAAAATTACGCAAGTAACTACGTAGTTAATCTGTTATTGTCAAGTAACATACAAAAATATTTCGCTCTAATAAAAATACTTACATATAATAAATTATAGTTATTCAAAGTAACCAGCATCAATTATTATTAATGTCCATACTTTAGCATGCTGAATTTAACATTATTAAAGATTATAGAATTTAAACAGTTAGCTGTCTAACAGAAAAATTAAATAAATCAATCAATCAACACACATGCTCAAATGTGGTATTTATTGCCTGTCATTATTGCCAGCTAGTTAATCAATTTATTTTACTAATATTTTCATTATGATAAGATTTTTTTGTATCATGCGTCAATGTAGGTAACGAAATATGTGAAAGTATGAAATCAATCAGATTGCATACTTTTTACTGAAAAAAAAAATGCAATTTTATTTTACATCCGATGAATTGAACTTTTTTAGAACTTTTTTCTTATCCTCATGAATCTCTGCTCCAACCAAAATGTACAGCGTCATATAAATAAATATTTCCGGAGCACCTTACCAACGCCATCTAGTCCCATACTAATTCGTGCTTGTGCTATGAGCACCTAGGTACTAGTTAAATGATAAACAAACGTAAATACTTGTTTATAAATACATATTTATTATATCTTAAAAACACCACGTGTAATATGAAATATACGGATTTTAACATCGTAGCGTTATCATATATTAGCCTTAAGGGCTGTATCGTGATGTTAAATAGCCCATAATATGCTCAATTTTTAAAGAAGGCTTTCGAATTGTGCAATCAAGTGTATAAAGATTTTATAAATCCGTCCGGCAGTTACAGAGATTAACGCGTTCAACAAACAAACAAACTCTTTCACTTTATATATTAGTATATATAAACAGTAAGATACTAGTTACTTCTTTATTGTCAAATTTTTTGATTGTCTTCGGTTCAAATGTGGTAGTTATGGCAAGCGTCCGTTCCCCATATCTTTATATCATCACATATAATACATTCATATCATCACGCCTGTCTCCAAAATTATAATATAAAAGGAAAATAAAAAAAAATTGGTAATAAATTTACTTGAAAATTTATTTATTTATTATTTAAAATTTATTATTAATTATTAAAATCAAAGTTTAAATCAATTCTAACATATCAGAAGTTTTGTTAGGCAATAGTATTGAAATCTCATGTTGACTAACTTAAAGTTGAGACTACGAAATATTATCCTAAACTTTGACTTTTAAATTGGACTACCATTGCAATTTCAGTCAAGAATAACCTCAAGGTTCTGTAACAGCCCAATACTAATATTTCTCCAGATTTCCTATCTATAGTTATTTAATTTCTCACACAATGGTATCAGTAATGCAGAGACCTACTCATGTATTTATTTATCTATAAATATGTTGGCGCGGGTTGCGGCCGGTGTATTACATTAGAGCCTCCTTGATTAGGCCTCTACGTGTTGGATCCAAATCATTTCACATAACTATCCAAGGACTAAGTATCTGCTCGTGATTTTATGGAGGTAATAATAATTATGCTGTAAGGATAGTCAACGATTCTAAGCTTAGGTACACACAACCGCACCACTCACCGTCAGTGCGCAATTTATCCACTCATACATAAACTGCATTGGTCGTATACTGCGTGGTTCCATAAAGCTATTCTCCAAAGAACACTTAAATAGTGGAATGAACTCCCTTTCGAAGTTTTGCCCAAGGAACTACAGCATCGCTTACCATCAGGAAGTACATTCGTACGTACATTGTTACTGTCTAGTGGTATAAAAAATACTCGTGAGACTACAAGCCTGAAAGGATACAATTATCACGTTGCTGTCTTAAGGCGCATCAGCCAACTTCTACAGCTCTGATATGTTTCTATTCATGATACTACTGAATAAAATTTAGGGGCGGATGCTGGGATTTTCTTAAGAAACTTTATCATTTTCAAGATTTACTCTTCGAGGGTTCCGTTAGCCATTCTTAAATTCCTCATTTTCTGTAATTTATTAATGTATAAAATTGGTCACCTGCAAGGAAATGTAATCACCTTAATTTTCCTTGTTTGAGTTACTGATTAGAATTCAATTTATTGTTATAGTTTTTCTGCAAACTGTGGATATATAACTGTGGTATACATATATTTGGATTATTTAATTTTTTTAAGAATGCAAAAATTAAAAATAGATCCGAGCAATATAACTCAACAACTAGCCAAAGTGAAGAATGAAAAAAAAAACGGCAAAGGGTATGCTCATTAAGCTCTTTCACATGATATTAAACATGGTCCAATATATTTTTCATTATGCCTTTTAATTCCCCTCATATGTTATTTTTTAGAAGTCAATAGGTATTGGTATATCTTCGGATAATGTACACACTTGTACCTTATTTCACGTTTCTATGTCTTAGACATACTGTAACAAACACGTGTGACTGACTGACAGAGACATTGACTCGTCAGTCGTTGAGTCAGACTCGTGAGTGTTCTTATGAAGATGCAGAACCCTTAAAAGACCCAGAAGGTTGGGAAAATGCGAGTAATACCCCTGGTATTGCTTAACTTCAGCAGACTTATCATCAGACAGTACTATGTCCATATTTGGTATATTGGTGATTGCCATTTGTTAATAACTAATAGTATTAGCTGTAATCACTAAACCGTAGCCAATTCGCCAGAACTGTTCTAATAAAACTCAAAATAAATGACTACATGTACATTTTGCTCGTATTAACTTACCATCAACCATTACTCATCCCACTGAAGGGATACGGGTGTTCCTTCAACCGAAGGAGTTTAGAGCATACTCCAACCACACGGCTCAAATGCGGATTGGTCTTGGGCCACTGACTTAGCTTAACGTGCCCTCCGAACACTCGAGATAGTTAAACCCATTCATAGACAACTGCGGTCGACGTTGCTTAACCCGCGAATTTGGTTAGAATGACACGCGTAACAACGCCATCGAGCTCTCTAATTAACTGACATATTTTTAAAATTATCCGCAAATACTCTTTCTTTAGATAGAAGATTTTGACTCGCGCGACTATGCGCGAATCTGATATTGTGGAATTATTGAAAATGTCGTAGTGTGTATGTTTCACATAGGCGTGTGTACGTTCAATCGACAGTTAATTTATCAAAGCGAGCGGTGAGACGCACGATTCTGCATCGGAGAATATATCAAACCAGCTTGGTGCCTCACGATCGAGACTTGTACCTTTTGTTTTGCTTGTATAAGAAAAATGATTTCATATCCGTTAACCTAGTTTCCAGGTAGGCTACTAAGAATACTTCCATGTAATTTTGTACTTTCAAAATCTTGCATGAGCACAGGACAGGAGGATGAAAAGATGCTTCCTGAACTGTAGTTAAGGATCGCATTGTCACTTTTTTTATACTAAAAGATAAAAAACATGTATATGTCATTAGGCCCTCACGGACAATTAAATACATCTTACATTCTTCATATTCTTGAAATCAGATTATATTGTATCTCAGTAATTTTTCGTAGTCTTTTTTAATCTACCAGGATTTTGAAAATGATAATTGGGGAAGTAGAAATGCCAAAAGAAACATTTTTTTAAACAACTAGATTGGCAAACAAGCATGCGGCCCGCATTAAATGGCAAGCGGTCACCGCAGCCTATTGACGTTCGCAACACCACGGGGATGTTACTCGCGCGCTGCCAATCTTGTGGCCCAAGGCTGTTTCGTCACAGTACCCAGTAATTTCTCTGCCTTATCTCACCCTTCAAACCGGAACACAGCTATATAAATATAGCTGCTTGGCAGTAGAAATATGTGAGACAGAGGTGCCTACGCAGACGACTTTTGCACAAAGCCTCCCTCTGGCGTATTACCAATATAGGTCTTTCTTTCAAATAGTATTTTCGTACATACAGACAATTCCCCGGAATGTTATCCGTTATGAGCAAGTGTGGCAATCCACTACTGATACTCCTAATATTACAAGCTTCCATCGGTTGTGGTAACAGCTTCACATCAGGTGAGCCACTCGTACAAGAAAGCGTGAAATTAGATTTAGCTACAAGAATATGAAAGATGAAAATCAGTCCACCTCTCAGATTCTTCTACAGGTCTTGAGATAGTAGCGATAAGACACGAGAAAGTAGTATTTTTTTATTAACATTTCATACATGCAGCGTTGCAAGCGTTCATAGGCTACAGCATTGTATTAAAAATGTATGTCATTTCTCACTGGTGCAAATAAATGAACACATTCTTAACAAATGTCTAAGCACATACCACTCATATCACAACACAATCTCAAAGATATCTGAAACACGAAAACATCAATTTATCCGTTGAAAATTTCATGCAACACAGCTGCAGCCAACTATATCATAATTTACATCTGAGTTGCGCGCGAGACGGCAACTTTGATCTCCGTTACAATCGGCCGTAATTGATGATTGCGTCGACTCCATATACGGCGAGACCAATCGGGTGCGCGCCTGCGCCTGCGCCGGGACGTAACTTGAGCTGTAACACTGTTTATACCCGCCGATACTTAGCATTACTTGGTATTGATATACACACGTACTGATATATATATCCATTCGTTATCTTATACGGTGTTCCACTGTTTCCTTATACTGTGTTCTATCGATATACTCCATCCACGTTACTCGCGGAGGGTGCTGGTGCCCTGAGATACAGGCCTCGGCTTAGTTCAGGCACCAGTCTCTTACCATCTTACATTGTCACATTACGTCAATTTACACGTACAATAACTACTATCTTCTATGTACTTATGATGCTGTTCTCATAGTACCTAAGCCTAAGATTGTAGAGAGAGAAATAAAAAAAAATGATTTGGATTTGATTCGATAAAGTTAGAAATAACGATAAAACATCAAAAATTACATTATTCGACTGAGTGCTATTAATATTAAATCTCCTTCTTACTAGCGCTACATTTTTTATTACAAAGTTTTTGTAGATACTATATTTAAGCATAAATACGCAAATATATTTTTTTTGCTCTTTAGGTCCCTTTTTGTATAATAAAATTAATAAATTACTGAATATTTATTAAATAAATAATAAAGAATGTAAAGATAAAATAATGAATTATTTGAAAACGTTAAATTACGATAATACAGAACTTTTACTTCATCATTAATGTACTTTTGATATCCTTTTGATTATTAATATGTATGTGGGCCAATTAGTGGCTAAACTCTTCACACGCACTCAGTCACCACACTCATAACTACTCGTACACTCATACATTACACAAGGAGAGGAGAACACGATACACTACTACAACTTCTCCCACAAAATTTTATTAAGACTTTTATTTAACAATTTTTTTTTTTGCCTATTTGTATTTTTGTCTTTGTTTTATTTTTGTATTTGATTTTAGATTAATACAAATTGTATGTATTAGCTAGAATACTCTAAAAGTATATTACGTTTTGCTAATGTTTGTATAAAATTAAGGAAGGGCACTGTCGTTCGAAATACAGGTTTATTATAATCTAGTTCGGACACAGATGTTTGCGTATACTGTACTATTTAGCAATGCACACTTAAAATGTATTTATTATGTGAATTTACCTTGACATAAAATTATTATTATTAAGTACCTGTCTTGAACTGGATGTTTTAAGAGAGGTAGGGCGCATCAAAGCAGCCCGTCGGGGTAAGTACCTCCACCTCACAGAAAACCGCAGCCAAATAACAACTCCCTTGAGGGTTGTTGTGTTCCTGCGAGTGAGTGAGGTCACCAGTAAGCTCCCAAGGAGTTGCTGTTTAAGCAGCAGAGGAGGCATCGCGCGAGTGATACTTAATATATTGCAAGCGTTAATAGGCTACGGTACCCGCTTTTCATCAGGTGGGCCGTATGCTTGTATGCCTCCCGACGTAGTATAAAAAAAAGATAAAGATATATATTTAACGACTTCTCGTACTTCAATTTACTGCATTAATAAAAAATGTGTCAAAGGCACACATTTTTTTTCAAACACCGTTAATTGTAGGTGTATGTAATTTACCAGTAGCTAAAAATAGGTATCATTTTGCAATTTGCCTAATTGCAAAAACCTACAATTATCGATGCTTTAAAAATTATTTGGCGAAAGTTGTGTGCCTTGAGTTGTTTGTCTTGTAATCTTAGATCAAGGTAATGGAAGTTTTATCTTCAAATTATTCGTAATTATCAAAAAAGGGGCGAAATGGGAATGAACATATCTGAATAGGTGCCTAAAAGAATAGTGAGAACCTACCTCATGTAAATTAATATCTTATTAATTCCGTAGTAAACTGTACTTTTTTGAGACTATTCGTACTGTTTAAATATGTAACTTGCTGTTTTTAAGTTATAAATATGATGATTTCCTTAATCTATTCAGGAACACCGTTCCTATATAGATTCTATATGTTTGTCTGTGCATTTGTCTATCGCTTTTTATCGAATATTCGAATTTTTACTTCAGATTCGGATTCAGCATAAAAAAGTAGAATAAGAATGTCCAGGAACACCGTTCCTATCTCTTAAGGAACATAGTCAATATGGCCAAAAAAGAAAAATTTAATTGTTATATAATTGATGAGCCAGGTGTTCCTCTGGCAATGCAAGCTTGCGCATTCTCAACTGGTTTTATTTAGGTTCTAATAAGTATATACAAAATTCACTATTCAGCTGATCACACGTTGCAAATTTCTTGTGATTGAAAACAATATTGTCTGGGTAATTAACTTAAACAGGCATTTTAATCTAATCTAATTCGTATCGGGTTTTATGAACTAGCACCGACAAGCGCCCATAAAATAATGCCTAATATATTAACTACTCAACTTTTATAATAACTCACATATTCATTGTATTTGATGCAGCAACGTGAATGTTTAAAATAACAATAAAAAATGATAGACATAATTAACATATTAAGAAATCGAATACTTAGGGATGTAAATAATTTCTGAAATTTTTAGAACTACAGCTCCATACTGAATACTCTACAAGCATACGGTGATAAATAGGCAGTGTGTCCTAATATTCAATCACGAGCAGTAAAAATATACATTGATTTTTCAGAAGACAGTAGTCATCTACTTCGGTCTTTAGTAATTTCGTTCCAGCTGTTTTTCACATGTCGTCATAGCAACGTCTCTGCGTTTCTTTCCCCACGGTATCCATTCCACCAAAGTTTAGCATCACGAATCATGTTTTATGTAAATGGCACTAGATAACGTCAGCACTATGCATTTATCATATTACGCATAAAATTAGTCTACACAATTTGATCTACTACATTCTGAATATTACAGAAGAAAAATATAAGGACAGCGGAGCACGTGTACTGTACTTACACACAATACATAGACGTTCCTATAAAACTGCCTCGCTAATAACTAAAATAAATATGAAGAATGTATTTATAGCAAGCATATGGACAAGCATCATGATATTCAGTGCTCTTAAAAATTTCTCGTCATTAAATTATGGCAAAATGTAGCTATTGCAAAATATATAGTAGACGTGCTATAATTTTCAATCCTCTTTAAAATGTCCCGCCATTATGGTATGGAAAATAGCTGCGATGAAGTCATTACAAGCGGCTGCCATCAGCTTAATGGAAGATGCTTATAAAATTTAATCGACCCTCCTCTTTTTAACAGCGATCAGCAGTTAAATGTTTCCGATAAAAAAAGTACTTATAAAGCAACTAGTAAGTTTGCCTTGGTTTGTGTGGTTTCGGGGTAAAAAGTATTCTTACTTCTTAAAGTATTTGGTAAAAATGTGTTTTTTGGTCACACAAAATGTCTAATCCTCAAAATGTATTTTATCGTAAAATAATCTTTTTAATTTCAGAATCAGTTTCAACAATCATCATAGAATACGATGTACGCAGTGGTAACTTTTTTTGGGTACATAACTATGAGATACTAATAAGTAATAGGGTATCCAGTCGCAATACCCATCAGAGAGATGAAAATACATCAGTGATTGTTTTATTTCATTCAATATTGTTCCATTGTTTCGTTCCAAATGAAACTTTGTCTGTCGTGTTGTAGGCTCACTCGTAGCCAAAAGTCGAGCACCAAAAATGTAATAGCTGTCACTGGTTATGATTAATGCAATTAATTCCACAATGGCCACATTGGATAGGTACACTTCAAGCCAATATAGTTTCAATATCGACTAGCTACATTTAAAAAATTCCATTATCTAACCAACTCGAACGAAATAGAAATTTTTTATCGTTTCTAATTTCTAAAGGTATTTTACCTACCTACAGGAAATTTCGGAAATAGAACTGATTGATATATTATAAGTATTATAATAATTGTAAACTATCATTTTAATGTATTAAATTGATATTGCAGTGTTCCAGCGGGATGCGTGTTGCCGACAAATTGTACTTAGGTATAGTTATGTATTTTCGACCACGATTTATAGTTATACGTTTTCCGTTATTACCACATGAGGTAATAACTATATGACTATGACTAAATTAGATTGTTGTTTTATTTCCGTTGAATTTATATTGAGATTATAATTCTTACAGCTTCATATTATTTCTTCAATGAGTCAAAAAATTATTTTACCGCCATTTGTTTGATTTTTTTATTGTGTCATTATATCGGAAATGTGGCGCAAGTGCTTTTTATGAATTTAAAATTATACATTTTAATAATTACAACGTAGATAACATACAAAAGAACCTCCTCTTTTTCATGTCGGTTAAAAATACATTTAATGACGTTTTAAACATTGCAATTTTTAATGTCATAATTATAGTAAGTAATGGTTTTGTGATGTCTTCTTTCCCATCGGGCATTATTTCTCAGTAAATTATAATTACCTACAGGCTTAACGAAAGTTTACATAAAACGTTAGGAACAAGTGCATTTTTTTATTATTAATCTTTGTTTCATTTCGGATTGTTTATAACTAATATTTCGTGATGTCTGTTCATCATGAAATATTACTTATAAAAATAATTGTACAATAAATTAACTTAGACGTCGTAAACGGCTGAAAGTATCCGGGGATTTCACCTCAGTGACTGCCATTTCTTAAGTCTTTAATTCAATCATTTGTTTGACCTACTTCTTACCTTCTTAAATAAAATAGAACATAAAAATGCAGGCACCTCTACACTTTACCGTGTCTGCCAGTGCAATCCGATAGATCGAGCCGCTGGATAGATTTCATAAATAACGTGTAGAATTTTGTACATAGATTTATTACGTTCGGCGAGCGAAAATGGTGGGAGATTGTTTTTCAATTTAACCGGGGGTCTCCTGCTGTTTGACAGGCCGCCCGCGGGCCGCGGCTCGGCCTCGGCTTGGCACATGTTGGTATGCACCTATGTACGGGTACAGCGGACGTTCATACTGACATATAGTTGATTTTACATTGTTCATATGTAGGTATATTATTACTTTATTATGATTTAGTTGATTAAGGTGCCTAATTTAATTAGGGTTCATTTTTATTATCACAAGGAGCAAGGTAGGTCTATATTTATAATAGAAACGGTGTCGTATCAAAAAGTGCTGGAAAATATTAAGGATAGTACCTAAGTACTCGTTTGGAAGGATGTAGAAAAAAGAACATCAACTATGATTAACATAACAACGTAACATAACGAATTGATCAAAAACATAGTTTTTATGATGAAATTTTATCTTTTGACATAATAATATCAGAATAGATATTGACATAAAACACCTTAACCAAGAGAATAAACAAAGTACATATTTATTTTATACGGAAATCGAACCCAAGATCTCTTGTGTTGAAATAACCATTGCTTACCACTCGACCACCTACCGATCCCGCCATGTTCTTTATTGGTGCAAGGGCCATCTATCATTATCAAACTGTGTATACCTAATGCAGGTTATAAGTATTCCGTGTTCCAACATAATGCAATCTTCCGCTTTTCTCATCTAGCCACTACCAGCCAATCGATTGAGGACATCGTTCCACCTCAAAACAACTCTGCCGGGCAACTCCTACACCTTATAGAAGAACGGCCAAATATAAACTCGATGTAGATTATTGTCACTGTAAGTGAGCGAAGTACACAGTAAACCGTTGTAGTGCTGTCGTCCGGATGACACTAGATGCCATCAAATGATAGCATATTTGATATGCAGCAGGATCAACTTCAGGAATAGTACAGAGCCCTGTGGGACGCTAGCATTGACGTCAGTGCTATTGGAATAGCTACCGTCTACCACGGCTTTCATGTATTTGCTAGATGAGAACTTGGTAACCCATTTGCACAAATCTTCGAGCAGCCCGTACGATGGTAACTTAGATAGAAGACCCCTATGCCAGACCCGATCGAATACCTTCGCCATATCCAGGCTGACTGCCAATGCCTTACCATGACTCTCAATCGCCGAAGTCTAGTAGCGTGTAATATACACTAGAAGTTCAACAGATGGCCATTATGGAAGCCGTATTGATGCTCGTTGATCAGTCGTGATCCTCTAGGTATGCCAGAAGTCGTGTGTTTATCATACGCTCCATCACATTAGAAAGAAGGGAGGTAATAACAATACGTCTCTAATTTGATGATTCTTATCTATCGCCTTTTTTGACACCAAGTGCACATTGGCGTCTTCCATGAAGACGGGACTTTCATAGCGGAAAGCACAAAAAATGGTGCCGGTATGGCATCTGGACTCGACTTAGTAATCCCTCCAGACATCTAGCTGTGTAATTGAAATTTTCGGGCATTCAGCTACTGTATCATGATATGGGAGGTGGCACAACTATCGTTATTTATATTGGAGTTGGAGACAAAGAGATTACCGAGTAAATCGGTTTTCTGTTTAGCGGTATTGACCAAGATATCAACCAGTATTCGCGGTAGTGGAATGGACGGTAGACAGCAGTTTCCTTCAGCTTTAACGAGCGTCCAGAAGGTGCGGCTACCAGAGATGAGGCTTGCAAGCTGCCCGCTAACTCAACAGTCAAAATCGAATTTTGCTCTAGCCTTACCCTCTTAATGGATGAAGTGTATGTTCAACTACAAGTTAATGTATAGTAACATTGTTCTTCCTAACGAGCGTCGTTCCCTTTGCCATTTGCCGGTAGTTTGCAACTACCGTTAGCACTAAAGGGACACCCAAACTTTTCTTAGGTTAGGACTTCCGACATATACTTCTCTTTACGATGTTTTCCTTCACCACTGAATAAATATGTACATAAATCCAAAATCAGATTTTTCCTGGGTCGGGAGACATACAAGCACGGCCCACCTGATATAATGCGGTTACCGTAGTCTCTGAATGCCTACAATACACTAAGTATTACTCATGGGATACGACCTCTGCTAATACAGCAACTCCCTAGGAGCTCAGCTCATACACAGAAACACAACAACCCTCCAGGGGGCTGTATTTGGCTGCGGTTTTTTGTGAGGTGGGTAATTCGGGGGTAATTCTCCAGACGGACTCCTTTGAGGCGCTCTGCCTCTCTTAAAACTATTATAACTACTCTCTTTTACTAATTTAACGATACACGCCATGCCAGAATTTGAACCAAAATTAGTCGTTAATGGGCTGGTACATAATCTTCTAGGCTATTTATTCCTAGTAACATTAACAGAATAAATTTCCCATGCAAATTTTTTGCACCCAGCAAACTGTTAAATTACCCTAATACAAACTAAAATCATTAATTCCAACAGCAATGAAATTAAAGAAGTCTCAAAGTAGCCAAACACAAGCGTGATAAAATAAATGAATCCAACCAAACAGATTTATTTAACTAACACATAGCTTTCAATCTCTCGCATCCGTTCGGCTGATTAAATTTCGCTACAAAATTGATGGCAGTTGCTAAAAGACCTCGTGCCTTTCACACCTAATACAGAACTAGTTCTATATTTGTTAACGATGTTAAAAAGCCGCTCTAAATAGAACCGAGAGCAGTATCTGTGATGTAATGTATACCATTTATAACTACACTAGCTTCCAGTTGAATTTATTTTATATAAAAAGAAAGTAGGATAAACGCGATCGAAATGTGAGTGTTGCGTAAAATTTGCGACGTAACCCTTGTAGACCGTATTCGCAATAATGATGTTAAGAAAGAAGTAGAAACAGAGTTGTTCTGAAGAGAACGTCGGTGTCAAAATAAGAAGAGGCATGCTCCGTTGGTTCGAACATATAGAAAAAAATGCAGGAGGAAAGAATTACGAAACAGATATACAACGCGAAAGTAGAAGGATGTAGGAACGAGAAAGGCCAAGACTTGCCTACCGTGACCAAATGATCGTGTTTTATGAGAAGGTGAGGTCAGGAGCCTTAGAAACCGGCGAGCATGCACAAGAAGAGCGATGAATGTTAAAGAAGCGAGTGAGGTTTGTAAGGGTCGAGTCATGTGGCGCTCTGTTCTGCTCTGCATAGGGATGCATCTGCAAGGGAAAAGAAAGCTATCAAAATTATTTCCATAAGATATAACGTTTCTTACTGAATTATAATTGAGTATCTACTATTTAGTGACTTTGATTTAACTTTACCTTCGTAGTACTGTTTATTTTACCTGCGTAAAAATACTCATAATTTACATGCGTGAATACTACCTATCTACTTTGCAAGATTAGTGAGACAATGTGGGAGTTTGGTGAGTAGCCTAACCAAAAGTACAGACATCGATCAGTTATAATTTTATTATGTGTTATTAGCTCAACTTCCAGGCGGCATATTAACGTGAAAAATGCTCCAAATTTAAGACCCGAGCAACGTAAATGTGTTTCTACTGCCTCTCTAAAGTCACTTCAGACAAGTCAAGTTTGACGTTGCCAGAAAGTGTCTAAAAAGTTGCTGTGCTAGCAGCAGATTTGGCGTCGGTGCGAGCGACACCTATATTGCAACCATTCATAGGCTACTATGTAAACAAGTATATGGCCCACGTGAAGTAAAGTGGTTACCTTTTACATCAGGTGAGTCATGTGCTTGTATGCCACTTGTATGTTATATAAAAAAACATTTTCTTTTTTCTCAAATATTTCCTATGTAGAGATGTCGATCAGTTATAATTTTGCTGTGTAATAAAATAGCTGTGTACAGATAACTCGAATTTTAGAGATCGTAAAATGAAACCAAATTTTTAATTAGATCTTCAGCAACGCAATTGTGAAAACCGCATCCAATTTGGTGGTTTTTACGTGATGCGTGTTCAAACATACAAATAGTGAGAAAAATGAGTTTGGCTTCTATTGCTTTTCTACAGACATAACTAATAATAATATGAGGGATATTCTTTTTTGTTATATGTATATCTCCTAGATATGTCTAACTAGCTAGAATTTTATTATACATATGTCTATCTATCTATAACTTCACGCCAAATCCCTTGCGAGGTAGGCAGAGAGAACCGAGCGCCACATGACTCGATCCTTACAAACCTCACCCGCTTCTTAGCCTTCATTGCTTATTGTGTTTGGTAACGTTTTATTATGGTTTCTAAAAAATAGGAGAGGCGGGGGAGGATATCTGTGACAACCAGATGTGCGGATGAACTTTTACATTTCGAAATATATATGAGAGATATATTTCGTTTTGGCGAATTCGGTGGCAGAGTGAACTTTAGCGCTAAGGCTCGTTTTATTTCCACATTTATGTGCGTGAACATGTCTGTATGTATTCGTTTGGGCGATTTTAAAAGAGGTAGGGTGCATTAGTACAAACCGGCTGCGAAAGTACCTCCTCCCAAAAAAACGAAAACATTGTATATTTGGTTTCGTATGTGGCGGGTCATTAATGTCGTTATGTTCCTGCGAGTGTGTGACGTTATCAGTAAGTTCCTAGTGAGTTGCTATATTATATGTATGCCGTATACTTGTATACCTCACGACGTAGTATACAAAAAATCATACACTATTCTTGGGTCACTAATTTCTCAATCAAATGCGTAGTGTATAGTTACTTCTTGTAATGTATTTTAATTTGCAAGGTGGGTTGAAGGTTGTGATTTTTTTAAGATATATAGTTATTATAAATAATTGAATTAAAAAAAATGTTTCTATATTGAAGTTAGAATACAGAAGTAATATTTTCCTTGGATTTAGAATTCTTATTATTTTCTAGAGTAAAGAATAAATGTTAACATCACCGTTCATTATTATGATAATGAGAATTTTATTTCATAGTACACTACAGATCTTATTTATACTTATTGTAAATATTTTAAGTAATAAAATAAAACCCAAAATCAATAATTACCTTTTAATGAAATGCCTCTGTCAACACACATCCCGGCTCCCTTTATCAACAATCTTTAATCCTGTAAATACCACCTTTCTGCAGGTTGCCCCGCTGAATAAAACAAAAGTTGCGGTTATACTACGACTGGTAAGACATGGGCGTTTATTAAAAAAATAAATAACGAATATAAATATTAGCAAATATTCATATTATTGTTTAATTTGATGCACTAATCAATATACTATCATTCACTTGTAAAGGCACGAAATAACAACGCATATTTGTATTTTTCTTTCTAACTTCTAAGACAACTGATATTGCCTATGTTTAGTACAATGATATTAACTTTTAAATAGAAACGAAGACATTACAATAATTTTCATAACACGCAGTTCTTTTCCGCAGTCATATCTTTATATTTACACTTTCGTTTTTAGAATATTACGAGGAGAGAATTTATTGAACAGTAGAAATTTACCCTGTAAGGTAAATTTTTAATGAAATTTCTTCATTTCAAAAACATTGAAAGTTGCAAAACACTTTCAGGTCATTCTCAAAATTTAGTAAAAATTCTTCAATAATTGTAAATTTGTTGACTATTTTTATTGAACAATTTTATTCTTAACAACAATAAATAATATCAAGATTGTTCCCTTCAATTGGTCATTGGTCAGCACTGGACTAGAGGGATTTCGATCGGAGGGTTGTGGAAAAACGGCTATTCTCGGGTTGATAAAAGCCCTAGCTTAATGGACTATGTGGAGTCCCCGGGCACTTTCACAATTAATTAAAACCTTGACCGGAGGGTAAGTCATTATTACCTGGAGTGATTAAAAGTTTGGGTTAAGAGTGAAGTTAACAATCGAATCGAATAAATCACTGTGGCGACAATGTAGAAAACACAAGGGAAGGGATTAGAATGTTTAGACAATTAGGTACTTCCTGAACATTTAAACCCTTTACGTTTTGACGCTTCCAAATACGATTTATGCAATATAATGAGATGGAATAGAGACGTAAATTTAAGATAGTCTTAAAATAAATTTAATTGCATCTGGGTTATAATAACTCATTATTTGCAGCTTAAATTATCCGGAAGGACCGGGAGATCGGTGGAGAAACGGGTCGGTGAGGATATATACCTGGTTAGAACTTACTCCTGGAACTCTGGCCCTAAAATACCGAAATATCCCGGTATTGGCAAGATGTAGTCAGTACCGGTACTGTAAATACTGGCTCGCAGTACTCCACGCTAAAGCTATAGTGAAACCGACACACATAAGAAAACAAAAGCCTTGATGAAGATTATGATTGTGTCTAAAGACTTTTTATTTGTCACTGCTCCCTGGTGGTAACTTAACGTAAGGCGCCTTGCCTTACGTGCATTATATTTTTGCTTAATTCACATAATCGAATATTATTTTCCAAATGTTCAATTGTCGAAAATGAAGAGACTTGCCAATATAGATTTTTATTTATTATGAATTAGTTATTTCAATTAATATATGACAACATATTGGTACAATAACAATTAATAACATATAATTGCCTGTGCTTAGTCTTTTTCAGTATTGAAGTTTAGATGTTAATTACAAAGAGTCATTTTAATGTGCTTTTTAACCTATATATTTTATCGTTTGAAGGATTCGGTTCTATGATAAATTTATTGAAACACTCCTGTTTCAATAAATTTATCATAGAACCGAATACAACTTACATCAAGAGACCTTTCGGTCCTAGTAAGCCAGACACGCAACTTATTTATGAAATTAAATTTGAGAGCGAGTGGCTTCAGGTGACTTTTGCTCACGCTTTTAAACTATAGCAATTTATACTGTAAAAGGGTCTGAAATATGCTACTACGTGCGAAGCAGCCACATCCTTCGACGAGCCGAGCCTACGACTAAGTTATATTGAGGACTTAGGGTTATAGGAAGATATGAAGGTACACGTATTATATATATGTATATTCACGCCAGAGCCCTTGTGAGGTAGGAAGTGAGAACCGAGCGCCACAAGACGTGGTCCTTGCGTACCTAGCTCGCTTCTTTAATATTCATAGCTCTTTTCATGCAATACTGCCGGTAACTAAGACTCCTGATAATACACATACACACACATGTACACATACACCTATTGATAAAACCCGACATACTTAGTCGTGGTAGGTGAGTCTTGACCTTCGTCGATTCCTACATCTTTTCTTCGCATTGTACGAGTATATCTGGTTCGTCATTCTTTGGTCCTGCAAACATGCCCGAACTAACGGACCATGTCTTTTCTTATTTTGACATCGACGTTTTCTTTGAAACTATCTCTCTTACATAATCGTTGCGAACGCGGTTGGCAAATGTTACGCCACAAATTTTGCATATTTAATCTCTCTTCGCCATACCCAGTTATCACTTCCATAGAAGGCGTTGGGATTGACAACTTGGATGGATATACTTGACTATATGCTAGATCTAAAAACGCACTTGATATTAGTCAAGTATATAAAATAAAAGGTTTAATAGTTATCTTTATAGAGTTAATGCATATTTATCTTTAGTTAAACAAAATACTATCAAAAATGAAAATATTTCAACAACCCTTTGTCTTCCTAAAATTCGGAGAATCAACAGTAAAGTTTTATAAAAGGAAAAACACTTATGAACATTGTAAAATTTATTACTACAGAAGAAATTATAAATGTACCTGACTTTACCTGCATCTTTATGTACTTTAAACTCAATAAGTCCGTTATCAGTGCCCATTAAAATGGACTTCCATTGGGAGGTTTTATAAACATTTAAAATAACAATAAATCTTATTGGAAGGTATAGTAAATAAATCTTGTGTGATAAAGTAAAGTAATGCAGTAAGTGTATGGTACAATACGGACCAGTGATACAGAGACAGACAGTGTTAGAAGCTTAACTCGCACTTGGGCAACTTTACGTAGGTATATGTTCCGCTAATTAATTATATCTCTTTGAATTATTTTGAATCAAACCAAAAATAATTATACACTTGTACTAGTTATAGTAGTGGTACTTAGCTATAAATCAGAAATTTATATTAACCACGCATACAATATTATGGAGCACTGCATGCATATTATTGAGCACACTGTTATTATAGCAGTGTAATAGTAATTTATTATGATTAGATTCTAATAAATATATATATGTAATTATAATTTCTTGTTCCCTTGTTTATATGTACATAAAATTCCCATAACGATTGCAGCAATTTACTTACCCTGCGTCCATTTTGACTCCTTTTTCTGACACCCCGATACGAGTGTCCCCTGCATCCCTCAGGACCTCACCCCCGATTTCGGTGTTGATTGGCACAGCTCTACTAGATTAGGGGACGATGACCACTCAGCCGCTTGGGATTATAGAATTAACACCATGCTTTTATTTGTATCGATTCCATCTAATCTTTTGTTTTGAGAAACCAAATGTTGCATTTTTCTATAAGTTGACATGGACATAAAATATAATAAAACCTTACGGGATTGACTCAGGTTTACAAGGGTTTAAAAATCGTAAGAATGAAGATTTCAAGATTGCAATGGTGCTTTAACTTCACCAAATTTATATGAAATCTTTAGGATATTTTAAGTAGGTAATATTCCCTATAAAAATCTAAATCGGTTCGTAATTGGCGAAGATAACGTGGAGCATACACATTTGAATTGAAGGAGGTTCTTTTTGAAGGAGGTTAAAAAATTAAATATTGAAACAATAAGAAAATATTATTTGCTATCACGCTTATAAATACAGCAGTGGAAGCAAAAAGATTTTTACGGCAATACAAGACAAATTATGGGAAGAATTATAAAAACGGTGTGTAACTTTTCTTTTGCATACCTCAATATTTTTAGTTATTTGTTTGATCTATGGTCTTATTTTGGCTTAGTAAGTAAGTCGCTTTAAAATATATTCACGTTACTTAAGTTACGCTTTACTAATAAGGGAGTTAAACAAAAAAATATACGTTCCTCGTGTATTTCTTACCTTCCTGTCATATGTTTTTATCAATACCCCTCAGACAATTCCTGTCAAAAAGTAATAAAATGTTTTTTGAAATGAATCGATTTATATTATTCGATACGGCCGACAACGTTTTCGATTCGTTTTCTCGTATCGAGTTTTCGGATTCAGAGATATTTTATGGCGCGTGAAATTGCGCCATTGATACGTCTTCAGACCGCCGGACAGATGATTTTTCCATTTTCACACCGACAATACAATGCAGTTTAGACATTTGTTCGTAATGATGTTGTCTGAGTGGTATTCACAAGATGTTTTTGTTATTTTTAGAAACTTTTTTTAAGTTTTTTTTAGTAGCGAAATATACGGTTTTTTGGGCACATTTCATGTCGGTTTTGTCAGTCGTGTGAAAGTAGGAACTCGTTGGCACTTTCCAATGCATAGTGACTAACAAAGATAATCAATATACCAGCCTTTTTAGGTATACCTATATGCTACAATATGATTCACATATTCCAGTAATCATAATATGTTTATGGCACATGAACAAAGCTACGGATCCGCCGTGATGCTATCCCTGATGCCAACCTGATGAGCTTTATCGGGACGTCTCATAAACCTAAGAAAACAAAAACACCAAGAAAAGCCTTCGGTCTATTGTGAGATGGAAGTGTTTCAGGCTGCTTCTATCCTACTCCTTTTTCGGCGAAGCCTCTTTGCTGATAAGTAAAACGCCTCACTCCACAGAATAGTTATCAGTGCTGAGGTACCCTCACCTGGTTTATATATTTACATTATTAGCAGCACCCGGGAGCTTCGTTCTGTATTTTTATGTTTTTGTTTAAAACCGCAGTTTTTTTTGTTTGATAGAGTGCGAAATAGCATGGTACGAGAACTGTATTGAAGAAGATTTAAGATGATGTAGTGTCAAAAATTGAAAAGGGTATGCTGAGATGGTTTTGTTATTTAGAAAGAATGAATGACAAAAGAGTTACGAAAGAAATGTAGGTATATGAAGAGGCAATGGAAATATCGGCGGGGGTCATCCTAGATGCACACATATAAATCAAATTGGTGATATGTTGAAAAAGGGCCAAATCAAAAGCACCCAAAACCGAAGACCATGCATGAAGAGGTTGATGAGTGTGGAAGAAGCGAGAGAGGTATGTACGTATTCCATAGTCTCTGCCTACCCCAATGGAAGATAGGTATGCCTGTACGTATATTAAAACCGCGTTTCTTAAGTAAATACTCTTATATAACTAAACTTTATCTAAATACAGAATTGGATCTAAATCTTGAACGTTGAAAAGTTAACGGGCTGTGTGCGCAGTAGTTAGTAACGCTACTTTGTTCGATTCTCACACACGACAAACATTTGTGTGCATAAACATATCCGTTTGTCTTATCCTGGGTATTTTTATGAGAGGTAGGGGGCATCAAATAACAACTCCCTGAAGAGTTGTTGTGATCCTGTGTGTGTGTGTGTGTGTGAGATCACCAGTAAGCTCCTAAGGCGTTGCTGTATTAGCAGTAGAGTAGAGGTAACATAGCGCGAAAGTTACTTAATATATAACAAGTGTTAATAAACTACGGTAACCGCACTTTACATCAGGTGGGGCATATATATTACTTGTATGCCTCCCGACGTCGTACAAAAAATCTTTGAAATTCGAGCCGTGTCCTAGGTACCTACATGAAATGTATTTTAATATACATATACAAGTGCTCGTTTAAAGTAATAATAATATAATTTTTATTTTTACTATATAAATAAATAAAATAAGAAGATGTGCTGACACGTCTGCAAAGGTAGACTAAATATAAGTAAGTAGATTAAATTAATACCGTCATATTTATTTTTAAGTTCATGTAACTAAAACATTTCTTAATGAACTGAACTAAAGACAGTTGTATAGTATATTTAGTTCATTCTGAGTTGGCTCATGATTAATTGACTGTATGTCACACGGGTCTGACGTCACGCTCGTCCATACATGCTATTTTGGACCATTACCGAGGAAATGGTAAAGGCACTTTGAAAGTTCTTAAGAAAGGCTTGTAGTTCTGATAAACGATTAAGCATAGGTACATGAAAACTTAAGGGCTAACATATTGTTCACTCAAAGGATTTCAGTTCAGCAAGGAAATGTTTCTAGCTTTCTTGCATTAGTATGGTATTTATCTATTATATAGTAGCAAGGTTCAGTCGATTTTAAATCTATGTGACTCACAATTATACGTATTGTTTTTAGATTTCATCTAAAAATAAATGTTTTCTTAGCCGACGACTGCTCTCGGTGGGTTCATTAGGATGTAGACGCTAGTTTCGTATGTTGTAGGGAAGTACCTCCACCGAAACAGAAAACCACAGAAAATCAAACAACCTGAAGGATTGTTGTGTTCCTGCGTGTGAGTGAGGTCACCAGTAAGCTCCCAAGGACTTGCAGTGTAAGCACCAGAAGTGGCATTGCGCGAGTGATACTTAATGTATTATTACCAGCTACGATAACCACTTTACATCATGTGGACCGTATGTTTGTACGCCTCCCGACGTTGTATAAAAAAAAGTATGTAACCAAAACTTAATTAGATGGCCGGCTCAAAGAGCAGCGCCTTACCTCAGTTCTAGTCAAAGACTTATGTTGCCTATAGTCTCAAATAAGTCCGCATATGAAATAGTGTAGTTGTCAGCATCAGCTTGTGATTCGGCACAGAGATGCTCGGCTAAGCTTACACTTACTTAAGATTATGGAAAGATATATTGTGCCTCCCTTTGTGGATTATTCGGATTGTACACAATGTGTCGTGATGCGAGGACTTGTTCGATATGATGCCAATAGCTTACTTCTACAAACGCAATGCTCGGTATTAGTGAAGATGGCGGTCAGGTGTCCATAGACTATGATAACTGCGTACCATCAGGCAAGCTGTACACTTATCTGGTACATAAGTTGTCTTAAAAACACATATGCATATTTAATTAGCTTTTGATTTTTAAAATAATATTAAAGAGAGATAAAGTGTTGTTCTCTAGATGTAGAAGATTATCTTTGAAACTACTGAGCGTATCTGAAAATTATTTCACTAATAGTAAGCCACTTTGTACCTGAGTGCTATAAGTTATTTTTATTTAGGAATCCTGTGTAAAACTGCCGTCGTCAACTATGAGACAAATAAAAGACAATATGTGCAGACGACATGTATTTTGAAACAAATTGCACATTAACTCGAATCACAGGTATAATTCGCAAGTTAATTATTTGTGGATTAAACCGATATGAAGGCATTTGCGATTGAAACCAGTACTAAGACTTATACAGTGTGGAATAGAGAGTAATTTTTTTATATTGAAGTTCTAATTACTTAAACATTCTACTATAGCACAACGTTTTAGAAATTTGGATTTGAACAAATAATTCGGATTTCTAGGCAGTCGAATAATAACAAGTATTTTTTTTAAATTCATTGTTAGAAAATCTTTATTAGTCAGTGCATAGCGGCAAAAATCCCCGTCTCAGCAAGAAGTCACAGCAGAGCCGGGTCGCTCGTTTTCAGACTGACGTGGATGATGTAGCTGGGCTTCAATAAAAATTATGGAAATTTCAGTGAGATTCGGAGATAAGAACCTTCCTTAGAAGAAACGAAGGTTCCTTTTTGTGAGAAACCCTAAGAAGCTCGAAAGGTAGTTAGAATAAGTAATAGAATATAATTCAATTACTTTTAGATTTTTTGTATGTTTATCTGTTTTGATATACCTAAGGGTGTTTACAGCATCTGAACTTTAAAACGGGTAAATTGGTTTTGTAACCCGTAATCAGGAAATATTTGTCTGTACATTTAGTACAATATTTATTTAATTAAAATCTATTTAGTTAGTCTATGGAAAAGATTTTTTAGTTAAGATATCCATTGAAATGGGCCGGGTGTCACTGACTACACATATGTTTGCATTGCTATTCTCTCTCATACAATAGTCGCTCACTGAGTTTTTTGAGGCCTTAATTTCTTTTAAGGCCTTTGTTAATCTTATTTCAATTGGACGGCTAGGAACAGCGCGGGTGGAGTTAGTAGCCATTTTAGGTACTAGGCAAAGGTAACTAAAAAGAAAATCACTACTGCACGAACGATGAGAGCGCAATAATCGTTAAGAGGAACCGGCAAGAGCAGCAACAAAATAATATGAAAATAATTTTAAGTCTTAATTATCTGGACTTAATTAGGTGGACAACTGAATTTGGTCACACAGCAAAACGCTAATACTGTCGATAGAATGGTTTAATCGATTGGGATAAAAACTTCACAATTGGATAGGCCTTAAGAAAGAGACTATATCTTCTCCGTTTTTCCTCCTCTTTCTGACTAAAAATATAAAGTCAAGATAAGTCAGGTAAAATAAGAAGACAGACAAAAGGATATTTTTTTAGCTTACGGCAAAATTGCTTAAAATTATGGTCGTCTAGTCTAGAGAATTAGCAGGAATTAAAATCAAATTACAAACACTAAAGTGCATAGTAAAAAATCTCGGCCTACGAAATATTTGACCGCATCCTGTATTTTTAAATGAAATTGCTGTAGTTATCACCCATAGTAAAATCACGAGCAGTTTTGATTAGAGCCAAAATACGTTTCAGAGTTTTTAATTTAAATCATTAGGGAAGAATGTCACATTTTCGTAGGTATGATAAGATAACACATCTTACAAAAACCAGTAAGTTATGCGGGGAACAAATATATAGCCATGTCACCTCCGCCGCAGGGTTCCTGTAGAAAGCATAGGCCTACGAAGAGCTGATGCTTGACTTGATGTCATAAGGGATGACATGTGTGCCAATAGTTTTACGATAAGGGATGCCGAGATCACGGGAAGTGGAGAAGTAATAAGTTTGAAAGTGGACGCCGGACTTCGAAGCTAAAGCTAGGGGCGCGAGCGAAATTAATGCTCGCATGATCATGATGATGATGAGAAGATTAGACAAATCAGCTTAAGTTTAGGCAAGATTTGATTTTAAATTACGGACGTGATACACTAAATTATGTAGTATGGGTTTCTTTCGGGCTACGTTAGGTTTAGCACAGCTTAAATTTTTTTACTCAGTATACGATTAAGACAAAAAAAGTTAATTTGAAAAACCAAAAAACCCGACTGACTGTAAAAAGTACTAAAAAGATGTAAACAAGACACATTCATAATTAAATCTATACCTACCTACATCAAAAATTGTATGTACTCGTACTATTAAAATTGTACTTGTGTCGTTCTACTTGTACGCTGATAGTCAGTGCACCTAAAGGTATATTATATTGCTAACTTATGTATTAGTGTACGTTTGTAACTGGCTAATAATATCTGTAATGTTAGGTTACAATCGGAAGCTACCTAACAGACTAATAACCAGTGGAGAATGCGCAAGCTTGCATTGCCAGAGGAACACCTGGCTCGTCAATTATATAACAATTAAAAAAAAATCTTTTTAAATTTGTTTTAGGAACGGTGTTCCTAAACATTCCTATTCTACTTTTTTATGCTAAATCCTAATCTGAAGTCAAAATTCGAATATTCGGAAAAAAGCGTCAGACGATACAGAAAAACGCACAGACAAACGCACACACAGACAAGCATATAGATTTCATATAGGAATGGTGTTCCTGAAAATATGTATAGATTTGTTTATGAAAGTGTCTTATTTACGTCTTTTTAGTTCTTTTTTTACAGTCAGTCATTTAAGAGAGGTAGGATCCAGCGAGAAGTCGTGCTGTGCTCCACCTCCTCCGACCCTATATCTGTTGCGGGGGGGGGGGGGGGGGGCATAGCATGACTTCTTGCTCTAAATATCCGTCTGGGGAAGCACCTCCACCTTACAGAAGACCGCAGCCAAATAACAACTCCGGAAGGATTGTTGTGTTCCTGTGCGTGAGTAAGGTCGCCAGTTAACTGAGGGGTCGTTGTGCGGACAGCGGGAGGACCGGTGGATGTCGAATCGCCACTAGCAGTGTGGGCGCGGCAGGCTGGCGCGGCGGTCAGGGAGACCCGGTGAAACGGTTGACCGCTGGCCGCCCGCAGGTTAGTAGGGTTCCCGAACCCGGGGATCACTTAATCTCCGCCCCGGGAGGCTGAACCGCCAGCCTGTGAAAAGTCCCGGTTGCAGTGGTCGTGCCGGAGAAGGAGACCGGAGTGGACCCGGCTGCTGCAGCAGGGGGGGACCGGGGGCCCTTCCGCCCGCCGCGCCAGCAAACCGCATTACCCGCACGGTACTGTGGTGAAAAATACCGCGCTTTTGTCCTTCACTCTGTCTGTTCATCGACCTCTTATTTTAGTTTATTTACCTCATCATGAAAAAGCAAAAAAAACGGAAAAATGGTTTCACAGCGGCCACCCCTTCCACAATGTATGTGGACTTTTGCAACATCAGGGGTTTGCACTCGAACATCAACGCGGTCCATCATCATCTGGAAACCGCGCGGCCGACCATTCTTTTCCTCACGGAGACACAAATATCCTCACCGGCCGACACTTCTTACTTGAATTACCCCGGGTACAAACTGGAGCACTTGTTTGTGCGTCATGCCGGGGTATGCTTGTTCGTCCGGGAAGATATTTGTTGTCGCCGATTGCATAACCTTGAAGACAGGGACCTGTCGATATTATGGGTGCGAGTGGATCAAGGCGGCCACACCCGAATCTACGCGTGCCTTTACAGGTCTCATAGCGGTGATACAGGCACAACTCGGTTATTTGAGCGCCTGCAAAGGGCGACTGACAGCGTTATCGAACAGTATCCCTCCGCGGAGTTAGTGATTTTGGGAGACTTCAATGCCCACCACGCCGAGTGGCTTGGCTCTCGGTGCACTGACTACGCGGGGAGATCTGCTCATGAATTTGCTCTGGCCTATGGTTTCTCTCAACTGGTTCTTTCTCCCACGAGAATACCAGATGTAGAGGACCATACAAGCTCTCTACTGGACCTTCTGCTGACCACACGTCCGGATGAGTATAACATCTCAGTGGATGCGCCGCTTGGCTCGTCGGATCACTGCCTCATCCGGACTCAAGTGCCTTGTGCCAGACGCGATCCACCTCGGCCCGCCGGATGTCGTCGCGTATGGCACTATAAATCAGCAGACTGGGATGGATTGCGTGAATTCTACGCATCGTACCCGTGGAGGCAGCTGTACTTCGAATCAGACGACATTGATTCCTGCGCAACCGCAGTGGCTGCGGCGATATTGGATGGCATGGAATGCTTCATTCCCAGTCGCCTTGTAGCTACTGCGGGAGCTAAAAAGCGGCCGTGGTTTAATCGGCGTTGTAAGGAAGCCATTCTTGTTAAGCAGGCTGCTTACGATGCTTGGACCACGGCGCATGCTAATGGGGATCCTAGAGTCTCTGTTTTGAAGAGCAAACTGAATGCTGCCTCGAGGTCCAGTAAAAGGGTGGTCGCTAGAGCAAAATTCGATTTCGTCGGCAGAGTTGGCGAGCGACTTGCGAGCTTTCCCTCTGGGAGCCGTGCTTTCTGGTCGCTCGCTAAAGCTGCCGAGGGAAATTTCTGTCAACCGTCCATGCCACCACTGCAAAAACCGGATGGCAGTATGGCCCATAGCGCTAAGGAGAAAGCCGATTTACTTGGTAATCTCTTTGCGTCTAACTCGAATATGAATGACGGGGGAGCTGTGCCACCTACCATCCCGTGGTGCGGTAGCTCAATGCCGGAAATCTCCATTACCCAGCGAGATGTCCGGCGGGCCTTACTCTCTCTCGACATTCATAAATCGAGTGGGCCGGATGGTATACCGGCAGTGGTGCTGAAGCTGTGTGCTCCTGAGTTGTGTTCTGTACTAACGCGCCTTTTCGTGCTTTCCTACTCCACTGGGCAAGTCCCGTCTTCATGGAAGACCGCCAATGTGCACCCGGTGCCCAAAAAGGGTGATAGATCAGACCCATCGAATTACAGGCCTATCGCCATAACCTCCCTTCTCTCCAAGGTAATGGAGCGTGTGATAAATATACGACTCCTAGGATACCTAGAGGATCACGACTTGATTAGCGACCGTCAATACGGTTTTCGCCATTGTCGCTCAACTGGTGATCTTCTAGTGTATCTTACACACCGCTGGGCTTTGGCGATAGAGAGTCAAGGTGAGGCATTGGCTATCAGCCTAGATATGGCGAAGGCGTTCGATCGGGTCTGGCACCGGAGTCTTCTATCGAAGTTACCATCATACGGGCTGCCCGAGAGTTTGTGCAAATGGGTCGCCAGCTTTTTATCCAACAGATGCATAAAAGCCGTGGTTGACGATGGATGCTCCGATAGTATGGATATCAATGCTGGCGTCCCTCAGGGTTCTGTACTGTCTCCGACGCTGTTTCTGCTGCATATCAATGATATGTTGTCAATTGATGGCATTCATTGTTATGCGGACGACAGCACCGGGGATACTTATTATACAGGCCGTGCAAACATCCCTCGTTCCCTTGTGGAGGAAAGCCGCGACAAACTTGTGTCTGAAATGGATGGTACTCTGTCTAAAATATCCGACTGGGGGCGGCTTAACTTGGTCGAATTCAACCCCAAGAAGACACAAGTTTGCGCGTTCACCGCTAAGAAAACTCCATTTGCTGTGGTTCCTAAATTCCAGAACACACCTCTTACCGTCACCAAAAGTATTAGGATGCTTGGCGTCGAGATCTCCAGTGATGTGCAATATCGAAATCACCTGGAGGAGAAGGTCAAGCTGGCGTCGAAAAAACTTGGTGTGCTTAACAGGGCTAAGCAGTACTTCAGTGCGGGGCAAAGACTTATATTATATAAGTCTCAAGTGAGACCGCACTTGGAGTACTGCAGTCACCTTTGGGCGGGAGCACCTGAATACCAGCTTGGACCGTGTGATTCGATTCAGAGACGAGCTGTGAGAATTGTCGACAATCCTAAGCTTACACACGGTATTGAACCCTTAAGTTTAAGGAGAGACTTTGCCTCCCTTTGTGTGTTCTACCGATTGTACAACGGGTTGTGTTCTGAAGAGTTGTTCGAAATGATGCCGACGGCTACTTTTTATAACCGCACCGCTCGCCGACGGCGGGGAGTTCACCCTCACACACTTGAACCGCTATGGTCGCGTACGGTGCGGTTCCAAAGAAGTTTTCTTCCGAGAACACTCAAGCTGTGGAATGAGCTCCCAGCCGAGGTTTTTCCAAGGAACTACAGCATGGAGTTCTTCAAGAAATGCGTGAAGAGGTTTTTAGAGGGTCGGCAACGCATGAGTGACGCCCCTGGTGTTGCAAATGTCCATAGGCTACGGTGACTGTTTAACATCAGGCAGGCCGTATGCTTGATTGCCACCTTAGTAGTATAAAAAAAAAAAAAAAAGTCAGGCGAGTTTTCTGGTCTTTTAAATAAACTTTTTATTTTATTTTTTTTATATATTTATTTCATTAATATATAGTCGGATAGTAAACAGGTACCAAACAGGCAAGTTTATAATGTTGTATGTTTTTAGTAGCACCTAGACTCTTTAAATGTAAAAAGTTTTTTTGGGCATTGTTTTTTAGTTTCTTTCTTACATTTATTATTTTTAATCGGAACGTATCACTAGTTATTGAAAATTAAAGGTTTACGTCCACTACATGGGATTTGTGCTAACGTCATGTTAGCTATGCACACGCCGGGGTTGAAGGTTCACGTCCCCCATATTAATTATTTGCTAACGTCACATAGCTTATAATACTTGGATAAAGAATACGAATCTAATAACACCTCACTCTTAAAAATCGGTCAAGCCGTTTAGCTGCTGAAGGGCACAATGTAACGGATATATACTACATACCTACTAACATACATTTATGTACTTGTGCGCACGCTTGGGTCAGTCGGGTAAAAATAATATGACTCACACTAAGAAGTGACCTTCTTCCTTCAGATTTTTTTTGTGTGTAAAATAATTTGTAATATTTACTCACACGGTGCGAAGTCGCGGGATGGCTAATATTTAATATATGACTAGTTAGCTATTCAACGTGGCCATTCGGCATAGATGATACAGTTCTAAGCCACTTTTGGATTGTTTTAGTCAATAGCATATACATTGAGTCACAAAGACAACGGGTCAGCAACAAGAAGCTCAATATCTTCCAAAATATTGTAGCTAAATTAAAAATTATTTAGAAACGAATATTAAAAGAAGTAAAACCTGTTCATTTCTTTTTGGCGATAGTATTAAATTTCATAAATAAAAAAATACAGCTCAAATAATGTTTAACTACCTTCAAGACGTCGCTAACGCGCGCATGGTGTCGCTAGCTCAAAACGCAGCCCGGATTTGAATCCCACTGAGCGTGCCTGAGACGATGTGTACCACAAGACGAAGAAAATTCCCCTTCAATCACGCATCGTGAACTGAAAGAAGCATTTTGATAGAGGAATAGTCATCAGAATTGGCTTTAGAAATCTGGCAGAATTGACTCTCCAAATCGTATGTATCATATGTCGTAACAACTTGTGGAGGCATACAAAATAGTAAAATTTGAATGTTAAAGAAAATTGTATATTTGCAGACTAGAAAAAAAAGGAATGTGCAATTTGGCACAGTCAAAGACTAAAAGCTGACCTAGTATGTGCACTACGATATTAATTTCTTCATATACGATAACTTTTGACCCTGTTCTAATTTGTTGTACAAGGAAGGAATAGATTAAATAGTTTGATTTTTAAATAAATATGTCGAACTTGAAAGAGCTAAGTAAACGCACAGTTTTTTCCTTCAATATTTATAATATATATTTGTAATATTAACTTTCTATTTCTTATCTATGCGACGTAACGCTTAAGCTGATTTTTTTGATTGCATACTTTTATGAATATTTTACAGGAAAACTAAAGCAGTCAAAAGTATTTAAATTCGTTTCAATAATCATCAACTAAAATGGATCTCAGGACAAATAGAAAGTTATAAAGAACACTTATGATATTACTTCATTCTTGTAAGGACTCTTTAACTCATGAACGCGTGGAGGTATCAATTTGGAAATAAAAACAAATACTAATGACTTGATGCTGTAAAATAGTACAAGTTTTAAGTCCACGCAATCAAAAAATATGATCATTTATGCATTGTATTTTACACATCGTAAGTAAATCAAAAGCTGTAGGATACTTCCAGTGATCTAGATCCCATACATTTATTTTCAACTGCAAAGTTAAGGTTATTTTTCCATTGAAGAAGAATACAAGTCGCATCTAACCGGTTTTTGGTAAAAATAACATAACCAACAAAATATTACAATTATAACATAATAAAGTAGTATATTATAATTAAGGAACTTTTTCTTTATAAGTGAATAAAAATATATTAAAATCAATATACAGAACTTTCATTGCGAATTCAGTTTCCTCTTTCCCGGTTTTTATTATTTTCACATACAAATTTTACATTAAACATTGAAAATATTCATATGCATCTGTACAGACCTTAAGTTAAAACCTTGCGTCAAGGTTCAACGTATACTATGGAAGCTAATTAACGCGCAGTAGCAAAACAACTAAATGCCCATGAACCTTTCAACCTCCCTATATGCAATGTCGCAAGAAACGTATACACCAACTTATTCAAGACATAACCCGTTGACCTACATCCTTCAATCATTTTGTGGCAATTTTTATTTAACCGTTTGTATCGTGCTGCTTGAAAAATGGCTGTGCGAATGAAAAACTCCAGTGTTTTTGGAGACAAAGGCGAGCGTGGGCGATTTGAATGTTAAGACGATCATTAGCGCTCCATTGTCGAAAATGCCAGGCGTTCCAGTGATGCTCAAACTGAATTCTTCATGAGCGTGTTGGTTTTAATTAAGCATTCGAAGCTAGAAGTTTGTATTTTAATAGATGAACTAATAAATGCGTAATAATAATAACTTTCAGTGGTATTTAAAACGGTCAATTGACATTAATTTAATGCCAAAATTAATATGAAAAGAGGAATTGATCTTTTTCCACGGCTATCTGTCGCACAAAATCATTTCTTCGTGGTCCTTATACTACTAGATTTCACTAGTGTCTTCAATACTTTTGATCCCAATATTTCGTAAGCAGTCCTACAATCTCTCAATATATCGTCCACAGCATCAGCATGGTTTCATGCCTACCTTCTGGGTCGCCGGCAATTAGTAATATTGGGAGATCGCCGATCTGACTTGCGTGATTTGATTGCTGGCGTCCTACAAGGTGGTGTATTGTCACCTGTTCTCTTTTCGGCGTTCATTAACAACATTGTTTCTTCTATCTCTTCTTCTTATCTGTATACTGATGATTTACAGTCTTATCTAATTAGTTTGATGGTCACCATCAAACTAATTTCTTTTTCTTCGACTGTCTCTGATTTGGGAATTATTATTGATTGTGCCCCGCATATTAATGAAGTCAGCCGTAGGATTTTCGCATCTCTCCACTCACGCCGGCGACTGCTTTTTTCTACCGTTAGAAACGAAGATATTGTTGGCTAGTTCCCTTGTCCTTCCTTAGCTAGATTACGGTGATGTCACTTATCTGGGCCCTTCCGAGGAATAGTTTGAAAAATTTGAAAGACTACAAAACCTTTGTATTCGCTTCGTCTTTGGACTACGCAAATACCATCACGTCTCGGAGTGCCGCAAACGTCTCAATGGTTAACCATCAGAGACCGTAAGAAGATTCACATTCTCAGCTTACTTTTTAATGTTTTAATAAATCCATCTACACCTTCCTACCTAAAAGAGACTATTCATCTTCGTGATGTGGACAATCGGTTGCGCTTAATTCGAGTCAGAATACCAATTCGTACACACAGTCTTTTTCTGCAAAGTCTGTTAGGTAGTCTATGGAATGCACTTCCTCTAGACTCCAGAACTTCAAACACTGAGTCAAAAAATTTTTAACTGGTGAATTGTGAGCATTTTTGGATGCATACCTTAAACTCATGTTTGTTTGTTTTTAGCTTTTGTATTTATTGTAAGTGTATACTTAGTCTGGCCATAAATACTGTTACAAAATACAATTAAAAATAAATTATATTTGAATTTGGAATCTGTCATTTTTAAATGATTGTTCATTGAATTTTCTCATTTTGGCGCCAACACATTGTACAATATTTTGAAATATTAAAATGGAGTGGGGTGATAAAGAGAACCGAATCGCTGTGACTACATTACACAAAGTAGGTATGGAGCCAAATGCAATTTTTAAAACTCTCCATGCGCTTGGTATTAGTAAAATGTTTGTGTACCGGGCTATTAATAGTTACAATGAAACCTCCTCTGTTTGTGACAGAAAAAGATCTGGCCTTCCACGTAGTGTTCGTACGAAAAAGGTGGTCAAAGCAGTAAGGGAATGAATTCGACGAAATCCTGTGCGAAAGCAAAAAAATTTATCTCGGGAGATGAAGATAGCACCTAGAACCATGTCGCGTATTTTAAAAGATGACTTAGGACTTGCAGCCTATACGAGATGTACTGTTCATTTCTTAACTGATAATTTAAAAAAGAATAGGGTGGTAAAATCGAAACAATTACTGAAGCGGTACGCAAAGGGAGGTCACAGAAAAATTTTGTTTACGGATGAGAAAAATTTTACAATGGAGCAACATTTATGCTTAAAGCTCTAAGGAAGCTTCTCAATTAGTCGACAGAGTGCAACGTGGGCACTATCCGACTTCAGTGATGGTTTGGTGGGGTATTAGCTCTGAAGGAGTGACTGAGCCATACTTTTGTGAAAAAGGTATCAAAATATCGGCACATGTGTATCAACATACCATTCTTGAGAAGGTAGTGAAGCCCCTTAATAACACCATGTTCAAAAACCAAGAATGGTCCTTCCAGCAAGATTCGGCGCCGGGTTATAAAACTCGGTCTACGCAATCTTGGTTGGAAACCAACGTTTCGGACTTCATCAGAGCTAAAGACTGGCCGTCGTCTAGTCCCGATCTTAATCCGCTGGATTATGATTTATGGTCAGTTTTATAGAGTACTTGCTCTAAACGCCATGATAATTTTGAGTCCCTAAAACAATCCGTACGATTGGCAGTGAAGAATTTTCCCATGGAAAGAGTGCGTGCTTCTATTGATAACTGGCCTCAACGTTTAAAGGACTGTATGGCAGCTAATGGAGACGACTTCGAATAAGCTTTTTATATTAGCTAAACAGAAAACTTAACAATATTTTATTAATGCAAAGAATACATTCATTTGTAAATGTGGGTGTGGATAAGGCTAAAAAAACAAAAATGTTTATCGACATTTTTCCCTCAATAAGCATTTTTAGTCACAAAGCATGTTACCTTGTTTAAAACACCTACATCGCGAAATTTGTGTTTAGGCAATTACTAAAATACCTATGATACATTGTGGCAAATACAAACGATAACCTAGCTTAGTATGTACGGTAGTTTTTATAATATTTAACCATAATGGATTGTGAAGAAATAGTGTTTGGAAATATAAAATACGAGTAGTTAAGTAGGGAGGTATGAGCACTATTGTTTTTAGTCAAAAGTGAATAGGGTTAAAACCACGAGTACCTGATAAAAAAATAAGGCAAAACTCATCATGTACCTATAACAAAAACATAAGACAAATCATGAAAATAACAATTCTCTACTGTTGTATTCTTGCGATTCAGTATAGTTACCACGAAGCGGGAGTACTTGAGTAGCAGTATGGGTGGGCTAATTTCCGCATATTACAAGGATATAAACGTCACAGTAGTGGCTTCCCATTGAGCTGTATACTCATTTCCACCTGAATCAGTATGAAAAAAGAGAGTGAAAAAATACGAATAACAGTTTGAGAAACACTACCAAGACGATGTCATTACGGTATCGACATAGGGTAGCATCTAGTAACTGACCTACAATAGCATGTGACTTGCAAAACCTTTGGTGCATTGTCATAGACCACCCTATACATCCATAAATTATTTGTAAAACTGTCCAAAATTGGAACAGTAGTCAAAAATTTGCACGAAAGGGGTTACTTAAATGGGTTTACAATGGTAGCTTACTGTTGTTCTATGCAGGTAATATATCATTACACACTTTTGTGTCATTGGAAGGATTTCTTGCAGTCTTGAAATGAATCATTACTTATTTAGTTGAATCTTCAGCTATTGCTATATAAGTATACCTAGTTTTTTTTCAGAGACATATCCAAATAAACTGTTACCCTCCGTGATTTCTTTTATACTACCAACGGGGTCAAACAAGCGTACCGCGTACTTAATGGTAAGAGATCGTAAGTATACGTACTACCGGATATAAAAGTGGTTACTGTAGCCTATGGATAATTTCTATACAAGGCAAGAGTTGCCTAAACTCTTTTATTCATAGGAATACAGCAACCCTCCTTATTGCTTTCCAGGGGTATCTCTCGAATTTTACAAATCATAACTTCTTTGCTGAATGATGCTGCATTCTTTCCTGAAATTTCAATACACAGACTGAGAATTCGCTAAAGATCTAGACAGACAGAAAGAGAATCCTTTGTAACTATTCAGTACAATCCTGTTACAATTTCAATTTGTAAAAATAAATCACCTACTGACATCGAGCAGTTATTGCAGGAGAAATTCGTAGAAATTTAATAAACAATCGATATTGTACAATATCGATATCGAAGTTTATAGTGGTTGCTAAATGTCTCTCAAGTTTTGTTCGTGACTATATTCAAGGTAGTATCTCAAATACATAATAATGAATTTACAACACGTATTTTACATAGGTACAGATAAAATATACCTAAGTATAGAAGTAAAACTTGTTAAGTGCGTACATGAGTACACACATACTTTTTTTTATACAAACTCTACGCCTAAACGAACAACGTACCAGGGTTTGAATGAAAAGTAAGACGGGTTGACTATTCTTAGTAGATGTCCTATATATTTCTAACTCGATTTGTGTTTAACTCTTCAGAAATATCGATTTGTTATTCTCTCATCAGACCCCATATGGTGGCATTTGGAGACCGTTAACTACCGTCCGATACCCCGTAACCCTCAATGATGATTCAGCACATAAAACTAACCCTTGTTTAATTAACAATATTATGGTTAGTAGTAGTATCCAATTGTTACGTATATCAATGTCAATTTGAACAACTATGTCCCACTTTCTCATACTTTAGGTATAGCATAAGTATACTGAGTTTGCGATTATACACAAACAGAATAAAAGATGCGCAGTTTATTTTTGGTGAATTCATAAATATTTATTTGCTACATGAAGATTCTTTTGACGAGCTCGGTGGCGCAGTCGTGAATGGCGCGACTTTAACACCACCGCTCGTGGGTTCGATTCCCACATAGGGCAAACATATGTGTGCATGAACGTGTCTGTTAGCCTAAGGAGATGTCGTGTTAGCAGCAGAGGAGGCATCACGCGAATGATACTTAATGTATTACAAGCGTTTATAGTTTTACAATTACAAGTGATATAGTCTACGGTAACCGCTTTACATCAGGTGCCCCGTATGCTTGTAGGACATTGATTGGGCCTCTCGACGTTAACAAAAGAATAACATCAGGTTGGCCGTAAGCCTGTAGCAATGTAATAATTGAATGAGAAAGAAAACTCTATGGTGCGAAGTAATCTTACTTTACTGGGTTTTATTATCTATATTCAGTTCAACGTAACATGTTGTATTTATAAAACATAGAGTAGTAAGAATGTATTAGAAAAAAATTAATAATGTACAAAAATATACTAATATACTATACTTATATATACTATAATATACTAATTAATAGAGAAAGGTATATTTTCCAACGTAATTGGCTAATATAACGTACCTATTATAATGAATGTACGAGTAGTAAGTGCGTGGCAACGCGCCACTCTTTTATCATTTCGTGTGTGCGTGTGTATATAACAAATGTTGTACTTAATAACGTTACAAATTTTACCGCATTAGTGGATTACCTTAATAAATATGATTATGTCAGAGTTACATTATTAATCTTCGTATATTAAACATATGTAATTATTTCAAGTGAAGTCGTAGCACAGCAAAGCACTTTTTCTTCTTAAGCCTAAGAATCTGGTGTAGACACTGATTTTTACGTGGGGCAAACCTCCGCATCCCAGGGGGAAAACTAGATTATTCTTTGGTAAGGTCACAAGTCTATCGAAATATATTTTTTTGGACGTGCGGGTTTCCTCACGATGTTTTGCTTTACCGTCGAATAAGAGATAATTACGATGGCAAAGCACTATGAATCATAAATGGGAGAGGTAGAGCACGACGATAACACTCATCTGTCTACACACACACACACACACACACAATAAGTTTTTTTTTAAAAAACGCCGGGTGGTCTAAAACCGGCCTACAAGCATACGGATCACCTAATCTAAAGCGGTTACCGACGCACATGTATAATAAGTTTTTCTTTTGTTAACGTCGAGAGGCCTAATCAAAGTCCTACAAGTTACCGGTTACCGTACCGTTACCGTACGGTTACCGTAGTCTATATCACTTGTAATACAGCAGAGTCGCACGATGCCAAATCTGCTGCTAACAGAGCAACTCCTTCGGAGTTTACTGGTGGCCAAACTCACACGCAAAAATACAGAAATCCTCCATGGAGTTGTTATTTGGTTACGGTTTTCTGTAGGGTAGAAGTGACCCAGACGGGATGATTTAATGTGCTCTACTTCTCTTAAAAACTGCTTAAAAAGGATCTCTATTAAAATGAGTGCTGAGTCTATAATACAAAAAATTCTTTATTGGGACAAGCTTGGTAACGAATAGAGTTCACAACTACATTTTTAGGGTTTCGTACCCAAACTATGCAAACGAGACCCTGTTACTAAGCCTACGCTTTCTGTTCGTCTGTCAAGTGGTTACGTCTTATAAACCGTAATAGGTAGATACTTGAACTTTTCACAGAGCGCGCATTACTTTCAGGGCAACAACTAACAAAATAAGGTATATATTTAGTCCGGCCATAACTTCTAAATCTTAATAAAATTTATAAGAGTACATATTCATGAAACGCTCAGCAAAAAAACAAAAGATTATATCCAAAATGGCCACCTTTGACTTGGGTCACGAATCTATGAATTTACGCACTTTTTCATGGGAAATTTAGCCACTGCTCGCTCCAGACATTTCTTATGAGACACAATATTATAACATCGATGTTTTTTTTTTAAATAAAGAGAATACAACAACACCGACAACAACAACAACAACAACCTATGCATCCAGACAAGCCCCATTAGACGTTGCTTGATTGGCGTGTTCGATTATACTGAAACACGCAAAGACACCATAGAGCTCCTTAATAATGTTCTCGTATTAATATGACCACATTACATCATCTAAGAACATGAAACGTACATTTTTTAGTTTGTCTTTAAAGTGAAACTAAGTCTGTAGAGTGAGATTACCGCTACCTGTGAAGAATGCTAATAAATTCATATAATTAAACACGTTAAAACAATGAATTAACATGATTTGTAAGCGTATTCACATAGTCTCGAAACATCATATCGAAAAGTTTTCTCTCGAAATGTGTGGAATCTGTGGGAAAACTTTTCAACTCCGTATCGAAGATGGCCCTACTAATGCAAAGCCAACCACCTCCTCAGTAATTCTTATAATATGCTGGAAATACTTGTAATCATTTATCAATAACGTGGCTGATATAACTAAGTTTCGTAGGTACACATATTTTATTTATTACATACATGTGTGCGAGGCAGTGCCAGTGTGGTGTGCAGAGCGTGCAAGTAAAACTAGTGATTAATGGTGAGGTGCCTGTGGCGGGCGCCGCCGACGACTGCGGCATGCTGTGGCGTAGATCAACTTGTGGTCTGCAATTCAGATGGTGAAATACGTATAATATAGAGAGTTTTTTTATGTATTAGATAGAATGACGATCAAACTAACATTGTATACTTGGTCAGGCTCTACAGAGAAAGTAATACGATATTCGACTCTTTGTGATATGATAACAGACGAAATAATTCACCAGCATATTAGATACAATAAAGATAAATAATTATTTAGTTTATTATTTAAGCTACCATTCCAGGAACTTGTTTTCTTGATATGTTCACATTGCAAGGTCTCCTAAGTCGTTATATGTATGTCCTTATTATAGGAAAAGTATGCAAACAAAAGTTTGCGGTCGCAATAAAATTGTCTTTGACTAAATAACACATGTGCAATGTAAGTTTTTATATGACTTTAACTTTTCTACAATATTTGTTAAATTAATTTGTGTGTTATTTCCCCGCTAATGAGAGAAAAGTACTAAAGAAGTCTCAGCTTTTTTTATACAACCAAATTGGCAAACAAGCAAGTGGCCCGCATTAGATGGTAAACGATTGACGCTCGCAACATCACGGGGATGTTACTCACGCGCTGCCAATCTTGTGACCTAAGGCAGTTTCGTCACAGTACCCAGTATTTTCTCTGCCATATCTCGCCCTTCAAACGAGAATACAGCTATATAAATATAGCTGCTTAACAGTAGAAATAGGTGAGACTGAGGTACCCACGCAGACATCTTTTGTACAAAGTCTCCCTCTGGTTAGGAGGCTACGCTATGCAGCTGGGGCAATTGAAGAGAGCCGAAACGTTTATTGCACATTCTTCCTAATTTGCAAGGAAATAACTAACAAATGTAGCTAAACAAATATATTTTTCCAACAAACATTTGTAAAATCTCGTGGTGTACTTACACTACAGTTAAAAAGACTGGACTAGAGTCATTATTTCGGTCATATGTGGACGTCAACTGGCTTATTTCTGAGCTTACAAAATAATGTATTTTTTTATTTGATGATTTACGTACTTAATTTCTCTTTAAATCATTCCGCAATCTCCTTGCCAAGTCATCACGAGGAGGCGTTCAATACTTCGTCATCTCATCTCATATATAGTTTCCACTCAAGGATTTCCCACCCACATATCAAGTTCAATAGCTCGTATTCGAGTTTTAATCTGTTACTCACGGTCGTCATAGTTCTATATCAATGCAAGGGATTTCGCGTGAAGTTATAGGCAGATAAATATATAACAAGGAACAAACATTGTTAATTTTTTTTTTTACCTGAAATGTAAAGGTATTTGCATAGCGAGAATGTGTTGAAGTTTCACAAAGGTCAATCATGATATTTGATTATTGTAATTTTTTGTAGAATACTGACACACTATTCAATATTTAGCCCTGCTTGTCCGATGTAGAATACTCTGTAGATAAAATAGTATTTATATTGCTGATGGTTTTTTGGCTTGTGTTATTGATTATTATTGTGAATTTTAATTAAAGAAAGTCATTCGATTTAAGTTTGTTATAATATAACAACGCAGCTAGATGAGCTATGCTCTCAGACTAAGTAAAAATATTTTTTTGTTGGTTTCAGGCTTATGCTATGTGAAATAAGTCAGGTTGGCTATATTAGGGACTCAGTCGTTCCTTACACAATTCAATTTGCTTATTTAATATTCGTAGCTCTTCTCATTCACGCTCGTCGGTTTCTAGGGCTTCTGATATTACCTTCTAAGCAACCACAATAGCCTTATTCTTACACGACACCTACATACATCTTTCTAATTTCGCGTTGTATATCTGTTTCGTAATTTTTTCTTCGTGTATTCTTTCTACATGCCCGTACACACAAAGCACGCCTATTCTTATAACAGCTACACTCTCTTTCAAATCAACTCTTAAATCATCATTGGGAATGCGGTCGACAAGCATTACATCACAAATTTTACGCAATGCTTGCATTTCCACCGTGTTTACCCTATTATCATGCTATGCTAGCTAGCATGCTAGCGTTGGGACCAGCACTGCGTTGTGTATAGTGAGTCGTGGCTTCTGGCTCAAGCTTTTACTGCAAATAAGTACACTGTGCTCCATTTACACTATTCCCAGTTCCCATTCTTTCGTTTTTCCACATCACCTTCCATCCCTGCTGAAAGCGCATCCAAGATTTATAATCTCAGCCACTTTTTCTAACACATACATAGTTTCTTTCGCCGATGACAACCCTGTCAAATGTTTTCTCTAGTGGATCTTGTGAATTTAGAATTTCTTCAAAATAAAGATGCTGTCCTCCACGAATAGGTGAAAAATATTATTACTAATATGAAACGCCCAAAGCACTGCTGGCTACGTTTGTTATGCGTATGTATAGGTTACTTCTACATGACTTAATTTCTATTTTATATCTAATAAGTATGTAATGTGCATTAAAAGGTACTATCACCAACATATTATAGCATTTATGCGAATATTTGTCACCTTCTGTATGTTTTTGTTGATATTCTTTGATTGCAGTAAATCGTTTCTCCAGGACTTGATTAAAAGTTCGCTGTGCGTTGTTGCAATGGGATTTCGATATGCAACTGCAATATAGTATAGTTCTTGACTGGCCTCGTGAATTTTATGATGCTATCACATAGGTATACGCACACAAACATAATGTGTATCTAATCGTAATAATTAAATCGTTATTAAAAATATTTGTTTTATGGCACCAAAAAAAAAAAAAAAAATTAAGTGTTTGTATTAACTAGAGGTCGCCTAGTGGTCGAAGTTCCACCATAACTTTTCAATCTTTAAGTTTGAACGTTATTAAGGTTATATTGTCATAAAAAAGTTAAGAAAAGGCATGCTTCGTTGGCTCGGACATGTAGAAAGAATGCAGCATGAAAAAATAACGAAGCATATACAATGCAAAAGTGGAAGGATATAGGAGCCGAGGAAGGCCAAGACTTACCGACTATGACCAAATTGGTCGTGTTCTAACAGAAAGTGATGTCAGGACCCATAGAAACCGGCGAGCGTGCATGAGAAGAGCAATGAATGTTAAAGAAGCGAGTGAGGTGTGTAAGGATCGAGTCACGTGGCGCTCGGCTCTCTTTGCCTACCCCGCAAGGGATTTGGCGTGAAGTTATAGATAAAGAGATAGAGATTTAAATGAAAAATAAACATTACCTTTTTTACTTATAATACAATAAAGATTTTACGAATAAACAAACCTTTTTCTATATTTTTTATTGAAACAAAAAACCAAGTGATAAAAAAATGTTGTCTATTGAACTTGACATACATACATACTTGTATCTATTTAATACGATAATTTAAATAATGATTCAAAACTTCGCTGTGAACGATGTTTATTGTAAAAACTCTTTCGTCGTTTGCTAAATGTCCTTGACCGCTATATTCGGACATACAAAATTTGTAATCGTCGATTGATCGCATAACTAATAAATAATATATAAAGCAGAAATATCAATTAGACAAATTATGACTATGACATTATCATAATTATGATTATTTTTGACATTCAGTAAGACTATAGATAAGTAATATTAATCTCTTTTCAGTTTGACCACAGACTTCAACCATAAACAAAAGTATTTTTGACATTTAGAAAATCTATAGACAAATAATATTAAAGACCAATAATATTAATCCCTTTTCAGTTTGACAACAGACTACCATGAACAAAAGAGTAAATTAGTGTATATGTTGTATTTGTGTGTCAAATGCATGGTAGCGTGTGTAATGTTTTTTTTATTAATTTTATGTATTTTCCAAGCGTTATTATAAAAAAAGGTTTTTGCACTTCTCTATATAAACTTTAACTGTATCAAATTTCATACTCCTCCGTCAGCGTAAATTACGTAAAAAGGGGTACAAAGTACTATCTCCCACTTGCATCATCTTTTATAAAACCCATAATCATCATTTTTCGGTAGTCATGATATACAGGCCCGTATTTTCTAACACGATACTAAGTGACATTGCTGAATATGTTTTTATACCACTAAGATAGCAAACAAGCATTCGGCCTGCCTGATGGTAAACAGTTATCTTAGCCTATGGACATTTGCAACACCAGGGGTATCACTCATGCGTTGTCGACCCTCTAAAAACCTCTTCACGCCTTCCTTGAAGAACCCCATGCTGTAGTCTCTTGGGAAAATCTCGGCTGGAAGCTCATTCCACAACTTGAGCATTCTCGGACGAAAACTTCTCTGGAACCGCAGAGTACACAATCATCGTGATTCCAACGTGTGAGGGTGAACTCCCCACCGTCGGCGAGCGGTGCGGTTATAAAAAGTAGCTGTCGGCATCATATCGAACAATTGTTCAGACCAAAATCCGTTTGTACAATCACACAAAGGGAGGCAAAACTCTCCTTAAACTTAATCAATACCGTGTGTAAGCTTAGGATCGTCGACAATTCTCACAGCTCGTCTCTGAATCGAATCACACAGTCCAAGCTGGTATCCAGGTGCTCCGGCTTAAAGGTGACTGCTTGAAGGAGGCAATAGTTTTTTATCATATATTTTTTCATATTTTTAACAAAATTTGAATTTGTTTAACATTAACAAGTTTTTAGCAAACAAGCCTTGAGCCTAAGATTTTTTATTGTTGTCTAATCATCTGCAATGTAAAATATATTAAAGTATTTAAACCTTTTAAAAGATAAAAAAAGATAAAAATCATTTATTTGCCCTTAGACCCTTACGGGCACTTAGACACGTCTTACATTCTTTAAATTAAATCATATTGTACGATTGGATATCTTCATTTTTGATTCTATCAACGCAAAGAAACCCTGAGCATAGCATATTCCATGCTAAGCGACCTTGAGCTTCCCCTTACGGCCCGCAGTGAAGACCCACGACTTAGATCCGGATGTCATCACTGGCAACATACACTGTTCAAAAACGTTGCTGTTCCAACTTTGAGGTGTTTTGACGAGAAGTTGTATTGGAGATTCCCGAAAACTGCTCAGCCGAGTTGGATCCGTCTTTTGACCTCTCGGTCGAAGTTGGACTAACCTCATTGAATAAACTGCAATAATTATAAATATATACATACATCTAAAACCAGGCCTTCCGTTTCCACTGGGATATCACTGCTGCTGAACGAGTAATTCTTGTATATATATTCTATGTATTTTGGTAACGGCCTTTATGGTTTAGATCAATATTTGTGTAATAAGGCTTTTCCACAAAAGAAAACATGACAATCGCCTGTTGCCCAGATACTAAAAGTAATGTGAACATTTAGCATACTTACGTTACTTTGGAGCAATATAACAGCAAAAAAAAAAAACAAAAGATCGCTAATCGAAAATATTATCCATTTCAATACCTAAGAGTGAGGCAGCAGTCACTTTCCCAGCATACCCTATAAATAAAAGGCGTAGTCGGCGAATGGCGAAAACATCCAAAGAAAGTCTGAAAAAAACATCGCTCGAATTCCGCTTAATCTCATTTCGCCATCGTATTTTGAACCGTGTAATCTACCCCCCATAGCTCTGTTTTATAGAATTAATGCGACAGGGGAGGCCAGCCTGATTGGTTGTGTATCAACGCCAAGTCCATTTTTGCCGAAAACATTTTCTTGTTGGGCTCGCTGTTATTTTTTGTTGTTATGTTACTTAACGATGTGTGTATTGCATTATTATTAGATTACTTTCACTTTGATTTTCCGTTTCCATTTTCTTGTTATTTGTAAAAGTATGTTTATGTATGTCATTAAAAATTGACAATTACAAAACTCTCATTGTCTAAATCTACCGTAAAGTCAACGAATGCGTACTAACTTCTAAGCATTGCATAAATAAAGAGCCTACCTACTACTTGCGTGGTTCTGCGTATGCATAGAAGTGTATACTTGCACCGTTTAGTTCCATTGTATTACATAGTAAGGATTCAATATAGTTTTTGTGAACCTAAGTTGATCAAACAAACATTATCAACATCAACATATATTTGGTTTCGTCATAATCACATCACAAGTTTTGTAAATTTGTAATGGTGCGCGTAATTTCGCCAGATCGTCGTACTATATAATATGCTCAAACGCATCATGGCGTGTTCAAAAGTGCAGTCACAAAGCTCTTGACGTTTAAAGAATCCACAACGTGCGACGTGGCTTATATTTTCGCTCAGTAAGCGTTTTCGTTCTTGAAAGCCCTCAATAAAATTGGAGAAGCGAGCTCAGTATCACGGTAACCATGAATACTATGCCCAAAACCATGTTCTACTAAATAAAGTCATATTTTACGATACAACTACTTACAAGGGTTACAAGTATATTGTCAAGGAGCTATTTAATAACAAAAATATATTTACCCATGCGATTCATCATGCCTCATTGCGGACTATTTAAAAATCGCAGAAGGTGAAGTTTTTAATTAATAATGTAGGTCCTTTCAAAGAAACGGTCGGCTTTACGAACATAAATGGCATGAATAATAGTTTTAAATCTATTTGAATAAGCAGTTCATTAATTATGTCAGGGTATAATAGTAATTTTTGACATGGCCCTTCCTGCTTTCAATGCTTTCGTTCAGTTGTACAATTTTTTGGATAGGGGTTAAATTTGAGATCATTCGATAAAAAGTGATATGTTGTAGAAAGTTGCATAATCTGAATTGAGTTTCTTTTTCGCATACGAAATTCATTCCATGCATCATTAAATGCATTGTATAGATTTTTAACTGATTTATTTCAGCTTATATCCATGCATTGCAGCCGTATTCATATGAAATATCTTTTAAAAAACGAGCGTAAAAGACTTTTATTTACGATATTATTACGTACAAATATGTAAACTTTGCTTGTTTATACATAGGGTCAATTTTTCTACCTACCGAACCGTTACCAAAATTTGTATCAGGAGGCGGTACAGTAGTTTATTAAATGTATTTACATTTTCATATTTTAATATAAAAATTCAAATAAAAAAAAATACTGAAATAAATTACTGTGCCATAGTACATACATGATACACCTTTTCCTAAATTGGCAACATACACTGTTCAAAAACGTTGCTGTTCCAACTTTGAGGTGTTTTGACGAGAAGTTGTATTGGAGATTCCCGAAAACTGCTCAGCCTAGTTGGATCCGTCTTTTGACCTCTCGGTCGAAGTTGGACTAACCTCATTGAATAAACTGCAATAATTATAAATATATACATACATCTAAAACCAGGCCTTCCGTTTCCACTGGGATATCACTGCTGCTGAACGAGTAATTCTTGTATATATATTCTATGTATTTTGGTAACGGCCTTTATGGTTTAGATCAATATTTGTGTAATAAGGCTTTTCCACAAAAGAAAACATGACAATCGCCTGTTGCCCAGATACTAAAAGTAATGTGAACATTTAGTCAATTTTTCTACCTACCGAACCGTTACCAAAATTTGTATCAGGAGGCGGTACAGTAGTTTATTAAATGTATTTACATTTTCATATTTTAATATAAAAATTCAAATAAAAAAAAATACTGAAATAAATTACTGTGCCATAGTACATACATGATACACCTTTTCCTAAATTGAAGCTCTAAAAATATAAATATTTACAATTTTACCATGGAGATTTGGACATACTTGTGACATTACAAATAAAAATCATTTGTTTATATATTTTGATCGAGTAGTTATAAATTAAATATATTTGACAAAGGCGAACACAATAAAATTACGTGAACGTTGTTTATACTGCCGAGTAAACTAATATCCTATAAGAAGCATAAATGAAACAAACAAGATACAGAAACACTTAGACGACCCAAAATTTTCGAATGGTTATGAAAATAGGTGTTTTGGGAGATTTTTTTATTTCCCCGTACATCGTTAGTTTTGGCACAGATGCAGGGCTTAAGATTCTCGGCCTTACTTAAGCGTAACTTGAACAAGGTCTTAGAGTCGGTGGTGATTAATAGTTGTTACGTAGGTTACGTCAGATTTTCGTGCCCATGCACGAGGCTTGCTTATAGAATTATGTGTGCCTAATCCAGTTTGCTTGGGTATGCATCCTAATATCTCTGTTACAAGTATTTTAATAGTTAAGCATTAACATGAAGACAATGTCACTGGACATCTCGATACCAAGTATAAGTATGCTTGGTGTCGAGATGTCCAGTGACGTTCCATATAGAAGTCACCTAGAGAAAAAGGTCAAGCTGGCGTCCAAAAAGTTGGTGTGCTTAACAGAGCAAAGCAGCACTTCAGTGCGGGGCAAAAACTTATGTTATGTAAGTCTCATGTCAGACCGCACATGGAGTACTGCAGGCACCTTTGGGCGGTAGCACCTGGATACCGGCTTGGACCATGTGACTCCGTTCAGAGACGAGCTGTGAGAATTGTAGACAATCCTAAGCTTACACACGGTATTGAACCCTTAAGTTTAAGGAGAGATTTTGCCTTTCTTTGTGTGTTCTACCGATTGGACAACGGGTTGTGTTCCGAAGAATTGTTTAATACGATGCCGTCAGCTACTTTTTATAACCGCACCGCTCGCCGACGGCGGGAAGTTCACCCTCACATGCTGGAACGGTAATGGTCGCGTACTGTTCGGTTCCAGAGCAGTTTTCTTCCGAGAACTCTAAAGTTCTGGAATGAACTCCCAACTGAGGTTTTCCCAAGGGACTACAGAATGGGGCTCTTCAATAAAGGCGCGAAGGGGTTTTTAGAGGGCCGATAACGTATTAGTGACACCCCAGGGCTGTTGCTGGGTGACTGTTTACCGTCAGGCAGGCCGTATGCTTGTTTGCCACCTTAGTGGTGTAAAAAAAAAGTTACTAAAATAACAAAAATATTAGATGAAATTGAAAATAGTAAAGAAATGGAAACTGACTATTATCCCACATTAGGAAAGTCTCTTCAATATATTTAAAGAGAGGCGTAAATTACTTAATTGCAATATTGTTACAATAATATCGACGGTTGAAAAACAAAACAGACATAAATACAATTGACATAAATGGAAGAAGGTGTAATGTACTATATACCATATTTTACTTTTAGCCTTAAAGAAATACATACCTAATAGTCGAAATGTTACAAAAGTCTTAGCATCATATCGCTAGAACTGTAATTTCTACAAGTAAAAACGTTTAAATATAATTTACTGAAAATTATGTTTTATGTTCTATTTCCTTCATCCACTCATGTCTTCCATTATTTAATTCAAATAATTAAAACATATGCTGATAACCGCTTACAAGATGATACTTTGTGAAACTTAAATTTACAAACATCAAGCTACCTACTAGCGCCTGTCGATATTTACCCGTCAGTCTGAACAAACTGATTTTTTGCAACCAAAGTATATTTTGTATTGTGCACAAAATAACTAAAATGCAATGACTACGCGATAAGAAAATTTATGAAATAGACGCAGTTTTTTTAAGTCAATGTGGAAAACAATCACTATGGTTATTTGTGACAACAAAATTCACTAAAAACTAAGAGACTAAAGTGAGTTCAACGTGAGGTCAGTCTGAGCTTTTTTAAGTGGATATGCAAAAAACAAGCACAACACATAGCGACTAAGTAACTAGTTTGCAGTCGTTAGTAACGCTACTTTGACACCAACGCTCGTGGTTTCGATTCCGACATAAGACAAACATTTGTGTGCATGTAATGCCTGTTTGTCTTGGTTTGGATGTTTTTTAGATAGGTGAATCAAGTGATTCAAAGCTTCTTTTTACAACCGCATCGCTTGCTGATGGCAGGAAATTCATCCTTAGCATGTAAGGACCCAATGTACGTACCGCAATGGGTTCGTAATTTGCGGTTCCAGACAGGCTCGGTTTCTTCTGCGAACTCAAGTTGTGGAATAAACTCCCAGCCGAGGTTTTCTTCAAGAAAGTCGTAAGGGTTTTTACGGGTTCGGTAACATAAGAGTTACACCCCTGGTGTTATAAATATCCATGCACTTACTGCTTATTGTTAGGCAGGGCGTACACTTCTATACCGCCTTAGTGGTGTAGAAAAATGGCAATTGCGTACTCGGAATACACCGGCAACATAGTCATTCACATCCATCCAATAGCTTCCTAGAACTTGGCAGAAGTTAGCTGAATAGCGGTATAGATACAACCAATTCCATATTATTATGAACAAAATGTATCCCGTTGCCGTTGAGAGCACTACGGCTTCGTTTCGCGTGCATATTCTAACCGAACACGCAGGTTAAGCAGCGTCGACCGCAGCCTGTCCATCAATGGGTTTATCAATCTCAAGTTTCTCCGGGCTTCGGAAGGTACAGTAAGCCGTCGGTTCTGACTGTTGTCGATAGATGGCAGTCGTCAAGCTAATTCAGTTTCCTTCGGACGGCTTGAAACCACTGACCTCCTGGTAATGACACTGACCAATCCTCAGCTGATAAGTGTTATGGAGTGTGCTCTAAATCCCTTTTGTCGAAGGAAGACCCGAATCCCTGCAGTGGAATCTGGGAAAAATACGGGTACGTATGAGTACAAGTAAGGGTTGGTGTAGTAGTAATGCCGTTCCTAAGGCTAAGACGTCTATAGAGCTTAACATTAGTAATGATTTATTGTTGAGCTACATTAAATTGTGTTTGGATAAAGAATTCAGAATACATCGGAATATACAGTAATGCATTGGAAATTACAAAAAATACTAGGAACAATTTTTGAAAAAATTTGGTGTATCTAATTAAGAAAAAAATCTCTGCACAGTACGTTTGTTCTCATTCATTGAGCCCTAGCAATGCTCCATCAACTTGCATTTAATACCCTTACTGTTTACTTCAGTTTGGTCAATTCCCTTTACAATACCGATGGTATATGTACAGGTACATTATCCCGTTTTGCGAATCATAATTTAGTAATTGTAAATAATAGGAATTATGATAGAGAGATAATAAGCGAAAAAAAAGCAGTCATGATACCGATATCAACAGAATGAAAATTTTGAATTTATTTACATAGCTACAGACGTATTATGAACATAATTATGTAGGTGACGCGAGTTTCCAGAAAATAGCTACGCGTGTCTAAAACAGTTTTCACTGCAAAAAGTAAAAGAAGTATTCTATATACATGGGACTACAGACAGTGGCGTGCACTCCATATAGGCAAAAAGACATTGCCTACCCTATCAATTTGATAAATAACATCCGATGTTTCTTAATTCTTAAACATAGTTTTTAACTAATATTTATAGTATAATATATATAATAGTATCAAACAAAAAAAAAACAGCTCCATCTATCGGTATCGGTGCAAGTTATAACATTTCATTAAGCAAGATCCATTAGTACCTACCCGCTACATCGATGTGCTACACTAGCGCAGCAATGGTATGGGAGCTTAACGGCAGAGTCACAAATTAATTCTGTCTAAATTTACGTATGTGTGCCGGGTTTAAATACGGATAGTGTAGTGTGCATTTCTATAATTACATTGCTCACAATAACACAAATAACGCACACAATCGTTTAGGATAGACAATGCCTTTTTACCCGAATCATGACGTAAATTACCGAAGTGTCACATTGCTTCGTTTATTTTGTTTATATAAACTAGGCCGCCATTGTTGTTTAGAAATGGTTTTGAATTGACTTGTGGTAGCAGTAGTAAAATAAGATTTCAAAGGGAAAATAAAAAAATATGCGTTTTTAAAACTATCTTTCGGTGATAAAAAACAAGTGATTGAGAAAGGCCGCTGTACACCGGATTTGAAATTAATACAAACTAAAGGCAAAGTTAATCGTAAGTTTAATGCAAAACAATATGATTCACATTATTGGCTCACGGGTTGCGTACACAGCAATCGCTTGTTCTGTTTTCCCTGCCTACTGTTTTCAAATAATAAAACCGTATGGAATGACGCGGGTTACATCGATATTCATAATTTCACCACGGCAGCAAAAAAACACGAGCAATCGGAAAAACATTTAGAAGCTACTCTTAAATATCACACCTTTGGAAAAAATCGTATTGAGACGCGTTTAAATTCTCAAATACAAATCGATATTGATAGGCATAACGCGAAAGTCGATCGAAACCGAAATATATTTCAAAGACTTATTGACATTGTCTGCTTTTTAGGGAAACAAGAGCTCGCTTTTCGTGGACATGACGAATCTGCTTCGTCCGTCAATAAGGGAAATTATTTAGAGATAGTGGACTTGCTCGCTAAATACGACGGAATTTTGGAAAATCATTTACAAAATTGCACTAGCTCATTTACGGGATTGTCAAATCGTATTCAAAATGACCTAATCTCCAGTGTAGCGTCTGTGATGATTGAAACAATAAAACAGCAGATAGCTACCACTGATTTTGTTGCTGTAATGGTCGATGAAACACCAAACGTTAGTGGAAAAGAGCAACTAGTACTGATTTTAAGATATTTTCATAATTCAGAAGTGTATGATCGATTCATAAAATATATTGTATTGACGTAAGTTCCGACCGCACCGCGAACACTTTAAGTACCATTATATTGCAGAATCTGTCAGAAATTAATTGTTTGTCGAAATTAATAGCACAGACATACGACGGCGCGGCTGTGCTTTCATCTGAACTAAACGGCGTTCAGTCGTTGATTCGCCAGCAATGTCCACTAGCTGAATATGTTTGGTGTTCTGCCCATGTCCTTAATTTGGTACTTTCCAAGTCCTGTGAACGTATCCCCGAAACTAAACGTTTTTTCCATCTCGTAAAAACATTAGCCAATTTCTTTAAGACTAGTACCAAAAGGCAAAACCACTACAATAAAATGACTGATATAAAAAAATTGCCTCGCGTTGCTGACACACGATGGACTTACAATTCGCGTACTGTAAATGTCATTTTTAATTATTTTCCACATTTAATAGAAATGTTTGAGGATATGACTGAAAACGAAGGCTCCTGGGATGGCGAGACCTTAAGTCAAGCTTCGTCATTGTTGTACAATTTAAAAGAGTTTGAATTCCAGTTTTTTCTCCACACATTTAACAAAATATTCGCAGAATCTGACGTGCTTTATGAAATTATGCAAAAAAAGACGTCAGATGTTTCTTATTGCCTCAAAAAAATTAAAGAGTTTGAATCGTTTTTAGAATCACTCAGATCTAAGTTTAATATCATTTTCGAAGACGTAAAAAAAATGACGGGACCGCCTAAACGAAAGCGTAATGTTGCGGACGCAAAAATCAATTTCAAGCGAATTTTTATTGAAATTATAGACAATATATCTAATGAATGTCGCGATCGTTACAAAAGCCTGAAAAATTTTAAATTCTTTGAACTACTTTCATGCGAAAATTTCAATAAATATAATGAGCAATTTCCGGTAGAATTAGTAACGCAATTCGTTAATGTTTATAAATCACACGACTTTAACTTAGACCGCCTTATCAATGAGCTCAAATGTATTTATAAATCCACTGAATTCGAAAACCTCGGTATTTACAAAATTATAGAGCATTTTTACGAAAATAACATAAATACAGTTTTTCCCGAAGTATTGCGTTTGGCAAAATTAATTGTTACTGTTCCCGCGAGCAGTGCTTCTACCGAAAGGTCATTCTCGTCGCTGAAACGTATACATACTTATCTAAGAAATACACAAGGCCAGCAACGACTTACAGATCTTTCGATGATTTCAATAGAAAAAAACCTTCTTACGGAAATGAAACGCCTTCCCATCTTTTACGATTCCATATTACAGACATACTTACAGAAAGATAGACGTGTAGATTTAATATATAAATGAGACAGTACCTAAAGTAACTTAATAAATTCATATAAGTACACACACCATCTTAACATGCTTGTTTAAACTTTTTTGCTGCTATTATTTGTAAATACAGAACATCAAACAAACGCGCCGAAAGGCCGCTTCGAATATCTGCAAATTGATATGTATATAAAATCAATCAATCTATAGATATTTGAGGTAGCTAACCAATCACATACATCATTATTTCCACAAGACTGGGTAACCAAAATCAACAATGCAGCATGCTGTATTTTTTTGGTAAGTTAAAAAAAAATCTGCCTACCCTGTCAAAAATCTCTGTGCACGCCACTGACTACAGATTCTCTTGTTTTTATTCCACAACAACACATTTTTCCAGAAAAATAAACCAAAAGTAGGACAAATGTCCAGGCCCATTGTTACATTTCTGATACGGAACCCTAAAAATGAAACTTCTATTGGTATTCTTCATTATTTTTAACGACGACAATAAAGTACAGTAATGATAAAAATGTGTATGAAATGTCAATATATTCACAGGCTGCCTCACAAAAACTTGTAGATAAATCGGTATACATTATCGGTACAACTTTAACAATGGATACTTATCATAATATGTCAGGTCAATGTACAAATAAAGTAGCTTCTGAATACCAGAGGCGGTGACATATCACGATAAGTTAGTGGTACTTTCTATGAAAGATGTACATCTGAGTACAGGATATTTCTCCAATTGTTATCAATATTATTTTCATTTCCTGTGCACAAAGATATTGACCCAGCATACGGACTGACTGATGGTAAGCAATAATACGCTGGTGTTATAATTGTCCATAGGCTACCCCTACAGACAATTGTAACACCAGGGGTATTATTTGTGCACTTCCAACTTTCTAACAACCTCTTTACGGCCTTTTTGAGGATCCTCATCTTGTAGTATAGTAATCTATCAGTTCTCTGCAGAAAAATACTTTAGAACAAATAGTTCCAGCGTATGTGGGTGAATTTCCTGCTGATACCCAGCGTGTATCGCTATACGCAATGCAGTACTGGTCTCAATGCTTACTTATGGAAGTGAGAGCTGGGTATGGCAGAGAGATACATATAAGTAGAATAAACGCGGTCGAAATGCGAGCGGCGTAAAATTTGTAGAGTAACGCTTGTAGATTGTAATTGCAATGATGATGTTAGAAACAGAGCTGGTTTGAAACAGTGTCGGTGTTAAAATAAGAAGAGGCATGCTCCGTTGGTTCGGACATGTAGATCTTTCTACATGCAGGAAGAAAGAATTACGAAACAAATATACAATGCGACATATAGGAGCTGAGGAAGGCCAAGACTTACTTACCATGATCAAAAGGTGATATCAGGAGCCTTAGAAACAGCGAGCGTGCATAAGAGCAATTCATGTTAAAGAATCGAGTGAGGTTTGTAAGGATCGAGTCACGTGGCTCTCGGTTCTCTCTGTCTACCCCTCAAGGGATTTGGCGTGAAGTTATATATAGATATTTTTAGATAGATTAGAAGATAGGTTTTACAAGGAAGCTGTAGGCATTATACCAATCAACTCCTCGGAAACAACCCATTGTTTAATCGGTCGAACATTTTATGCGGTTGTATTATTTTCGTGATACTAACTTCTGCCCGCGGCGTCGCCTACCTCGGCATCCATTCCATCTATTATCGCAATAATAGGTAGTCTATGAACTACTATCTATAGATAGGTTCAGCGAAGATCTGAAGGAGAACATTGAAACTTCGCTGAAACTGAATATCCGATTTTAATAAATAAATAAATAAAGCGGCTTAATAGTGTAGCCATTAACTATTACAAAAAGATAGACAAACAGACAGACGTGCAAAATTTGATCGTATTTATAATATTAATGTAGACAGATTTTAACATTCTTCAAGTTAGTGTACACTATGTACAAATCTATATATAAACCTAGAGAATGGATGTTATGAGAACTCATGGTATAGTGCTCCAGGGAAATTCTATTAAAAGAAAAAAGTTATACTCGGAACTAAAAGTAGTAATCCTGTAAGTTTGAGTATCGTAGGCAATGGATACAATGTTAGATAAATCCTTATATTCAATATTAATATTTATATGTAAGATCTCCTACCTGACTAATCTGTGATTTATAAGTGAAAGGACTTCTCAGGTAAGGAAACCATAGGAGATTCCATCTTTTTTTTTATGAAAACCAAAGTTTAGTTGCAATTCTGTGCGTTTCACATAAAGCCTATTAAGATCCTGACATGTGAACAGGAAATTCACATGAGTAGTCGCAAGTTTCCCGAAAGCTGAAAGGGCGCGCATCGGGTCGGCCAATTATGAAAATAGCGCACCTGCGCTTGTCAAACGAGCGCGGCCGCGGTTGTCGGCCGTCGTGCCACCATTAATCTTGCTCGTTCCTTATACATTCCTGGTACCTTGACGCTATGTAAAACTGTTCTGCATCTACAAATAGTGGTTTATTTTAAAAATTTTCAATATATCCTTGTTTGGTTTAAATAAGCTTATCACTCTGTGTAATTTTATGTAAATATGTGTATCTACACACCTCATCCGTTTCTTTAACATTCATGCACGCGCACTGATTTCTAGGGGCTCCTTCTGATAAAAAAACACAATGAATTTGGTGATCAATCCAAGATGGCGAATATTGGCCTTCTTCGGCTCCTACATCCTTCTACTTTCGCGTTGTATATCTGTTTCGTAATTCTTTCCTCCTGCATTCTTTCTACTCGTGCATATCCGAAACTTCTCTGCTTATTATAACACCGATACATACTTTCATAGAAATATTGTTTCTGTAAAGCTTTCAATGGTGCTTGCTCGAATAAATTATCTCTTAATACAATACAATTTTTTCGAGCATGTGTAATCGAGTACAATCAAATATATTATCAGGTAATTCCGCAAGTAAGTTTCCTCCTAAATTCAGATGCTCCAGTCTTACCAGGCCCTCAAAAGTCGATCGCCTAACCTATCTATTTCGTTGTTAGATAAATCTAAATATTGTATAAATTTGCGTTGAATTATGGAACGCCATTTCGCCTATTTCCACAATTCCACAAAATATTTGGTTCATTTCTTGCCAACAACAAAGTCCTTAATTTTGGAAGTCGAGCAAAATCAAGTTCATCAACATTTTTCAGAGCATTACCAGATAGGTCAACTTATTCAATATACTGTTATGTGCTTATCAGATTAGAAGGGAAAAAGTTTAATTTATTGTCCGTAAGAACAATTTTGCGTAAGCGTGGATATATCTTGAACGATGACGGGAATAAATAACTCAACTGGTTATCAGACAAGTCTATTACTTCCAAGCTAGTTCCTGTATTGAAAAACTCTCCTTTGAATGCATTAAGTTGATTACCTTTCAGCGATAAATCCTCAATAGACATAACATTAACAAACGACGGTGTCCTAATATTAACGTTGTTGTTATGTGACAAATCGACAACAGTCAAGTTTCTAAGATTCTTGAAAGTACTTTCTGTAATTTCTTGTAAATAATTATCTGATAAATATTCTTATTACTATTCTTGTAAATAAGTTCTAAATTGGGTGTTTTTGTGAACAAGTTTGCCGGAAGATCCTTTAGGCCAATATAACTCATGTCAATGCAGGCAGGTGGTAATTCTCTAATTACATTTCTTGATAGAACTAATGAAGTTACTCTGTCAGAATCCTAAATGGACTGATACTAAATTCGGTAAGCTAGACAATGCTGTCGCTGGTATAAGAAGAATATTATTGTCACGAAGTAGTAACGTCTCAAGGTTGGTTAATCCATCGAGGGCATCGTCTTCCACCTGGAATGTAAATGATGTCAATATTAAAATATATAAAGTTGATTTAACAACTCATGGGTTTGGTTTATTAATATTCAAAAGCAGAATTCTTTTTTAAATCTGTTATTATATGACATGATAAAATCCTATTACCAATTTTAAATGAGCAGTTCTAGCATATACATAAACATATTTAATCTATCTCGGACACGACTGTAATGATTGTGTGTCAAATATTGTTTTTATCTGTAACGGTGTCTATCTTGTAATTTGAAAAAAAAAATGTACATGTACACTATTCTTAAACAAAATGATGGAATAAATATATTATGGATTCGCCTCTTAGTGAATAACGAAATACACGATAGTGTGTCAGCCAGGTTCGGGAAAGAAAACGGCAACACATCGGTGTGTGTATATATTTACATGAAACATACTCATGCTACTCGTATATATCTATTAAAGCTTCCTCAAATATCCTAAGTTACAATAATACTCGTATATTTTTTATAGATATGGAATTGTTCAGGTCTAAAAAATATCATTTTTATCACTAATTCACTCATCAAAAGTCGAAGTCATTAATCATGGATATCAATGGAAAATATATAAAACTTAAAAAAAAAATAGATTATTACCGATGTTACTGCAAAAAAAAAAATAAGGTCATGAATTTCAAAGAACATAACATTTACAAACAAACTTACCAACAAAGAGTGATACCTCGATAAAAATGTGAAAAAGGGGCCAAGTCGGTAGAAACGCTCTACGGTGTATTCTGTGTTAAAGATAAAAGTATTGAGATCTAACGGGTGCCAAGATCCATAGCAGTTCTTTTTCACTCATAGCTGTAGGAATATATAATGTTCTTCAATTCATTTCACAACAAATTTTTAATATCCGATTACTAATTTAGTAAGTTTTAAATGTCATTTCGTAAAATATCAAGATTCAGATGTTGAACAATACAATAATTACTACAAAACGTTCAATAAATTTGCCTCCTGCAATTAAAAGCATCTAACACCTTAATCGTTGACACCAACAAAACGATGGTTGAACTTGGTCTCTTTTTCACTTTATGTTTTGTTGGGATACGTGAAGTGACTGTACCACTACACCACGCCTGTTGCATACAATAAAATCGAGCTACCTCATACTTTTGATACAAGATGTAATTAGGCAACAACGTATTTATCTATCTGTATCTCAGTTACGCCAATTCCTTACTTAGAATTAGGTAGAGAGAATTGAAAACAAAAGATTTGACTGGGCACACATACCTCATTCACTTCTATAACATTCATAGATATTTTCAAACACTTTCTTTTTCTGCGGATATCACCTTTTGATAAAACACAAAACCTATCCAATTGCAAACAGGAGTGAGACAGGGAGACGTTGTTTCTCCGAAACTGTTCAGTGATGCGTTGGAAGATGTTTTCAAGCTATTAGACTGAAAAGGACACGACATCTACATCAACGGCGAGTACATTACTCTCTTTCGATTTTCTGATGATATAGTAATCATGGCGGTCTTAAGATGAACATGAACAAAACAAAGATTATGTCCAACGTACATTACAGTTTTAGTCAGTAGCTCAAAGTTGTTGACAAGTAGGTATGTCTACCTAGGACAAACAGTCCAACTGGGTAGCTTCAACTTCAAGAAAGAAGTTTCTCGTCGAATCCACCTCCGATGGTTAACGTTTAGGAAATTGCGAAAGATTTTCTCGCCTCAAATACTTCAATGTCTCAAGACGAAAGTCGTCGACCAGTATATGTTGCCAGTGATGATTTACGGCTCAGAAACGTGGTCCCTTGCAATGGGCATCATACGGAAGGTATGCATAGCGTGTGATGGAGAGCGCCCTGAATTTCAATTCAGAAATTAGCACATCCATAGCAGAACTGGGGTTATCGACGTGGCTCTAAGGATCAGCAAGTTGAAGTGGTAATGGGCAGGCCATATAGCTCGGAGAACCGATGACTGTTGGGGCAGAAAGGTTCCCGAATGGCTACCATGAATCGGAAAACGTACCGTAGGCTGTGAAATTTGAAGACCCGTTCTGTATGTACAAGTGATTTTTTTATATTCTCAACTAAATAAATTCTAATTTAATAAAAATTTCGTGCTCCATTTGATTTAGTTATAAAAAAGCCGTCAAGTGCGAGTCCGACTCGCGACTATAAAAAACAAATATTTTTTGTGATGTAACTCTAACTTAACGGTTTTCAGATTTTTCCCTTTACTTTTGCTACATGGCACTGCTTTTTACCAAATTTCGTAATCTTAGGTCAACGGTAAGTACTTTATGTTTATACGGTAAGTACTATATGTTTTGATTACCAATGAAAATATGCGCATAAACGAGGCATAAACAGCCGTATCTTTTGATTGCGTTGACTTAGAAGTTTGATTTTTTTCACTGCTCGAAGCCATTTGATATTACCTAATTTCAGCTTGAAAGCTCGCTCCATGCGTTTCTGAGAAAAAGGGTCTTTGACAGACGGACAGACAAACATACGTCTGTTCGTTTGTCTGTCCGTCTGTCAAGACCCTCCCCTCCCCAAGACAGACGGACCGACAGACAGGCACGAAAGTGATCCTATAAGGGTTCCGTTTTTCCTTATGAGACACGGAACCCTAAAAATAAAGGTGTTGTGACATAAAAAATGAAGAATGTCCCGCGCTTAGACAAGAATTTTTTTATATACATATATTAGAGGGAGCAAAGAGTATGTGGGTCACCTGATGGTAAGTCGTCACCACCGCCAATACACGTCAGCAACACCAAAGGGTCACTGATTCCGTTGCCAGCCTTTTTAGGGAAACATAGAACTTTTCTTGAAGGCACCCATATCGTATTTGTTCGTGAACAACGCTGACGGTAATTTATTCAACAATTTCACGGCACGTGGTAGAAAATGCCTCAAAAATATTGTACTGTAGTGGATTGACTCTCATCAAGATGGTGAGGGTGCAATTTATGTTTATAGCGAGTGGTACGATAGTGCTACTCAGCGGCGAAACATATGTAGTAAATAATTTATTATTCTACAAGCATAAAATGAGTAGAAAACAAATTGTCATGTTTATTAATGTATACCATCAACTTCTAATCAAAGCACAATATCCTTTTATGATGCACGTGTCGCCATCCAGTGTCAAGTAGCACATACTAAACTTAACCGTGTCTCCAGATTTAAAGCATTTATGTAGCGCCATCTGTCGTCGAATAGGACATCATTTTAGAAGATGATTTGTGGTGCGTATGTTATTGATTAGATGGTTGAAAACTGATTGAAGCTTTATAATTAATATATATAATGTACATATAATAAAGATTTTGTCGTTTCGATTGTTTAAGTCGATACTATGATGTATTCGTCGTTATTGCGGGACTATTAAAAATAGTCAAATGGCCAAGTTTATCGCTATAACCAACCATAATAGATATAACCAAACTTGGTGGTTCACAATAGTCAGTGCTACCAATAGCTTTGACAACTTATGGATATATTGATATATATATGGAATAACATATTATGTAATTATCATTTCATTCACGTAATGGATTTAAGGAGTTTTTGTCCTTTTAAGAACGAAATTCGCTTGCATGAGTTGAAAATTCAAAAACATATAATGTAGTGTCCTATAGAGTATAAGTAATTTTAGTTTTAATACCTAACTTTCTGTTTGCAACTTGCATGTAATAGCTACTACTACTGCTATTGCCATAACTACACGCCAAATCCTTTGCGGGGTAGGTAGAGAGAACCGAGCGCCACATGGCTCTGCCCTTTAACATTCATACCTCTTCTCATGCACGCTCGCTGATTCCTAAGGCTCCTGATATCTCCTTCGGATAAAACGCGATCAATTTTTTTTTACAGTTCAATGTTTTTTAATGCCTCTTATTTTTACAAAATTATCGAAGAGATACTTAACTTTAATACCTAATTTAATTGTTACGTATACACAATGAATTAATAAAGAAATTGGAAATGTGTAATTAGACTCCCAACATCACAGAACAATCCCTTCGTATTAATTGTGTAACATGACGTTTAAAAAGTAATCTCTATATAGGTATATTTAAATCGACAACCACAAGTACATGAACAATCTAAAATAATAGTTATCGATCATATGTATGTAATATGCTGCAAACATATAAAGTTTACTTTTCTTTATTAATATATATAATAACTATATTGAGCAAAAAATTTTTTTTGTTACAAGCTTATAATGTATTGCATCTGTGCCTGAACTAGGTAAGATACCTGTATCTCGGGCAACAGTGCTCCTCGTCCAAAGTGTTCTGAATACATAATACTCATAAAGTATCATTATACATTTATGTGACTAAGGATCCTTTGATAACCTAATAGTAATTTGGTCATGGTAGGAGAGTCTTGGCCTTCCTCGGCTCCCACATCCTTCTACTTTCGCGTTATATAGGTATCTGTTTCGTAATTGTTTCTTCCTGCATTCTTTTTTCATGTCAGATCAATGGAGCATCTTTTTTTTGAACACCGACACTCTCTTTCAGACGAACTCTGTTTCTAACATCATCATTGCGAACACGGTCTACAAGCGTTACGCCACAAATTTTACCTAACTCTCGCATTTAGACTGCGTTTATCCTACTTTCATGTGATCTCTGCCATACCTAGCTCTCGCTTCTACGAGTATAATAGCTGATCTCAAGAGCAAAACTTTGCTATATCGTGTTAGGTGCTTATACAGTCCACATTTAATTAAGGAAATTAGGCAAGTGATTTTTCTGAAATGTTTCAATGTAGTTCAAATTAAAATTAAATTGAAGATTTGTTCCACTAAAATGCGCTATCTGCGTTTACGCGCATTTTAGTGAAATGTATATTTCCACACAGCACATTAAAATGTGATGTGTGGAAATATACATTTCCTAGGCGTGGTGTGTCATTAACATTATACCAGGCGCTGTAGGTAGTATTAACAGCTTTTGTTACAAGTGCCAAATAAAAATATAACTTTATTAAGTTATACAACCAAATCCAATGTCACCTGACCTGGGAAGAGCTATTTCATGCAGAAGACCTGACTTTCCGGAGAACTCATATGATAACTGATGAGTTATAGCAGCAGAGGTAGCAACGTAGAAGTAATACTAAGTATACTCTTTGCATTACATGCTTTTTTTAGGCAATAGTTTATTTTACAGCAAATCTGTTGTGTCCTGGTTCGTAACCCGATGTTGATGACAGCAGTATGCCTCTGCTAAGACCGGAAATAAACCATTATTTGCAAAATGTCTCCCTAGTTTAATTTACACGTAGAAATTAAACGAGCCATTTCAAATATGTTAATATTAATTCAAATAAGACTTGATTATAAGTCTCTACTCGAAATTCAGCTGCAGTTATGGCTACCTAAATTGTATGTATTTCAAAAATATATATTTTTAGATCCTTAATTTCAATAATTTCAAATAGGTAAGTACAAATTTATTCATGTGAGGCTTGCTTTTAACCAGTGACAGTGTTACAGTAGCTGCTCTCAATTAGACAGACCGCATGCTTGGGAAACAAGCACTCTTGTGGAATAAAATAATAACAAACCTTGCGATAAGAGATTTTGTTTTACCGCTATTATTCATTTTGTCATAATAAGAATTCAGTTATACAATTTGTAGGTATTTAGCTACAACTTTTTGTAGGATATATCTACTCTTATTGCATAATAATATATATTTACACTTCATTTTCGTATGGAAATAGTCGAAAAATATACTATCAGTTTTTACCCTTCTAATTTATGGATTTGTACCTAATTTTACGTTAATCCATAAAAAAAAATACCCACGTAATTATATATAGTACGTGCAGGATGTGAATAATAAAACAACATGTAATATACGATTTTTATTAAACATCAACACGTCTCACAAAAAGCACAAGAAAATCAAAATCATGATGATGATCAGATGTATTAAGAATATATATTAAGAAAAATCTATTTAGTTATCTATTTAATATTTACATATTTTCTAAAACAAAAAAGAGATTAATATTTCTCGTAGTAACGAGTGAGCGGGAGTATATTTGTGGAGTTTTTTTTTTTTTTTTTTTTTAATATATGGCAATAGTGTTGCTACTTTATGCCAGTGTCAAAGTCTTCAGTATAGGACCATTTGAAAATCTTAATTCTATGTTCCAGCTTCAGGAACTGTGCTGAAAAAATATTTGGGAAGGGTACCTAGACCCAATCAACCCAGTTTAAATACCACCCGTAAAACGATAGTGATTTTTACAAGGTGTTCTTGATGAACTTATTCACGTCTTCCAAAAAGTACATAAACGTGTTATATTTGAGTTTTTTCATTACTGTATTATTTCACTAGCACTTATGTTACAAAATACTATCAAAATTGTCACATAAAACTAATTTTATACTGAATTGTAAAAATTTCAAGTATAACAACAATGTCACTCGTCAAAAGCGCGGGAAGAAGGATTTGTGGAGTTTTGTGACTATTTAAAGTAAAATCTATTAGGAAAACAAAAGTACATAGATCTGCAAACATTTTTGTACTCTATTGAATGAAGAACAGCAGTAAATACAATTAAGAAACATTATGATTCTTTGCATTTTTGTTCTTTACATAATTACTTGCATGACACAACTTTAAAAAGAATTGAAAGGGTTATACGAGGTCAATAACTGTAGGTAATCAAATTGTTTTATATGTATAAATATTGTATACAAGGTATCTAGAAGGTCAATAACTTTGGAAAAAATACTGGAAACCCATATTATATCAATAGCAAATAACTATTGTAATTTCAGCACAGAAATGAAACAACTATAAAATTATAAAGCATTAATGAAAATTTTACAATTGTATTGTTTTCTTTGTAAATATATATTAACGTTTGGGAGGTTTTTTTCTATTTGTCTTAAGATATGTAAATGAAATTTTATAAATTATTTATAAAACTGTCATTTCCAGCTACGTAGAAAATTTAATATAAATTTGTAATGCTCAGATATTATACGTTATGAAAGTAGCAGATAAGCATAATGTCTGCCTAATGATATGGAACCGTGCATCCTTAGTGGCCGATATTTGCAGGTTGTCAACGCTGTAAACATTTTCTTTCCTCTCTATCTGAGAACCTGGCAACAGTTTCAATCATTGTATGAAAGACTTGTAGAAGTAGCCGTAAATATCACCTATTCTAAAATTATGAGAAAATAATATATTTTTATTTAATTTAAACACATTCATTATTTGTTGCGAAGGATTCGAATTATAATTTTAATCTCATCGTCATTTACCAACTGAAAAATGAAACAACATTTTATGCGAAAAATTGCATTTGATAATTAAACTTTTACTAAGTTACTAACTTATTAAAAAGTTCATTATTGAATTATTAAGTTCTTTATTACTAAGTTCATTAGATATTTTGAAATTAACGATAATTCAACCGAGAATGACTACATATATAGCGGCCCAGATAGATAATATTATACTCATACTCGTGAAGAATGGAAAAATAATGATATTTTGTCAATTTTAAGACAAAGAAAGTTAGTTAATTACATGCTGGTTATTTATCAAACTGGATCGTATATAAAAATATTAAAAATATTAATAAAAACATTTTATATTTTAAAAGAGAGTATCTTTTTCAGTGATCAATGTATTCCAGAAATAAATATAAATTTGTTAGTAGCCAAGCCTAAGATTATGCTATTATGTTATTTAATTATCCTAGTCTTTAGTAAAACATAAAAAAGAATATGAAGTCTTTATTAATATGAATAAGTAATAATGTATCTATGTATGTATATGTATGTATGTATATCTTCTCGCCAAGTCCCTTACGGGGTAGGCAGAGAGAACCGAGCGCCATAAAACGTGGTCCTTGCATACTTCACTCGCTTCTGTGACATTCATAGCTCTTTTCATGCACGCTCGCCGGTTCCTAGGGCTTCTGACATCACCTTCTGATACAACACGACCAATTTGGTCATGGTAGGTTAGTCTCGGCCTTCCTCGGCTCCTACATCCTTCCACTTTTGCATTGTATATCTGTTTCGTCATTCTTTCGTCCCGCATTCTTTCTACATGTCCGAAACAACGGAGCATGCCCTTTCTTATCTTAACACCGACACTCTCTTTTAGATCAACTCTTTCTCTCATGTCTTCATTACGAACGCGGTCAGCAAGCGTTATGCCACAAATTTTGCGCAATGCTCTCATCTCGACCGCATTTATTCTACTTTCATGCTCTCTCTGCCATACCCAGCTCTCACTTCCATAAGTTAGCGTTGGAATTAGCACCGCGTTGTGTACAGCGAGCTGTGCCTTCTGGCTTAGATTTCGGCTGCCTAGAAGTTTACCCAACGCTCCATTCCCCCTATTCCCGGCACTCACTCGTCTCTCCACATCAGCGGTGTACCTGTCATTGCTGCTAAAAGCACTTCCAAGATATACAATCTCATTCACTTGCTCCAACACTGTATCATCAACCATAATCCTAGTGTTCGTTCTGGTTGTCTCTCTTTCAAATACCATTATCTTGGTTTTCTTCGCATTCAATTGTAAGCCTTTCTTCATACAATCATCTTTCATTGTTGTAACTAGTGTTTGCAGTTCGGATGGTGATTCTGCTATTAATACCGCATCGTCTGCATAAAGCAGGTAATAATGTACATCTGTCTATTGTCTAAGTGACTGTTAAATACCAAACAGTAATCTAGTCATACACATTTTTTACTCCTTTTAAATACCATAATCTGCTTATCAGTATTCGTGCCGACAGCATGTTTGCCATCAAACAAATAAAAATGACAATAGAATTGCGGATAAATGGGAGATTTTCCAACGAAGGTTCATCACTGGATGAATAATAGCACTATATTTTGTACGTTAATAATATATAAATCTTATAGATAGGTGATATTATGGATAGATTTGATTTAGGTGATGTTGTCCGGAAGTTAAAAGTACAGGCAATTTGATCTTGTTAACGAGTTAGTCGATAGAAATAACGAAGGTCAGCACCCAGCCACTAGCGTTAGTTAGCTTACAAATGCCGCCACTGCCATAGATGCTACGGATATAACTGCCTCAACTACTGCGCAATGATGATTTTTCGCTTATTGCATACCGTCTATCAAGAAAAATTTTGCTCTGGCCCGTGACGAGAGCTTGATATCGATCAGCTGAAGCAAAAGTTAGCAATGATTAGTGTCCTAGCTAAAACATCGTATTGAATCAGCCCAGAGACGACCATGGCAGCTGTACAACAGCATTGACTATTGCATGCGTCTTCTGTCCCAAATGTTCGGCATGTGCGGCATAAACAGAGCAACCAAGGCAGAGACGACCACGGTGATTACATACATGCATATTAACGGTAACGGGTGCATATCGGCCGGTGATAGTTCTCGTGAACAAGCTGCTACTGAAAATACTCGTAATTAAAATCACCTGTATTTGTAAAAAAAAAAAAAATTAAATAACACCTCCCGTATAGTCATGAATACATGCCAAACCAAATTATTAGCAGTCCCTTTATGGGCAAGTAATCAAATAACTTTTACTAAAACAAGCAACAATTCTGCCTTTACAAATACTATGTACCTATGTAATACATTAAAATCATAGCAAATGAGTGACTAATTACAAACTAAATTCAAAATGAAGTTCTACGAATCCCATTGCAGCATCAATCGTTAAATCATCAACGACTTATGGCACAACATCGCAAGTCAATCGAAATTATGTCAGCATCGAAATACTTGTGAGATGTGATACTTGACACTGCTTTGTGGGACTCGCTCGATTAGAGCACAGATACTCAAACTGCGTTTTCATAAAGATTAAGATAGAGATTATTACTTTCATGTTTGTGTTTTGTTAATTCGGAAATAAGGCATGCATGTAAAAATTTAATGTCCTAGTGCGTAAAGCGCCTATTAAATAAAAGAAAGGATGTTTATATTTCATCTATTAACAACAGTATTGTAGTAAAATTATTATTGAGACCCTGACTAAATTTTAAATATAGACATAAAAAAAAATACTAAATCGTGCCATATTCGATTCTTACACACTTTTGTATCCTAACTTAACTTAGGTTACATAACCATGACTGAAGCCGATGAATCCAAGAATATCACATTGTTTTAAATCCATCCATGATATGAGATTATTATGAGTAAAATAATATTCTTTTAATCAGATAGGAACATAAAGTCACTCATAACATTAATATTTAACAATATATAAATGTGCAGTAAATAAAATATTCCTTATTTTAGTGTAGTGTTCCTACTTTTGCATAAATCCAATCACACCACACCGTCTAAGTATACTTCTATCGATTTTAGAGTCAGTAGATTTTTTTCACTATGTAGTTACATAACAATGTGTTCAAATAGTAATCTTAAAATACACTTTAAATATGATTCCAGATGTACGACTTTTATTTTCAAAAATCTAAGTATATTATTAATAAACAAAAATTCCGTATACTGGACATTACATTATATTTTAAAATAATAATATTCCCCTATGCACCTACACCTCTCTTCGCATGGAGAATGTTTATATTAGTATTAATTCACCATTTAATAAATGAATATACTTAATTTATTCTATTAATTTAAACATTAAAACAGAATAGTAAATTACCACTACGTGGTTTTTTAAACCAACTTCGGAGTTATAAAATGCGGTATTACCAACAAGATAGCGACTATTACCATAATTCTTCTGTGTTAGTCTAATGGCTATCATACTCCAAAAGAGATAAGACATAGACAATTTCAATTTGACATTTTAAATTACTAGTTAATATATGAAACAATTATTTATTAGCATATTAGTGAAGTTCAGTTTTGTCGAAATACGTTAATAAGAAGCGATAAAGTTGGCAATTTTAATAAATTTGCAGGTATTCACACACATCAAATAGAAAATGAATTTAAATTAAAAGCAGAACTTAAAATAATTCATCTGTTTCGTAATTTGTCTTGATCGTTGCATTGCATGCACCACACAAACCTCTCTAGAACCGAATTTGTCGCCTCACTTCAAACAAATTCGGATCTACAGGGTAGATGTAGGGCACTAATATTGATGCCGAAGGGCACCAAATCCTCTTCATGATATCTTCATAAATCTTCAAATATTAACTCTGGAATTTAAATGTTTAGTTTGCACACACAGGAACGAGGTATGTATATAACTGACTTTCTAGATATAATCTTTCGAGATAGTGCTTATATTTTATGCGTGATGGACATTCAGCGTGGAGAGAATACTTACAGGCTTAGACCATGCATTACAAAAGCTTAGCTCACACAATGTGTGCTTAGTACATATATCACTACATGGAATGTCAATCAGGCACGAAATGTAGTATAAATAGTATGTTCAGGCCTTATTTTCTTTTATATTTAATTAAAATAGTGTAGTCGAAAGAAAAACGATAGCCATAAACTGTTGTACCCATATGATCAGAGTTGAGTGATGATTGAGGAATTAACTAAAATTAGCAAATCGCCTGAGTAAAGAGTTCAGATCAGCAGGGCTATTACGAATAACTTTCGTTTGCGTAACCTTATCGTCATTGCAAACCAGTTGCATGAGACTTGACTGGCATAAGTGTATATCGTATCCGTCATCATATCGAGTTTTCGATACGACAAATGTGATTTGTGCTGCGTACCTACTTGTGTTAGCGCACCATCGGTTTAATACGTTTACGTCACGAAACCTTCAAAAATTTATGCTCTTGTTAACTATACATGGACCAACTTTATTATCGATAATACCATCCTAGTTTTCTGTGATAATATTTAAATATTTAAGTATTAAATTTTCACTACCTGTGAGAAATACCTACTAACCTAAGTAAAATTTCAGAACATAAGTTAATGTAATTAAGTTAAGTGAAATCATGCCGTCCACTGTTAAAGCTAATGTAATTGCTTAGAGCATTGTTTATATATGCCTTAAGCTTATATACAGTCATCCAAGGAAAAAAAATACCATGTTCGGCAAAGATATGACAGTTAGGTCCTCAATGAATTGCTGTAAAAAGCCTTGAAATTTGTTACAGCGTTTTCAGGTAAGTCTTATTATGTACTTAGAGATTACTTATTTGATAGAGAATCGAAAATCCTGAAGAACGAGTGTAAGACATAAAGGAATAGATAATTCATAACATGGTGGTTCTATCTTAACATGTTCAGGATTACTGGGCATACACATGAAAGTAGAGTTTAATGATAAGTAATCCAATAATTCCGAATCCAGTGAAAAATTCTTGGATTTCAAAAATGCTTAAAACAATATAACTTGTATAAAATAGAGTAGTCAGTAAATACAATATAAAACTTCATTGATAAGGACGACGATATTTTTATGAATTTTCCTAAATATCAACAAAAAAAATCGGTTCTAGAGGTTACTTTATACTTAATAGGCACTTGTCACGTATGCTAATGGAATTTACGAAATTAGTTTACTAGCAGATGCCTATGCCCCCAAAAAGGGCATCATATATTTTAAAAATTCAAGGATTCAATAATTATAATGGTTTAGAGAGTATTTTGAAATGTCGGTCAGTCAAACAGTTACTTCGTTAACATTATGTATCGTACGGCTTTAGAAACAAAGAAATGTTTAGTGTCAAGAATGTTCGGCGACAAATCAATATTATAATAACATTATCACACAAAGACATTAATAACTTATTATTATTATGCAAATCAGCCAAGTCCCAGTGCACTGACAAGTTATGCATATTAAGTAACAGACATTGAGAATACGATTTATCACATATTTGCTCTACGCATATTAATTTGTAATATCTCTTTGTTCTTGCAAGAAGGAAATGGTTTTGTTGAACTATAATAATATAAATAATAAAGAAAACTTCTCTGAATCCAAGGAGTTAGAGATCAGGAATACGCTGTAGCACCATCTGTAAAAAAATGTTTAAATTTCACTTAACAAGTATAATGGTTCGATATTAAAATATTATATGATATGACAATCAAACCTAATAATATGAAATACATATACATTTTCCTAGTACACCGGAACATCTATACAGATAAATAAAATTGGAGTGTCTGTTTGTAATATTAAAATAACCGCTTTTTACTAAATGCATATGGATATATACACGGTACATATACCAAAATGAATATTTTTTCAATTTTTGTCTGTCTGTTTGTTCCGGCTAATCTCTGAAACGGCTGGACCGATTTTGACGGGACTTTCACTGGTAGGTAGACGACTGTTCAGAGCACAATATAGCGTACTTTTTATCCCGTAAATATTTAGGGTTCCTGCGTAAAATATGAAAAACTGTTAAAATTAGGGGGAAATATCTTCCCTTCGGGGTACTTTGCACTTTTATTTTTATTATTTTCACAGAATACGTATTTTCGTGACATAAAATAACTACGCATTTTTATATGTATATATATATATATATATATAATAACATAATATGTAATAATATAATAATAATCTTCTATACAGATAAATAAAATTGGAGTGTCTGTTTGTAATATTAAAATAACCGCTTTTTACTAAACGCATATGGATGTATACACAGTACATATACCAAAATGAATATTTTTACAATTATTGTCTGTCTGTTTGTTCCGGCGTATCTCTGAAACGGCTGGACCGATTTTGACGGGACTTTCACTGGCAGATAGCTGATGTAATAAGGAGTAACTTAGGCTACCTTTATTTTAGAAAATTTATTTATTTTTATAATATAAATAAATAATAAAAAAAAAACTATTCCGCGCGGACGAAGTCGCGGGCACAGCTAGTAATATATACAGGTCGTTTAATGAAAACCGATCTATACCGATCTATCTTAATCCTAAACCAGCGGAAATTTGGAGACTAGTAAATAGTTATTCTACTTCAGATCAAAAACTAACATGATAATGATATATTTCGTTCACTTCCTTATCATTCATGTAAATAAATGTCGCACCTAACATTTGAGTATTAACTCTTTTACTTTGTCTAACTACTCTAAATAGAAAGAGACGAACAATTTCACTGTCATATCCGTCACTGTGCTGGTAATGAAGCTCGTGAATCACTCATTTTGTCACTTGTTAAAATCAAATTATCAAAACACCTATCCATCACAACTATAAGCAGTGATGTCGGCACGCGTAGGAATTTTTATCCATTATAGTAAATGAGCGCGATATCGACTCACGATGCACAATTGAATTCCCAATTTAGCGTGTAACTCCGGACAGTAGCTGTCGCAATCGATCATGGTAGTCTATACATTATTAAGTAAACATTGGCGACAAGTGAGGACATTGTTGTTTGCAGAGACTTACACAATGTCCACACGCGAGTAAAGTTAAATCGTGATCGCATTAACTCTACAAGGTTGAAAGCGATACAAGGGAAAGTTGTGACAAAAAAACAGTTGCGTTATCAATTTGCATTGTTTAACAAAATTATGTTTTGTAGATTTTAAAATGCACTTTGGATGCCGTAAGTGCGCTAATCATTGTCTAACAACGTTAGAACCGAGTACCATGTAGACACGTAATATGGAAGAATCTCGCATATATCTTGCATCATTATGACTCATTTCGATACGTCATTCAACTGTGGAATTGTTATGTGATCTAAATAGATAAATAGTCCTAGTGATTACTCTTGCTAACTACTAAATTTATTACAGTAAGCGTATAAGATAATATATGGTTATCCCACTTTTTGTTAAAATATTTATTATCATTACAAGGAAATTAACTTCGTTTAATCTATACTGTCATTTTGGAATCGATAAACAAATCCAAATATAAATCGGCTACCAAATTCAAATGAGTTCATCGCATGACGTAGGCGCGTCACTACGTCTGTGCGGGTCGCGAATTCGTTGATTCGCCAACCTTGTAGTAACGAGGACGCCATCCGCCAGGCCGGCGGGGCAAGTGGGTCACAGGAGACGCGCAAGCGCTCCGGACACGAGCAATGAGCCCGCCCCCGACCTGGGACCGATGAATGGCCCAGACCCCCACTAGCAACCATCTCATCCAGCCTTCTTTGACCTACCCTACCCGGGATTTTATTTACTAAATCTAACAATCCCAACCACTACCCAGAGTTCATACTTCTTTGGGCGGATAACAAGCAGCTGTTGGACAAATCTGTTGAGCGCTCAGCCCACTAGTTGCTAAGCGAGTCCTAGGATTTTTGATGTATCTGTGTAGGCCGACTCATTGCCATTGAATTTGCCTGAAGATCCCGGAAATCTATTTGTCCTCTAAATATAGTGTTAGGTATTAACTTCCAATAATATAAGCGAATGTAGTGTATTTACATTGTATCATATTATGCATAAAATGTACGCCAGAGGTGAGGCTTATTTTAATCCATATTCAGATCAGCGACAACGTCACGTAGCAATTATGTTACAATTAATTGATTAAAATCAGTATTCGAATTACATTCAATTTTATACAATTTACGTAGTAGTGTTTAAACATTTAGAAATATGTAAATTTCAAAATAGCGACAACGTTAAATGAAAAACAATCTATTGTTTTATTATTAATAACTAATGTAACTAAGTATTCAACGACTTTTTGTGTAATTTACACAGTACTTGTCAAAAATTGTCAGCAAATAACCTTGTAAATATTTCACTCAAGTGCTAACAAATTGTACTGTGTAAACGACTTATTGAAGCACTTTTGAAATTAAATAGATACTGTGTAATAAAATAAAAATAATATACCTGTAATGTTTCAATTTTGTTTATGCGTCATAAAATTAGGCGTGGACAGTTCTGTTGTTTGTACTCTTTATTTTTTTATAATTTCACAATCGATCCTAAATATGACACTAAATACGCTTTTGTATCGGAAGGATATGTAAAACGCCTAATGAACATAACATCCTAAAAACAAAAGGATCCGAATGCAGCTTCACCTATTATCAATATGATCTAGTAATAAAATTAACTGACGCAAGAACTATTAAATTATCAAATAAAGGAATACATCAATATTGTGTTTTTTTTTATTATAAAGATACGTAAGGCAACTATTAAGGTAGGTTTACACTGATTTGAATACGTTTAAGTGTTAAAGATAAATTGGTATAAAAATGTACTTTTTTATTCAGGCGTTTGTAGCGAATAAGAACTATAAAAGCTAATCTTCTATTTCTATTGCTTATTTTACGAATCGAAATAATTTAATTTTCAGCGAAAATTTAAAAAAGTTGCAAATACAATTGCAGAAAAAAAAATGCCATTCACTAGAATATATTCATGTCATATTGTTAATCCTGAAGCTTTTGTTCTAAATTGAGTTAATTTCAGGAACAGTTACAATTACTTCTCTATTCTCATATTAAGTCGAACATATTGCTGTAATAATTCTTTAAACGCCATTACACTCCGATATTGTTTCCTTTCAATATATATAGAAACAATTAATTAATAATTGATTCACATAACCTAATATAAACTAATCAAATGATTGGAACTCACCTACAATATCAGTTGCTAGCTGATCCATCGAATAGAAGATAAAACTGAAATTAACCAAAAAGAAAAATAATTATACAACACTGTGGAAAACAAAAAAACAATTTAAGAGAAAAAGTAAACAAGTGAGAAGCGATGTGATCTCAACGAGAGACGGTCTCGGTCTGATGTGTTCCCACACAACGTATCGCTCGAACCTATTGGTGATGAAAACTATTAGCAAGCCACTAATTGTACGGCAGCCTACATTCATAGCGGTAATTGGCCCATTTACACGTTTTGTTAGTCCGCTCTGTATAATTGTAGCCTGTTTACCGGAGATGATACATATGTGCCAACCACGAGCTACAGATATTAGGAAACATACAAGAGGAATGCCGGAAGATGCATCTATAGAAGCAAGGGGCCCTAATTACGATAATAGACAAATTATAAAGTAATAGCATTTTAACATCTTTTCGGTAAATAGTCTAATAAGAGAAACTGAGTTAGCAATTAGGAGATATCAAATATTCACTAATGCACTTGCAAAGGTGAGCTTTGAAAACTATTGATTTTTTGTAGTAAGATGCTATATACATTGTAACAGAAATATAGAATATTGAGGAGTTTCCCAGTATCTCCTATAGTCTTAGTCAGGTTAGAAATTTACAAACAATGGACTACCAAAATATTTTAATAAAGCAATGACGTACATAATATATCAATCAAAATACTTTTTTTTATGGAAAATATTATTCAAGAATGAAAGATGCCGTGCCATGAACTGGGGTCAATAACTAACTGTATTCCAATGTTTATACATATATATATATATATATTACAAGAACTTGTATGTTATGTGGGTGACTAGTTTTCAAGTAATTTGCATTTGGTATTGAATATGTTTAAGACTAAACAATGGTGCGAGTATGATCATTTACAATCGTATCTGCCCAGCTGTTGGTACATGACGGACAAAGCATTAGGTAGCATTTACATTATTACATGTGCACATTATTCTATATGATATGCAAAACCAATTTCATACCTATATAAATAAGCGGTACACCAAAAAAAGATTTTGTATTTTTAGTGATAACATATAACGTCTAAATTTAATGTTGTCTTTAGTAAAAGTATATGTTTTAATTGCTAATGATAATGATTTTTATAGCATATAATGAAACATTTTATATAAGGGTTACATGATATGGACGAGTTCCAGATAAAAAGTCTATTAACCTACGTCTATAAATAGACAATGGGCTTCCAACACGAAGTTTACGTTTTACCTTTGAATGCGGGCCGTCTGAGCAATAACTAATGTATGGACTTTGGAAATTGAGGCGCTAATAAATACCGACCCACAAAGTTTGTTCGGGTATGAACAATTATCAGCAATGCTTTGTTGCGTTCTTACTTAAGACCGAACATATAAAATCTATTGTCTACAGTAAAAGCTATTGTCTATAGTTCGAATGGCTTCAACCGGCTTTATTACTATCAACTGCTACGTAGAATATCTTTGCTTGATAGTTTGTACTTATATTCTTATAGTATCTACCTATCTTTATATCTCCCTAGAAACTAGCTCAGTAATCAAATTTGTTTTACTCAACTAAATTCGATCGACTCGATTTGAAGAATTTGATACAAATAAGAAACTAATTGGTGATAATGGCTTGAGCAATTGATTGAAATAAATCTCTCGCATTTATAAATTAATGCCATTAATAACAAAACGGCAGGCATTTTAAAGACATCGACAACAAGCAAATAATACAGAACTAGCTAATACATACGAATACATTATTGTTAATGCGAGATTTCATTATTCTCTACCAACCAGAACCTAATAACTGAAGCGGAAAATTGCCCATAAAAATGAACAATAACAATGTTCTTTTGGAAAAGTGCCAGAATATTTTCAATATCTCACAATGAACTAAGATATATATTAAAGGTTAAGAAAAGCCCTTCTCATAATTTACAGATATAATAATTTTCAAACCACTTACAATATAGCAATCCACTTCACTTCCCAGTGTTGATTTAAAGTCGCCATCTGTAATTATAATCATAACGTTCTAAAATGTTTCAATAATTGAACTACAGATAATATACAATAATTGAGTGTTCTAAAAAGCTTCCACTGATGGAAACCGACCTTGTTCATCCTGCTTGATACGCGCCAAACTGGCGTTGACTTGACAGTCCCGCCAAACATGGCTGCCATTCGTGTGGGAAGCGGAAATACACGAATTACTACGAGTCAGAAAGGATAGAACAATTCAAACGCTCGCGCAAAAACGGGATGGACGACAGGTCCTGGCGGTTCGAACTTCTAGAGAGAGATAACGTTATATGATTTGACAGGCGAGTGACTGGATAAGAATCTCGTCTAAACGGTTTTTAGGGTGGAGCTGTCTGGACTTTCGGGCCGCGAGGCGCGCATATGGCAACAAAAAGGGACCAGTCGGGACTCAAATTTGGGCATAAATTGAACGACATTTTTGCCACATTACTGTGAAAACGTCCTTTTCGGGGTCTGAGGAAAATGTTTGGTAGCAAATTACAACTGTTATGCATCTAAAACTATTTTACTTGTTCTGTGTGAAGCTACAAATTAATATTTTGCGTTGCTGGCCATATAATTGATTAGGTATTTATTGTATTATTGTAATCTTTTTTTTTGTTTCAACATAATACCGTATATCAGAATTAGGAATATTCATGTCACGGGGCCACTGACACAGGGTTTATTGCTCGCTTCCGGCGTTTTATTAAACTTCATAATATTTTTCCTAAACACAAATTCGCTAACCAAATTCGTCTTTAGAAACATTCTACTTGTTTCTAGTTTTATTGCCACCAGGCAACATTTATATTCAATTGTTACAATGGAAATATTTGAAATAGATTCCAAGTATGTACACTTATAGCGAATTGATGATTGTCGTTGATAAATATGAAACATGGCGGTTTTACGAGTTTGTTCGATGATTCAGGAACCCACTTGTAGAGTTATACTATACATTGCTGCAACAAGATTTTTAATTTGCTTGAACTATGTATTCTGGGGAAGCCACAAGGAAAGACTACTTCAGTGCAAGTGAAAGATAGACAATATATAGAACATAGGTTATCACTGCTTATCAAATGTTACTTTTAAATAATATGAATATTTAATGCCTTGATTACAATCTCACGTCCTTATATAATCACGACTTTATATATCACCTGTTACCAGTCTATATCTAGAGTTATATATTATACATTAGCTACTGATATATTGCTGATAAGATTAAAGATTATCAACTTAACCTATTTCCCCCTAAACTTTAACAATTTATCTCCTAGATAAGAGATTAGGGCGACGGAAGCTGCCGTATCAAATGTTTGCATTCTTTATAATATCCTATCATCGTATAAGAAGGCTTGTTTGTCACCTGATTACAGGTAGCTGATAAAACTTTATTTAACTAAGATAACCAGGATTAGCCTTTAAATATTAAACCTATGTAAACATGGTCGTTGAAATATCCTATAAGGGTAGGTAGCGTTACTGAAGCGTTACAAAGTAAATTTTACACGTTTTTTTTTCCAAAAATAGTCATTTGCCATTTCAAATGTGGTTCTTTCTCCCTTTCTCTTTTACAAGCAAAGTATTGCGTGTGGTAATGAGATCAACATTTCGTTTGGTTCTCTTCTCCATTTTACTCTATCTGTTCTAGGGACCTGGTAATTTTCGCTTATAAATTTATCTATAGTGTCTATAGCTAATAAAATCTAATCACAATGCACGATACCAATGTTGAAACTATGTAAAGGTTCCCCTAGTGTCATAAAGTTTCCTTATCCATAACGTCAAGATCAAATCATCAATACTTAATAGCTATTGGATTCGTCCACATAAAGTTTATAGTTCCTACCTACAAAACTTAAATTTCCGTCAAAAATAATTTTATGTATGGTTGAGTACCAAAGAATTAATTGCCTGATTTAAAGCAGTTCCCCTAGCCCTTAAATAAAAGCGCCAGCAAGGCAACGAATATTGCTTAAATTTAGCTGTGCCTTACTTTATTTGCCATTTTCTAAATCACCCAGAGGTTTAAAGCCTAATATAGAGCTAAGTCTAGTTAAGACTAGTTTTTATTTTCGTCAAAGTGAAAAACCATCAAAATGTTAGCCATGTACAAATTTCTTAAATTTATTGATACACACAGACAATTATATTAGATAAAATCTAAAAATCATATTTAAATTATCAAGAATACATATTATTCTCTTCAAAATGATACGCTTTGCGTTTGACGGGTTGGCACATAGTTTCTAGTTTGTTCGTGACGACCGATATTTTGAAATACCTAAAAGCAAACAGCAGAAAGGTTGCAATGTCAATTATGTTACTGAGATGCGAATTAAGGTAAATAATATTTAGACTCTACATATGTTCAACATTCTGGATTCAAGTTAAATTCTCATGTGTAAACAATAAGAGAAAGATGAAGTAATATTCAGCCTTAATTTGACGTCGTTTAAAGACAGAACTTGGCAACTGTGTAGTATTTATATGCCGTAATCAAATAGGTTTTGCCAAGAAACTACAATACAATATAAGTTCGTCAAATGCGTGGAGGTTTATACAAGATCAATAGGGCGTGTCTATAGGCTGAGGTAACCATCTTAGCCTGCTTACCATTAGAAAGAAGACTCCTTAATGGTATGAAATAGGAACATATTTCCATGTTAACGTGCATTGTTGATGTTGTTGAATTTTTTTTTTTATAATACGTCCGGAGGTATACAAGCATACGGTACACCTGATGTAAAGCGGGTACCGTAGCCTATTAATCCTTCGAAACCCGGGTGGTCATATATGACCGCGAAATGTATGGGAAAACGTATATATCGGGTTCTGACTGCTTAACGCTTGCGATATATTAAGTATTACTCGCGCGATGCCTCCTCTGCTGCTTACACAGCAACTCCTTGGGAGCTTACTGGTGACCTCACTCACACGCAGGAACATAACAACCCTCTAGAGAAATGTTATTTGGCGGCGGTTTTCTGTGAGGTGGAGGTACTTCTCCAGACGGACTACTTTGATGCGCCCTACCTCTCTTATAATTATACTAAATCTATACATAAATTATTAATTTAGTACAAGTAAAAGAGTACCTTCCACGTTTTAGAGAATAACAAGAAAATACACGGACTTGATCTAACATTGTTTGATTAATAGACAAAACTCGGTAACAAAGTAACTTAGCCATGATAAGTCAGACAGGGATATTCGCCTCGACACGCAATCCTCGAGAATATATTATTTATTTACAACGCTGTTTATGAACTTTGGAACTTTTAATGACAATGAATATAACTTAGGCAAGTAATAAAAATACATTAATTCTGATACAACTTTGTCACGCGATTTTCCCTTGGGGCATGAGTCTTGGTACTGCAAAGATTTCGATTTAAAGTTTTATTTTATAGTGCAGTTTCTGTTAAAACAGCAGATTATTTTATAGTTTGTTATCTCTAAGTCTGGTTCACAATTAGATCTTTATAAAGTATTCTAAGACCTATGAAAATAAATACTGCAACAAATAGTATAAATGTGTGTTACTCCAAAATAATTTCTCAATAAATTTTATATATAAATTTTCTAAAAACAAACTTGCAGCCAGGTCGTACCATATTCTGATATGGCAAGAATATACCATTTATATGTATTAAGTAAGGTATATAATTATTTATTATCTTAACTACATTTGGATCTCGGAATAGAAGGTGTCATGTAACTAATAAGTATTGTAAAAATCTATCTATACCACTGTTAAATTTTAGAATGTTTGAATATTAGTTCAAATAGAAGTTACAGTTCGTAACGAACGAAATGTGTTTGTATGCTTGTAACCAATCACATATCAAGTGATTAATTGTTTTAGGCAAAAGTTGTGTTGTGTCCACATTAATGAAATATGCTCTACGTTAAGTTGTAGGCTAATTTTAATCCTGAGATTTTTTTGGCATCCCTAATAAAACTATAGTGTGCACTATAACATATAATTTTATCCAGATCGGGGATTTCTTAATTCTGTCATCTATGATCTGAGGGTATTCTGAAGTTGGAATGCTTTTTTCGACTTGAAAGAATTTTCTATTAGTAGTCTTTGATGTGGCGTTCTCATATTTAATACTAAAACGCGTACTGACGTCCATATTTAATGAGAACATTTACGGTGAATAACATTACAACCTCCTTTATTGAAATGAAAGTGTCAATTTTATTTTTAACTGCGATTTTGAACAATCGAATTATATTTAGCATTTAAGTTTTTTTTTTATGGGACACCACACATTCTCATCAATGTGTCTCCTGTGTAGCCAGAATTAACAGCGGCGACCACCAAAAAGGCAATGAACAGTGAAGTCCAATTCTGTCCCGGGGGTTAAACTACAGCTGCCTTGGAAATTTAATGAAATTTAAGTAATTTGTGGAATTTACTCCCTGAAATCATATCGCATTACATATTGTATGATATAAAGCATATGTCGTTACATTCTCCTGCTTAACAAATTCGGTTTCAATCAATTATCTAATAATGAAACATCTAAATTACGACCATAACTTTTTATAAAATTGAGTTACAAACTTTCATTATCATCATATATAAAAAATATGAGTACAATGTACACTGAATTGTTGCGATATGCTATAATTATATAATATACTAGCGGATATGAGGGATATTGTTCTACCAGTAAAATAAAAAATCTTAGAACCAATTGCTGCTCCACCTTTAAATTTAGGGAGTTGCTCAAAATTTCTTCAAAATCAGTCTAGCCATTTGTGAGTACAATGCATATATATGTACTAATGAATTATCTATATACTTAGTCTGGCCATAAATACTGTTACAATTAAAAATAATCAAAACATTACATTTGAATTTGGTATTTGTCATTTTTAAAATGATTGTTCATTAAATTTTCTCATTTTGGCGCCAATATATTGCACAATATTTTGCGATATTAAAATGGAGTGGGCTGATAAAGAGAACCGAATCGCTGTGATTGCATTACACAAAGTAGGTATGGAGCCAAATGCAATTTTTAAAACTCTCCATAAGCTTGGCATTAGTAAAATGTTTGTATACCGGGCTATTAATAGGTACAATGAGACCTCCTCTGTTTGTGACAGAAAAATATCTGGCCGTCCACGTAGTCTTCGTACGAAAAAGGTGGTCAAAGCAGTAAGGGAAAGAAAGCAAAATATTTTGTCTCGGGAGATGAAGATAGCACATAGAATCATATCGCGTATTTTAAAAGACGACTTAGGACTTGCAGCCTATAGAAGACGTACTGGTCATTTCTTAACTGATAAAAAAGATAAGATTAAAAAAGAATAGGGTGGTAAAATCGAAACAACTACTGAAGTGGTACGCAAAGGGAGGTCACAGAAAAATTTTGTTTACGGATGAGAAAATTTTTACCATCAAAGAAAGTTACAACAAACAAAATGATAAGGTATATGCCCACAGTTGCGAAGAAGCGAGCATATTCTGAGGGTCCAGCGAGGGCATTAACCTTCGTCAATCATGGTTTGGCTTGGAGTCTCACATTCAGGCTTAACTGAGGTGATTTTCTGTGAAAAAGGTGTGAAAACCAGTGCCGTGGTTTACCAAAATACCATCCTAACAAACATAGTAGAACCTCTTTCTCAAACAATGTTCAAAAACAGACACTGGATATTCCAACAGGACCCTGCACCAGCTCATAAGGCACGAAGTACTCAAAACTGGTTGACCGCCCGTGGAATTGACATCATCGGATTGATTGACATCATGAAGACTGGCCCTCTTCTAGTCCAGATTTAAACCCACTGGACTACAAGATATGGCAACATTTGGACGAGGAAGTCTGCGCTAAACCTCGTCAGAATTTGGAGTCTCTTCGAGCATCTCTGGTTTAAGCAGCAGCAGAAATAGATATAACTGTGGTGCGTGCTGCGATCGATGACTGGCCGCGTCGATTAAGGGCATGTATTCAAAATGGAGGAGGGCATTTCAAATAATGTAAATAAAATTTTATTGTGCATTTAATTACCTTTCATTTCATATATAACTTTTCCATAATTATCAAAAAGTGTATCATTAATTACATCAAAAGTTTTTGACAGAACTTATGCCATGACTAGGTATATATATATATATATACACATAAAGACAATGAACGCTTTCAAAAAGTCGATGTGACGGGAAAGGCCCAAGGTGTCAATGTATATTTGTCAAATGCGTAATGGTGAGAAGGGGAGACAGAAAGGTCAGCCCTTTTTTGATATCGCGCATTAACATGCATAAAATGAGAAATCAGAATATTATCAAAACACCGACATGGTTCCGCACATGCGTACAACGGGACTCGATATCGACGAGCTGCGGCGTCCTTCGTCGCGCAGACTCCGACGTACCCCGATAATGTAAATAATACAATAAAAATAATACAATCCCACTCGATTTGAATGTCTTCTTCTCTTGAAAGGTTTGGCGAAGTCAGCTCTGTGACCGTTACGAGCACTTTGATACTACATTATTTTGTAGAGTATATTCTTTTTATGATGACAGCGTAACTGATGGGTCGACTTGACCCCAGAAAGAGGGAGACTGTACCAATATTGACAAGGTAGATAACAATATGTGCCGAATATGGACAGACAACCAGCTTACTACTATTGATCATATTGGCAAAGCGGATTGAGAGCTATGACTATAGTAAATGACTTACAGAATTTACATATTATTTCGTTAACTTTTGGTAGAAAAAAAATTGTTTTGTGTCTTCATACATACCATAGATTTCGATAATTTAATAATTATTAAACAATATTGATGCATGTTAATAACATTAGCTCTGGCTTATATTAATATACATTTTTTTGGCATTTTGCCACCTAGTGCCAAATCCAGCAAACATTTACTTTACGGTATTAGACAAGTAAATTTCTTTATTGGTAAATACAAATGTATCTATCCATATGCATGCATGCATGCCAGGTCTCTAGCTGGGAATCTGGATTCATTGCCTCCTAGGTTTATATACTTATAATACTTCAAAATCAAGAATAATGAGACAAACAGACATGATCATGCAAACAAATGTTTGTCTAAAGCGGAAATTAAACCTATCTTAACCATCCTTAGTCATAAAGTAGCCATTACTAATGACTCAACCACCGGATATGTTAATAATAATGTAAATAAAAATTAAACAAATATATATTTCATTGCCAGGCATTTTTGCTAGTAGCTGTATACAATAGTAAATAATAATGCTTTCCTAACGTTTGTCTACTACAGGGTTTTACCGTAGAATACATTAAATATTTTCTTATAGGTTTATATACAATGCATATTGAAAATTATATAGTAGTCTCCATTTAGACGTGGAGATTGGTGTTCTGTTTGAAACATTACAAGCAAAGTACATGTAATTTATTTTATGAATAAATGTACATAACAAGAATATATTATGAGAAATGAATTCTTGTAGAGCACTTACTGTAAGCCTGTGAAGTTACAAATACGCAGTCTTACTTATTAAAATTCCTGTCTACTGCCAGATGGCTGACTTAATATTTGTTTAATAGTCGAGTGCCTAATTATTAACTTATCAACTTGGACGCCTCAATTTATTGTTACTTACGGAGACATTGTTAAGTTAAGTCTCTGTAACTAGAATCAAATAGTCAATTTCATTCTATTTAGGATTATATTATTATGGTGTTGTAGAATCCCCGATGCCCTAAGAGGGTAATTTGTATAAAATAAAGAAGGAAACCGCTTGAAAAAAAATAATTAAACGAAGATCTTTGACCAATTGAAACGAAAAAATATCTACGATTTATAATCCAATATCTGTTTAATAATAAAATTTGTTGCGCTATTTGTAATAAACTGTGGTGTGGTAAGAGAGCGGTGTGGTCTAAGTAAAAGGTTCTCGAATGTATTTTGTGACTAAAATATATTGCGGAACAAGTACGAAGTACTGCATAATCGTAAAGATATATATATGGAGTTATGACTACTTTCATAAGACATTTGATTTTATTTTATTTGCAAAAATATACCTACTTGTGTAAAATGCATATCTTTTACACAATGCAATGTTTTTTTAAATAAGAAACTAAAGAAAAAATAAATTGTCTGTATTATTAAATAATCTCTAAAAAATATCTAGAGAAATATTAGCCGCTACTCATAGCTTCATTCGCAAAGGCAAATAAGACAAAAATTTCCAGCAAAGTCCAGCTGTATCACTATTTTAAAAATGTACTATATGTAGCTACTCGATTCTGATAGACTAATGATTGAATATATTTTCTTTGTAACAAGTGACATAAAATTTATATCAGAATTTTACGATCAATATGAACGTTGGATGTAACTAAGAATTTATTTGAATATTTACATTTTATGATAAACATAACATACAATATTTTCTGATATGTGACATTCTCCTTTCATTTGTACCACACGCGACAGAACAATATATATATATATATACATACATATTAGAATAAGATTAAAATATAAAATAATGTATTAATAAATCAACTGAACTCGAAAAAAAATAACAAGATTGTAATTTTTACTAGAATGTCAGTTTTACGTAGCATAAAGTTTTAAATTAATAAAATTTGTGGAATTATAAATGTTTTACTTTACTTTGCCTGACGCATGTGGTACTGATATTTTAATAATAATTTTAAATTGCAACCAAATGGAACATAAATTAGATAACGTCATACAGAAAAATCTAGATTGACAAAATAGCTATAGCATATAATCAGTAAAATATTATTTAAATTTATAATTTGACTATTAAATCAATTTTCGTTAAAAATAGAATGCAAAGAAAAAAGCGACACAAAAATCTAACGTCCAATTTTACTCACTGATTGTGGAACGCGGGAGCGAGTGGGGCGGCGAGGCAGCTGCGCGTTGGGGAGTGCCTCTGTCGACACAGGCCTATAACACCCTCCCTCCCGCGCCCCTCACCCCTCCCTACTCCCAGCTCCTCAGATTTGCTTACCCCTCGCCCGGCGGGCTAACAAGCTCTGCGAGACCTAATAATAACCAGGAAGGGATGCTTCGAACCTCCTTGATGTCAAGTATCAGAAGTAGCTAAATGGATTTTCAAGTGTCATTTGCGTGTTGCCCTCGCCATTACGTGTATATAAATATGGTAGAAGGTTTCCTTAAGTAAAATTATAATAATAAAATTATGGATTATATCTGGAAACTGTTTATATATAATGTTTTTGTATACGTTTATTTATTGTGGGATATATGGGATAAATATTATTTTTTGTTGTGAAAATATTTGTAATTAATATTAGACTAAATGAAAAGAAGAGAAAAGTATACGGACACAATAAAAACAATAGCATTATTTATTAACATTTTTAACTTTAAGAAAATGTATGTGACATGATTCTGTATTCTGAGGTGACATGAATTGTTCCCACGTTTGTGTTTCTTTAGCAGAAAGTTAAACAAAATAAATTACTATGAGCCGTATGCTGAGATAACATTTATTGATAAATGAGACTAAAATAATACCATTCGAAAATAATAACAAGGGTGAGTCGGATAAATATGAAGCTGGCGGCAAAGTATGTAACTCTCAAGGCGCAAATTGTGATAGATCTATTCTGTTTTATTTTTGTTTACTGTTCTAAATTTGCCATTTTGTGTTCATCTACATTTTATGTCAAAATTTGGTTTAAAAATTGTAGTAACGATTATTAAGAGTTAAGAGAGACCTTTCGAGATATGCTGACTCGGACTTCTTTTACATTTTAATAAAAACTATTCCACTACATATAATTTTCTTGTAACTTTAATTATTTACCCAGTGTAGTCAGAAGTTCTCAAACGGGATCATTTTTCCGATTTAATTCACAAATCTGACCAGGTGGGTTATTTTCACAAAATGTTCATTAATTTAGCCCATATCCTTCACAGATTATATCTCTATCCGTTGATGGAAATCGTATGAAATCGTGAATATTCGTATAGTAGTTTCTGAGATTAGCTCAAACAAACATAAATATAGCGCGGCGGATAACTTTATAATATGTAGTGATATTAACATGCTTCAAAAATTTCAGTAAAACAATCTTAATCGAAAATAAGAATTAAAAATTAAATTAGTTCAAGATGCCGATCATAACTAGGAAAATAACCAATTACAATATATTTAATTAAAAACATTATTTTGCAACAAAATTAATGGATCGATAATTAAATTTAGTTTTTACTTTTCCTTTTTTCTTAATTATATCATGCATTCCTGATACTTAATCAAAACAATTATAAAAAAATGAAATTATCATAATCTTGAGATAATAAGTAAAATTTGCATATAGTATTTTCACTTATGTTTCACTGTCTCATTAACCTAACATGACACCAGATATGATTGGCATGCGATATGTCGAAATCATTACCCAAGTATTGCTCTCTACAAAGTAATATTCCCGAGAAATATTGATAACAATAATTTATTTCCTTTAAATCTAGCGTTTTCTTTTATACTACGTCGAGAGGTATACAAGCATACGGCCCACCTGATGTAAAGCGGGTATCGTAGCCTACTTCCGATGGGCTGCTTTGATGCACACGCTGTCTTAAAAATACCCAGACCCAATTCAAACAGACATGTTCATGCACATAAATGTTTTTCTTGTATGGAAATCGAACTTACAAGCATTGGTATCAACGTAGCGGTCCTGACCACCGAGCTCATACGTTATAGTTAGTACAGGTCGTGCGAAAGCATCTCATTTGTCCGGATATTGGATTGACGGTGCCCTGCTCCGTGCAGTGTAACCCACGTATGAAGAATGATACAGTGTGTAGGGGGATGGCAGCTTGTCTCCCTGGTTGAGCATTAATAACGGTGTCATACATGGCTACTTGCTGTCATATCTCCTATCTGAATAGTTATCTACGAAGAATAAGAACTATGAATGAAGAATTGGGAATGGGTGACAGTAATTAATCTGCTTCATGCAAACTGTGCCGTATTACTTGTAGAAACACCATTTAGATTGCAAGCCCTAGTCACAACGATGAAAGAATAAGGTCCACTTCACACGAACACATGCAATCTGTATGGATGAAAAAAATCTTGTGTGTGATTGTGATTTCGTGTTAGACATGTTTCCCAGCACCTCCGACGTATTATCGACCTCATAAGCTTTTGTATGTAACTATCAAAGTTTTAAATGACACGCTATCTGATACTCTGCAACACTGAAAGCATTGCAAGCATTTAGTATTGTCAATTTTATTAAGTCAAATCTGGCGAGTACCTGAATGCAATTGATTATTGCGAGCACCGCTGCGAATCTATTGAACGTATTTATTATTTATTTACGGGTTCTGTACATTATACTATTTATTACTTTTTATATATATAGCTGGTACTTAAGCTCAATGCCCGATGCACCAGAGTATCACTTAGTTAGATGATGATTTCCTTTCTCCGTCTTCCGCTCCTGATAGTTTTTGCAGTGCCGAAAGCGATTTGACAGTTGTACCCTCTTTAGTTAATAATTTGAAATACACGTATACTTTCATGGCTAAAAATTTGAACATAGTGCATATCAATGCTCAAAGCATTGCGGCGCATTACGCAGACATGCTTGCTTATTTCACAGATCAGCATGTTCACGCGATTCTGATCTCGGAGACTTTTCTTAAACCATCGTTACCCTCGACACTGTATCCAATACCTGGTCTCCGGTTATTTAGGAATGAAAACTAACCGTGCACTAAATATCCGGCAGAATCTTCTAGAATGGTGGGATATGGTGGTGTAGCAATCTTTTGGCGCATAGTGACATAGTGTAATGTTAACTCTCAATCTCCTCCAGAATACAAACCATCTCAACATCCTTTTATAGAAATACCCCTTCGTCACTCTAAAGTGTTGTTAGGTGTCTACAATTGTCCATCTTTACACATTAACTTCTTTGACTCTTTGGAATCCGTTCTTGCTTATCTCCGCCTACAATACGATTAGAATCCTCAAAAAGACTAATAGATATGCTTCAATCGTTAGATTTACATCAGATCTTGGTCCCACCCACTTTCCACATAATGGTCATCTTTGCTTGATCTCATCCTCACCTCTTCTCCCGATTTAGGCGCGTCTCACGGTCAGTTTAACGCTCCTGCATTATATATTCACGGCCTTATTTTCGCCTCTTTAAAACTACGAGCCCCAAAAAACAAACATAGGGTCTGAATGTTGCGAAACTACAGTACTGCCTGATCGTGATGCATTACGGGAGGATTTCGTGAATGCCGACTGGAGCTCCGTTTTCTCTGCTACAGATCCTGATTCTAAGCTCACTGCTTTCAACTCTATTTCTATGTCAATTTACGACAAACACGTTCCTGTTCGGCCTGTTAAAGTAAAACATTTCCCTGTGTCGTAGCTTACAAAGGATATTAAGCGCTTAATGGCCAAAAGAGATAAAAATAAGGTAAAATGGCGAAAGGACTTCCGACCTTGAGTATATCTAACTGCGCAATAAATGCAAGAAGAGATGTAGGCAGGCAAGAAGAAAATTCATTCACAGCTCCATATCAAACTTCTGACAAATTATGGAAGTTCTTAAATAAAATAGGCGTAGGCAAGTCTAGAACAATCGATGCTCATAGACTAGATGTGGATGCTCTTAATAAGCACTTCAATGCAACTTCATCTAGTCTGTTTCCTCAGTCGAAATTGAATATGATGAGTCATTTGAACACTTCCGGTAGAGTGGTTTGCGATCCCTTTAAGCTGGCGTTAATTACGGCACATGAGGTGAAGAAATATATTGAATCTATTAAGATTAAGGCTGTAGGCAGTGATGACATGTGTTTATCTATGGTCGAGCTAATCACAGATCTTATAACTCCCGTAATAGCCGATATTTTAAATTGTCATTTTACATTCCCAGCATTGTGAAAGCGGGGCCATATGATACTTCTTCCAAAAAAATGTAATCCTTTCTCCTTCAGTGATTTCTGACCTATTACTGTCCTACCATTTCTTTCCAACGTCTTGCACTAAATAATCTTATGATTCAGCATCAATCTGGATTTCGTACCGGTCATAGCACTGTCACGGTACTTATCAATATTACTGGCGATATTCGAAAAAATGTTGATAACAAACTCCGCAATCTTCTCGTCTTACTTGTTTTTTTAATGCCTTCAACATGGTGGATCATGATACCTTGCTGGCGGTGTTTTATCAATTAAATTTATCATCTGCTTCTCTCTCTTGGTTTAAATCATCTCTCTCTGATTGTCATCAATTGGTAATGCTTAATGAGTGCAGGTCTGACTGGTGCGAAGTTAGAGTTGGGGTCCCGCAGGGTAGTGTGCTATCACCCGTCCTCATCATTCATCATTCTCTATCTTCATTAATGACATTACGTCATCTTTAACCTCCTCGTTTCATTTGTATGCAGATGACTTACAAATATATGCTGCTGCCTCACTCGAAAACTTCACAAGTACTATTAATGCTATTAATTCGACCTCAGTGCAATTAACGAATGAGCATTTTGGCTTATAAAAACTTTCGCTTAAAAATTAACGCAGCGAAATCTTAAAGTATTGTAATAATAGGCAATCCCTACTTTATTTCATTGTTCCAATCAGGTGAATTCTCTAAGGTTGTAATGGTACAATAACACCTTATTGCTCTAAGGAACCTAGTAATTGTCATGGACCAGACTCTGTCATGGTGGCCTCATATCAATGAAATAAGTGGCAAAACCTTCACATCGCTTCATTCATTGAGGCGTCTTCAAAACGTCCTTCCTGTGGAGACCAAAGCGATGCTGACTCGTTTCCTTTTCCTACCTCTTCTTGACTATGCCGACGTAGCCTTTTTAGACCCTTGAAAAGAATTACTGGACAAATTAGACAGACTGCAAAATCAAGCAAATCTATACTTTTTGGTCTTCGTAAGTATGACCATGTCTCTCAGTTTCGGCAGCAGTTTAACAGGCTACCTATAAGGCAGCGTCGCATAGATCACATTCTCACCTCTCTACACAATGTTCTTTTTAACTCTTCTTCTCCAAAATATCTCCTCGAGAGGTTTCACTTTCGGAAAGTGGACGAATCCTAATGGTATTTGAAAGAGAGGAAATCAGAACGAACACAATGATACAGTGTTATAACATGTGAATGAGTAGGTATACATTCTGTGTACTAAGTATCGGGAATTTGTCAATAAAACAAAAAATACAAATTATTCATCTAAATTTATTTTATCGCCTTCAAAGTAGGCCCCATCGCTTTGCGGAGCGCGAGGGAGACGTGGTGGTGGCGGTGTCGCTGGACATCGCCAATGCCTTCAACAGCCTCCCCCACAGTACCATCCTGGAGGCCCTCAAATACTTTGGGGTGCCTCCGTACTTGGGGAGACTCTTGAAGGCATACCTAGAGGACAGGGAGGTGTGCTACGAGGACGCGAGTGGCCAGATGGTGAGGAGGCCCGTCGGGTGCGGTGTCCCACAGGGGTCCGTTCTGGGCCCCATCCTGTGGGACCTCGCGTACGACTGGGTCCTGCGGGGCCGTCTCCTCCCCGGGATGAGTGTCATCTGTTACGCAGATGACACCCTTGTCACATCCCGGGGTAAGACCTTCGTGGAGGCGGCGCGGCTGGCCGAAGTCGGGGTGGGACTGGTGATCAGCCGTATAGAGAGGCTTGGGCTTCGGGTCCGATTGGAGAAAACCGAAGCCCTCCTCTTCCGCGGGACCGGCAGACGGGGCCCTCCCCCCGGAGCGCACCTCCAAATAGGAGGACAGAGGATCAGGGTGAGTGCCCAGATGATGTACCTGGGCCTCACCCTTGACGGAAGATGGACCTTCGGCCCCCACTTCGAGCGGTTGGGACCGAAGGTCATCAGAGCTGCGGCGGCGCTGGGTCGCCTCCTGCCCAATTTGGGCGGGCCCAGCGCCGCGTGCAGGCGGCTGTACTCCGGCATCTGCCGGAGTATGGCCACGTACGGTGCCCCCATATGGGCGGACGCCCTCTGCGCTCGGAACAAGGCTCAGCTGCGCAGAGCGCAGCGGGTCATAGCGCAGAGAGCGATAAGGGGGTACCGGACGGTTGCTTGGACGGCCGCGACCGCCCTTGCTGGCGACCCGCCCTGGGAGATAGTGGCGGTGGCGCTCGCCGAGGTGTACGTGTTTGTTGCGGAAAGGAGGAGCCTCGGCGAGCGCCCCACGTTGGAGGAGGTGGGGCGGTGTCGCCAGCGAGGGCATTCAGAGATGATGCGGAGGTGGGGGGAGGACCTGGCGCAGCCGCGGTATGGAGTCCGCGTTGCAGATGCGCTGCGCCCGGTCCTGGAGGCGTGGATGCGCCGCAGGCGCAAACCCCTCACCTTCCGCATGGTGCAGGTGCTCACCGGGCACGGGTGCTTCGGTGAGTACCTGCACCGGGTCGCGAGGCGGGAGGAGCAGCCAGGCTGCCACGATTGTGGCGCGGCCGAGGACACTGCCCAACACACGCTGGAGCAGTGTCCCAGGTGGTCTCGGCAGCGCCACGATCTGGTGTCCGCGCTTGGAAGCGCGGACCTCTCGCTCCCGAGCGTGGTCCGCTCCATGCTCGGGAGCGACAGTGCCTGGCAGGCGATGGCCTCCTTCTGTGAGACGGTCATGTCCCAGAAGGAGGCCTCGGAGCGGGACAGGGAGGACGATCCCGAGGCTGTCCCGCTCCGGAGACGGCGGACGGGAGTGCGGCGTAGGCGCTATGCGCACCTATTGCCGCCTCCCTAATATGTGGGACTAGGGGTCAGGATGGGAACCTGGCCCCATAGTGGTCCCGCCGCCGGAGGGGCCGTCCCAATTTGCCGGGATGGCCCCTAGAGAGAAGAAGTCCGGCCCCTTTTGAGGGGCTGGCCAGTCGCAGTGGTGCCCTGTTGCTGACAGATCCGGGGCACCACACCAACGCGGCCGATGGCAATTCGCGGGGTTGTTTAGTGGGTATACCGTCGGGCAGCCGACGGGGAGTCCCACACTACCACCGGAGGCCACCCAGGTTTCACCGGTGGTGTGCGTAACGCATTTTTCCCCGCGTCACAAAAAAAAAAAAAAAAAAAAAAAAGGCCCCATCGCTTGCAATACAACATCTCCACCGCTTCACCCAGTCTTCCATACATTTTTCATAGGCTATTTGCGGTATGGCCTTTAGCTCATTCAGCGAATTTTCTTTTATGGCTTCTATCGACTCAAAACGTTTTCCTCGAAGTGGTAATTTTAACTTGGGAAATAAAAAAAAGTCAGACGGAGCCATATCAGGTGAATACGGTGCTTGGTCGAGAACTTTTGTTGAATTTTTCGCTAAAAACTCTTTCACTATAATGGCTGTGTGTGATGGTGCATTATCATGGTGCAGCATCCATGAGTTGTGTTGCCACAAATCTGGACGTTTTCGGCGGATACTCTCACGCAAACGCTTCATGACGCCTAAATAATATTCTTTATTCACTGTTTCTCCCTCTGGAAGGAATTCGGAGTGAACCACACCACGGTAGTCAAAAAAAACTGTCAGCATCACCTTGATTTTGGAGCGACTTTGCCGCGGTTTTTTGGGTTTCGGCTCGTTTTAGAGACGCCATTCTGAAGACTGTTGGCTTGTTTGCATGTCGTACTCATAAACCCATGTCTCGTCGCCAGTTATTATACGTTTCATAAAGGTCGGATCCGTAGAAGCTCGGGAAACCATGTCTTCAGCGACATGCTTTCGCTGCGCTTTTTGAACAAAATTGAGCTCTTTTGGAACTAGTCGAGCGGCGACGCGTTTCATGCCTAAAATGTCAATGAGAATGTTGTGGACGGACTTAAAAGATATGTTCACCTCACTAGCCAACTCTCTCAGACTCATACGTCGATTTTCGAGCACTAGCTTCTTGATTCTGTCGATGTTTTCTCTGGTCGTAGCGGTTGAAGGTCTACCAGAACGAGGCAAGTCTACTACTACTTCTCGGCCTTCTTTAAAAGCCTTATACCATTCATAAGCCCTTGTTTTCGATATACTCGATTCGCCGTAGGTATTTCGCAACATTTTTAGTGATTCACCACATGAAATATCATTTGAAACACAAAATTTAAGGCACACTCTTTGTTCAACAATATTTTCCATTGTAAAAATCGCCGAGGACTCAAAACTATGACCAACAAAAAGTGTAGTTTAAAACAAATTAAATGACAGATCCCGCTCAAATTTTGCGCGCTAAATCAGTACAGTGCTACCAACATGCAGTAAAAAAATTAGAACGACCTCTTTTACGCGGGTCTTTTTATTGACATATTCCCGATACTTTTTACACAGAGTAGTATAATTGTATATTTTGGAAGCAGTTTTAGCAGGTATGGAAGATACACCTATAACGTCAATTGACGGGTGAATGCAGGGAACTGTGTGAATGGAGCAGGAGGCAGCCGAAAACTAAGCCTGAAAGCACATTATTGTACACATTGTATGAAAATGAAAGCTGGGTATGGCAGACAGAGCTTAAAAGTAGAATATGCTCGCATTAGGTTATTATTATTAAAATCTGTGGCATAATGCTTGCTGACCGTGTTCGCAACGATGATATAAAATGAGAGTTAATTAAAGCAAGATATGTTGGTGATTATACACGAGAAGATAGTCAGTGACGGTGATGTACTGATTTGCCGAAAAACAAGCAACCATTTTCTTTCCGATTTTTCTTAACTTTTGTTGGCAAATCTTTAAAAGGGACAACTTTTTCTTTCGTGTTTTAAGCAGAAAATTCAGTTTTCGTTACAATATTGAAGATAGCCAATGATTGCTTATCATCAAACTGGTATCATTTTGTTACACTATTGCATTTGTTTCTGGTCTTCTGCCAAATCATGTGGTTTCCATCCAATATAAACTTCAGAAATCGTTTACACTCGACTTATTTCAATGTCTAATACTGCGAGTAATTGATAACAAGTAATTATTTTATCAGTGTCAATTAAGTGATGTTTGGTATAAATAGATTAGATTCAGTAACCGTAGTCCTGGTCGACCTTTACGCCCCTTGTCATCAAAATGATAATATCCAGGACTAAACTGAATTACGCATACACAGAGCTACAAGATTGGGGCTTCATCACCAAACGATAATTAGGGCTTATGAAAACTTTTCTGACTTAAACCGCAGCAAAAAATCATGACAAATCATAGCACGAAAATTTTCATGTTCGAAACTATGCTGTAAATTGTGTAAATAATATAATTGGTCTGAAAGACAGTGTCGGTATTCAGATTATAAAAGGTTATATACACCGTTTATTGGTGTAACAATGGAAAAATGGGACAGGCACTCATTCCCACCACTGTGTCTCCTGTGTAGCCAGAATTAATAGCGGCGACTACCAAAAAGGCAATGAACAGTGAAGTCAATTGCTATCCCGGAGGTTAAACTATAGATACCTTGGAACTCACAACGAATTTAATCAGAAGAAATTTGTAAGAGTAGGAAGTTTTCGAATAGTCAAGTGAAGCTCAACTGCCGTGCATCACAGTTCATCAGATATCTAACACTATTGGGACCTAAATTGTGAGTTGTTACCTAACACATCGATTCCAATAATATAGATTGCAGAACCGCCTAATCGCCCGGTAATTCTCCCTTGTTGCCACCAAATCAGAATAGTATACTACCACGGTTGTGACATGCAAGGAATTTAACATATGGTCCAACTCCCGATGCCAGAGATCGCACTCCCTGAGAACATAATGTGCTGTTTGCTCGAATTTATGATTTGTCGTAGAACACTCACATAAAGGCGATGACTCAAGTCTAAATGAAAAGAGCTTAGCTCTAAAGTTTCCATGTCCAGTTAAAAATTGCGCGACGGGATGATCGACTTCTAGGCACCCTTTACTTAATCTGTCTCTCACTGATTGAAAGAACAGATACAAGTGGCGTCCTTTAACAATGTAAAAGTGCAAGGTTCTAGTAGCCTAATAAGGTCAAGACTCACCTATCACGACAAATTTTCATATTTCGAAAATTATTTTATAACTAGCTGTGCCCGCGACTTCGTCCGCGCGGAATAGTTTTTTTTATTAGTTATTTATATTAATAAAAATAAATAAAGGTAGCCTAAGTTACTCCTTATTACAGCAGCTATCTGCCAGTGAAAGTCCCGTCAAAATCGGTCCAGCCGTTTCAGAGATTAGCCGGAACAAACAGCAGACGGACGGACAGACAGACAGACAAAAATTGTAAATATATTAATTTTGGTATATGTACCGTGTATATATCCATATGCATTTAGTAAAAAGCGGTTATTTTAATATTACAAACAGACACTCCAATTTTATTTATCTGTATAGAAGATTATTATTATATTATTACATATTATGTTATTATATATATATATTATATTATATATATAAATAATGCGTATTCTGTGAAAATATAATATAATAATAAAAATAAAAGTGCAAAGTCCCCCGAAGGGAAGATATTTCCCCCTAATTTTAACAGTTTTTCATATTTTACGCAGGAACCCTAAATATTTACGGGATAAAGAGTACCCTATATTGTGCTCTGAACAGTCGTCTACCTACCAGTGAAAGTCCCGTCAAAATCGGTCCAGCCGTTTCAGAGATTAGCCGGAACAAACAGACAGACAGACAGACAAAAATTGTAAAAATATTCATTTTGGTATATGTATCCATATACATTTAGTAAAAAGCGGTTATTTTAATATTACAAACAGACACTCCAATTTTATTTATCTGTATAGATGTATAGAAGATAGATAGATGTATAGATAAGAGGCCAGTTAAAGGAACATTCAGAATACCCCATGTGTCAGTCAATATATTTCGCGGCTATTTTCTTTTTAAAATACTTACATTTCAGGGCTGATAGTTACTAACTTTATTTACGAGTTAGAGACCAATGATCTTTAACGTACTACGTACAGACAGCAGAATGATAGCAATATAATATCGTTTTACCCTTCAGATGTGAAACCGTAGAGATCAGCAAGACATGCATGTACTACATATACATTGCGAAATCTTGTTTACCATGTCTTGAGAAATAAACTATCATACATACATTCAAAAAACCTCAATATTACTCTGTAATTTTTCAATATAATTATGTTCTGCATGTAGCGAGCTATGAGTACTCACACACATTCCTATTTCGGGACCAAGACAATGCGAGAGAGTGAAACACATAAAACAATATTTAAAAAACCGTTATCGTCGATGAGCGCGTGTGGCGAGTGCTGACGTAATCGAGGCAGCCTGCATGAGGAGGCATTTACAGTGGTGATACTATTATTAGTATTCATACATTTTTATTAAATAATTTATTGTTATTGAATAAATTATTCATGAACAATTATTTTCGTCAAAACTTCAATATGTTATGTGGTATTCGATATACCTTAAAATTTTGATACCGAATAACAAATGAATAAAAATGAAACCATTTAACAGAACATAATCATTATTATATTATTATTTTAATAATTGTATTTTGTAATTAACTTCTAGAAATCAAAAAAAAAACGACCAAGTATAAGCCGGACTATAGATAGATAAGCAAGATATGGTTATTGGATATGTATGAGTTCTTTCTAATTTCCAAAGAGATCCAAAGAGTAGAAAAAGAAAATGTATACACATTCAAATTCATGTATGTATACGAAATTTTTTAAAGAATAACTACATTCGAATTTCGACCATTGGGATGAATACTAGATGTCTTAAATGTTCTCCATGTACATTATTAACAACGGCTTTTATATAATCAAAAACACATACCCTTCCGGGAGTTATTTGGATGTGGTTTTCCAATTACCTCTCTTAAAATATGTATGTTTTTATTAAATAACATCTTTTAGTTTAACAATAGAATGGATCGCTACGTATACGAGTACAAAAATATACATTATAACTCAAGCACCTGGACGGCGAAACTTCGCTCATCGTTTTTTGTGTAAAATGGCGTTTTAGAACATACACTTATTATACTTAGTCTGGCCATAAATACTGTTACAATTAAAAATAAACAAAATATTACATTTGAATTTGGAATCTGTTATTTTTATACGATTGTTCATTGTGTTTTCTCATTTTGGCGCCAATACATTGTACAAAATTTTGCGATATTAAAATGGAGTGGGGTGATAAAGTGAACCGAATCGCTGTGATTGCATTACACAAAGTAGGTATGGGGCCAAATGCAATTTTTATAACTCTCCATACGCTTGGTACCTATTAGTAGAATGTTTGTGTACCGGGCTATTAATAGGTACAATGAGACCTCCTCTATTTGTGACAGAAAAAGATTTGGCCGTCCACGTAGTGTTCGTACGAAAAAAGTGGTCAAAGCAGTAAGGGAAAGAATTCGAAGAAATCCTGTCCGAAAGCAAAAGATTTTATCTCGGGAGATGAAGATAGCACCTAGAACCATGTCGCGTATTTTAAAAGATGAGTTAGGACTTGCAGCTCATAAGAGACGTACTGGTCATTTCTTAACTGATAATTTAAAAAAGAATAGGGTGGTAAAATCGAAACAACTACTGAAGCGGTACGCAAAGGTAGGTCACAGAAAAAAATTGTTTACGGATGAGAAAATTTTTACAATTGAGCAACATTTTAACAAACAAAATAACCGTATTTATGCTCAAAACTCTAAGGAAAGCTTCCTTCCCAATTAGTCGACAGAGTGCAACGTGGGCACTATCCGACTTCAGTGATGGTTTAGTGGGGTATTAGCTATGAAGGCGTGACTGAGTCATACTTTTGTGAAAAAGGTATCAAAACATCGGCACAAGTGTATCAAGATACCATTCATGAGAACGTAGTAAAGCCCCTTAATAACGCCATGTTCAATAACCAAGAATGGTCCTTCCAGCAAGACTCGGCGCTGGGTCATAAAGCTCGGTCTACGCAGTTTGGTTGGAAACGAACGTTTCGGACTTCATCAGAGCTGAAGACTTGCCGTCGTCTAGTCCCGATCTTAATCAACTGGATTATGGTTTATGGTCAGTTTTAGAGAGTACGGCTTGCTCTAAACGCCATGATAATTTGGAGTCCCTAAAACAATTCGTACGATTGGCAGTGAAGAATTTTCCCATGGAAAGAGTGCGTACTTCTATTGATAATTGGCCTCAACGTTTAAAGGACTGTATGGCAGCCAATGGAGACCACTTCGAATAAGCTTTTTATATTTTAAATTGTTTTATATTTATGTATTAAACTAACACAGTGTAAAAGTAATAAATCGTTGACTCAAAGCGCTGAGGACCCAGGGAGCGATCCCTCCTCCTCCTCCTTCACAACGGAAAAGACGAAAGAAAAGAAGGGGAAACTGGCGCAACTTCGGGGCGCCATTTCCTTTCGGTTCTGGGAAAAAAAAAAACGAAAGCTGAACTGAGGGAAGCAAGCAGTCATGCTCACTAAACTGTCCAGACGCGTGGCGGCGTCGGGGGCGGGTTTCCGAGTTCCCTAAAATATGGTTGAGCACGGCGATGGCTGCCTTCCGCGTCAACTCGTGAACGGGTGCCGCGCGGAGGGACTGGTCTACCCGCATCTCTCACTTCAGTTAACAATTGTAAGACTAGCTTTAAGAGCACGCAAAAAAGGACGGGAGAAAAAATAAACTCCCAAAGTAAATAAAATAACTAACACCCAATTAACAGACAAAAAAAACCGCCGACGAAATAAAAAAAAGATACCGGCTTTGACAAATATATATAAAATAATTAACATTAATTATTGTAAGCACTTGCGGAGCGAACAATAAATGAAAGTAACAAAACGTGACAAACAAATAAAGGCACGGGCCAAAGGGCCTGTGGATGTGATTTTTATTAAAAAAAAAAAGTAATAAATGTTATTTGCAATAGAATTTTTTTTTTTCTTTATTTCAGTATTTATGGCAAGACTAGGTATATAGATAAATTTTAAAGTAACACCTTATGTAAATATAAAGTTTGACCCAAATAGTTGGAGCTGTTTTCGAGATATACGATATACACATAAGAATTGTTCGTTTAAAGTAACAGGATGTCAAAAAATGAGAAACTTTCAAATCTTTTTTTATCGTTTTTGAGATGAAAATCTAAAAGATTAGATCAAAAAGGACAAAAATTATTAAAAATGTTGTGATAGGCGGCGAGATTTTCAGTCAACTTTCCCGCTCATACTACTCCGACCCCCGACTCGTCTCCCGCGCATCTCCACCTATCTAGGTAAAGTGAAGCCTGAAAATTTAAAAAATGTATGTATATCTTCACGCCAGGTCCCTTGCGGGGTAGGCAGAGAGAACCGAGCGCCATAAGACGCGGTCCTTACACACTTCACTCGCTTCTTTCATATTAATAGCTCTTTTCATGCACGCTCGCCGGTTCCTAAGACTCCTGACATCACCTTCTGATAAAACACGACCAATTTGGTCATGGTAGGCTAGTCTTGGTCTTCCTCGGCTCCTACATCCTTCCACTTTCGCATTGTATATCTGTTTCGTCATTACAAATTAATTATTTAAAAAATAATTCTAGCAATTACATATTTATTAAATATTCTAACAAGTTGAAATGAAACGAACGAAAAATTATTTTAGAATTTCCGTTTCTCATTAGAATACCTACAATTTTTTATTTTTCTGTTACAACGAAGAGCTCCATTGTGAAATTAGCCCAATGTCGTCCATGGATACACTCGTCCGGTTTTTGACTAACGAGTTGCTATAATATATGACGACCCGTTGATCTAGTCACAATCTAATCAAATAACACTGAAAAAGGCTAGTAGGCCTTTACTTGTGTCGGAATAGATATTACGTGTACGTACACGTAAAATAGAACATACTTATGTAGGTGTGTAAGTATGTTCTATTATTAACTTTCAGATTTCAAATTTTATTAAATTTTCTCTGATAACAAAAACAAATGCGAGTACTTGCGATGTAAGTTTATGGTCCCTTCACAATAAGTATTGTTTTAAAGGGAGTCAATGAGGACGAAAAATATTACAATAGAAAGAGATATTGTTAATTTAAACGAATATATTATGTTAGACAAATAGTTTAAAATTATGTATACAGCCTGGAAGTGCGAGGGGTAAGAAAGAACCAAGTGGGAGGAGTTACATGTCACGAGAATAATCTCATGCAACGCAGATATCAAAATTGCATCGTTTTACCTTTTGCATTACAAACATAATATCACTCTCGCTTCTTCGACACTCATTAACCTCTTCATGCATGCTCTTCGGGTTTGGGTGCTATTGATTAGGCCCTTGTTCAGCACATCACCAATTTGATATATATGTTGAAATTAAACAATTTTTAACGGAAGTATCGCGTGTTTTATTTATTTTGTTGAACCTGACGTTTCGAACGCTTTGCAGCGTCCGTGGTTGCAGGAAGACTAAGGTGATATTTGTCTTACATTAGTTATTCAATTATTACATCTACCGACATGGATGGATTAATTATATATGTTCCGATTCACACAAAAATTTCCTGCAATTATGCTACGATCTACATATGACTTTTGTATAGGTATATATACTTTAATGATAGTAATCGGGTACGATCCTATCTGGTACTTGAAAATTATGCTCCGTGATTTCAGTTTGTTTTTTAGAAAATGTTCTCAATAATGTGTTGTCCCGTATCCCGTAGGTACCTATATTTTGCAGATTGAATTAGAGTATAATAAAATAATTGCATGTATAAATATCGTATAACAATAAAGTCTATATCAGCATGCCCGAATTCTGGTGACTGCTACAACATGTTTACCATCCGGTGCTATAACCTACTATGGTCAACAATGTGCCATATGTTGTTTTAATGCCTACGGCTCAGTGCCTCAATATGCTGTACAGTCAGCGACTATAAATTTGTTATACTTGTCGAAAATAATTTATGTAATATTATTTTTTGTGTAATTTGTAATAAATTTAAACAATTTTAACCCTGATATTGTTCAGATAGAAATATTTTCCACATTTGTTTGCACGATTATTCCGATTAATTTACATTTTCCTAGCTTGTATAAAATTAAGAAAAATATAAAGTTTTGTCATGTGGTATGGATGTACGAAATAGGATTTTGTACAAGAAAGTCAAAATTGTTGTAATGTTTATTTTTTATTTTTTTCATTTTACCTTTGTATATGTCGAATATTTAATTTAATAAAACATACACTCGACAATATTTTTGTTTTCTGGGAGGTTTTTTGTACAATCAAATTAATAAAATTCTATCAATTCACAAATGCAATAAACACGATTGCAAAAGAGATTTTCAACAATGGTTAATCTCACTTAATTATGATAACACCAAAAAAATGCTTTCTAGACAAGCTTCGTAAGTAATTATATGCACATCAAAAGACTCGTATTATTATGCACACTACACATATTCATACAAGCATGTTATAACAAAGACAATGCAACATGTATATTTTTATAAATGTAAAATATATCATAGTCTACGTTAATTGGCTTAATTTGCTTTACATATTTATATAAACTACATATGTATACTCAGGATCTGTGTACTCAAATCAGTTTTGTATACTACAATTATATGCTATAAATTGAATGTATTAATGTCCGTTAGCGGGAGCGTTACCGGGAGGTGATAACCTGGTGACCTGTAATACAGGCTCTCAAAGTCTACTTCAGGCACCAGCTTCTTACACTATAGCTATTTGTAATATTAAGGTACTTAGTATATTAGATTTAGATACTAGGCAAAAGTATATATAGTATAATGTGTGAGAAGAAATAAAATAAATATTATTATTATTAAAAATGTATATTCGACAAACGCAAAACGTTCTCTGACACCCTAAGAGTCACAAATACTTTTCATTTTGACTTAAATGCACATACTTACTTAATATTTAAAAAATAGTCAATACTGTCAAGCGAATGAAATCTTCTATATTTTATATGTATCGACTCCTACCACCGACGACTAGAACTCATTCTTAACATAGACTAAATCTTTTTAAAACTTGCAGCATCTAACGGTTATGGAAAAAAAATTATAACTTCACTCTTAAAAATAGAATTTTGAGCAGGAGAAAAAATGTCCAAAATCTAAAATATTTCTTTTGTGTTTTAAATACTCAATTAAAATTACTGTAACATGTAATTTAAAATATCTTCCTGGCCGCCCTTTTTGTATAGAATAGTAGATTTTTAATGAAGGCAAGTAAGCAATGGCACCTGATTTTTTAGGAGCAGAGCGAGCCTAACGCCCAAGAGCTCCTATGTTCGAGGGTATATATTGTACAGTATTCATTTTAACAAGAAAGTGAGCAGTACCTGGCGTCAGAAATTGCTATTCATAATTTTTTTTATGGGTCTCCTTTACTAAAAATATTAGTGTAATTTCATCAATGGTTCATCGCCATTTTTTTAAGCATACATACTTAACAAAAAAGGTTAGTATTCTAATTAAAAACCGTCAAGCTCGAGTCCGACTCGCGCACCGAGGGTTCCGTGAAAAATTTTTTTTTGATTCCCTTGCGATAAACGTTACTTTTGATTGCGTTGACTTAGAAGTTAGATTTTTACTGCTCGAAGGGATTGCAGACCTGAGTATTTGATATTAATTTCAGCTTGATAGCTCTACCTGTCCCTGAGGAAAAGGGTCTTGACGGACGGGCAGACAGACGGATAGCAAAGTGATCCTATAAGGGTTCTGCTTTTCCTTATGAGGTACGGAACCCTAAAAATGGGGCAATTTTACCTCCGTACTATAGATTTTTAGCACTTCGTAAAAAAAAAGATAAAGATAAAAATTCTTTATTTGCCTTTAGACCCTCACGGGCACTTAGACACGTCTTACATTTTCAATATTATATCTTATCATTTTTTTTTAAAGATTTTCTCTTTTTTAATCTACCAGCATTTCAAATGACCATTAGCGAAGAAGAAATGCCAAAAGAAACTTGCCAATATAGGTCTTTTTTTTTTCAAATCATCTTATACATATTATAATAAATATAATGAGTGTACATATTGTGATATCAAGTGGTACAATTAAAGTTATATTAATTCATGTGCTGACTCTACTAAGGCTGTAATGGGCACCATTAGGCAACTTGTGAGCGGCTGATGGTGCGCTATCGGACTCTCAGTGGGGAAACGGATCACTCACACAATTTATATACATACCTAGTATACGATTATACTAGGTATATATATATAAATTGAGTGAGTGATCTGTAGCAATTGTAATCGTCTATTATTCTGTAGTTATATTTTGTAGTTATATTCTGTAGGTATATTTACAATGAAAGATCTATGTGATCACTTGACCAGTTTTAATAATTATCACAATTGTATTTTGAAAGTCTCAGGTTGTTAAATCCCATGTTTTGAATACAACTCGGCAATGAAGTCACAATGGCAATATGACAAAGTGCATACGCATACATAGAAACCAGAGACAAACAGCCATATTATGTACATACAAGTACAAAAACAATTATCTTGTATAAGATATAAGATTTTCTATCGCTTAACCAGATATTCCTTTTCAGATTCTGTACCGCAGCTATTGGTAATGGTTTTAAGAGAGATAGGGCTCATCTAAGCAGTCCGTCTGGGGAAGTATCTCCACCTTACAGAAAACCGCAGCCAAATAACAACTCCCTTGAGGGTTGTTGTGTCCCTACGAGTGAGTGAGGTCACCAGTAAGCTCCCTAGGAGTTGCTGTGTAAGCAGCAGAGGAGGCATCACGCGAGTGATACTTAATATATCGCAAGCGTTAATAGGCTACGGTACCCGCTTTCCATCAGGTGAGCCGTATGCTTGCATGCCTCCCGACGTAGTATAAAAAAAAATGATGTCATAAAGTCGTTGATAGCCGATATTGATCACATAGATATTGAGATCATGTTTTATAAAATTTAGGAAGGTACCTACGTCAAATGAAATAAACCTTGAAAAATTAAAACAAAAACTTGTAAAATAATGTACAATTTATTTATATTTCGCTGAATGTACCAAACAGTGGAGCATCGCCCAGTGAAGCATGTGATACAAATGTGTTTATATCATCGAGTAATATCTAGCAGTATGTATATTAAACGTCAAGGCGTGGTCCAGTTACTGGTTGGTGTGCAATGCCTTTTTTATGGTAACGAGCGGTGGCCAGCAAAAAACGATATTACCCACATATGATACATTTTTCGCTGACCACTGTTTATGTTATGAATACGTATTGAATCTGATCAAATTTTCCTTCTTTCACTCTATTTTAAGTCAACCTCCTCTGCTAACAGCAACTCCTTACGAGCTTACTGGTGACCTCACATGCAGAAACATTACAACTTTGCAGGGACTTGTTATTTGGCTATGGTTTTCAGCGAGGTGGTACTTCCACCGACGGGATGTTTTAGTGCGCTTCCTTTTCTTAATTAATATCTGGAGAATCTTCAAATACTACCTGAAGCAAAAGATTCTAGTCATATGAACTTACAATTTACAACGGATACCTCTTATCTATATCTCTATCTAGTACCATCAGCAAAATGCTTTCACTACAGTTAGGCAATCAGTGCACTACAGCTGGACAAAAGAAAATTCTGTTTTGGATTCTGAATCGATCGAAGATATCGGATTTCTACCGTATCTATTTCTTAGCTTCATTCCGTTTCCGAATCCATTAGGATTGACAGGGTGCGCTAAACCTAAGGATTTGGTGAAGATACTGGTTTTCGGTATGGAGCGACTGCCGCCAGACCTTCGCAATCCAGAGGAAAAACCAAACCTTTAAGTTAGACCACACGACTTGCGCAATTGAATTTCTCGAACGTACGGGTTCCCTCACGATGTTTTCCTTCACCGCCTAGCAAGTGATGATTGCAAATGTGTACGTAAATCAGAATTCAGTGTTACGTGCCCACACTAGGTTTAGATCCAGGACTAGTCGGTTAACAGATGGTTCTTCATTCTCTGAGTTATTATCACTGGCCGTAGATTATTGTTTTCAACTGTATCATTTACTGCCAAGAAGTTTTCCCAACACTATTCTGAGCACTCATTCGTCTTTTCACATCAGCGGTATACCATCTATCTCGGCTGAAAGCGCATCCAAGATATAAAATGTCATCTACTTGTTACAGGACTTCATCATCAACCGTAATCCTTACTTCTTGGTTCTTTTCTTCAAGAAACAACAATTCTCTCGAAGGTACTACTTGTGAGAGAAGCTACCAGTAAACTCCTGGGGAGCATAAACGATACTGGTTGTAATGCAAGCAATTACACGCTATGGAAAGCGATGAAGACCACAGACAAATTCAGTATTATTTAGTAGGTACTTAACGTACTATTAATGACAAAGTTACAGTTTCCATCGATAGCAGCTGCGTTCACGATGTAAGTACGTACGTATGCTTATTTGCCATCCTTTGAGGCTTAAAAAATGTGTATAGTTTGGTAGGAAACTGACGATGAAGAGAAATTCAATTTTCTATCTATCTATCTAGGTATAACCTCTTGCAGGTTAGGTAGAGAGAAACGAGCGCCACGTGACTCGATCCTTACACACCTCATTCGATTCTTTGACATTCATTGATAATCCACGCTCGCCGGTTTCTAGGGCTTTCAATTCAATGTTAATGCAAACGAAGCTGCAAATTCTTATCTATAATAATGCATATAGCAGCGGTTATATTTTTATTATAGCAAAAAATGTATATTCACAATGTTGCACCGGACTGCATACCCCACGTCAATCAGACGAAGGATTATTTCGCTCGGACGCGCGGAGCCAATCCCGCGCCACCCTTCCCCTATTGGTGAATTTAAAAAAGGAATTTCAATTTAATCGCTCCCCTTCGAACAGAGCTGACAGGCGGCTCTTTACCATTGCGTGCTCCCCGAATCATTAACTGTTCTTTTTTCGAATTTGTTTCACTTTTTGAGCAAAATTCTTTGAAGTAACATTGTTTTTGGTTTACTTCTGTGTATTTTTTAAATTAATTATCTACATAACGAGGCGTGTAAAGACCGCGTCTTGTGGCGATCTGAACTCTCTGCCTACCCCGCAAGGGGCCTGGCAAGCAGATATAGATAGATAAGTAGATGTCTAAACAAAGTGGTAAAGGCAACTTTTGTGTTTTTACATTTAATAATAACAAATAAGTTTAGGATATCATGAAGCTAAAAAGAAATCCTGGTTTTTTTGTTTGTTGTTTGTCATTCAGATTAGTAAATTTTTAGCACTTTTTAGCAATCGTCTGTAGAATAGAACTTCTATGGAAATTAAAAAGCAGCGCAGTATGTTTATTGGACCATGGTTTATTGGATCTTAACCCTATTGATAAGGCTTCGCCGTCTGTCGGTTTGTCTGTCCGCATGTGTGCCCGTCCGTCGGTCACAGGGCTGTATATTTTGAACCGTAACTGGAAGAGATATATATTTTCAAAGAGTGGGAATATATACTACTAGTGTAACAACAAATAATAAAATAACAAAAAAAACCATACAAGAAACGTAATTTTTGGGCGTTTTTATATACGGTGGTACAAAACGGCGTGCGAGTTTGATTCCCACATAGTCGGTATTTTTTTTATATGTATGTCCGTTATTCACGCCTCATGCATAAACCACAACATGAATTTTGATAAAATTTTTACTTACTATCAGGTAGGCCGTATAACTGACATATAAGTATTTTAGTGGCATAAAAAAAATGTGATACATAACATTTTACACATTAAAGCATAATGTAGTAGACACTAACGCTCGTTGAATGAGTTGCATTCCCACACAGGACAAACATTTGTGTGCATAAACATGTCTGTTTGTCTTGATCTGATGTGTTTTGAAGAGAGGTAGGGCGCACCAAAGCAGCCTGTCTGGAGAAGTAACTCTATCTCCCAGAAAACTGCGGCCAAATAACAACTCCTTGTTGTGCTCCTGCGTGTACATGAGTCCACCAGTAAGCTCCTAAGGAGTTGCTGTGTTAGCAGCAGAGATGGCATCTCGCGAGTGACACTTAAGGTATTGCAAGCGTTCATAGGCTACGGTAACCACTTTATATCAGGTAGGCTGTATGCTTGTACGCCTCCTGACGTTGTATAAAAAAAGTAGTCGTAGGCATTGGACCACCGAGATCGTCGAATAAAAAAAATGAAACCGACTTTTTTCAAGTTGACTGCTAGTGCGTTATGTTTTTGTGCATATTTGAGTCTGTGGTATTTAGCACCTCAAATCATAGAAACGGCTGCTATTGGGTTTATGTACGAGCAAGTTAAGTGTAAGTTTTATATGTAGGTAAAGTGTAAAGTAAGCATACATAAAAAATCTACGAAACAATGATGTAGATCGTCGCCAATATCAATATTACGTAATACTTCCTTTTAGCGATAACACTGTTTTTATCTTCTTCTTCCTAGCTATAAAAAATCCGTCAAGCGCGAATCTGACTCGCGCACCGAGGATTCCGTAAAAAGCTATTTTTACAAATAATTTTCGCAAAAAAATGTTTTTTTTTTTGTCATGTAACTAGAAATTTAGTTTTCGGATTTTTTCCTTTAATGTGCTACATGACATTGTTTCTTCTATAGCTTTTGATTCCCTTGTGAGTGTCAAAATATACGCATAAAATAAGCATAAACAGCCGTATCGTTTGATTACGTTGATTTAGAAGTTTGATTTTTTCACTACTCGAAGGGATTGCAGACTTGAGTATTTGATATTAATTTCAGCTTGGCAGCTTCTACTCGTCCCTATCCAAGACGGACAGACAGACAAACGGACAGCAAAGTGATCCTATAAGGGTTCCGTTTTTCCTATTGAGGTACGGACGCCTAAAAATGGATGTGGGTATGTATGTTCCGCATGGACTCGAAAACGGCCGGATCGATATTGATGAAATTTCAGGGAATCTTCAGATTAACCCAGGTAGTGATCCTGTCAAGTTTGGTACCGATCAGATCACCCGTGTGAAGCCGAGGCAGGTCGCTATTGTAGGTTTGATTATTTTTTTGTAAGAAAATATTTTTTTATACAACGTTGGGAGGTATAGAAGCATACGGTCCACCTGATATAAAGTGGCTGCCGTAGCCTATGAACACTTGTACCTAATACACGACGTATAGCTCGATGTCACCCCTGCTGCCAAAACAGCAACTCGTTTGGAGCTTACTCGTAACCATATTCACTCGCACTAGTTTTGATACGCCCTACCTCTCTTGAGAACATCCAAAACAAGACAAATAAACATGTTTATGCACACAAATGTTTGTCCTGTGTGTGAATCGAATCCACGAGCGATGATGCAAAAGTGGCATTGTTAACTATTCCGCCACCGGATTCGTCAATTTTATACCACATAGATATATATTAAATTACGATTAAAATTGTAAATGAAGTATATCTACCTATTTAGCATTATATTATATATACAACTAGCTTTTGCCCGTGGCTTCGCACGCGTAGAATTTCGGCAATAACATTTAATATAATATATAATAATGTAATTGTTACTCGTAGAATCAGTGGTAGCCCGGTGGATAAAGAATCGACCAATTATCCGACGGTCTCTAGTTAGAATCCTAGCGTAGGCACGTACCTACCACTAAATTCGTGTTTTTAGACTTATGTATATATTTGTAATAATCACTTGCCCGGCGATGAAGGAAGCATCGTGAGAAAACACGCATGTCCAAGAAATTAATTATATTTAAACCAACCAAAAGCAAACAAAAGACGAGCTCGGTGGCGCAGTGGTGAAACGCGTTGTTACGCAACTTTGACACCAACGCTCGTGGGTTCGATTCCCACACAGTACAAACATTTGTGTGCATGAACATGTCTGTTTGTCTTGGTCTGGGTATTTTCTATGTATAATAAGTATGTATTTACAAAAAAAAAAATGTATTTACGTATGTTTATCAGTTGTCTAGTACCCATAACACAAGCTTTGCTTACTTTGGGGCTAGATGGCGCTGTGTAATTTGTCCGACAATATTTATTTTAAAAATTTAAAACCATGTTTGATCTAACATAAGAAAAGTCTGGACTTCTCTGGATTATGGAAGTCTGACGTCAGTCGCTCAGTGTAAAAATCTGAATCTTCGCCAAATCCTTGAGCTTAGAACCCCGCCGATCCTTATGAATCAGGGAACAGGATAACCGTAGAAAGAAAATAAATGTAATTTAATATATGAAACTATTAAGTACTCGAAGTTTTATTGACATCAGATGATGCAATAGGCTATTTCGAGTGAGATGACTCACTGACGTTATGGAAGATCAAGATTATGTTTGTATGACTGTCGTCCATATGGTCGTTCCAATAGGCCTTTTTCACAATGCGTAGATGTTTAGTCGCTGGCTGTTTGCAACGAATTCGGTTATTTGTGCTGCCATGTTTCGATTTTGTGAAATGGTACATATCATAAATCGTGAAATGACCACTACTATTAAAAAATTTGGTTCTTTTTTTCTTCTAAAATAATTAAAAATAATTTTAGCAAATTTTTGAAACATTGAGAGAAATTTACTGATTTCAGAATAATTCATTTCATATGAGATAATCTCTTTCCCCCTATTATTCTTACAACTTGTTATTTATCTATTGATGAGTGTGACAAAATCGATGTCATCGGTTGTTTTAATCTATGCCAAGTGATGCACAAGCGTACATCCGGCTTGATGTGAAGCGGTTATCATGATCTTAAGACGTTTGTAAAATAATGTGTATCGTTCGTGCAATGCTATTCCCGTTGCGAATGCAGCACTTTTCACCGCTTACCTGGTATTTTTACACAATATCTCCAGGGAACTATTATTTTATTGACGTTTTCAGTAGTATAGAAGTAGTTCCCGTTGAGCTACCTCTTATTGAATATATCTATGCATTGATGCTCTTTCGGCAGAACTTCGTTTACTAACCAGTAGGGCGTACATCATGTGAATAAGCTTCTTGTATTGCAGGCGTTTATAGGCTGCTAATTGTAATTCATATCAGGAGGGCTGAATGCTTGTTTGTTAGCCGACGTAGTATAAAAAAAACGATAATCCAAAATTAAGTATTATATATTATATTGTCGGACAAATTACACAGCGCCCCTAGCCCCAAAGTAAGTGAATGTTGTGTTGTGTTATAGGTACTAGACAACTGATACGTAAATAGTTTTTTTTTCTTGTATATACATACTTATTATACATAGTAAATACCCAGACCAAATACAAACAGATATGTTAATGCACATAAATGTTTCTCCTGTGTGGGAATCGAATCCACGAGCGCTAGCGTCAAAGTAGCGTAACAGCGCGTTTCACTACTGCGCCACCGAGCTCGTCTCAAAACGTAATCAACAATTTAACTCTTAGTGTTTGTCATCAATAATTTCATGTATTTAATTTGAACCACACTACACAATTTACACTATACAACAATCCGCGTATACTAAAACCCAAAGCAAAGGCAATTTCAATAAATTTATGCAAATTAATGTCCATATCAATATCAGACTAACTCGAACATGACACGCGATCGAGAACAGTTAGTACCGAACCGGGCTCAATCAAAATGCGCAAGTCCCCGTTCGGCGCAGGCGCACCAAAAGGTGCCTTTGTGACCGCCATTTTTATTCCTTTTTTTCTCCCCGGAGTTTAAACAAAAATATATCCATTCATGGAGGCCAGGTATAAATTTCGTGCTAAGAGTTTTTGTGCTCGGATGTTTAACGCAACGCTGGGCTACTTAGTTACAGGATTATGTTCGTTCGGTTTCTTGGAACGTTTATTTCTGTTGTGTTCGAGTTAACAAGATTATTAATGTTAAATGGGATTGCTACTATTATGACAATTATCTATGTATTCAAAGGCGTTAAGACTTTTACAAGATAGCTACACGCATGTTTTACCCTGATGTTGCAAGCGGCTATAGGCTACTGCAACTGCTTAGTCATCACATCACACACAAACTATGGTCATATCGCATAAGGGGAAGGTGGTAATTACTTGGCATCTCAAATTCGAATGTAAGTCTATGTTACTAACAATCGATTTCAGCTCCAGAAACCATTCCGGCTAAGCTAAAAATACCAGCAACTTTTAATGTTCTGTTTTTATAGGTACCAAAATCTGATTTTAGAAGTAGGGGTAGCAGAGTAAATCAGTGGGTCTTGGGGTCTAGGTGTAGTAAATATACCGCGTATCAACACTAAGAAAGGAGATCTGAAAATAACTACCGTAAGGGGATTACATTAATATTAATAATAGGAGTTGAAGAGACAAGGATGGAGAGACATCCCATTGGACGCACATCTAATTGAATAGTAATTCCTAATTTCGTAAAGTAATAAATATTTAGGTAACACTGATTATTATTATTACTATATTATTTTTATTCACGGGTATTATCCCGGTCATTTGATAGGCGTGCGCGGGGATATGGACCCAAAGCGTAGAGGCCCATTTAAGAAGATTCATGGTATGTTGTACACCCACCGAGACCTGCTCCTAAAAATATCGATAGAACCATATATCTATGAGCAGGTCACGGCAGGTATTGGGACTGTTGATTGCTATAGTCAGATACATTTTTGTATCTTTTTATAAAAACTTAAATAAAATTTGAATATTGTTTTATACCATATGTAGCATTTGCTCGCAAGAAACAATAGCATGTTCGGACTATATCGAAAATAATCTATATTTTTATGACTATATAGCGAAACTCTATATTGCTTTTCATGTATCTACTGGGAAATGAAATAGGTAAAACAAATTATACTATTTCATATAATTTTTCATACGTAGGTACTCACGTACGTAGTACCTACTTATAAGGTATACATTCATATGCTACATTAATTGGTTACCATCAGGCAGACCTCGCAGCGGCTCAGTTGTAACAAAAAGAAAAACACCTTCCAGTAATATATGTATTCGTTTATTTGTTCTCCACCTAGAAACCGGCGAGCGTGCATGAGAAGACCAATGAATGTTAAAGAAGCGAGTGAGATAAGTAAGGATCGAGTCACGTGGCGCTCGGTTCTCTCTGCCTACCCCGCTAGGGATTTGGCGTGAAGTTATAGATTGTTCTCCACCAAATATGTGGCAAGAGCAAACTGAACATATCGACACGCAGCAACTTCCGTGCGTTGCGTTTATGCATTTAATATAGACTAGAACATACAATTTTTTTTTTTACTTCCTCGAGATACTGGGATGCCTGCGGATGCGCCTGTCGCTGCCCATTTTTTTAACTAGTTGTCTGTTAAACGCTCACACGATACGCCCGATTGTAAGCGGTCACCACAACCTATGAACATTGGCAATATGTAGTATCGCTCGCACCTTACCACCCCTTCTGTACCTCTTCAGGGGCTTTCTGATATTACTTTTGTGTTCAGAGGAACAAAACTACGTAATTTATAGCAAATATTTATTTAGCTATGGTTTTATATAGAACTATGGGACCCCATAGATGTTGCTCTGCCGAAAATAAAAACAATGAGTCCTGTAACTCGATCGCAGTGCCACCTATCGAGTCCAATTGATTGTGAGTCTAAAGCATTTGAGAATCGACTTAAACACACCCAAAAAAAATTTCATCAAAATCGATTCAACCGTATAGGAGGAGTTCGGTGAGATATACATGGATAGAAGAGTTATATATTATATAAACCTAAGTACCAACAGTTATATACCCATTTGGGTTTCTCCAGGTCAAATATAGCTATGTCTATTCTTCCCAGCGGCGGCGCCCTGTTCGTTAGTTGTCTCGGTGCACAATATGCAGACGACGATGATTTTGGCTATAAACTCAACTGCAAATTTGCCTGCATGAAGTGCACTACGTGAACGATGTTTGTACGCTAAAAATTTTACATAAGTAAATTCAAACTTTAATTTTTGCTTACCACTTTTCATGCGCAAATCGCTGATTTGCTACAATGAAATTTGATAGGTATAAAGAAAACCTTAGAATTTGATAAAAGGTTTTTAAGTCTTTTCCCGAGAAAAATCTAGCGTTGATTGAAGCTTTACTTATTGCGACCGGCTCTTTAGTTACATACCTACGATAAAAACGTTCACTAATTGTTGACCGCAATATTTATTTTAAGAGTTAATGGGTTTACCTATGTACCTACCCATGTTTTATTAATATTATTTAGGTACTATAGTGCCAAAAATAATAAACTTCCCTTAAGTTTGCGTCTAAATCGTTTACTATAAATATCAAAAAGTGTTATCAATATGAATGAATGAGTACTTTATTTGCTATAAATACATAATATTAAATTAGTATTCCGAACATATACAAGAAGATATCATCGCATGTCTGTGAATGTTAGTGAAGTTACAGAACAAAGGAAAAGCGCATCCTAGCTATTTGGCTGTTCGATTAACCCCCACAACAGGCCCATAAGTTCCAATGCTGCAGAGGGAGGAGGGTGGAACGTTAAACTCATGAAATATACATGCTTAACTCAACGCCATAGAAAATAATAAAAAAATTAAATAAACGGGTAATAAATATAACTTACTTACCTCTTTCGCAATACTCCAAATTCACAAAAATACAATTTTTTTCAAATAAAACTTATAAAAAGATATGTAAGTCTGATTGTAGAGCTTTCTGAAAGCTCACTAGATGTCGAATGAAGCTTCCAAGTCTAAATTACAGAGAACTGTTTTATCATAGTGGATTTGTCAGCGCCATCTAGTAGCGAAAAGTTTACTAGGCTTCAATGTGAACCATCTAGTTGAAAACTATGGTGTGTAATATGCTTTTCAGATTTAGATACTTCCAGTGTATAACAATATATAAAAATAGAGTGATTAATATTACGAGCAATGGTTCAAATAGACATGAAATTAGGTAATTCATTTTTAATAGAATTACACCATGAAAACCTTTCAATGTCACCTAGTGACCTCTACGGAAAACATCAACACTAGTTACGATACCTTTTAGTGTCAAATAAAAACAACAGGTGACGCTTCCGTGGCATACTTTGACTCGGAAGCATACTCTTGTATGAAAGTAGTTTGATAAAAATGGTGTAGATGTCGTGTTTCTGTGAATTATTTTAAACCACAAAATAAAAGTTTTGGTTTAGTTTTAGATACCTTTTTCGTGAAAGTAGTACTTTTATGATCGCCTCACTTAGGGTTTAACCAGTAGGTACAGCTAGGCAAGTTGTGTTAAATACGTCTGGGGAAGTAATAAGTGCCTCGTGGCTTTTCTAAAATACATAATTTTGTATAACTCATAGGTTTCAATTAAAGTTTGCTTATAAATATGGTTCAAAGTAGCTGTTCCTTTTAGTACTATCCTATAGATAGATATATATCCTCACCCGTGGGACTAAAAATATCTAAGCGGAAATTCTTCTCCAATCACTCCGATCTCCGTCTGCAGCGAATTCTTCGTCACACATTATAATGGTCGCGTAATGTGTGATTTCAGAAAGGTTTCCTTACGAGAACTGTCGGGTTGTGGAACGCCTGCGGAAAAAAATACAAGAGATTACAGCATGAGATTCTTAAAAAAGGCGTGTTTTTAGTGCTGCTACACGAATGATGCCTCTGTAGTTGCAATTGCCCATAGGCTACTATAGCGCTTAACATCAGGTTAACTACGGTTGTTGAGCTAATGGATGTTCGTAAAGTAACTAGAGTCAGCTCTTGAGTTTCATAGGCTCCGGTAATCGTTTCACATCATAATGACGAGGGCTCTATAGATTTTTGCCACCCGACCTAATCGTAAGTCATTTAAACCAATTTAAACTTTGTACAATCTTTATTATTTAGCATGCACGCTACTGAGGTTTATCCAACAAGCTAATGCCTTAATTTCTTCAAAAAATTGTGTGAAGAGGTTTTAGATACATAGATAAGAACTTTATTTATATCAATTTAAACATACTCACACGTCTTTATAATTACAATTAAACATTATAAAGGTTACAATGACGGACATAAGTCATCACTGCCGCTGCCTTCAGTGACGGGTACGCATGCAGCTGTGACACAATAGTAACATATCAGTGTAATGTTTACTGAGAGGAGTAAACCACAGATATTCTGAAGTTGCTCGGGGGGTTTTTATACGTCGGGAGGCAAACAAGCATACGGCCCACCTGATGTAAAGCGGTTACCGTAGCCAAATTTGAACGCTTGCAACACATCAAGTATCACTAGCGCAATGCCACTACTGTTGCTAACACAGCTACTCCTTACGAGCTCACTGACGACTTACTCGAAGGACCACAACAACCCTACAGGTAGTTGTTATTTGAAATCTTCGATTGTCCGTCTGGCGGGATGGCTGGAGCGTTGTAATGACGGAATGGGATCCTGTTTATTGAACTTTGCTTTCGAACATTTTCCTAGACTGCTGGTAAATAATGACTAACATTAGATTCTTATAGCAATAATCCTTTCGTCTTTTAGCACAATTGATGCAAAGTAACCCGCCCTAACAAAGAATGAGGCAATAATCTTTTTGCCTTGACATTTACCCTTAGTTCCATCCGGGATATTGTATTATAATTTCGAATTCGTAACAATATATCCAGTTTTGATCACCTGTGACAATATCATCTACAGCATTCAAGTCATTCTTTTATACTTTTCTACCATTTCACGGCAAAAATCCAAATGACGTAATTTTTGATTTTCCGACAAATTGTGAAGTATCTATCTAGTACAAAGCTTTCTAACTTATAAATGTTTGTGTAAGACTTTTTAAACTTGGCTCATACCAATGCTAATACTTGTCCGAGTCTGTTGATATGTCTCTCTTTCATCAGCTTCTATCATTAGCCGCACAGCATTCAGGTTATCTTCAGTGGTCGCCGTATAAGAACGTCCTTCGCTCAAATCATTAGTGAATTTGCTCCGTGAACCGTTTGAACCTATTAAACCAGTTATAAGTGGCTTAGAATAGAATTTATGAAATATCAATTGATGTCTACATAACATAACATTGGTATTTAAGAGCACAACGAAAGTCGTAATAAATCATGGAGCGAAAATTCTCTAGTCAAATTCGTTTGGACGTATGGCTGGCACTTTTTAAATTGCTGCCAATTTGTAAAAACAAATGACATCTGAATTCAATTTATATATAAACTTTCCAATAGAGCACGTTATTCGAAATTTACATATATTTTTCTTGCTGGCCAATTCTGAAAGCATTCAGAGTGACCCCGCATATTCTTATATCCAAATAAGAATACAGGTTATCTGAACGAAAGAATTATGAAATTAAAAAAAAATCACAAACAGGTGAGATTAATTTTACCCCTAAGTTTCAACGGTCGTTTACACCCATAGCTATACACCTATAAATATGAGCAAGGTGCACACTTACCCGGCAGTAATGAAGTCATATGATTGATGGACATCCTCCGTTCGCGATTGTATACAATTCCTTTGCCATAATATTTTCTACGGGAAGGAATTTGTAAGCCGGAGTTTTCTCACTTCAACACTTTTCTTTGAAACGTAGTGTGAGTTTATGTAAAATGACACATTTGTTATTGAGTCAGAGTGACCAAACTCAATAATGAGTAATAGAGCGGCTTATTCACACATACATCTGTCGTTGACGATTCATCATATACGAAGACAAATTACGAAGGTGAAATTCGAGCCATCGAACTTGCTTTAATGAATATGATATTCTGCATTATGATAAGTAATAATTATATTGTTACAATTATTACTTATGAGAATTATAAGGAACATCCAGTTTTACGTACAAATAGTAATTTATATTTGTTATTATTTATATTAGCACATGAATTAATATAACTTTAATTGTACCACTTGATATCACTATATGTACACTCATATCATTATATTTATTGTAATATGTATAAGATGATTTGGAAAAAAAGACCTATATTGGCAAGTTTCTTTTGGCATTTCTTCTTCGCCAATGGTCATTTGAAATGCTGGTAGATTAAAAAAGAGAAAAACTTAAAAAAAAATGATAAGATATAATATTGAAAATGTAAGACGTGTCTAAGTGCCCGTGAGGGTCTAAAGGCAAATAAAGAATTTTATCTTTTTATCTTATCTTTTATTAAGCTCGCCTTGCTATCAGAGTGTATTAACGCCAACATTGAAATACGGCAGTGAAACATGGGTATGGCAGAAGAAGCATGAAAGCAGGGTGAACGGCGTGGAAATGCCGTGAAGAGCGCTGAGGAGTATGTGTGGAGTGAGAATGATTGATAGAGTAAAAAATAGTACGATACGAGAACTTTGTGGAATGAAAGATAATGTAGTGACAAAAATTGAAAAGGGTATGCTGAGATGGTTTGGTCATTTAGAAAGAATGAATGACAAAAGAGTTACGAAAGAAGGCAAGAGTGAATGGAAATTTCGGGAGGGCCCCCCCTAGTGCACACATATAGATCAAGTAAGTGATGTGTTAAAAAAAGGGCCAAATCAAAAGCAGCCAAAATCGAGGCATGCATAAGCATGCGTGAAGAGGTTGATGTCTGTGGAAAAAGCGAGAGGGGTATGTTTGGATCGGTGCACCTGGCGTTCCATAGTGCCTACACCAAAGGGAACCAGGCGTGATGATATATATGAATATATGTTATTATTATTCATTTCTTTCATTTCTTGGCATTGTAATTTTGTAGGTAAAGATAATCTCTCTATCTGTCTAGGTCAACATATAGCTCGTTATAAACTGTTTCTTAAGTAATCCGACTTCCTCGATACAGGCTTGCCTAGTGAGGAAATCATCGATATTTCTAAGCTAAGTTAGGATTGTCTGCAATGTGTATATAAATTACCTAGTTTAATTATATGTAAGTAATCCCATTCATATTTGCAGTTAAATAAATTACTTAATTTTCATTTATATACATAATAAGAAATATTTCGGAGTACAAATTATCAGCGCTTAAATTTTATTTTCAGTCATTTCTTGCCCTTACAAATAACGAATAAAATTCTATTTTAATTTTATAGATATCCAGGTTTTATGATGGCAATCGAAAACATGGACGCTGTTTGGAAATTATGCTCAAACACAGATATACAACTGTTACTCTCAATCACAGGTTAACTATTGATTTAGATGAAATTTGTCACGCAGTAAAATGTGTTCTAAATTAAAGGTTTCATCGTAAAACTTGCTCTATACGTGGGTAGAACCGCGGAAAGCAGTTAGCTAATGATGAATATACCAGAAACCATTATTATTTATGTGATATATTATAAAACCCATTGTGTGTTATCTACTTTCAAATTCGCCCCATCAAAGTAATGCGATAAGCCTGACATCCTTAAACTTTGTTTCACATGTTATTTGAATGACATCCAACAATTTGATACAAATGATTAATTTCTAACATCACCATCTATCAAGAAAACCGTGAGACACAATTGCTCAAAAAACTACACGAAATCTTATCACAATTGTCAAAACTGTATATCGTACGCGACTCAGCGTCGAGTGAAAAATGAATCGCAATGCTGAACACGCCTTAATGCAAGGTATCTTACAATCGTCCAGCGGTCTCCACAATCGGACGGACAGGCACACATTAATAATATTACTCATTGTTACGCGACATGCCATCCCGATACATATCGCCCGGGGCAAGCGTTCGTATATCAAGATTGTTAGAATATTTGCAATTACTGTATGACATGGCGCAAGTAAATTTATTAAAAAAATAAAAAACACGCTTGCCATTATTTCTAGAAATATCTAACCTTGGGGATTTTCATTATTATTTTTGGCTAAATATTCAAGATTTTAGGTACTTATAAGATTAATGTTTATTTTAACATTTATAGTAAGATTTAGAATAAGTTTTTTTTTAGTTAAAGTTAAGAGTTATTGCTTTTTTGCTTAATGGTTTTATTTAATAAATTTATAAGTAAAAAGGATTAGTAAAAAAAAAATTGTTTTAATACAACGTCTTGAGATTGTTCACTTGATAAAAAACTTAGTCTTTTTACGATTGCAATACAGAACGTAGCGTTTGCGTGGCACCACTCCTTAATTAATTACTTATATTTTTTTATACCACTAAGGTGGCAATCAAGCACACGGTCTGCCTGGTAATAAGCAGTTATCGCAGACTATGTACATTTGTAACACCAGGGGGGTCACTCTGGCGTTGTCGACCCTGAACGAACCTCTTCACGCCTTTATTGAAGAACCCCATACTATAGTGCCTTGGGAAACCTCGGCAGGGAGCTCATTCTACAACTTAATAGTTTTCGGTAGGTAAAACTTCTCTGGAACCGTACAGTATGTGACCATTAAATTAAGTACCTATCTAATGAAGGAAAATAAAAATATTATTATTATTATTTATTTATTAAATTTTTTTCTTATTAATTACTTTTTTAAATATACAATATAAAAAAAATACATTTAAAAATATAAACAACAGAATTCCCCCGATAGCGGGAACAAGGTCCAAACTATCGGTGGTCAAGATCGCAGAGACAGAAACCTCCTCACAATACGTGCCGTCGCAAGAAGAACTGCCTTCTGTATCTGGCCCTTGATCCAGCTTCCCAACGCGAGCCTCTTAAGATGTTGGTCGAGGCTTTTGGCTATTAAACCATTGGCCGTAACAATGATCGGAACAATGATTGTTGAATCGACATCCCACATGTCGGTAATCTCGTGAGCTAAATCAAGATATTTTGATTGTTTATCTTTTTCCGCTTTCACAAGATTACCGTCATGTGGAACAGCGATGTCAACAATCACTGCTTGCAGCATTGATCGATCTATTAATACAATATCAGGTTTATTGGCTATAACAGTCCTGTCAGTAATAATAGATCGATCCCAGTATAATGTGGCATGGTCATTCTGGAGAACTGCTTCGGGCATATACCTGTAATATGGTACTTCATTAACCACAAGACTATATTTCAAAGCAAGTTGCTGATGGATAATCCTAGCTACTTGGTGGTGTCTGTGCAAGTACTCGCCGTTAGCAAGATGAGAACAACCGGAAATAACATGCCTGATGGATTCTCCAGGGAGATGACACGCTCGACAAATGTCTAACGTGCCATCCTTCATGATGTATTTCCGGTAGTTGTTGTAATAACTTCGTCCATAATTCCACAGACAAAACCTTCGGTTTCCCCAAAGAGGTCTCCGAAACGTAACCAGGATACTGAAGCCAGCGTATCTACCTCAGATCCATGCAGGACCTGGTAGAATTAAATTATTATTATTATTGCGATTCCAGTGTATGAGCATGAACTCCCAGCCATCGGCGAGCTGTGCGATTGTAAAACGAGGCTGTTGGCATAATGTCGAACAGCTCCTCAGAGCAAAACCCGTTATACAATCGGTAAAACTCCAGGTGACCTCGATACTGAACATCGCTAGAGATCTCGACACCCAGAATCTCAATGCTCATTGCAATTGCGAGCGACGTGTTCTGGAATTAGAGAATCACAGCAAATGGGGGTTTTCTTAGCGGTAAACGTGTAAACTTGTATCCTGGTGTGGTTGAATAGGACCAGGTTCAATCGCCCCCAGTCAGATAATTTATACAAAATACCTTCTATTTCATACACAAGTCTAAAGGTGAAAACCTTTAGACTCCACAAGGCAACGAAGGATGCTAGCATGGCCTGCATAATAAGTGTGCCCTGTGCTGTCGTCCGCATAACAATGAATGCTGTCGATTGACAACATGTCATTGATGTGCAGCAGAAATAGCGTCCGGGACAACACAGAGCCTTGTGGGACGCCAGCATTGATATCCGTGCTGTCGAAGCAACTACCGTCTTTTATGCGTCTGCTGCATAAGAAGCTGGCACCCCATTTGCACACACTCGGGCAGCCCGTACGATGGTAACTTCGATAGAAGACTCCGGTGACAGGCCCGATCGAACGTCTTTGCCATATCTAGGCTGGCAGTCAATGCCTCACCTTGACTCTCAATCGCCGAAGCCAAGCGGGGTGTAAGATCATCAGTTGAACGATCGTGGCGAAAGCCGTATTGACAGTCGCTGATTAAGTCGTGATCCTCTAGGTATGTCAGGAGTCGTGTGTTTATCACACGCTCCATCAGCTTGGAGAGAAGGGAGGTTATCGCAATTGGCCTGTAACTCGATGGATCTGATCCCGATAGATCAGATCCATCGAGTTACAGGCCAATTGCCTTTTTGGGCACCGGGTGCATATTGACGGTCTTCCACGAAGACGGTTGCCCGGCGGAGTAGGAAAGCGCGAAAACGCGCGATAGCACAGAACGTAACTCAGGAGCACATAGCTTTAGCATCATTGCTGATATGCCATCTGGCCCATTCGACTTATGAATGTTGAGGGAGAACAACACTCGCCGGACATCTCGCTGGGTAATTGAGATTTCCGGCATTGAGCTACTGCATCTCGGGATGGTAGGTCATTCAAAGTTGAGTTGGAGGCAAAGAGTAAATCTGCTTTCTCATTAGCACTATAGGCTAGACTGCCATCCGGTTTTTGCAATGGTGGTATGGACGACTGACAAAAGTTACTCTCAGCAGCTTTAGCGAGCGACCAGTGAGCACGACTCCCAGACGGAAGGCTTGCAAACTGCTCGCCAACTCTAACGATGAAATCAAACTTTGCTCTGGCGATTACCCTCTTACTGGACCTCGAGGCAGCATTCAGTTTTCGTTTCAAAACAGAGACATCTTTATTTCCATTAGCACGCGCCGTGGTCAAAGCCTTGAAAGCAGCCTGATTGAGAAGTTTGGCTTCCCTACAAGGCCGATTAAACCACGGTCGCTTTTTAGCTTTCGCAGCAGCCACTAAGCGATTGGGAATGTAGCATTTCATGCCACCCAATATCGCCGGCAGCTACCGCAGTCGCACAGAATTCGATATCATCTGTTTTGAAACAAAGCTGCCTCCATGGATACGACGCGTAGAATTCACGCAATCCGTCCCAGTCTGTGACTTATAGTGCCATACGCGACGCCATCCGGTAAGCCGAGGTGGGTCACGCCTGGCACAGGGCGCTTGGGTCCGGATGAGACAGTGGCCCGATGAGTCAAGCGGCGCATCCACTGAGATGTTGTACTCATCCGGACGTGTTGTCAGCAGAAGGTCCAGTAAGGAGCTTGTATAGTCAACTATATCTGGTATTCTCGTAGGAGAATATACCAGGCCAGGGAGAACCCATAGGCCAGAACAAACTCATGACTGGCATTGGCACCGAGAGCCAAGCCATTCGGTGTGGTGGGTATTAAAGTCTCCCAAAATCACTAATTTCGCGGAGGGATACTGCTCGATAACTCTGTCAGTCGCCATTTGCAGGTGCTCAAATAAACGTGTTGTGTCTGCATCACCACTATAGGACCTGTAAAGGCATGCGCAGATTCGGGTATGGCTGCCATTATCCACGCGCACCCATAATAATGACAGGTTCCTGTCTTCCAGGCTATGAAGACGGCGACAATAAATATCCTCCTGAACGATACATACCCAGGCACGACGTACAAATAAGTGTTCAAGCTTGTATCCGAGGTAATGTAAATAAGATGTGTCGGGCGGTGAGGATATTTGTGTATCCGTGAGGAAAAGAAGGGTCGGCCTAACAGTATCGAGGTGGTAGTAAACCGCATTAATGTTGGATAGTAGTCCCCTAATGTTGCAAAAATCCACGTTTATTGTGGAAGGGGTAGCCGCTGTAATTTTTCTTTTTCTATTTTTTTCGGTGCCATTTATGAAGTATTTATGAAGTCGGTAAGCCGACAGAGTAGACGACAAACGCGCGGTATCTTCCACCACTGGACAGTGCAGGTTATGCGGTTTGCTGGCACGGCGGGTGGAAGGGCCCCCGGTCTCCTCCCTGCTCTAGCAGCCGGGTCCACGCCAGTCTCCTTCTCCGGCACGACCACTACAACAGGGATTTTGCGCGAGTTGGCGGTTCAGTCTCCCAGGACGGAGACTATGTAATCCCCGGGTTTGAGAACCCTACTGACCCGCGGGCAACCAGTTGTCAGCCGTTTCACCGGGTCTCCCGGACCGCCGCGCCAGCCTGCCGTAGTTCGTGGTGGTTCAATATCCGCTGGTCCTGCCGCTACCTGCACAACAACTTCTCAAATAACTGGCGACCTTACTCACACACAGGAACACAAAAATCCTCCCGGAATTGCTATTTAGCTGTGGTCTTCTGTAAGGTGGAGGTGCTTCCACAGACGGTTACTTAGAGCAAGAGGTCTTGCCATGCCCCACCACCACAGAATGTCTGACGGGGTGGAGCACAACACGATCCCTTGCTGGGTTCTACCTCTCTTAAAAATATTTATTTATTAAAAAGAAGCTTTGAATATTATTGTATTTAACTAATCTGGCCATAAATACCGGTACATAGAAACTTTTCTTTTTTAACTCTTTATATATTTTGAATTTAGAACGCATATACCTATTATGTTAAAAACTTCTTTTGATTTCCCGTCGTTTAACATATTTGTTTTTCATGTATATTATCAAATTACAATATTGAATGGGGTGTTAAAGAAATGGAATGCAGTGCAAGGATGGCAGTGATTGCCTTGCAAATAGTGGAAAGGAGCCAGAGGTCGTATATCGTACTATCGACAGATATATATACAAACACTTCCTCTCTTCAAAACCATAAAAGATCAGGGCGACCGCGTCTGTTAGAACTACAAAGGGTGTTAATGCTGATAAAGCTAGAATGCGCCGAAACCGAGAATATACTCGTACAAGGAAATATCAGGTAACGTGAGTGGTAAGTTAGGTGTATAAGCTATGGCGGCAAAATAAGCATGATGTCTGCTGGCGGTAAGCAGCCACTTCAGCATATGGCCGTTAATAATGCCAAACTTTTTTTTTGTACAACATCAAAAGCATACCTACAGCACACGACCCACTTAATGTAAAGTGATTATCTTGGCCTATTAACTCTTGCAATACAGCAAGTACACAATAACTCTTTTAGGAGCTTACTGGTAACCCTACTCACTCGCAAGAATATGATAACTATACTCCAGTAAGTTGTTATTTGGCTGCGGTTTTCTGTGAGATTAAGTTACTTCCTCAGACCTGCTTTCATGCGCTCTACCTCCCTTAAAACACCCAGAAAAAACAAACTTTTGTCCCAAGTGGGAATCGAACCCTCACTTTAGTGTTAAGTGAGGGTTCGACGTTAGTGTTAAGTAAAGCAGCATTGCTAACTGCGCCACCGGACTCGTCGACACATACAACATTTATGTTTATATAATAACGTTATTGTTACTAACTCTTCTGCATCAATGAAAATTATACAAAATCATTTGTAGTGAAAATCTAGATTGAGGCCTATGTTGTAACTGATGACATCGTTCAGTTGAAATGATGATAACCATAATGACACAGATATGAAATCAACTGCCATAAACTGTAAACACTTTTCACCCGTAAATATGATGTTCATCAAGGTGACCATGTTTTCCTATAGTGGCTTACAACATATCACTAACCCCTGCATTTTATGGTTGCAATAGAAAATCAAAACTCCATCGAACAAATTTCAAAAGAACAACAAATGAAATAACAAAATTTAAAAGACCAAATGTTTTATTTAGCAAAATTTATACCAAATGTGTGTGTCATCAAATGGACGACTAACCAAAAGTTGCTAGATGTAAATTTAAAGTGCCAAATCATTCTTAGTCAAATTTCATAATCGCAAATGATTTCTTCTTCAGTGTTTTAATGATATAACCTTCCTCGTTCGTTAGGTTACCTTGCGACTAACTGAAACACGAGCAAGCGAACTCAAGTTTAGGGCGAAAGCAACAAAGACACAAAAACAACTTTGCCGCGGAAGGTAGGTTAGGTTTGTTAGGTTACCTTGTGACCAAAACACGAGCGAGCGAGCGAACTCAAGTTTATGACCTTTGAACGATTTGGCCAATAGTGTAATAGATAATTTAAACATTGATATTCCAGACTGTGCTCAGTTGAACTTCTGATCAAATGACCATTGCTATTTTAAAATTTGTTGATTTTTTCGTTGTTCTTTTGTAATTTGTTCGATGAAGTTTTGTTTTTTTAATATGCGACCCATTTTATGGCCAATTCAATATGCTCATTTAGTTTCAGACATTAAATTCCTCACCATACTTGTTTCAAAAAACAAATTAATAAATTAAATAAAGCAGTAAAAATTTATCCGAAGCACTATCATAGCTAAATAGCTACTGCTGAAAGAATCTGTATTAAAACTGCGTAAAAGTGAAATATTCAGACAGAATGATTTATAGGTCCAGCCTCCAATACGCACCCGCGACCTACAAACTGAGGCAACCTTCACATTTTTCGACACGCCTTTGTTGCGGCACGTGGTGGGCTCCCCCTACAGGTTCGGTTGTCATGTCATTGCTGCTGATCATTAATCATAGCTCAATACTGCCATCGTACCCGGCGTCTAGCTGGCGCTTGCAGCCAACATTCGGGAGAATGATAACGAAATCAGAAATAGCACTGAATGTTTCCTTGCATACTTTTATTCAATAGTGAAATAACTTAATCAGTGATCAGGAGTGAATAGTGTTGGCAGAAACTACAAAGATGCCTTTTTATGTCCATATGTCAATGGGTGTTTTGAACTTGTTGCCTTAATAAAAAAGTTAGTCATACATATGCATTTTTAGCAATTACAAAAAGTGATGCTAAATGACACAAATAAAATAATAGTGGTTAAAGTGTGACATTGCCGTAATAGATACTTTGAATTGATATTAAACCTTCATGGTGTGAGATTTTCGGGTGAAACTTTTTCCCATGACCCCTATGAGGTTTTTCTTTTAAAAAATGTGCAACATTTGATTTTCGCTTTTTTTTTTATTCAGCTTAGACCGGAAAGATTGTACTTCGAAAATCCGAGTCGTTTTTGAATATGAGTTTTGACATGGAACTAACGTGGCAGAAACGGCTCGCAATATCAATGCTGCGTTTGGAGTGGAGACTGCTAATGAACGCACCGTGCGTTTTTGGTTTAAACGCTTTCGTAATGGAAACTTCGACTTGAAGAACGAACCATGTGGAAGACCGCTCACACAGGTGAATAACGCTGAATTGAAGATGGTGGAAGCCGACTCAAACTACCTAGGAATTAACGACAGGGTTTAACATTACCTTACCTAAAATATTGACTGCATCAAATAAATAAGATAAAAAAATATGAAAAATTGGTGTCTCATGGAACTAAACAATTTTTAAAGGAAATATCGCGTATTTTATTTATTGTGTTGAACCTGGTGTCTCATGATTTGACTGATCTGAAGAAAGAAACGCATGTTGAAACTTGCCTTGTTGAATCGGTACAGAAATGAAGGAATATTGGATCGAATTGTGACTTGTGACAAAAAGTGGATTCTTTACGATAACAATAAGCGAAAAATACAATGGCTGACCCTAGGTCAAACGCCGCAACAGTGCCCTAAAGCAAAGCTTACCAATAGAAAGGTAAATGTTTGGTGGTATCTTTATGGCGTTATTCACTATAGCTTTCTCAGGTCTGGTCAAGCAATAACAGCAGATGTTTACTGTGCCGAACTTAGTACAAAGATGGCAAAACTGGCAGTGAAACAGCCCCGACTCGTGAATCGATATTCACTATTATTGCTCCATGATAACACATGACCTTACACTGCGCAAGAAACCATACGACATCCTCCGTAGTCGCCAGACCTTGCTCCAACTGACTACCATTTTTTTTCATTATTTGGACAATTTTCTACGTGGTAAAAAATTTCCTTCCCAGAAGACAGTACAAAATGCTTTCACACAGTTTGTCGAATCTAGATCTCCAGAGTTCTATTGCAAAGGCATAAATAAACTTCATACAGTAGTAGATGACAGCAATGTATAGACAATTAGGGTAAATATTTTGATTAATAGGCTACAGTAACTGCTTTACATCAGGTGGGCCGTATGTTGTATGCCTCCCAACGTTGTATAAATAAAAATGTTACATCTTAGAAAAAAACGAGTTTTAATTTTTCTCTACAAATCGGCAACTTCATGTTTTAACCCCTAATATTAGACCTACGACTTACAACTTTGTGTTTGTTACGAAATAATCATGAATTTTATTGAAATATCTTTTGCAGTTAGCGTGTTACTTAATTTTGAAAAGTGTCATTTTTGTCACTGATTCATAGACATATTACACAACTACTACACGTGTTACTTCAAATCTCATATCAAGGTAGTTTCTGACATAATAGGCGTATAAATTGGAAAAAATCGAATACTTTAGTAAACTGCATTATTATCGAGGTTAAACAAAAAAATGGAGGTCCTATATTTATTTAAATGCCTTTTCATTTAAGATTCAAATTAAAAACTTAGCTTTTTAATAATCGATAACATGTGCAAAAGGGACTATGTTCGGTAGACACGGCCATTGGGACACCAACTATTTTATAGTTGAGATCTTATTGATCCCAAATTCACAGGAGGTCCTTTGATTATATCTGTATTTCATATATCCATATCTCACCTTTTAATTAGGTCTTACGGAGCGGTGGATGCAGGCCTGCATTGGCCTCCATTTGGGTAGAGCCTTACACTATTTATAGATGTTAGATGCTCATACTTGCATTGTACGATGCGAGTACATAACTTCATTTACATATCAATCACTCCATTCTTACACAAGTCTTAAATAGGAGTGAATGACAGCACCAATTGAAAAATAAGGCAAAACTGTCATGTTACAATGTTATACTAATAGTAGCGAAATAGTACTATTATAATTTTCAGAAAAATATGTATGGTCAAAAATTAAAGACAATGGTATAAATATACGAAAATATTGAGTAGATATAGAAAAAATGGAGCAATTAACAATAAAGTCATTAGATTCACTTTTTACTTTATTACACTTTTTACATTTATTTCAGTTTGTTATTATTTTTTAATTTTAGCTTTAGATGCTACCTAGTATTAGTTTTATTGTGTATTTACTTAATTTTAGTCTAGTTTTACTACGTTTAGGATTACATATTTGAATATGTGTGAATTTAGTACATGTATTGCTTAAATAATAACCAAAAAAAAGAACGTTAATGAGGAAAAAAATGTATGTTATTACAGGTTCGACATTTTAAAATGCTACAGCTATGATCATGTAACACCGTCTATCCTGAAAATATTTCTACCGAACTTGGCCCTTTCCCACATTTATGTTATTGTTAGGACAATCTATCTATTAAATTCATACAAGTTTATGATACTCAAATGAAATTGACATGATTCTATATAACATAATTTTCAGAATTAAGATATAAGTGCTTTCAGATTTTAGTACGAATGTACTTGGATTTCCCCAAAACCTAAACTACACCTAAAAAATTCTTCATAATAATATAGAATTTATTTTATATTATTTTCAGGTGCAATTTCATCACTCTCTACTGATACTTATTGACTCATAGTTTATCAGTTTGTTTACCACATTATAGAAAGCGTAGGAAGAATGTGGTAAAGAAAACATTTAAAATTGTCCGTTTATGTGATTCAGTGCACCGCTTCATAATAAAACACGAGACTATCCTCATAATTTATTTTATCGTCTTCACCAATTTTTCAAATTTCATACAATTTATTAATAATACAATACAATAATTTAAATGATCAAGTAGCTACTTTCCTAAAGTCCTCATTTAAATTGGAATGAACGATAAACACAATTTATATTTAGTTAAAAAGAAACAACGTAATTGAACAAAACATAAGTATTTTACAAGAGAATAATAAAGTAAGAGTGATAGAGAATATAATAGGTAATATCCTATTGCACAGTAAAGTTAACATTTAAAAGCAAGATCAAACTTAAAGTAGCGCAATCAAGACGCATTATGATTTTGAACATATTGATTTAGGCTTAAAGATACCTAATATTTACAAACAATAAATAAAGTAACAAATGAACCAGTCAAATAAAAATATGCATTGCATTCTTTCCTGTAAAGATCAAGTATACGAACTCAAACCGCGCTGTTTCACTTAAGAATAAAATTTAACAAAATATCACAGTTGACCACGACAATTCTAAAAATGTGAAAACAAAATCATAAGAAACGGTCTGCAAGGCCGCTTGGAAAATTATTGTAGAAACAACCGCGTTTTGGGAAGAAATGAAATAATCTATTACTAAGCATATTTTAAGTACATTTTACATTATACAACATTAAAGATTTAAAGTACGCAGGTAGTCACATGTAATAGTTAATTGGTATCGTTTGTCGAAATTTTAGAAAACGCTATAGAAGTATTCTTAATAAAGTTACATTATGTATACTGTATTTATAAGTAGGTATGTTAAATATTTTGTTATTTACAACTAAAGACAGGAACATAAAACAGTTCTTCAGGAAGTATGCTTGAAATATATTAAAAATTTCATTGTACCTACAAACGACAAATTATACTATTTACATTAATGAGAAGGAATATCTACCTATTCACAGATTGTTTAAAATTACTGAGCTTACATGGTCTAATTAAGTTCACAGCGCTTTTACAAGCCCTCTCTAATAATAACGTATTTATAATCATTGTTTAGGGTATAATTATGACATGTCCTAAATATAATTTTGATACAATCTTTGAGTTTAGTCATTGTTTTTTTGGATTCACCAAGTTTTATTTCTATCCCTGTACATCTCCGAATTTGTTTCTTGTGTGACGGCTAATTCTTCATTACAATATAATTTGTGTATTTTTTTCTGAATATTGAGCAGTATGCATCTAAACACACTTCTATCTTAAAATCTAGCCATCACAATGTACACTATTCGGTATTCAGTTGTTTTATCTTACAAATTTAGGAATATTACACAAAACGAATTACAGCTTATGACTAGGTAATTTTTTTCCTACTTCATATTTTAGAATCATTTATCGTATTTTTATGCACACGATAAATTAACAAAATACAAGAAGTCATTGGGATGATCCACCTCCTAATTGAAGACTTTAATTGAATAGACGAAAGTATCATAAATAGGGTAAAGTTGATGCCACAGATATTTTTACAAGAACGTTTTAAATTACGAACTTTGTTTGGTTTTAATACGATGCTTTGTTTTCATCAATATTTTTCACTGAGTTCACTAATATTCACAACACCTCGAAGCACTAAACATCGTCTTTATCGTCATTTGTAATGTCACAACAACAATTTTAACAAAATTAGGCTACACTAGAGAAATTTTTCGAACAGCGAATAACTGACCCAATCTAGTTGCTGTATCTGAACTTAATGAGACGAAAGCTAAGATACACGCAACCCCGCTCATAGGGCGGTCGACTGTCTAGTTTAATAAATCAGTTATCCGCTGTTCGAAAAATTCCACTGATCCTATGCGGAGAGGTGCGCGAACTGGCTCGGGTGAAGGTCAAACTGATAGGGATGGCCATACGGATTCATATGGTACGGAACGATATTCATCGATGCCATCTTGTGTTCCTTCTTCCATTTCATGCGTCGGTTCTGGAACCAGATTTTGATCTGACGTTCAGTTAGACAGAGCGCATGTGCGATCTCAATCCTTCTCCTCCTTGTTAGGTACCGGTTGAAGTGGAACTCTTTCTCCAACTCTAGCGTCTGGTACCGCGTGTAAGACGTTCTCTGACGTTTTGTCTCTCCATTCGCGTTCACTGTACCTGAAAAAATCATAAATAATATTTAATAAACACGACATATATTTGCTGAATTATTTTGATCACAAACGTGAGGCACGTTATTATTTAGATCCGAATGTTCAGTTGAGCGCCAATGAATTGTTGGCTCGAACGTCTTCGTGTATTGCTACGCTTGCTCGATTGTGATGTACAGCTCGCGGCAACATACGCGGCTCAGATCGAGAATTCTATACAGAATGCGAATGCTATACCACGATAAATTTTAATTTATTTTCTCTAGCTGTCCCATTTTTCTTAATTTATATCCTGCTAGTAGCCACATTATGACATCTTTTCTGACTATGCTTTGGCACTAGCTAGTTCCTGTTTATTTGTAGATAACAACCAAACTAAAATTTTATGTTTGTTATATTTTTATTTTATGATGAGCTTCATGAAGTTAAAGCCTATTAGAATTTTACAGACTTTCACAGCCATTAGTGCATTTGTTTTATAGTTGCGAGAAATTTGTGTGATTTATTTACGGTATGCAGCGTAGTAGAAAGTTTGTCTGTCAAAAGCAAGGAGTGCGCTGACGGTGGTATGGCAACAGCGCTGCTCAAGTCATGGGTTGCATGCCACACCTGTCACGCCGTGTCGACGCATGGCCCACCACTTGGTCAGGTTTGGACGGCCGCCAGTAATTTCGTGATCGATACGCGGCCTGTCTCGACTGTGTCTACCAAATTAAACCGTGTCATTTATTACATTTCTTTAAGCAGCCTCGGCTACTAATGAGTAAGACTCGTAATAAAGTACACACACGTTAGTATCTTCCTAGAAGGTAGTGATAAAAAATATATCTGATAATGAAGCATCAATATAAATTTATTGGCAAGAGTAACTAATACAGAAGAAACTAATAAATTCAGTCGAAGCTGCCGATACTTTCCCTTATTTTATCCGAGATGTCAAACCCGCGTCAATAGAGATGTTTAAGAGGATATAAATATTTGATGTTGCACGAACTAAAGGACGACAAGTGAAGCCGCAGCAAAAAGCTTGAATGATTGAAATGTTAGTGACAGCCTGATGCACAAACAACAGGCTGACAGCATTATTTTAACATAATCCTTGTACAGATACGAAACGAATGGACGCAATACCAGTACATTTGAATTTCAATGTGAATTCACGAATAATATGGAAATGTTGATTAAACGGCCACTTCAAGTTTCTAATTTAAATGCTCTAAGGTTTACATAATGACCATGTCAGATAATGGAAAGAAAAATGTAAGACAATCATGGGCTAAAAAATAAAAAACTTAAAAGGCAGTATCAAAAATCTTGTTACTAATATGAAATTATATGTTACATGCGATGAAGTTAAAATGGTATTAATTTGTGCATTTATATTTTCTCTTTATTGTGTTGCCGAAGATGCTCAAATGATAATTTGGCTTATACGTAGTCACGGTTGAATCAGTAATAAATATCTGGGCATTGAGATTAAGATTGATATTTGATTCGAATGAGATTAGAAAAGAGTATATAATAATAATAATAATAATAATTTTATTTTTCAGACAACTAATAGGTCCATAAATTTTGGTTAGTAACAGTAAAAACTTAATATTAGGTTGTTAGTAAGGCAATTACAAAAATAACAAACACAAATCAAAAAATAAAACAAAGCAGCGGCTGACATCTAACGATACGGGGCCGGCAGTCACTTGACTGTATGCAGTGTCAGCCAGCGGGCCAGCATCGGCGAATCCCAGCGCGCCGCCAGCGCGTGCAGGATGCCGTTGGGACTGTCGCGTACGCGCCTGAGTAGGGAGGCGCAGCGCTTGCGCATGATGGCTGCGAACCCATCTACGTGAGCCTCTGCGAACATGGCGGAGGCACTACAGAACCGCGGCAGTCCCAATAACGCCCTGAACGCGTTATTATACTGTACTCTAAGATCGCTGTATGCTCCCTGCGTAAAGTTGACCCACAGACTGCATGTATAAAAGGACTGACAAAAGGCTTTAAAAAGCGTGACTTTTACATCATCAGTACATTTAACAAATCTGCGAGCCAACATATTACAACGAACAGACAGCGACCTCCTCTCTCTCTCGATGTCCAAGTTATCTTTTAGATCCTCTGTGACCCAGTGACCCAAATACTTGAAGCTCTCCACTTTTTTTAAGGAAGCACCGCACAGTGTGAACTTAGGGATATTAGTGTAGCGCTTTTTATCCGGCCTAAAGACCATAAATTCACTTTTAACAGTATTGTATAACTTTCGTCTGTAATGTTTCTATAAAGATTACAGGTTTAATTGTAAACGTAATTTTAAATGTTTATTGCACAACATACAAAATTTGAAAATGAATAAATTCGCCTCATTGCCATGCTCGAATTTGAATGTTGAATGATCATGATCACTCATCCGGTAATCAAAGTATCGTGATTACCGGATGAGTGATCATGATCATCCAACTAACCGATCAGGAAGTTTTGTGATAATTTGATACGATACCTAATTTTAAAGTCTACAATTATTGTAGTTAATATTTTCAAATTGAAAAATTATAGGTGGTATTTGTAAACACAACCTATCTCTTTCAACTCGGGAAGGTTTGTGATGATAATTAATTTTCCAATTATTAGTTGCTGTGAATCTGCTGTGTGGCGCCATCTAACTAATAAGTAATGTAAGTACCAGTAAGAGGGCGTAGCAGCTTATGGTTTGATGATATTCATATACTTTTGATAACTACATCGAACATTTATTTACTTAGATTCACCAACAGTACACGTAATATTTCTATCTTAAAGTAGATCACATAGACTTATTTCTAAATACATGCACCTCTTTATACGTGTATACAGCGTCAGCAAAAAAATACAAAAGTATAGAGAAATATAATATGTTCTATGAGTTGACAAATTTATGGATATAATTCAGCGACGTATCAAAAGGTATACACGTTATACACCAACATCATTGTATTTTAAAATGGCGCAAGTAGTACTATATCTACATACAGTTATTTATTATGACACTTTGCTCTAACAAAGAGACAAATGATAGAGCATACCTGTCGTTGGAAAGAGATGAATATACATCTTAAAAGATTTACGCTTTGTGGCGAAGCACGTATAGCCGCGACGCGAGAGCATGGCCAACTGAATGCGAGATGGGCAATTACCTTACTTTCTTATTGCCATTCTAGAGCCTGTACGACGTATCTATAACTTTAAAAACATCTTAGATATAAAGTTATAATAACAAACTATCCCTGAATAGATTATGGTAGGTATACTTCCACCACACTACATCACCCCTTACTCATCCCACTGCAGGGATACGGGTCTCCCTTCAACCGAAGGGGTTTAGATCATACTCCACAACGCTCAAATGCGGATTGGCGGAGGCCAGTGTTTTCAAGCCGGCGCCGCTGACTTAGCTTAACGACTGTCATCTATCGACAACAGCCGGTACCGATGTCTGAACGTGCCCTCTGAAGCATGTAGAAACTCGTGATAGATAAACCCATCTGTAGACAGGCTGCGGTCACCGTTGCTTAACTTGCGTGTCCGGTTAGAATGTAATAGATAAATAGTAGTAAATATAATATTAACATGTGAACATTACTATAATTGTCAATTTGACACAATTTTTCCTATTTGTAAATACCGGTATTAATGCGATTTCGAAGACTTCAAAATAAATAGTTAACCTAAAATGAAGAAAGTCTACATATATTTCTTCGTTATAAAAAAGGTGCATACGCAAAAATGTGTCTATATATTACATATGGGCATAATAACGTATAGGTATGGTCCGTTTGTTCCAATATGTATAAATAATGGAGTAAGAACGAATTATGAAACATACATTCTGTGTACTAAGTATCGGGAATTTGTCAATAAAACAAAAAATACAAATTATTCATCTAAATTTATTTTATCGCCTTCAAAGTAGGCCCCATCGCTTGCAATACAACATCTCCACCGCTTCACCCAGTCTTCCATACATTTTTCATAGGCTATTTGTGGTATGGCCTTTAGCTCATTCAGCGAATTTTCTTTTATGGCTTCTATCGACTCAAAACGTTTTCCTCGAAGTGGTAATTTTAACTTGGGAAATAAAAAAAAGTCAGACGGAGCCATGTCAGGTGAATACGGTGCTTGGTCGAGAACTTTTGTTGAATTTTTCGCTAAAAACTCTTTCACTATAATGGCTGTGTGTGATGGTGCATTATCATGGTGCAGCATCCATGAGTTGTGTTGCCACAAATCTGGACGTTTTCGGCGGATACTCTCACGCAAACGCTTCATGACGCCTAAATAATATTCTTTATTCACTGTTTTTCCTCTGGAAGGAATTCGGAGTGAACCACACCACGGTAGTCAAAAAAAACTGTCAGCATCACCTTGATTTTGGAGCGACTTTGCCGCGGTTTTTTGGGTTTCGGCTCGTTTTCGAGACGCCATTCTGAAGACTGTTGGCTTGTTTGCATGTCGTACTCATAAACCCATGTCTCGTCGCCAGTTATTATACGTTTCATAAAGGTCGGATCCGTAGAAGCTCGGGAAACCATGTCTTCAGCGACATGCTTTCGCTGCGCTTTTTGAACAAAATTGAGCTCTTTTGGAACTAGTCGAGCGGCGACGCGTTTCATGCCTAAAATGTCAATGAGAATGTTGTGGACGGACTTAAAAGATATGTTCACCTCACTAGCCAACTCTCTCAGACTCATACGTCGATTTTCGAGCACTAGCTTCTTGATTCTGTCGATGTTTTCTCTGGTCGTAGCGGTTGAAGGTCTACCAGAACGAGGCAAGTCTACTACTACTTCTCGGCCTTCTTTAAAAGCCTTATACCATTCATAAGCCCTTGTTTTCGATATACACGATTCGCCGTAGGTATTTCGCAACATTTTTAGTGATTCACCACATGAAATATCATTTGAAACACAAAATTTAAGGCACACTCTTTGTTCAACAATATTTTCCATTGTAAAAATCGCCGAGGACTCAAAACTATGACCAACAAAAAGTGTAGTTTAAAACAAATTAAATGACAGATCCCGCTCAAATTTTGCGCGCTAAATCAGTACAGTGCTACCAACATGCAGTAAAAAAATTAGAACGACCTCTTTTACGCGGGTCTTTTTATTGACATATTCCCGATACTTTTTACACAGAGTAGTATATACCTACAATGCGAAAGTGGAAGGATGTAGGAGCCTAAGAAGTTCAAGGCTTACCTACAATGACCAAATTGATCATGTTTTATCAGAATATCAGAAACCCTAAAAACCGGCAAGAATGCATGAGATGAGCTATGGATATTAAAGAAGCGAGTGAAATGTGCAAGGACCGAGTATAGGCGGTCGGCTCTATCTGCCTAATCCGAAAGGGATTTGACATGAATTTATAGATAGATAGTTATATAAATATGTATCGACTAGCTTTTGCCCGCGGCTTCGCACGCGTAGATTTTGCAATTTTGGCACTTTTACTTATTTTTGTTGTAATTCTTATTTTTAAGTACAGACAGCATTAAATAGTTAGTAGAAGTACCAAATATCCTTAATGAAGATATGTCACGATCTGTTCGATTTTCATTAACTATTTGATACTGACTGTATACACTCAAAGCACCTCATTATACGCAACATTGCCTGTTTTAAAAACATAAAAGTTTCAAAACACTTAAAAAATATCTGTCAACCCCTTGGGGGTTGAATTTTAAGAAAATCCTTTCTTATCTCTAATATGCATTACAAAAGGAACGTGTTGATGAGGTAGTGAATTAGCCAGGAACTCCATTTTTTATTAACATAGATTTATTTATATAGATTAACGTCTCGTCCATACAGATAAATAGACGCGTTCGTACAGAGGTGTATTTTTACATAACGTCGTGAGGCATTCAAGCATACAACCCACCTGATATAAAGTCGTTATCGGAGCCTAAGAACGCTTGCAATACATTAAGTATCTATCGGTCGTGCGATGCCACATCTACTGCTAACACAACAACTCTATAGGAGCTTATTGGTAAACTCACTCACTAGCAGGAACACAACAACTCTCCAGGTAGTTGTTATTTGTCTGCGATTTTCTGTGATGTGTAGGTTCTTCCTCAGTACTGTGCGCCCTACCTCTCTTACAAACACCTAGACCAAACTAAAAAACAGCTAAGTTCATGCACACAAATGTCTGTCCTATGTACAAATCGAAGCCCTGGCCACTGAGCTCGGCAAATGACATACGAATGGATACGAATGAGATTGCCTAAAAAACAGGTGAATTGACGACATGGAGTTCCTTATTTGCCATGCAGCTCAATTGTAATGTACTACATATATACAATCGAACCAGCGACCTCAACTTTTAAGTAACTATCGCGATCCATAGGACTCGTCATGAAAAAGATGTGTGAATCAAAATGGGATACAATGCAAATAGATTATGGAATAGACCAACGGCAGGCGACCTGCGGCTTTTCCTCTGGCATGATCTCATTCAGAGTCAGTTTCCCACGCAAATAAGCGTGCATATGTAGGGTAAGTACGCGTAAATAGGTAGGTGTGTAGGATTCGTTACGTACAACTAGAACGAATAGTGTGCGTGCGAAACTGGAGCCCTGGTATGAAGATATAGTGTGCGATCTTCCCTCACTATACATGTTCGAGATCTCAGTACCGATACGATAAATCTATCATACTCAAATCAAATCAATCTATCTCTCATACTCGTTCTCTTTTGTAAAACGTGGGCATTACTGGTAATATTTTAGTTTCACTTCGTTATTTCAAAATTCGCTCTACATAAGTCGGTACTATTTGAGTAGGAGACATGTGACACTGCACGAGCGTGTTTGTGTGAAAGCGTGCGTCGTTTGCACTTATAGCCTAATGTAAAAATGATTTATAAGCCCAAAATAGATTAGGTTGATGGCGATCATCTTCAGCTAAGGAGATAGGAACACTGGAGATCTATCGACTGAACGGAAGACGGTTTATCACTTATCCAAATGGAATTGCGATATTCTAAAGCCAACAATCGGTTACTATGAAGGAATGGTTTAGGGATAAACAGAAAATGGTAATAAATACTATCTAAAGTGCCAGAACCTTTAAGGTGACACATATAGATATACGCTTATTACATTAGTATTGCAGAGAATTTTAATAACACCTAATATTATTTTCTTTTAGAAAAATCTACCTGTTTTATTTTTCCCGATCAATATAAATCATTCTATCTTATAACTAGTTAGACTAATTCTAGGTCACAGACCATTGATATTCTGTCTGCCTGTGTCTAGACATATTGCATGGTCGAATTTTAAACGAATGACATCGCATTACCTATGGATGAGACTTAAAAATTTGAAATCTAAAATAGCTAGTGTCTGGAAACAGATTTCTGTAAATTATTTATATTTTCTCAAACATCTACTTTTTATGTCTAATTTAGAAATGCAGGTTCATACATTTTCGTAGAGTCATATTATATTGCCTATTGCATCATAAATTTACATCTGAACATTTATACTTATATATAATTAACTTATGTTCATTTTTAAACATATCAGGAGTAATTAAAATGGGAGATATAGTCTGAACGTCAAGTTTTTATAACTGGAACTTTAAACGAAGTTAAAAATAAACATTTTAACGTGAAATTAGATTTCAATGGTCAAGACGAAACACATTATTAAACGTATTCGTACGGAACCCTAACTGTGCGAAAGCCGATTTTTATACATCCATGGCACCGTAGCGTAACAGCGGACGAGTCTCAATCTTATATAATTTCAAGTATTACGAATTGTTACTATAATATATAAGTTCTGTAACAAAACAATGAGTACCTAGTTACTTTATTTGCGATACATACATTCTCATAATCAGACAATGTAATATAGTAACTAATCTTTAGATTCGACCTAAGCAAACATCTTTAGTGGCTAGGTCAACCTCACCGGCTAGTGGTGTCTCTGATATCTAATATACAAGGATCTTGCGAAGGAGAAGTATAGCACAGTTAGGTATACACAAATATCTAATAATTGATATATAATATATATCTAAGGATTAAGGAAGTACTTCCACCTCATAAAACTCATGCAGCGAAGTAATTCCCTTGAGGTTTTTTAAGTCTGTGCAAGTAAATGAGGGTCAGGAGAGTCCGAGAATGGCATCTTGATCGCTCAAGCTCAGTTTTCGTATTGCGAGCGTTCATAAACTGTGATAATTGCTTTACATTAGTAGTTTGATTGTTTTCATCCAGATGTAGTACAATAAAAAGAGTAGTAATAGCTCAGTGAATAAAGACGCGGTACCCGTTTCGAATTCTGGACATGTATGTATGTATGTATATCTTCACGCCAAGTCCCTTGCGGGGTAGGCAGAGAGAACCGAGCGCCATAAGACGCGGTCCTTGCATACTTCACTCGCTTCTGTGACATTCATAGCTCTTTTCATGCACGCTCGCCGGTTCCTGGGGCTTCTGACATCACCTTATGATAAAACACGACCAATTTGGTCATGGTAGGTTAGTCTCGGCCTTCCTCGGCTCCTACATCCTTCCACTTTTGCATTCTGGACATGTAACCACTAAATTCAGGTTTTTGGATTTATGTACAGATTTGTTATTGTCACTTGTTCGACGGTGAAGGAAAACATCGTGAGGAAAACCGCACATCTACGAAATTATATTTCGAAAAACATGTGACCTTGCCTAAGAAATGTCTGGTTTCCCCTCTAGATTATGGAGGTCTGACGGTAGGCGTTCCATAAAAAAATCAGTATCTTCGCCAAATACTTAGGCTTAGGTCGCGAACACCGCTTACTCCGCTTAGGTAGGAAATAGGATATGAGATATGATGAGAAGTAGTAGTAATAGAATAAAAAGCTTCTTGGAAATAGAATTAAGATCGAACCAACATTTCCGTTGTGCAAAGGACGCGTTACATTAATATATCGACTACATTAGTGGAATTACATACAAAAATATGACTAAGAGACACACAATAGTCATTAACATCTGAATTTATGAGCTATTCATAATTATTATTTATAATTTAGCTATTATGATTGATGAAGAATTTTACGCTTAAAATAAAAGGGACGTGATATATAAGATTTGTTAGTATTCAGAATATTTTTCCTATCGAACATTTATATCTCGGCCTGGCGTGGCTGTATGGGTTTGGATATGCCAGCATAAAAATGTTAAGCTATAAAACATCAAAGAAAACATGAGTAATGATATCTAGATGAAAACAGAATACATGCAATAAATGTGTCACATAAATTTTTATGTGCGGCTATATGGACTGCGTAATTGTTTTATTATTTCGTTAGGTTTTCGTATGTTATATAATTATATAGGTATGAATTTATTTATGAATAACTTTACGAACTAAAATAGTTTGGTAAAATAGGTTGACACGCCGCCCATCTAATTGGTTAAGCAATACCACCCCTGCCACTAATACAGCAGCTTTGGAGCTTACTTACTACTTAGTTGTTATTTAGCTACAATTTTCTGTGGAGGTACTTCCACAATCAAGCTGCTTTGATGCACCCTACCTTTCTTAAAAACACCTACCAAGGCAAAGAGCCTTGGTGACCACTAGTGGATAAGTAGCATTGCTGACTACTCCGTCATAGGACTCATCAGAACTGGCAAATGAAAGTGCAGCGGATTATGTGGTTTACAATCGAATTAAAAGTGTAAAGCTCTATTTTCTTTTAATGTAGCTATAATGACAACATTTATTACATATAAAGGATAATCCAAAAGTTAGAATCATCTAATGAAAGGCATAATAAGTAATTAAGATACAATTTTAAAGAGCACGAACTTGTCGTGTCTTTAAGCAACAGTTTCGATCAGGGAAATGTATTTTACTGATCCAATCTTTTGAAGTACAGACAGACAGATTTAGAAGTTCAATTAATGCTACATGGATGATTTGTACGCTTGCGTACAAACCATCCATGTATCCATGCGTTAGTACGCTTTTTAAAGCATTTTCTTCCATATACTGTTAAATTGCGGAATCGACTTCCTCTAGCGGTGTTCCTCAACTAATACTACACGGGGCTCTTTCAAAAAAGAAATAATATGTCATATAAAAGACGCTTTGGTGTGGTTAATGCCTATGGGCATCGGTGATCATTTACAGTAAACGAATAACGTTTGCCGATTTCATTTTGGTCATTTTTGGTATAATTAAACACGCTCGTTTTAGAGCGGTAAGATTGTCACTTCAAGATAACGAACAGTGCTCTGCCCGCTATGCAAACGTAGCATGTCGACTTGTAGTGTTAGCTGGAAATGATTTGACTGCACTGACTTCGTTTGGAATGGTATTGCTGCGATCGTTTATTTAAAGTCATTCTACCCTATGTACTATGCAGTGTTCTCAAGACTAGATCACACTGCATACTTGATATATGCACATGCACGTCTACGTTTTAGTGTGTTTTCTATTGCGTTGCCAAATAGGAAATTGTCATATAATGACTTTCATATAATCTAATGACATTTAAACAACAGTGTCTGCACGTACGCATGTAGAGTGCTATACTGTGCTCTTATACTCTACGCGTATACCTTCCCCATTTTATAATATAGGTATATATTAGGGGTGGCGAATCGCAATCTGATGAATAGATTCACATCGACTTTTCAAAAATCGATTTTTTATCGAGTTTGTTTTTACTATAAATTTAAATATATATGAGTAATATAAATTTGTATAATATAAATATGTATGATATAAATTTAAATATATATGAGTATCATGAAAAACAAAAAAATACACTAAAGTAATCCATCTCTTATCATTGAAAACAGGGAAATCCTCAGTTCCGGGAATTCAGTATTAAAATTGCTTTTAAAATCATACGAAAGTGTCAGGTATAAAATAAGTCATTTATTTTACAAATTTAATTTGGAATTTGAATCTGGATATTTAAAAAAATAAAACAATTCGAGTAAATCATCGATTCAGTACTATATATCGATTAAAAAAACGATTTTTAGTCCGAGAAATCGATTTTTCAATTAATCGATCTCAGATCGCCATGTCTCTTATACTCGTATCTTATCTAGAACACTATAAGTTGCAATGAAATCAGTTGCCATGGTGTCTAGCCCGAGTGAATAACATCTGCCTATTACGGATCAGTCGGTGCATCGGCAATCAGGTCATCCGACAATATTCAATACGTGCCATCAGACACATTTATCATGAGCCGTTTAAATTTTAATATTTTGATTTAAACCGTTTTTGAATTTTAACATGCGATTTGTGCATTTTTTATACTACTTGAAACGAAGGCCGTCGACGAAGCATGATTGAAATGCAAAGAGTCTATCTCTAGTATCAATCGTAACTAGCTATCTCTCTGTATAATTAACGTAATTAGTTAATCATACAGGATTCCTGATAGCCTCATTTACTGTCAGAAATACAGCAATGCTTCGGTAAGTTTGTATTTGACCCTGGTTAAGGTAAGACCGCGTAACGTAGTACTTGCCCAGGCGGGGCTGATCCATACTCAATATTTATGTGATTGTAAGCCTCTTTGTCAATAGCTTGTTTGCTATGTAACAACTTATAGCTCGTAATCTAGGATGCACCACGTATAGATGAGGTAGATGTTGGCTGTAAAGATGATAGTGATCCCCGTACACTTCAATAACTTTAGTAGGTAGTCGTTACTGATTGGTTTATGTTGCGTAAGTACATGAACCATCTACCAGTGACAGTGCAGTGAATAAAGAACCGTCCTATTTTTCGAAGGTTCCTAATTCAAATCCTAATGTTATGTACTTACTACTAAATTCGGGTTTTTGGATTTATGTACATATTTGTAATTGTCCCTTGCTCATCGGTGAAGGAAAACATCGTGAGGAAACTCGCATGTCCAAGAGAGCCGTGTGACCTAACCTTACAAAGGTTTGGTTTTCCCCCTGGGTTATGGAGGACTGACGGCAGTTGCTCTATGTAAAAATCAGTGTTCTAGCGAACCCCGCCAATCCTAATGAATTAGGAAACGGGATATTACTAGGAAGAAGAAAAAGAAGGAGGTTTACGTTGCTCACACCTAATTTTAGGGGCAAATGCACCTTTACCTGTACGTGTACCCTGTTAACCGGGAAAAAAACTCTGCCGAAAGAAAGTTGGATACATTCAATAACCAATCCAACTGTTAATTTCCCTCCACTGTATTACAACTGCAGAGAGGTGACTTATCAGAGTGAGGTTACCAATAAGTTTTAAGCTGCTGTATTCGCAGAGGCATGACGACGAGTATTACCATTTGTGCAGCAAGCCTTTTTAAACATTTTTTTACCACTAAGCTAGCAAACAAGTGTACAGCCTGCACGATGGTAAGCAGTGCCATAGCCTATGGACATTCGCAACTCTGGGGGTATCACTCATGTGTAGTCGACTCTTTTAAACTATGATAACTGCATCGCATGAGGCAAGAAACCATGCCAGTTCACTACACAACTTACAAAAAATATGTAGAGACGACAATACCCTATAAATCGATAAAAAAAATTTTGAAACATTCCCGTCAAACCGCAGTTCGTCAAATTTGATTTAACATATTGAATTTAAGACCTTCGAAATAACAATAGGTTCATTAATCGTCGAGGCGCAAACTGTAATATATCATTCTACATTGGCTATATATCTATCACGTTTTTGACGGATCGCACCTTGTGTAAACAATGTCATTACTTTTGTCACTACGCAACATTTACGATGACGAGTTATCCGCGCAAAATATATTATCCGAATCGAATGTCTTTACTATGACACAGTACATAGTTGCAGTAGGATAACTTCAAAGAAACGTTCAAAGAGTCGTCCTGCAGAGAGACGCTACTAAGCTATGAGAAATTCGCAGCTAAATTAGTCGCAATGCGGCTATTACTACTAACGGTGTTTTTTTTTATGGTAAGCAGTTAACTTCGCCTATGGACAGATGCAACACCAGTTGTCACTCGTGCATTGCCGACCCTGTGTTGAATTGAGTGTTGATAAGATACGTAAAAAGTACATGTTTTATGGTTATTTGTATAATATCGCTTTTATTCAGGAAAGACATCTATATACATCTTTTATACAACGTTAGGTGGCATACGAGCATACGACTCACCTGATGTAAAGTAGTTACCGTAGCCCATGAACGCTTACAATGCCTTAGGTATCGCTTGCGCGAGGCCACCTCTGCTTAATACAGCAGCTTACTGGTAACCACACTTACTAGCAGGAACACAACTACCCTCAAAGGAGTTGTAATTTGGCTGTGGGTTATTGTACTTCCCCAGACAGGCCGCTTTAATGAGCCCTACCTCTCTTAAAAATTCCCAGACTAAGATAAACAGATATGTTCATGCAGGCAAATGGTTGCTCGGTGTTGGTTTCGAATCTCCGAACTCTGATGTTAAATTAGCGTCACTAATAAAACAAAATTTTATCGAAATCGTTAAATACACGTATTATATTTGTATACCTATAAATGAGACTAATATTTTACGTAGTTACTGTATAGCTTAACGAACCAGTGATTGTTCGCGATCATGAAAACTGACCAACTGAATTAAAAAGGCTTAAGTGGACAAGATAACTCACACACTGCTGCCACATCCCTCTACTATGGCGCATGATAATTAAATCTCAAATTCAATAGAGTTCAATTAGAGTGATAGGAAGTGTAATTTAATGTCTTTAATTGTAAAAATAAAGTACGACTCGTGTTGGCACCGCTACAAAGATTGCTTTTTATCGACATGGCATCATGTGCAGAGGTGAATTTGTGTTGTTATTGTTGCAGGAAAAAATATTCAGACGAAGTATGAGCGTTATGAACAAAGTTCTCCACACAATCCGAAGTAGGATAACTTTAATGGCTCGCAGAAACATGTGCGCCGCTTCATGCCTCTTAATATTTTTTGTAAACTCGACCAAAGCTCAACAAAATTTGATCAATTCCCCATCAGAATGATATCTATTATGATTATTTCATCTTTACCTTTTTAATACTCCAAATAATGTATTAAATTAAACATTTATTTTTACAATATTAGTATAAACTTGTTGTTCCATTGTCTAAACTAATAATATAAAGAGAAAAGGTTTGTTTTTTTTTGTACGCCTGTATCTAATTGTGCGGGACTGGGACTGTATGTATTATTTAGAGAAAAATAAGAAGCAAGCTGACAATGAATATTTTTACTGAGTACCGAGCTATCAATCTGACAACACATTAAAAGCATTATAAAAAGGCATACCAAAGACAATTACAAAAATAGTTCCTAACAGTAATAGATATATTCAAAAAGTACTTAACCGATTTTAAAATTTCTTTCAAATATTTCATATCAACGAGTACATGTTACCAGTAGTAGTAGCTATGTTACTTTAAAATAGTTGAAACCGCTACAAAATTGCAATAATGTAACCTAAGGTAGGAAGATAGATTATGAAGCAAAAACTATCGATGTATGGTATCATAAAATAATGTACATACTACATGTTTGTAATACTTACCATTACCCATAAAAAAATCCGATTTATCTATCTATAATTTCACGCCAAATCACTTGCAGGGTAGACAGAGACAACCGAGCGCTACGTGTCTCGATTCTTACACACCTCACTCGCTTTTTTAACATTCATTGCTCTTCTCATTCAAGCTGACCGGTTTCTAAGGCTCCGGACCTTATTACCTTCTGATAGAGCACTATCAATTTGGTTATGGTAGGTAAGTCTTGGCCTTCCTCGGCTCTTACATCCTTCCACTTTTGCTTTGTATAACTGTTTTGTAATTCTTTCCTGCTGTATTCTGCATTTCAAAAAGTTCGATACTGTATCTAAAGTATATCTTACTGTTTATTATATGTCAAATTACAAGAACTGTCTTTTGTTTAAATTAGTCAATCAAACAAAATATAATCAAAAGATGACATTCATGCCATGATATTAATCCTTATTGAACTGTACAGTTTCATAAGGAATTGTCGTTATGTTCTATTTGTCCAAATAAAGTACAAAATTTCTTTTAGATAATTTAGGTAGATACTACCCGTGAGACGCCGGGGCGGGTATATTGTAATGACCAACAGGGTTCATATGAATATTGGTATAAACTTTTGCAACGTGTCACTTGTTACACCTACATATGAATACAATAAAGATTTGAGTATTAAGTAAGCTAAGTTAGCAATTTAACTAGTTGCGATCAATGAAACGATCATCTTTTATGTTCTATGTAGCGTCCCGCACACTGTTAGCGATCTTGAGTGACGACCTAACTCGAATGTCGGTAATTCCTGAGTTTCTACATTACGTACTTAATGTCTATCTACATAATCGAATGGCACAAATCAAGATTAAATATTATTAATGGTATAACACAGCATTGGTCATTGCTCATACAATTTTAGTATCAGCCAAAGCTCAACGGAAATTTGCAGATACCGAATAATCTGATTGAAAATAGAAAGGAAAATTCTTAGTTACAGCTTGCACTTGTTGTCGATCAGTTTGGAAGTTTTAAACTGTGGGCTATTTTTATGTCGTTTTAGGACTAAAAGTTCTAAAACTATCGGACGTGTTCCCGTTGAGTTTTCCTATCTTCCATATAATTTTTTATTCTATTGAGCCAGTTTAATGGATACATTTTCGAAAATTAAAAAGTGTGCTGTTGTTGTACGTCAATCACACAGGTGGTATGATAAGAATATTAATCTGTTCATAGATTAATATTCTATCTATACCACCAGGTACGATAGTAGAACTAGTTAAAAATTAATCAAACAGCTCTACCGATAATCCCTGTGATATAGCTTGTAAAATACACAGGGAGAGAGGTAAAGTCTGCCCGTGTAGAAATTACTAGGTTGCTGATGCTTCGAATTTGTCATTGTAGTAAGCCGACAAATTGAGTAAGCAAATACTGGGGTACGTGTATAGTCGGAGCCGATGCTGGATCATAAACTAACCAAGCTCACTAATCTTTTTAGTAGCACAACTGGCTTAGCACTCCAAATTACTAAGAAACTGAAACATCACTCGATATGGTAGATTCTAGGATACCGATATTAGGCAAAATGAGGAGGAAGTGCTGTCGGATAAGAGACCTATCACAAGTGGGTAGTTGTTACGATATGTTCATTTCTATGTCTTCTATGACTATGTTCAATGTACTCAATCCGAGACATTTCAATCTCAGACACAAGATTTGTTTGGCACTCGTCGAAGTAATTCTGAAAAATATTCACTTGACCGGTATTTAGTGCATCTTAGCGACTTCACTAAATGTTGGGCACATGAAGGAAGTCATTACAACAACTTAAATTCATAGCAGTTATTGGACAAAATAACTACGACCTCCTACTATCACACGACACTAATACTTGTTGTACGAGTATTAAAAGTTTGAATGACAACTGTTGGCTATCAGTAACTAGTAACTAGAGCCAAACATGCAAAAACCGGCGAGTAAAAGCTAGTGGGCATTAAGTACGCTTACATCGACTTACTACGGGGAGGTAGGGTTTCTCGACACTGGTTTTGGAACCAGTTTGCAAACGTTTACGAGCACCGACCAATTAGCGTGTAGCTGCAGTTCTCAGACACAAAAGAAAGAAGAAAAAAATGCTAATATGACTACTTGGAGTCAATACATAATTGTATGTGCAGTTTTTTGTTGTTTGGGGCCTAATATGTGTTATTAATTTTTAATTGTACAAAAAATCTTATTTGACGTTATTATAGATCTTTTCCGTTAGTGGTATTTTTTTCTGTTATTCATTACGTTACGATTATGTCGGTAAACTTTTAAATGAATAAATGAAACCGATTACATTAAGTCAACACCTATTCTCATCGTTCCTATCCTACTGCTATTAAACAGCGTGCAACGTAGCGACCACTTTAGTTAAATTAATTACAACTTTATCTCATAACTTTTTAATTTCTCATATAATTTTCACCATTGTTGGGATGGAATTTAATAGTTATTGAAGTTTTGTATGGCATTACCGTTCAATTATCATAGTAATGTGGTTTCTTTCTTACACACACACAGCAACAACGCTCACACACTTAAGTAGTACTTATGCTAGCCAGTGTATTACTACTAATGTTTATCTATACTTTTATTGTATTTTGAAAGGACGAGATTCTACGTACATCGTGTATATTTTTACTGATATATTCGTATATATATCTTCGCTGACAGGAGAGAGCTTCACCGAATTGGACAATTTAAACGATATTCTGAGAAGTACAGTGACTAAGCAAGCCTATATTGCAATCTTTCTTAGACTACGGTAACTAGTTTACATCAGTTGGGCCGTATGCTTTTATGCCTCCTAATATTCTATAAAAACACTATTCTATGAAGTATTTATTATACCTAATATTTAGCTAGATTGCCATATTTAATGATTAAATTATAATCATTATTTGTCAGATTAGATTTTATTAATCAATTAAATTTCATTTTACAAAATCATTATTTGACTTTTTTTGTTCTATTATGATGTGATGTCGATAAGTTTAGCACATGGCATATTTCGTGATGATCTCAAATAATTTGACGAAGACTTCCTGAAATATGAAATACAAACTTCAAACTTTTCAAAACATTTTGCATTAAAACTGAAATTACAGGTGTCGACTTCAATAGTCATTTTCACGTTTTTAATAATCAGTTATTTAGTTCCATTAGTTAATCTGAAAGGGAGAATCGTTGATAGGATAAGGAGAGACATGCTCCATTGGTTCGGACTTGACGCGAAAGTAGAAGTATGTAGAAAATGAAGAGAAGGCCAAGATACACGTATCGCGACCTATTTGGTCAGATGGTGATATTAGGAGTCCGAGAAACCAGAGCGAGCATGAAAAGAAGAAGCGAGTGAGCTGTATAAGTATCAAGTCATGTGGCGTTCGGTTCTCTCTGCGTACTTTACAAGGGACTTGACATTAATATATAAGTATATAGTTTCGTAATTTATTATTTCAAGATACACATTTAGTTTCATAGCACTAGTGTTCATGGTAGCTTTTCGAATGTGTTGAAATATAGCGATGATGTTTGCGCGCACGTATGCTTCGAATTATGTCATCAGTTAACGAGTGAGATCGTGTAACGTTACTCCAAATGTCACTGCCTCTTAGTCGCCAGTGATTATTATTTGGCTCGTTGCCTTACCATTATTAGCTTTAACAGTCCTTAAAAATAAATTTTGCTTAAAAAAATAAATTCCGTTAGCGCTAGCCAGCCCAGTGTGCGGTTTATAGAAGGGAATTCAAAGATTGCACGATAGGGGGCAGAACTCACGAAGACTCGCGATACTAGAATAGTTCCTTACGGCGCGGCGGCGGTGTAACAAGCATATCAGACAGTAAGTTAACTAAGAATTAACTGCAGATTAAATGAATTTTGTTCCGATAAGAACATTCTTATAAGCAGAGTTTGCCAGTGTGATCGTGATATCGAATGAAATACACGTACTGTTTTGTATGTTTACTGTGATTATTGCCCTCAATAATCGGACTTTAGAGTCTCACGTTCGTGAGCACTAATCACGACGTGGAAATATTAAGGACACTAATATCTTGTAAGTATTTACATAACACGCAATAAATCTATGTGCGCGGGCGCAACGGCGGCTTCACTCGGCGCCTTTGATAAATACTTATTGGAGCTTTTTCGACGGTCTATTTCGAAGCTGCACTAGGGTTGTTGGAGGTCCGGTTTTGACCGACACATTTAGCTTCTGATTCAAATTTATCACGTCCGGCTTATTCAAGATTTTTCGGTGGAAGTAATAAATTAATCACCTCAAAATACTTTATTATTTCTTTATTATGCCATGAATAAAATGAAGATATTAGCATTGTCCAGTTTCTAAGATATATGGACCAATTAAACTTTATTTTTATTTATTTTGCACACTATCATTATTATTTATGATAAATCCGTATATTACGTTAAATTATTTTGTCTTGTTGACAACCCTGTTCAAACGAGACTCAATCTAATTGTATGTTTTGTTTTGTAGTCGAACTACCTTCTGATGTTATTGTTTTAGATTCGGCTAAGAATGTTACTATGTTAAGCTTTGATGTTTAAGACGCTAATGATCGACAATCCTGTACCAAAATTGTTCAGATACTTCAATGTCACTAATTATATTCTCTTTTTTACACGACTACCCAAGAAGTTATATATTTTCTGTACATGTATGAGCATACATGTGAATAAGTATTTTATTCTGATAAGTCTCTACACTCTTAGAGCGATGGAGATATACACTGGTGGTTTATTACTAAACTCCCATATAGATATATATTTAAGTTGGGTTTTCAGGCAGTCGCTAATCTGATAATTTAATGATTATATTAAAGGACTCAAATCTGATAATTTAATGATTATATTAACGGACTCAATTGTAACCGATAATAATTTATATATTAACCGATTGCATACTACAATGTTTAAAAAAAATACCGCAAAATGCATTTTATTTGATAGAGAATTCGTTGAATTTCGTTGAATGCTCCTCGGTTGCCACTAAATTCTTATGCATATTTGTTCTTGCTCGGCGGTGGAGGAAATCATCGTGAGAAATTATATTTCAAAAGATGTGTGATCTAACCTAAGAAAGGTCTAGTTGTCTCTGGGTTGTAGAGGTCTGACAACAGTCGCTCTATGTAAAAATCAGTATCTTTATCCTTAGACTTAACATAACGTAGACTTAACGTAACTTAACCTTAGAGGTAACGAACCCTGCCAATCTCAATGGATTAGGACACAGGATAACGCCAAGTGGAAGAATTGTTTAACAGTATCCGAGTGTTTGGCAGTTTACCACTCGATGTTGCATAAAACAAACACGCATAATTTGATTCAAATTGTTTTCGACAAGCTGTCCATATAGACAGGGATACATTAGTCTATGGCGATAATACCGCTGCCTATACTACATGTACTCGAGATGTTATCTACAAGAATAATTACCTATCTGTTTGTTATCTTAGAAACCGGTAAGCTGTAGGAAGTAAGGAAACCTCGCATGAAATGTATGATAACTTGTGGTTAGTTGTGATTTATTAAATCTTCTGGTAAATGGCTACATAATAAACTCTGGATAGACTATACTGTTTTACAGTTCCGTAATGAATTGGGATAATAGAATCTTGTCAGTTCGCATGACTGTCAGTCTGTCAAAATTACAAACTAATAATCCACTTGACTGCGCATGAACACACCCCGGTACTCCGCGTTCACGGAGACATTGTTTTTTAGCCCCGAAATATCTCAGTAATTCGATTCGAGTAATTGAAAGAAGAAAGAAAGAAAGAAAACTTATTTATTCGGTGACATAATTACTTACAGATTGAAAAAAAAAAAAAGGAAACAGACTAGCTCTTAACACTGTGACACCGAATCGGTATCCACTCAGCATATGTCGCCACGTCCCCGTGAGACGGTACGACGCTGGTCTTCCGTAGATAGGTATCTACGGAAGACCAGCGTCGTACGATACGTCGTCGATAGGAATAAGGACACTGCCGTTCATCACGGTGCACAATCCTGTACAACAAGACTCAATGTGAAATACAGTTAGGAAGTAGAATTGGGCATAGAGTAATTTAACAAACCAGTTACTTATGTACTAATGTTAAAATGCATATACATACAAACACATAAATATACATACACACTAACACATTCAGAATTCGAATGATAAATAATTCCTTACACATACAATGCATTGATTATATGGTGATGATACATGTAATGCACAACAGTAAACCGGATATCGTAGATGACAATGCAATAATCAAATATGGCTCTGCAAATCTAGGAGATGTACGAGTAGTTTATAATTATATCTAAAAAATGCGATATTACAGCAATTTCGTATGGGTAGTGGTATATTGTTCCAGCATTTCGTTGCACAGTACCGAAAACTGCCACGAAACAATGCAGTTTTATGCGAAGGCCAGGGTCAGATGAGCAGCAGATCGTAGGTGACTATTTGAAAACAAAAGCTTGTTATATAGATATGATGGTGATTGTGTTTGAACAATAGTAAACAATAAACGCCCATAGTGATACAAACGTCTCGTTGTCATATTCATCAGATTTCCATGATTAAGAAAAGGGGTAACATGGCCTCTGAGCGAGCACAGGGATTTTGAACACGTTGTAATAATTTATTTGAATAACCAAAAATACACTTACCAAAAACACTATCAGCATAGTTTAGTTTGGAAAGTATTAGGGATTCACATTGTTTAATCTTCACATCGACATCCACGTAGTCACGAACCTTATACAATACCTTGAGCCTGTAGAAACAGCTTTTAACGACCTCAAGAACGTGATTATGGAATCTCAGGCTACCATCCATGAGGACTCCCAAATTTCTAGCTTCTGATACCTGTTCAATAACTGTCATACCAATTTTAACCTGCGGGTTACAAGTGCAAATTCTCTGGACCTGAGCTGTTGAACTTAATACAATAAATTTGGACTTTAGCGGATTTAAAACTAAGCAATTTTTATTTGCCCACTCATCGATACGTTTCAGATCTTCATTCATCCGGCAAACGGCCGCAGTCATTTCTTCAGGTCCAAAAGGTAAATAGATTTGCAAATCGTCTGCATACACATGATAATGACAATTGCGGATCTGATTAGTTAAGACTCCGCTATAGAAGATAAACAGGATCGGACCCAATATGGATCCCTGCGGCACACCTGTCACCACCTCAGCAGATGCCGAATATGAGCTTTCACCAGATTCACTACGGACTTCAACCCGTTGCGAACGACCAGAAAAATAACTGGAGAACCATTTCAGTGCCCCACCATCAAATCCATAATAGGATAACTTGGCTAGAAGAAGATTATGGTTTAGTGTATCGAACGCACGGGAAAAATCAAGAAGAGTAAGTACAGATCCCTCGCCAGAGAGAGGCCCCAGATAGAATATCATCAACTACATCCAGCAATGCTGTAGTACTCGTAGCACTGCGACCGGCGTGAAAACCAGACTGTCTTTGAGCCAATACATTATTAGTATTTAAGAAGCAGTAAATTGTTGTCATACCACTTTTTCTATAATTTTTGACAAGAAAGGAAGAATACTAAAAGGTCTGAGGTCTTTAAGATCAATAGGATTATTAGTTTTGGGAGAAGGTTTAACAAGTGCTTCCTTCCATATGTCTGGGAAGACGCCAGTTAAAATAGATGCATTAATTCTGACCAATGAAAGAATATTTACACAACAAATAAGCCAATAAATGCCGCGATATTGATCCGCGAACTAGCCAATAAAAGGTGCGCGTCTACTTTAAACCCCCAATGTAGCAGTGAATTGAGTTACTACGTAATATCGTCTCGACGATTCTCCATAGGTTATTTCCATTATGGTCAAAAGCTTTGAAACAACTATTACTTAGCAGTAGTTACACGTTATTTTTGTGGTTTATGGCTATCTAAATAAGATTGTTTATTTACATTAAAATATCCTTGCGTTATATCGCAATGCTTGATTATTGTAAAGTTCAACATTCCACATAGGTTTAGCCATGGAAATTTGTTTCGTTATAATAAAACGATAAATAAGTTTAAATGGCAAATGCTTGAAGGAACTAATTTGCAATACTTGCGATGCAAGGAACATGTTTTCTTAGGATTGGGTAGCATTATCAGAAATATTAAATGAATAAATTTTCAAATTTTCATCATATTTTGGTGGGACGAGTCAAAACAAAAAATAATGCTTACGATCATCAGTTCGTTTGTCTGACATTCGTCTGTCACAAGCTCCCAAAGCCTAAGGGTACATACTACAAACTTGATTTTTAGCACACGTATCAACTGTTATAATAAAGCAATTCGACTTTCGCAAAATAACGCCCGAATCTAGTAACTACTGTTATAACAATAACCGTTATAACGTATAACCCAATATGATGATGACGATGAGGAGAGCACATTAGCACCAATGAGTAGTGAGTGGGTTCCCACACGACAAAGAAGACACAAATTGTGTATAAACTTGTGTAAACACAGAAATTCATATTTTATTCTGGAAATTTAATGTGTCATTAATAAAAAAAAATACGTATTTTACGTTGTTATAGTGTCCGTTTTTATATTATTTTTAACATATGTTAAAATGTTTATAATATATTATAATATAATACATAAAATAATACATTACCCTCAGCAATGATGACATAACGAGTAGAGTTAGTTTGAAAGTGAGTAGGTATTGTTAAATTAAGATGAGGCATACTTCGTAGTTTCTGAGATGGATAAAAATGCTGGAAAAAGAATTGTAAAGCATACAAATCGAAAGTGGAATTATGTAGGAGCGGAGGAAACCGATATTTACCATGACCAAATTGGTCGTGTTTTATCAGAAAGTAACGTCAGTTTGGCCTAATACGATAGTTTGATATCTTGAACGGATTCATCTCCAAAATATCATATCCATAATTTTGGTCAGATTTATTGAACACTATAACTTTTCTCAAGAATTGGACAATGAAATGCCAAACGATTTTTTCAAATCCGACTTTTCCAGAGATTAGTGCAAAGTCTTCACTTTATAGATTAAGTTTTGTGCATGTTATGGTCTCTCACATTGAAAAAAAGCGGAAATGATTTTCCAAACATCAAATAAATATTTACGAATAGGTCTTGTTCGGAGACAATAAACGAATATTGGTAATAAGGCATACTCGCAAATCATATCACAAATAGTTTGTTGTTAAGGCTGCGTTCACACCAAGATATTATGTGACTACACGAGTCAGCCACGAACTGTGAGCGGGACTAATATGTTAAATAATTGGTCACTAAGAGTCCGGGACTACGCAGCATTGGCTCGCTTAACGAAAAGTTATCCAGTACCTCATACCTAAACATGGAGAATCAGTACGCTGCGTAATGCTACTTTAAATCGACGGTTGACAATATGTTTTAGTATGAACTCGGCCTTAGAGATGCTTCCTAAAATTGATCGCTGCACAATTACCGCAGACGCTGAGACCGGTAATAATTTTGAAAAATATCGCCGAGTAAATGATGCCATAAATTATATTTAATAACACATACGCCCAGTGCAACGGCATCATGTGCGGAAAGCTAATTGAATATTAATTTTGTAATAAATCTGGTTGGGCCAGTTTTATACCTATGACTTTAGGGATCGGTAGACTAAGAAGGCAAGATATCGAACGTTATAACAAATTTATAACGGTATACTCAAGGTCAAAGTTTTTGTTATTTTGACTGTGTAATTTTTTTTATATCGCATCGGGTGGGATGTAAGTATACGGTCTGCATTATGGGAATTAGTGACAGTAGCCTTAAATTTTTGTGACATAAGGAGTATATATTACTCAGAAGCTTGCTGCTGGTATACAGCGATCTTTCAGGATGTTATCTTGTTTAAGATCAGAGTTGTTTTCCAAGACAGGCTGCTTAAATATTATTTAGCTCCTTTAACTAATCAGGAGGAGGCATCACATGCAAGTAAAGCTGTCTTCAGCTCTTAATGTGGACGCTTAGAATTCAAATTATCTAAATATTAGTTTTATACTTAAAATCTAAATATATACAATGTCTGCATACATACTTAAACCGTCACGAAAAATGTAATGAATGTATGCGACAACTTTGGCAACATATTCGTAAGGACAAACAATGTCAATTACTATACAATGTGCTTGGTTGCATAAAAGGTTAGGCTAGGTAGGTAGGCATTTGTTGAGTAATATGTTAACATTCAAAGTTCGATTGTACAATACAATACTCTTATAGCGTGTGATATAAGAATGATTCAAAGCTCAAAGGGCAAGTTTGACGTGCACATAGACTACCTTCTTCAATTGTTGCTTAGTACTTCTTTGTAAACAAACAACAAGTCCTAGGAACCGGCAAGCGTGCATAAAAAGATCTATAAATGTTAAATAAGCGAATGATGTGTGTAAGGACTGCGTCTTATGGCGCTCAAATCTCTCTGCCCGCAAGGGACTTGGCATGAAGATATACATACAAGGCTTTATTAGTTTTATACTATTCACATCTAGTTACAGTAACACTGAAAAAGATAGTTTGTAAAATTTCTGCTCGGCTTAGCTAAAATTAGCCATCTATATACGAACAACCAAACCTTCTTTTTAAAAATGCCTTAACTTAAGTTAAATCTTCTCCAGGCTGTTTAGTTTACATATAATACATATGGCCCAACCTGGGTTATGTACCCATGTTTAGGTACTTTCAGCTTTCAGAATTGAATAAATTACCGGAATCTACAATTATTTTAATGACTAAAATTATGTATATATTCTTACATATAATTTTGCTAATTTTTTTAAACGTATAGGTGATACTTAGTTGTTCCTTTTTTCTATCAGCGGCTATCAGTACAATATTAGTAGGTTGTTATACATGCTTCTTTATATCTTATATATAAAAAAAAAACAGACAATAAACTATAATGATCCAGCTCAGTTCGTTGTAGCCGGTCGAATTATACCTATGCATTACGGTGGGTACATATAGCTGGTATTTTTTTTTATATACAATACAAAAAACTATACGCTGCTATTCATTATTTGACGAGCTCGGTGGCGCAGTGGTGAAACGCGTTGTTACGTTACTTTGACACCAACGCTCGTGGGTTCGATTCCCACACAGGACAAACATTTGTGTGCATGAACATGTCGGTTTGTCTTGGTCTGGGTATTTTCTATGTATAATAAGTATGTATTTACAAAAAAAAAATATGTAGTAAAAAGTATGTTTATCAGTTGTCTAGTACCCATAACACAAGCTTCGCTTACTTTGGGGCTAGATGGCGCTGTGTAATTTGTCCGACAATATTTATTATTTATTTATTAATAGCAATAAGAAAAAGAGAAAAGAGATGGAGAAAGAGAATATCGGTTTTCATGTAGTACCGGTACACGAGGAAAGTATGACGGAACAGTTATGACAACGCGAAAGTGGAAGTATGCAGGGGTCGAGGAAGGCCAGGACTCCGTTACTTCGACCACATCGGTTGTGTTTTACATTGATGTCAGGAACCTTAGAAGCCGGCGAGCACCCATGGTATTAGTAAAAGGAGTCATGTGGCGCTCGGCTTTCTCTGCTTACCCCGCAAGAGGTTAGCGTAAAAATATACCTATAGATATGAGAGAAAGAAGTATAAGACAAGATATAACACAGATGCGATCAACTTCTTCCGACAATTTGTATGAAATAACATTAAGCACTTTTATACGTTATTAATTACTATAGCGACATAATATATTTTATCTATAAGGCACAGATACCATCAAATAGTTTACCAAGAACATTATGAGCGGTAAAGCTATTTTTAATGTGGGTGATCAAGATTTGTCTGACCAACTTAAGACTCTGAATGTGTGGAACCCTATTAACATGATAACAACAATCTTTACCAGTGTTTATTATTTATAGCTTACTCAATAGACAGTACGAGTCGAAACGATTGGCAATATATGGTTGCTTAATACAGTGCGTGGTTTTAGATATTGTTAACTTTAGAAACTTATACCTTTAATATGAGTGGGTAGAAATTACCATACCGAAGTGAGCACTTTATGGATGGTCCTGTAGTATTTATCATAAGGTAATAAGAGAATGATTAGAAGTATGAATTGCATCTTTCGTTTAAATTCACACTGAAGTATGATAGAAGTAATAAATACGTTTACATACATTTCCGTACACACACATAGGAAGAAAGAGAGAAACAACACACATCCATTCTCTTAAAATGGTATATGTATAACGATTCAGATAACCTTGAAAGTTATAAGCAACTCATAGGCTATTGGGCAGGGTCAGCAATGTACGAGTGACTGGTGACACAACTTCTTACATATCATCATACTGTTTAACCTTATTGATATACAAAAAGAATGAAAGAATGAAGAAAGAAACATATTAATTTAGTTACTTCTTTTTGTTAGTATTACATATATCTATTATAAGTTGTTTAATAACTAAACTTAAGAATATACTATGTTTATTTTTTTTATTATACTATATACATTTATTTCAATTTAAATACAATAAATATTTTTAGCATAACTCTGTCACTGAACATTTATAAATAAACTACGTTCATCGTTTACTAAAAGCAATACAAAATAACAGAGAGTAGATATCTAGCTTATTCAGAACAGAACTTAAAACCCTGATATCAAAGTCCCCAAAATGTCTACATATAACATATATGTATAAGCTAGAAAGCACAAAATAGACTGGTAAGTAATATTTAAGCTCAATCGCTGAGACACACGATATGCCTCATTTGTATAAAATTTATAAAAAAAATCACGCAATTTTTATGCGAAGGGCTTAAAATTGTTTTAAATTCATGACTCGAAGAATTTGGTAATGTGGAACTGCATCATTGTTGCGAGCCACACCTCTGGCGGCAACCATTACAAACACCTTCCGTTTCTCGTAATTTATTACTTTTATCTCGAGCACAGTCGCGGTCACTGCACACAAACAAACGACATCTCCGACAATAAGACAAATCGACCGATTACACGACACTACCTGCCCGTGGTGGGTCCAACCCATGCAAATTCTCAAATATTTTTACCATAAAATAACCCTCATTATCACTCTAAAAGAGAGTAAAAGTATAATGGATTCTTTTCCAAATAACGCATTAGTACATTAATTACTCTGACACACCAAAGAAAGGCTTTTCAAACTTTCTTCGTATACACAATGGTTCAAGACGTGGACACAATTTTTTGTGCCCATTTCAATGTATGTTGACCTTGGGTATGCACGCGAGGGAACGTTTCGCAACATTTGGTAATTTTCGCACAGACTTTGATTTATATCGTCTGCTGGGACTTGCTTTGTTGTAATAGTGTAGTCTAACCATGTTGTTTTAAAGACCACTTGCGGTGAATCCGTAACAAGAACGCTAAACACAAAAGGAATGAAAAGACGTTACAAAGGAACCCGCTATGGAAATATAATGAATGCATTAAGTACAGCGATAGGTATAGACAGAGATGTATGTAACCACAGTATAAAGACCTCGAGGTTAGCGTGGATGTAAATGTACGCTACAATAGGCCCGGAATAGATCATGATATCATAATACCTACGAAGCAATTTGGTTATGATCGTATTAACCGTGTGGGACTGGATGGCGAGTTTATTTACTTGTTGAATGACAAACTGTTCCGATTCTAAAAGAGTAATAGAACAAATGAAAGAATGCTGAAACTTCGGCGGTTGAAAATGAGGTGATGTGAAAAAGAAGAAAGAGTTTATCAATTTCAAACATTAATTTAAAACTAGATAAAGGCCACTACACGGTGCAGGCAGGTTGCCGTCGAAAGAAATCTCCATACAAAACATTACTCGGCAGTGTTGAGCGATTTATGCGACGGGCCGCGGGCTGCGAACCACTGTGTTGCTCCTTATTGTATATTATTGTAGTGACACCGACTAATTTGTTGGTCGACTGATGAGCCAACTACGGAAAAGAGATGGTTTGTGTTTATAGATTGTTTTGTTATATTAACTCGCATATAAACAGAATAACCGGCTTCTATAGTAATTCTAATAACATGATTCTGACTAGAGATGTAGTTCATTTTGTTTCCGGAAACTTTATTTTTATACAACGTCGGGAGGCATACAAGCATATGCCCACCTGATGTAAATACGGTAACCGTAGCCTATGAAAGCTTGAAATTCATTAATTATCGCTCGCGAGATGCCCTCCCTGCTGCTAACACCAACTACTTAGGAGCTTACTGGTGACCTCACTCATTCACAGGAACCCAACAACCCTTCAGGGAAATGTCTTCTGTTAAGTGAAGGTATTTTCTAAAAACCTCTATCTATACCTCTCTTAAAAATACCCAAATCAAGACAAATACAGACAGGTTCATATACGCATATATTAGTCCTGTGTGGGAATCGTACCCACGAACCCTGCTATCTAAGCAGCATTATTAACTACTGGCCCAGAGAGCTCGTCAATTATTTTTTAAAGAAAAACATATTTTTAAATTATATTATACTGCTTAGAGAATAGTTAGTGATAGTTATACTGATAATGATAAGTTTCTACGGTCATTTAAACATATTATTATCATGTTTAAATAATCACCTATCTTGTGTACTATCAGTCGCATTATTGTGCCAGACGTGATCAATGGTTAATTGTTATTTTCCAATAGTTTATTTCTTCTGTATAGTTGCTTAATGTAACTCATAAACTAACATTTTTTGAATTGTATGTACTTTTTAATTAAAAAAAAATGGTTTGATATTTCAAATGTTATTAACGGGTAATAGATGTAGAGTCCTCTTATAAAGCAATTTATTACATCTAAGATTAATAGAGTAATAACTGAAGATCACGTCCAGTTTATACGAGCTTTTCATCTTAGTGGGTGGATTTATTTAATCCGTAGTTCTGAGTACAAAATCTGCGCAGACGCTGTCGCAGAGTGACAGTGTGGAGCGCACGCGCGCGGCTCTTCACTTCTCCGGACAGCAGTAGCATGAAGGAACCAAAGGAAGAAATAAACGGTATGGCGCATTATTTAGATATTCTCGCTGTTCTGTTTTCGTATCACTAGGTTCATGGAAACAGGAAAACGTATTGTAAATAGATATAGCATATATAGAACGGCAGTTATACAGACAACACCAAATCAAGCCATAGACATCTTATGACGTTGCGTACAAAGGTATTTTTCAATTGGTTCGACTGTTATGCTAGATCTCAATAATTTATTTGATCTTATCGCATATTATATCTCTTGTTTTATACTACACTGTTTTGAAATATATGTAGGGTTAAGTAGACCTTCCTCTTGGGCGATTTCACATCAATTTTTTTAGTCTCACTATGAAACAGGAAATATATACTACATCTAATGGTTAAGGCAATGTCAGGAGCCCTAGAAATCGGCGAGCGCGCATGAAAAGAGCAATGAATGTTAAAGAAGTGAGTGAGGTATGTAAGAATCGAGTCACTTGGCGCTCGGTTCTCTGCATGCCCCGTAAGGGATTTGGCGTGAAGTTATAGATAGATAGATAGATCTAATGGTTAATGTACATTTCGTTTAAATTAAGAGTCTGTTTCTTACGAAAAATAGTAGTTAGAATATTTTTTCGAGTCTAGTTCACCTTCAGTATCATACTGCCGATTACCAAACGAAGATTTGGCGAATGCAAGGTAGACCACAAATATATTTGCTACGACAGGTTTACTACAAGTCCACTGCGTCGCAGCCAAATAACTATTCCTGCTGTACCTGTTGCAGTTCCTGAAAGTGACCGTTCCTACGAGTGGGCGAGTAGCCTCACCAAAAGTTACCGATGCGTTCGCAATGATACTGATAGGTAATACGAGAACAGTAATACACGCAGAATCAATATGATTACCTCAGCATTATAACAGTAATGATATGAAAGTTGTCACAGTACTAGCTTTCAGTTGGGACTGAAGGTAAGAAAGTACGTAACGGATAAGTATTTAGTTACAAACATAATAGACATAAAATGAGTACCGGCGAAGGATTTGCTTTCGATTAAGTAAGAGATCTTCAGGAATTTCACCATTTGAATTAAAGTCGATTACCACTTACTTGTAATTGAGTCAGCATTTGGAATCAATAAATCGTATCAGAATTGACATCATCTTAGCTAATACGACCCATGATTAGGACTCATTTATTTACAAAGCCAGAAAGCAAACAAGCTCTGCTTCTTCATAGCGTTATCTCGTTTCCGCTTCCTAAGTCTAAGAATAAGGCTAAGATACTGGCTTTACCAAGGTGCGACTGCCATCAGACCTCCACAACCTAGAGGAAAATCCAAGTCTTTCGAAATAAAATTTCTTCGAAGTGTGCGTTTGTTCACGATGTTTTTTTATACAACGTCAAAAGTCATGCAAGCATACGGTCCACCTGATGTAAAGCAGTTACCGTAGCCTATTAACGCGTGTAATATATTGAGTATCACTTGCGCGATGCCTCCTCTGCACAGCAACTCCTTAGGAGCTTACTGGTGACCTCACTCACGCACAGGAACACAACAACCCTCTAGGGAGTTGTTATTTGGCTGCGGTTTTCTGTGAGGTGGAGGTACTTCTCCAGACGTTGCTTTGATACGCCCTACCTCTCTTAAAAATTACCCTACGTAAAACCGAAAACGCAAATTTAACGATAATACATGCCAGGATTCGAAACGGGAACTAGTTGGTCACTAGGTCGGTTCTTTAGACACTGGGCTATCAGTGCTCACTGTCAGCAAGCAAATAAGCATACAGCGTAATTGATTATCTGAATGCAGCGCTTGCTAACACAGCAACTCCTCAGGAGCTTACTAGTGAGGTTATAATAAAATAGCTAGTAACGTCAGCTGTTTCGGTATATTCGTCATGAGTCACGTCATGACGCGCATCAAGCGATCTGAGTTCACGGCTCACGACATTTCAAAACAAACTGATCTTTCTTCGACGCGCTACGTTAGTATTTAGACGTTTGTTGCTCCGGCTCTCGGCTGTGTTTGAATCTCCGGATATATTTTGATTAGCTAAATTGGTGTACTGTGCACGTTTCGATACTCTATTTATATGGGAAAACCTGAATGTAATTGTAATTATAGTTGAATTAGGTTTACAGTTTTTTTTCATGAATTCCACTAAATCGCCCACACATTCATACACGTGTGTATTCACCCGTACACACATTACACACACCGGGTCACAGAGTAGACACAGAAATACAATCATATTGGACTATCAAACATCAGATTATGCATGAAACAATTAACTATTTGACCATTAATTAATTAAGCTATGTCTGTCCTAGAATTTTTTCTAAATTTGGCTATTACGAGCCAGGTTTTTCAAACCTAGTGCGGGTACCAAATATAAGCATAAATTAGGTAATTTTTAAACATACTCGTAATATCAGACTGTCTTATTTCTAGTTTTAATAAACATTTACAAATGTATACAGAGGACACAAGCGTTAAAGATTTTATGCAGTTTGTTACATAATTATATGTTTTTTTTTTACAATAAACCAACATACAATCTTGGATTGGACATGTATGCATGTACTTTCATCCGAAGTATACTTCGAGGAGCTCGATAACTTCGATGTATCAGTCTAGTCAATCACGCAAGTTAAACAGCGTCGATCGTAGCCTGTCTATGGATCGGTTTAGTCATGCCGTATTCCCCCTGCCTCCGAGGGTACATTAAGCCGTCAGTCCTGGTTGTTTTCGATAGATGATAGTGGCTAAGTTAAAAGAGGTAGGGCGCATGTAAGGAGTCTAACGTACGTAAGGGAACGTACCTCCACATAGAGAACCGTAGCCAAATAACAAAACTCTGGAGAGTGTGGGCTTCTGGGACTAAGTAAACTTGCTGTAAAGTGGTTAATACATTTACCACTTCACATCAGTTGGCCACATGATTGCACGCCTCCCGATAGTGTCATAAAACTCTCTCTAATCTTCACTGCTGATTGGTAATGGCTGATGGAGGTGGATCAATATAGAACGTAGGAGCGACCGATGTCAAACGGGTAAATGCGGACAGAAGTTATGCTTTATATCACTATGCCATTAAATACCTCCTTAGGTATAAAAATCTCCTTGCATACACACATGCTTATTTGTTCTAACATGTATTGTAACATATCAATTAAAGCTACGCAATGAAAACGAAGTTGAAACGTTATATGTAATTCAAGTGGAAATAGACACGCGCTCTAATAGTTTAATTTAATTTGCATTCCATTAGTGGGCGCAAATATTTGACTCCATTTACACAGAGAGAGTGTGAAATTGGTAAAAACTTAATTTACGCGGAATTAAAGCAGTCCACATTGCGGCATAGGTAAAGACAGCCAAGCGGAACGTTATTCCGTCCTTTCACACCTCACTCGCCTTTATACCCCATGTATTTCATCAAATATTGTATTATTAACGTGCTGTTACGTCGTTGAACGTCGGGAGGCATACAAGCATACGGTCCACCTGATGTAAAGCAGTTACCGTAGCCTATTAACGCTTGTAATATACTAATATCACTCGCGCGACGCTTCCTCTGCTGCTGCTTACACAGCAACTCCTTAGGAGCTTACTGGTGACCTCACACACACAACAACCCTCTAGAGAGTTGTTATTTGGCTGCGGTTTTCTGTGAGGTAGAAGTACTTCCCCAGACTTGCTTTGATGCGCCCTACATTTCTTAAGACATCCAGACCAAGACAAGCAGACATGTTCATGCATATAAATGTTTGCCTTGTGTGGGAATCGAACCCACGAGTGTTGGTATTAAAGTCACGTCCTTCACGACTGAGCCAGCGAGCTTAACCTTATAAGAAGTTGTTTTGATAGCAGCAGAGGTAGCATCGCACGAGCAATTTTTAATATAAAGCAAGCTTTCATAGGCTACGGTAACCATTTTACATCAGGTGGCGCGAATGCTTGTACGCCTCCTGTCTTTTTTCTTCTTCTGAATCTATGAAAAGGAACATCATGTAGATTCCGTATATATGCCAAGTGGTGTACAATTTAGGAAAGCGATTATTCACAGTGTTAAAAAAAAATAATAAAGCCATAATTACGAATTGAATGAACATTAGCATTGCCACCTAGAGTCCCCTGGGAGGTGCGCGCATTAATCATAATGTAATGACGTGTTTGGAAGTTATACCAAAGGGCTGTCAGTGCTGTCACGAAAACTAATGGGGCGATTACTTAATTACCATTTTTTATGAACCAGTATTATTAAAAAACTATAAAACACTAGGACTCTATGTACGAAGGGAGGGAAGACAATGATTCTCGCCCAGTCTCGAACAGTTCAACTATTCACAAGTCGTTTCAGAATATAAAAAAAAAAACAGGGTATGTCTGTGTAGTAGATACAGTAGACACAACCAAGAGTGTTACGTGAATGCGTCTTCGTAACGGGTAAACGGTTGTAAGTTATACTAAAAGGAAATTATATGATGCAACAGAATGATTTCAAAATGGCGTTACAACCCTCACTCAACGCGACTAATTCCTTGAATCTTTAGCTATCAAGTGACAAAATTAAATTTTGGATGTAAATGTGCAACTGCAATACCAAACTGCAGCCTCCAAATTTGCTATCATCAATTTTCTTGATTGCCTTCCCGCAATGGAAAGAAATTCAAAGACGTATTCACGACAAAAAATTTGAGCTTGATACACAAAGTTCGAAATTTTTAAGCATCAATTGATAATCCAAGTGTTGCGATACGGGTCTCTATTCACTAAGCATGATGAGAGGATTCCTCTACGTCAGGTTAATTAAAGATTGGTAACCTTGTATAATAGACGTTGTAAATAGTACCTAAATAATTGCAAAGGCTTAAACTCAATAAAGTCGCGATGTCATCACCTCGCCATTCTTGCATGGGATTGATTTAATTCATGAAATTAACCTGAGAACAATCGGTTACGAGGGTCCAATAAAAAAAAACCTTTAATATCGAATCAAAATTGGCCAAGATATGGTGTACACGTACGCACAAAACCATGCGCGTCTAACTGAGGAGCTTCTCCGTTTTTAAGTCTTTTTAAAAAAGAAACGAGAGAAATATATATACACCTAGTAGAAAAACAGCATTATGATTTAGGAGATAAGAAAGAGGACGAGGAAAAAGGAGATCAACGACAAGAAAAGTCATGACAGATACATAGTTAAAAAAAACGGGTTGCACTCCCGGAGTGCCGGCAGAAGTGAAAACTTGAACATGCAAACCAAACAGCGGTGTTGATAAACTACGTTGAACGAAACGCGTAAGCGCCAAGAATTTCATGGCGCCAAGAATTCAACGTTTTGGTCGCGAGAAAATAATGCCCTATGAACTATCTAGCGCTTCATGTTTTAATTTTTTAATTAGTAATATTTTAACTAACTAATATTTTAGCGCTGCAGCGAACTTAAGTTCTAATTCTCACCAAAATCTTACATCAGGGTCACGTGTCCTGACGCGAGTTTAACATTTTTTGCTCCCAAAAAGTGCACAACATCGCCATAGAAGAGTTAGTTCACTTCAAAAATTGTTGAATGGATAAACTTGTCTATCTTTTAAATACGAGTAGAAGGAAGTTTACGGCGAAATGACGATTTAAGTTGCAGTTTGCACCTCTACAGTAGTACATAAATGCACGTGCAACGACCACGCCCAGTCCGCCGATAATAATTAACCAATTACGGAATGACAGCCCATCGCAGCTATTTTAATTGGTCGCCATACCTTACGCAAGTATGCATTGATGTATAATTTATCAGGTATATTGACTTACTTGCTCACAGTTTGCATCAACTGATAAAGGTAATAGAGTATATACAGAGAGATAGAGCTATGCTCGCAGTGGAAGCTATTTATTTTTATACGTTTGTATTGTCACACGAGTAGATAATAAGATATAATAAGTTTAAACACGTGTGTGACAGTGATGAAAACTTCTGTATTGGCAGAAGGCACATTTGGTAGACTAAATTTTATACATTTGGTTTTGGTTGAATTTAATAAAAGATTATTACATGTGAACCAATTTAGAATGGCAGATAGAACACTATTTACATTGTCAATATTTTCGCACCGGCGAGTAACATTAAAAATCAAAGAAGTATCATCAGCAAACAGTAGTATGTCCGCCATTTTCTGCACCATGTAGGGCAGATCATTCACATATACTAAAAATAAAAAGGGGCCCAATATAGAGCCCTGGGGCACCCCAATATTAACATTGCTACCTTTAGATTTGACCCCATTTATATCAACAGTCTGTATTCTGTTACTTAAATAAGTTGCAATCAAATTATAGGCTTTACCTCTAACTCCATAATGGCACAGCTTGAGCAATAATGTCCGGTGGTCGACACAATCAAAAGCTTTGGAGAGATCACAGAAGACCCCAATGGCGTCCTGGGATCTCTCCCATGCGCTAAGAACATGCTTGACCAATGCTACTCCTGCATCTGTAGTGGATTTACCTGCTGTAAATCCGTATTGTGAATTATGAAAAATTTCATTGGTCTTAAAATAGAGTTGCAATTGGTCAAGCATTATCTTTTCAAATACTTTACTCAATACTGGCAAAATAGATATGGGTCTATAATTCCCCAGTTCACTTTTTTCACCAGACTTGAATAATGGAATCAATTTACTAAATTTCATCAAGTCTGGGAATAGACCCATATCTATACATTGATTAAAAATAAGTGCCAAGTGTGGAGCTATAGACTCAATAATATAATAAAATACTCTTATAGACATTCCCCAATGATCCTCTGAGTTTTTAATGTTTAATTGTTTAAAAGTTTTAATAATGTCGCTTGACTGAATATGTGTAAATTTAAACAGCTCCACACTTTGTTGTACATTCTCCTTTAATAACTCATCCGCAGCATGTGGAGATGAGTTAAGGGAGTCAGTGGTACTGTAAGGGATATTAAAGAAGTAGTCATCAAATAGATTTGCTACTTGTTTTGCAACTGTTACAGTTTGATTATTATGTTTAATAGAATACTCATTATCCCGTGGTTTATCTTTACCTGTTTCTTTTTTAACAATATCCCATACTGCCTTTATTTTATTTGTAGACTGTTTAATTTTGTTTTTAATATACATAGATTTTGCAACTTTGCAAACGTGTTTAAATATTTTGGAATAATTTTTAACATATTTAACAAAGTCTGGGTCAAATCTATAAGGCTTTTCTCCATATAATTCAAACATTTTGTTTCTACTTATTAATATACCTGTAGTTGCCCAGTCATTAAACTTAAATTTATTTGTGGCATTAATCTGTTTACTTTTGAATATTTTCTGGTATTCACTGGATAGAATATGAAACAATTTTGTGTATAACAAGTCAGGATTGTCTGCAGTGTCTTGGAAAAATCTCAACGGGGAGTTTATTTCACAATTTAATGGTGATAGTTTATTTCACAATTTGATGGTAGAAACTATCTGTTAATTTCCTATGCTTCAGAATAAAAATGTTGGGTAGTGTTCAGACGTGTGGTTCGATATAATACCTTTAATCCTCAACAACGCACCGCTCATTATAGAAATTGTGGAACCAAAATAAACTCATTCTGAACAATTTCAGTTACATCGTAACATGAGCTTCCTATAAACTTTCATCGAAAGCCTTGGGCCGGTCTTTAAAAAGACCTTAACAGGATCGGCAACCGTAAGGCCGCTGAAGTTATAAAAGTCCATGGTCTATAATAATTACTATTTAGCGTACTACCCGTACGCTAGCTTGCTCTACCGCGATATAAAAATACTTTATGTATTTCTTGTTCAGTATGAACGCTAGCAATCTGGGCGTTGTTTTTGCGTGGCATTACTGCCGGCTTAGGAAATTCTGATATCTTATAATTAAAGTACAGATCAGTGAAACCCGTGCCTGCTTCGTAAATAGGAATAGCGAAAAGCATACAGTTATATAGAAGTACTACAAATCGAAAACGTGAATAACAGGCTAATTATTATTTATTTTAACTGAAATACAAACATAAAAGCTTATAAATATACGTAAAAAGTGTTTTAGGATTCTATGGTAACAAGATAGAAAAACATCTTCGTAGATTTTTTGTGACTTTGTAAAATTCCGACTTATTTCCGAATTTTTCAATGCGCATATAATATAAAATTACTAAAAAATATTTTTTATTTATTATTTAAAATGTAATCATGTTTCTAACTAACACAGTTTTCTTTAAATCGTCAAAAATCTTCTGAGGTCAGCATTAGGGAGTTGCGTGTGCGATGTTGACTGTAGCTTGTATGGTGGAGATGAATTAAATTATTTCGGGCTCCTCCATTATTCTGATGGCTTATAAAGTAAAGTCTGACTATTGATGATAAACCTTCGAGCGGCTTGAAATATTCACCAAACCATAAAAGAGTCGCATGGCGTAGTGCCTACGCTTCAAAACCTTTTAGATAAAGAAAGATTGGGATAAGTGAGATCATTCATCTGATGTGAGGTCAGGTTTAGGTCAAACTGTTTGTCCGATTGAAGAGTACGTCAATTTTATTTCAGATTTAGTTCTTGTTGAGGTAAGGTATAGTTTAGATTATGAGTATATTATAATCTGCGAAACATTTATTTGATGAAAAAAAGTATATCGGTTGTGTTTATTTTATTCCTGTAGCGAAACATTCCAGGGTTACATTTAAATAGGATCAGTTTAGCCGCGGCTGTAGCTGCATCTCACAGAAGAGCTAAAGCATGTGTTCTTACAAGTGAGGAAAGTTATCGAAAAGCGCCCGTGACAACAACGGAAAAGTTGAACTGACTCACTACAGCAGTTTGCAAGTGATCAAAAAAGTGTACATAACTCTCGGTGTGGAGAAACCCATCCAGTGCTTGACAGGTTTTTCCTGTAAATCGGCGCAAATTCTATTTAATACCGTAAAATTTTGAGTGTAAATATAAGATTACTAGCCTGCACTGAGCTTAAAAATATAGAATTCAAGATTTGCTGGGATTTTTTGAACAAATATTGTATTATTATCTTATTTATGTATATAATTAGAAAAATATTAAAAAGCGTCACTGTCTTGAACTAGTAAATTAGTGCTCATAGTAATATGTATATGAATGTTACTCTAAGCACAGTCGCAGTAGGTACCACCGGTAACAACGCATTTAAATTTATGAAAAGCTATAGATGTATTAATGTCCAAACAATTTTATTACTCGTATGAAAGCAACTGTATCATTCACTATGAAGATCTAGCAAACTCCAATCTATCAATTCATCAATCTGCTATTGGCGTTTTAATTGTGCACTGTTTATTGCGCTTTAAAAGCTGGGGAAACGAAACGCAACAATATTTTTTCCATATAACCATTAATATCTGTCGGTTTGTTCGACGTAGTTCACCCCTGCGGTCGGGGGTAGACTAGCAATTGCCCGTCGATTGCATTGTTCAGTACATTGATACTGTTATTTCATTCGCAGTGTTAACTCTTGATGGTACTCTTCGATGTAATTACAACGTTTAATTAAAAGTGATGAGTACACTATTTATAAGCGAGTACAAGTGAGAACTCTATGTTAAATTAAGAAAGGTGTACATGTTCCCGCATCCATGATATAAATATTATACAACATAGACATAAGAAAATAAGTTATATATTTTTAGCAGAGTTTGCATATGCACTCACTGTTGCAATTATATAGGTATCATTTGGTGGAAACCTCGACTCGACCTCGACGGATTTGGTATTTTAGCTCTCTTCGGAGTCACCACCCAATTAGCTTAGCTACCATCCTTTTAGTACCAGCCCTCAGCTTTTAGCAGTTAGCGTATAGCCATCGTATACAAAAGGTCGGAGATATTTTATGAAGCTGTTCTTTTGGTTTTGGTTCACTTTGCACTTTAAGTTCCCACCAATCGTTTTCAATTTGTAATTCGTTTTTAAAATGCACTGAAAATCTTAGGAGCAGGAATAGATTGCGTAAACCAGTACATCGGCTTGCTAAGACTAATTGAACTTTTGTGGTAAATTGTATTCGATTCTATAATAAATTAACTGAAACAGTTCTGTCCTTGCCTGACAATTGTGTTCAAAAGACACATCAAAAATACTCTATGTAAGAAGGGTTATTATAAAATCGATGAATATCTAACTGACAGAGATGTATGGAAATGATTCAACACATGAATTAATATATCTTTAATTGTACCACTTGATATCACTATATGTACACTCATTTCATTATATTTATTGTAATATGTATAAGATGATTTCAAAAAAAAGGCTATGTTGGCAAGTTTCTTTCGGCATTTCTTCTTCGCCAATGGTCATTTGAAATGCAGGTAGATAAAAAAAGAGAAAAACTTTAAAAAAAAATAATGATAAGATATAATATTGAAAATGTAAGACGTGTCTAAGTGCCCGAGAGGGTCTACAGGCAAATAAAGAATTTTTATCTTTTATCTTTAATCATGAACATTTAATAAGAAATGTTACTTACATTGCACTCTAAGGCAAATCACATCAAAATCAACCAACATAAGGCAAAATATTTGTAAAGTAAAACCTACAAAATAACTGCGTGTAGGTCTGTTTTGTATCTACCTGGTTCATATATGTGAGCTTACATCTACTACTACTGCTACATACTCGTATTAAGCATTTTTGAATAAAACAAATGTAATTTTATTTTAAGAATGCCAAAACACTTCGACAATCTACCCCACCTAATGACCTAACTAACCCCACCTAAATGAAATTACTATTAATCATTAAGGGCTCTCTGTACACCAGCTCCCTCCTTGATGATCACACCAGCTCCGTAGTCTCTTATTGTCATTAGAACTACATTCAATTGTCAAGTTTCGTGATTATTGTATCCCTGCGAGTGAGTAGAGTAGAAGTTAATGACAACAAGTACTTAAAGGAAGTTAAAACAACTTATTTCATAAACTACTAGGCCTATTTGCTATTAATTGAATGTTTGAAATAATTTTGGTTTATGCTCAACAGCCATTTCAGCAATTCAATGAATGAAATAGTCTATTGAAAATGGTACCCAAATGGAAAAAAACATATTTACATAATTTTGGCAGGAAGAAAATATATTTGCCCTATGTCAATCCACAACATACGGTTAAGTAATATGCTATTGTAAGAATTAATGAAGTGGGCACGTCAACCCGCATCACTTTGACGTCCTGACTCCACATACTGAACCCTTGTACTTGTAGGAATGCCTAATACAAAACGTGTTGACTTAAACTCTCTTTGCTAAAAAACACATTCAAACACATAGCAATAAAGGCATATAAAATATACACATAATTATTAATGAACAGTAAGAAGTACTTTTTTTTTCACTTTAATGAAATGATTTTAGTAGCCGTTGTACTTTTTGTATTTATATACATTTTTTTACACAACGACGGAAGGTATATAGTTTGATTTTACTATGGTATATATAAATGATTGCAATACATTAAGTATCACTTGCGCGATGCCATCTCTTCTGCTAACAGAGTAACTTTTTAGGAGCTTACTGGTAACCTCACTCTTACGCTGAAAGAAAGTTGTTATTTAGCTGCGATTTTCTGCGAGGTGCAGGTACTTCCTTAGACTGGCTGCTTTGACGTGTCTTACCACTCTCAAAAACATTCAGACCAAGACAAGAAGACATGTTCATGCACACGAATGTTTGTCTTCTTTGTGGGAATTGAACCGACACTCGTAGGTTACTAACCACTGCCCCCCGAGTTCGTCATAATGGCCTATACCCGTTTGAATGACATATGTATATTCATATACACGCAGAAACGTAGTTCTCTCGGAGTTGGTTAAAGATACGCGTCAGATTAAGTATCTTTCCAAATCTTTAAGAAATCGCGTTCACTATCGTATCTCACTAGTTAAAATAGTCGTTACTTCTAAATAACTTTTTAAAATACTTATTGGGGAAGTTTCTTACATCCTTAAATAAAGTATAGGAAACATATTAAACCAGTTGCATCGTGCACAGGTCATAGCTCCGTGCTACACTAACCAACATTTTAATTTTTAATCCCAGTCTTCCCGCCTTGCAGCGAACTTGTTTCTTGTGACTAATCTTAGAAACTTGTATAGTATTCTCTGATGTTCACGAAAACATTGTTATACGCTTTTATAGTATCGAACTGTAAGTAAGCGGATTTTAATGAAATTTTAAAATGTGATTACTTATATCTTGTCTCAATATGAGAGTACATTTACACTGGAAATGTTTAAGCTCTTTTTATGGTTGTAACATTAAGGTTACAACACAAGCAATGGTTAGCATGGTTTATGCACACCATGGGGCATCACTCGTGCATTCGTAACATTGTAAAAATCTCTTTACATCTATTTCAAATAATGTCGTACTGTTGTCCCTTAGGAGAACCGTAGCAAGAGTTCAGCAAGAGTGAAGTTTCAGTGTCTGAGAACGAATTTCCCATCATCAACGAGCGATGCGGTTGTAGAAAGAAGTTGTTGCCATCATATCGAATAACTCCTCGATACAGAATCCATAGTAGACTGGTTACCATCGGTAGAACACACAAAGGGAGTCAAAGTTTCTCCTAAAGTTAAGAACTCTATAGCGTGTGAAGGTTTAGAATGTTAGGAAAAGGTGTGCGATCTAACTTGAGACTTGTAAAACATGGCTTTCACTTCACTTCAAACAAGTAGTAGGTACGTTTAAAAAAATCATCCAAGATTTCTAGGGCAAGCTTGACTTTCTCCTCCAGGTGGCTTCGTACGTTATTCAGGGCAATACTGTAGCTAAATATTTGACTATTCAGCCACGCCAGAGGTTATTCAGTATTTGGACTAAGTCTCGAAAATAGTAGTCGATGCATGTCTAGTTGACGAAAAGATTGACACATGACCATGCACAGCAGCAGTGAATGCATAAATAGGAAGTTACAAATGGCCTCAATACATTTTATATCTAAACTGGATTATCATTTGTATCTATCAAATGCAATGCTTTATTAAGCAAGAGTATGGTGAAGCACTGCAGTCAAGTGTGCGACATTTTCTAAGCTCCAAACTTGGTATACGTCAGTATTACCTGCGTGTACTTGACAAGTCCAAAGTTTCTCAAAATAAAAAGTAATAAATGTTATTGTAAATAATCTCCGCCTCAGTTTTTTCGATTATTTTTTTTGATACATCGTCGGGAGGCACATAAGCATACGGCGCAACTGATGGAAAGCGGTTACCGTAGCCTATGAACGCTCACAATTCATTCATTCATATTACTCGCGCGATGCCATCTCTGCTGCTAGTACAGCAACTCCTTAGAAGCTTGCTGGTGACCTCACTCACACGCAGGAACACAACAATACTCTATGGAGTAGTTATTTGGGTGCGTTTCTCTGTGAGGTGGAGGTACTTCCCTAGATGAGCTACCTATCTTAAAAACACAAAGGCAAACAGAAATGTACATCCACACGAATATTTGCCTGTGACTGGCGTCAAATATCATTTTTTTTTTTAATTTAACGCAAGTTTAGTTATCTACAACCAGAAAGTACTAAATTTGACTATATTTATTTTCTATGAGTATATTCTAGCTGTAAACTAATAAAAGTTTAGCCGCGAACTCAATCGTTACGTGTTCGACAAGTAATTATTGTATAATTAGCAGATTATTCAGGATATGTGAAACTACATTTTAACAAGCGACGTGTTTAAAATATTATTCATCATAACAAAATTATTTTGCACTTTATTAGGTATTGATGATATATTAGACAATTTTACAGACAAATAGCATAGTTAATTATTCCCTTTTTTAGCTATTATCAAGCAATATAAAACTTTAAACCTATTATGTAAGTTTCAAAGTCTATTGTCCAGTATTTAGAGTATATATCTTGTATAATATTAGGATTGAATTCCAGGCGTTCGCTGCTGCGGCGCTAAAGGCGTCTACAGACTATTTAAATTCCGTTTCGGTTCGTTGCTTCCTTGGTTTATACGGTCCCGTTAATTTTAGCGAAAATTGAACTAAAGGGCTTTATTGATTTTGCTTTACTTGATATTTGCTTCGCGTAATCGTACTTAGGGTTACTTATAATGGAAGATAAGAATCTATTTAGCCACTATAATTATTCAAAGTTGAAAAGTGATGATCGTTGACATACGCTTAATGCTGAAGTGTAATAAATATTCAAACGAACACGCATCAAATAGAAGAAGAAAAATCTTTTACTACAACACATATATACAAATAATATTAGTCACCTATCATATTTTTTTGTAAAACAAAAATATCAAATATAACTCCTAATCAGAAGTCATCTTAGAATATTCTCATACTAAAATAGGATAAGCAAATAGCCACAAGAGGATAATTTTTAGGGTTTTTGATTTGGTCATTATTTAGCAAAAGCTGACTAACCCGCACTCACAAACATACAGGGCACCCACCGATACGGCAAACTTGAAATTTGGTAAACCTGTTACTTATCGTATGAAAAGCAGAATAATGAAAGGATCTTTTAAGTTCTCTCACCCCGGGCAGAATTGGGAATTCAAAATTTGCAACGAATGCAAGATACAGGATAGGATAGTATAGAATGTAAGGAGTAGGCAGAGTGGGGATCAGAATAATGACTCTGGTAAAAAGAAAATAAATTAACATAATTATATTAATAATTAATGTAATAAATGTAATAAACAAAAAAAGAATCATATGTGATACGTCAAATTATGGAATACTTTGGCGTACTTATACGAGTATTTACAGTAAACACTAAGCTTCTTTTCTCGGTCGCTGGCGTCTCATAGTACAAGTAAGTCTAAAGGACCTTTGATTTAAAAGCATCCTAAATAGAAAAAAGAGTGCCCTCATAAACATGCATTTTATTTGATGCGGTAAAAGAGTGCCACATTATTTAATCTTCTTGTACTTGATATCTAATCATCACCTGGCGATCTAAGATTATTAATAAATTTAATTACACCACAAATGAATAGCAGTCGCGCAGAGCAACCGCTGACAGATGTTTTGACAGCTCCAATATTAATTGTGACATTACACTGTCGTTAGGGCATCGCCCAGAACGCTCTTCCGCTTCCACATCATTAATAAAATGAGCAATAGTCGAAATATTTATCAATGGCATAATCGATACAGAAACAATTATAACCACATCCATCAAAATTTTAAACTCAGCTTCGCTTTGGATTCTTTCATCTTCTCGTTCAATAACCATCTCAAAGCGCATTCAATAGAGTTCTTAATCATTTACCTCAAGTTAATTCTGAACACCAACCTCTTTTGAACCGTGAGTGTGGGCAATTTGGAGTATATTTCGTTTGGCAATGCTTTGACAATCAGGTACATTGGTATCAAGTAACATTAAAATTCTTATCTCTGGTCTGTCACACAGCAAGAACGTCAAAGTTCGAAGTGAAGAACGCATTATAATTGATAGTCGATGATACGCGAGGATCGTAAACAAAAGCGGTGATAAATGGATTAAGGTTTGATACTAGATAATACGAACTGTGGGTTGTAAATCGAAATTTCGTAAGCGGGCGGCGCGGCGGTCAGTTTTAGATTTTTGAATGGCTGCCTATTACACAGAGTCATTGATTTAAATAGGAAACTATCCATATCAGGATCTTACGAAAGTTCTTTTTATTTCAAGGTAAAATGTAAATTTTGTAGAAAGTATGCGGCGTGGTATAATTAAATTGAATATTTTTATTGATATTGTGAGAAAGACAAGGAATTACAAGACAAAAGAGCTTAAAATAAATCATTGACAACGTATACCTTCTTTCACAAAGTGAAAACACCACAAACATTTAGCCAGAATACCTGCCAGCAAATATGTCAATCTTGTTTTATAAAATGAACCAAAGAAGTCAACAGTATGGCTAACGGAATTCAAGATATGTTACGAGGTAATTAAACTAGAGTATATTGCGTAGACTAGATGCGAATAGATTTGATGATAAACTGATTAAATACTTTATTGAAAGAGTTATGAACACCAGAATTACTTTGTTGTTACGTGTAAGCAATTGATCATATTTTGTATGTTTACTTGAAAATCATGATGTGTATTATAATATTTATTGCTTCGCTCAGTACAAAATTACTACTTGTAATGCAATGCAGTTTCTTGAACACGATAACGTTCACTGCCTTAAATAATTGAAATATGAGTTAAATGAAAAATAATGTAAATCTATGACAGTAAAAGGGGCCTTAGTCACAAACAAGAAGTATACTGGGGGTGATTTTATTAACAGTTTTACCATCAGTTTAAGATTAATATAGCTAGATTGATGGCAGATTGATGCACAAATAATTGATTGAAAGGCGCATAAATATTGAGCTATTGATGCCTAATCACATATTTGTTTTATTTTTACTGGTGTCAATTTAAATAAAGTCATTTACACTTTATTACTTTAGAGCTTAACTTTTATTTTTGTCATCGAATCTTCAAAATATTGTTTTGAAGATCTTCACCAAGATTACATGGAAATGCCAAAGGTCTACAGTCGTGAAAGAAAAACTAAAATGGGATGATAAAGAAATATACAAAGAAAGTTTTAGAAATTTGTTTTAAATATTTTTTTACTAATTATATGACCTTTATCAGGTTTATACGGGCTGAACTCGGGTTTAATTTGATAGTACACCCTTTACCTAAATGCATTGAGCCGTTCTTCAGGTATCGGTAAACATGAAAAGGAACATATTAAATGAACATACAACTTATTACATAAAAGTTGGTTAATAAACCACAGGCTAATAAAAAATACCAATCATTTAACAGGCCTCTCTGGGCCTCTCACTTTACGACATAAGACAGACTGATGGTAAACTGAAGGTAAGTTTTACCGTCGTGAAATAACCCTTACCGTTCATTTATACTATCCAAGTAAAACTGAACGGGTACTAAGAGCACATTGTGATGGCAGAGATCATTACGGTGTGATTGCTAGTCGCAGTCTTATATCACTCTTTATAGTGTTTTGAATTTAATGACATATTGACTGTCAGATATACTTTCATGCGTTTAAAGGCGTGACCGTTTTGTAAGGTATCATTAGAAGTCGATTTGCCTTTTGCTGTTATTGATTATGCTTGACAATAATTTGTGATGTGCCTGTGATTTCATGTGGGAATTGGGTTCGTAATATTAATTGTATAGCATTCAATTTGTTTTCTTTGTTCTTCACCTTTCGGCTTAGTAGTCTATGCGAAAGGCTTAAAGAAAGCAGCGATGAAGTTTGCACTTGCAAAGATTTGTTGTTTAGTTTGGATCAAATTTACGGGGCTACAAGAAACCAATACTATTTTTTAGTAATATCTATTTATATCATTACGCCAAGTCCATTTCTGGGTAGGCAAAGAGAATCGAGCGCCACATGACTTAGTCCTTACACTCCTCACTCGCTTCTTTAACATTCCTAGCTCTTTTCATGCATTCTCGCCTGTTGCTAGTTCAGTTTTTTTTTAATTATAACTCGATTTCTATATTTGTACTAATATTTTTCCCGACTTACTCGGACACAGTGGGTTCCGTACGTTCCTTGCACGATTTAACTAAGTTATTATATAAAATATATTTACGTATACTTTTATCAGCTGTAGTTATTTCTGTTTATTTGTGTGTATTTTATCCCGTATATTCCGGGCTACATCATTCTCAATTCACTGTTACTCTTTATATCAGTGCGTAGTAGTAAAAAAATTTACCAAATAGAACCTTGAAAATTTTGGCGCAGACCATCAGCGAGTAACTGCATAAAACATCTATTTGAGTTTATTGGTATACCTTGCACTTTGTGAGTTTATATATGGTCGTCAGGTAGCGAACAAGTTCAGAGAATAAATTTTGAGTATTCATAGACAGACAGACAGGTTAGATTGCCAAGAACTTAGAGTAAGATATTGATAGATAGAATAAAAAATTGAAATTACACGTATCCCAATATCGTATGAGAGTTTTACAAAATCTGTTCAACGTCTACCCTTCGCCCCCTAAAATAGGTTCATGCAAAATTTCATGTGCCTAAACTTAGTAGCTTTGTAAATAGACGTAAATAGATATTCATTGAATACGTAGTACTGGCTATCGCTTATGATTTCTCCCCTTTGAGGCTCTCCTCGTAAGTTGCCTATGTTTTTCTCTTGGTCGCGAAGAACTTACATAACAAATTTTATTACGATTCCTTCTATTCAGCAGTTCAGTCATGAATAGGTAACACACATACTCGTAGATAAACCAAGCTTTCGCATTTATAATCTTAGTGTCATCCATAAAGCCAATGTGAACCTTACCCACATGGAATACACCCTCTAACTCAAGGCCGCAAGCTTAATACTGGCCATGCTTATTCTCTTTATATCTTTAATTGTGTACAATTCTTCAAGTTATAAATGTAATAAACATATGGGTAGACCCAAGCAATAAGTACAATAACTGTCCAAAAACATAGAATTAATTTATAGAAACTACAACACCAAAACTCTGTTAAAATCTTAGAGGAGAAATCGGTCTATTACTTACCCATCTTTGGTAGTACTAATATAGGTAAAGTAGGTTTGCAATTACTCTAATTACACTAACAAATGATTTTCGAATTTTACTCTTCTCACCGCAAGGAGAAGAATATCCCTCTCACCCTTCTTTTAAAATGCATTCTTCCCTTTAAATATATTTTTTCGTAAAACTACAGCTTTAGAATACACATATGCTAAAATTAAATAGGTATTTTCGAACATTATACCTACTATCATAACTCGTCCAAAACGACCTCAACACGTGTGGCTCCAAAATCAAATTAAAATCATGTTTGATAAGATCGAGTGGCGGTTATGGAAATTTATGACTATATTACCTGCGCGGGCGCATCGCGGCCGACCAAAACAGGGCCGGACTACGCAATTATTTATGGTATCCACGAATGATTATAGTTCGCGACCGTTTCACTGAATATGCCTCTGGCGGTTTAAAATGATGCGGGAATAGTGTCATTTACAATAACAATGCACGCATGCATTTTGTAGACTTGGTTATTTATTAAATTTGAGCGACGAACGAAGTATTTCAAACAACTTTTAAAGTAACAAAGATCTATTTGAAACAAGACGAATAAAATAGGACGCATCAAGAACCACGCATCTAAAACGATAAAAAGAAAACATTATGAGAATCAAACATTAAAGAACGCACAAAAATGTGTTGGCCGCAAAAGATACAGAAATAAATCAGGCAGATGACAATTTAAAGTGGTTAACCCACTAACTGTGACCATTTTAGATACTCTGATCAGATCTTGTCGAAACTGAACTTGATGAATATAAATTGCACGAAATGAAATCTTAACTTGTTACTCGTAAAGTTGTGATTTGTTTGAAAATAAAGAGAGATAGTGGGTATTTGTTCTAAGATTCTAGTCTTAGGAGAGATTTATGTTTTTATTTAAGAATTAATGAATGTGAGTGTTCACAGTTATGCTAATTTACTCTGTTACAATTGATAACATTTATAATATTTTCGTTATATTTGTCTCCTCGTAATGTCAACATATTTGTCGCCAATATTCTTATAGAGTTCTCTCCTCTTTCTTATCATGCTCTAAGAATCATACAAGTAAGAATCGTACGTACTACACACTAATATTATAATTAATACATATATATACATATTTATACATACAAGATATGTGACATCATCATATGTCGCATAATCATTACATTCATATAGGTGGAATATCACAGAATCCTCAGATTTTTCATCAATCAGAAAAATTTAAGATTTGCGTATTTATAAAATAATATTTCAGGTTATTAGTTTTTCTCTGTCATTAATCGGTTCCTTTGCTTTTACAAGGATACGCCCACCATACATGCCCATGCTGCTATATCTTCTGAATAGGCCAGTATCTTCCAGTATTAACAACGGTAACCAGCTAATCTGGTGAACGACTGGTATACCACGGATATTTTAACATTATGAATAATCGTGAAGGTCAAGTTGCAAGCAAGACTTGTAACTTCTGAACTAATAAAATATTTGTCCAATTGCCTATAAGATTGTATTAAATTCATTTTATACAAAGCTTATCCTGTGGGCGTTTCGACACATACACACATCAAAAGTGTCTAGGGATCAACATATATTTTTGCAATAACTTTTCTCCTGATTGATATTAATTAAAATTTTCTTTAAGGATTCATCAAATAAAGTGTTTTCGTTTGTCTACAGTAACGATAAACCAAGTCACCTTTGCATTAATAAAGAAATTTGCCATTTTCATAATAAAGGGATTTTTGACATTTGAACCACTAACATTAAAGTTCGAAAAAAAGACTGAAATAACAGTTTTCTTTAAAATTTTATTCGGTAACTTAAACAATTAATAATCCGTGTTTCTACCGCGAACACTAACAACACAAGAACATCGGTTGATAATGATAGAAGCTGGTTCCCGGCAACGTACTGTGGCTTTAGCTCTGAATACAAGTCAGAGTGTTATCAGTCGACTTTGGACACGTTACCGAAGCACTGGTACCGTGGCTGAGCGCCATGGAGGACGGTATCGCTGCACCACACGGAGACAAGACCGATACATTCAAATCACAACTCGAAGAGCTCCAACAATAACCGCCATGATGTTAGCCGTGACGCTTCATCACTCTTCAGGGAACTTAATTAGCGACCAAACAGTCAGAAACCGCTTGCATGAAGTGAACCTTCATTCCCGAAGACCGCTAAGGGTACCACCTATAGCAATGCACAATCGTAGGATTCGATATCAATGGGCTCTTGAACACAGAAATTGGGCAGAAGAACAATGGCGTTTCGTGTGCTTTTCTGATGAGTCTCGTTTTGGTATGAGACCGGATACAAGACGTATACGACACTGGAGAACCCCTGGACGCCAACAGCGATTAAAATCCTGCCAGGAAGTCCATCCTTATAGTGGTGGAACCATCATGGTATGGGCGGGTATTTGGATCGGCGGAAGAACTGAGTTGATTTGGATCAGAGGCAACCTCAACGCTCAAATTTATGCTGAGACGATTGTATCAGACGTCATCGTTCCTCTACAAGTGCAAATCGGTCCCTTATTTCAGTTAATGCATGATAATGCACGACCGCACACCGCAAGAGTTGTAAGACAGACTCTCGCCGCAGCTAACATCAATGTCATGCCCTGGCCTGCTCAGTCGCCAGACTTGAACCCGATTGAGCATGCATGGGATATGCTACAGAGAAGAGCTCTGCCGAATATGGAGGGTATCCAGTCGCAAGAAGACCTTTTTTTGTTGTTGCTACGAATATGGGCGGCCATTCCACAGCGTGATTTGGATGAACTCATTTTGAGTATGCCAAACCGAGGTTCTTGTGTTGTTAGTGTTCGCGGTAGAAACACGGATTATTAATTGTTTAAGTTACCCAATAAAATTTTAAAGAAAACTGTTATTTCAGTCTTTTTTTCGAACTTTAATGTTAGTGGTTCAAATGTCAAAAATCCCTTTATTATGAAAATGGCAAATTTCTTTATTAATGCAAAGGTGACTTGATTTATCGTTACTGTAGACAAACGAAAACACTTTATTTGATGAATCCTTAAAGAAAATTTTAATTAATATCAATCAGGAGAAAAGTTATTGCAAAAATATATGTTGATCCCTAGACACTTTTGATGTGTGTATTTAGTTAGTGCATCTCTAGGGTACACAAAATTTTCTCTAAATGTCAAACTACAGTTCAGTGAATTATTGAGAGTTATCTGTCACTAATTTGTGACTTTACTAAAAATTGTCTATTTCGCTTTTATTAAATGGCTGATATTATCATCGGCACGGCGATGCACTCGCATCATAGGCGATTATATAAAGTGAAAGTACACGAAATATAAGACGTAATAAATTTGGTATAAAGGTCATAAGTATACTATTTCAAACGCTGTAACCCGTTATAACGAAAGTGATGAAGCAAATAAAGTTATAAATTACAATTTGCCTTGATTCCGGTTATTGTGGCATTTAAAAGCGTAATTCCACGGTCAGACGTGTCTATCTCTCGCCAACTAAACTACTGCTGGTCATAAGTATCCACGTAGTGCAATTCAAATGACTTCAATTGCGACCAATTGAAGTCATTTGAATTGAAGTTCAATGAAATTTGTACGTAAATCAAGCGGTCTACGAATTTTCAGTTTTCCATTAAATAGTCAGTTATAAAATTACAAACACTAGTAACTTTTATACAAACCTTTAACTAATTGTAATTTGAAACTGTTGATCATTCAGAAAATGCAAAATCCCAAATATACTAGCAGACAATTAATTTATCCATTTAAAACATCCCCAAAAATCATGTTTTAAAGTTTCATTGATTTTTATTACTCAAAATAGGATAACTCTTCGTTTGTATAGAGCGCGCTACCTTACATTACTACAACATTACACAACCGAATTTATAAAGTAAAAATACGGAGTTAATATAATAGTTTATAAGATTATAAAAACAATTTCTGTGTTTCCTTCTAAATTCAAAAACTCCTTACATACTATAATACCTTCAAATTATCTCGAATTACACCTGGCGCCACTCTCGTCTCCACCCTATATCCTACGTACTTTACGATCTGCTAAAAGACCGAATTCGCTGTCCAAATTAACACGAAATAAAATCGAAATCGATACCGACAAAAAATAAGCGAAGGTACAAGATAAAAGCTTAAAAAAGGCCCACGTCAAAACATTTGATTGTATTAATATTTATAGGCCTGTACCGCCGCAGGAAAGCCAACTCGAGATGGTAAAAAAAATGTTTATCAGCCCGTTTAGCTTTTAAGGAAACCGCGAATGTTTTGTAAAAAGATATTTATGACCACGAAAACAATTGTAGTGTTACCATTATATCACGTTTGACAGCAATAACTGTATTATTTGATTTTTTTGGCGGATATATGAAGATGTTTAGGTCATTGCGGCCGAATCAACAATAGGAATATGGCTCATATTATTTCGATTCACGATTTGACAGTTTTTTAAGTCGCTGAATCACCGTTAATGTCATATTATAATACAATACTTATGGCTCTATTATAGACTTCCTTCGATCACGGCAAAGCAATATATATACGGTTGAATTGATGTTATTCCCTTTGCATTTTAGTAATTATACTTTGCTTTTCTAGTTATAGCAAGTGTCAGCTTTTAAGTAAATTCCCTATTTTTCACAGCTCCGTGATGGTTCCTATACTTGCTAATCGCTAATGGCCGATCTCCGAAAATGTTTGATGCATATTCTTTTGGCTAGTTGCCGGTTGAGACGTTTCTTATTAGGAAATATATAAATCCGTAACTCTTTACGGGTCTTAGCAATAACGTCAACATAAAAGCTGCATTTTTCTTTTATTATTTTCAGTAATATTGAACCATTTTTCTTGAATAAATTTCTGTAATGATTAACCTAACAACAGCACGTACAATGAATAGATATTGAATTTACAAGTATCCTTATTTACTTTTAGGAATAATAGAAGCCTATAGAGAGTTGAGAATGTATATGTGTATAGAATGTGAATGTGTAACCTATACCCACAGAAAAAGGGTTCATAACAATTTCCAAAATTTTTTGTGACATTTTTGAATAAATAGAGAATACCATTACTGATATCAATATTAACATAGTTATCAGATTCGAGTGTTATTATGTGAAAGTTACGTTTACAGGCAATTTAGTATATGCAACTTTGTGAGTGTGCGCCTTCAGTTAGTTCATGTGAACATGTGCTGGCCGGCGCCCGTATTGAACTCTTATATTTAAAAATAAACTTTGCCTCCATATGTTTGTTCTACTAATTGCAATTGATTATAGGTATTCTGAGGAGTTGTTCGGTATGATGCACACGGCTTCCATCTGCACTGCTTACAACTGTACCGCTCATCATCGTTAGAGAAACAGGAGGTGAGGGAGGAAACTTTCAAAAAGGAGGTAAACAGGTTTTACTTTTTCTTTTTTTATACAACGTTGGGAGGCATACAAGCATACGGTCTACCTGATGTAAAGCAGTTACCATAGCCTATTAACGCTTGTAACATATATCACTAGCGCGATGCCTCCTCTGCTGCTTACTCAGCAACTCCTTAGGAGCTTACTGGTAACCTCACTCACACGCAGGAACACTACAACCCTCTAGGGAGTTGTTATTTGGCTGCGGTTTTCTGTGAGGTGGAGGTACTTCCACAGACGTGCTTTAATGCACCCTACCTTTCTTAAAACATCCAGACCAATACAAACAGACACGTTCATGCACACAAATGTTTGTCTTGTGTGGGAATCGAACCCACGAGCGTTGGTGTCAAAGTCGCGTCTTTCACGACTGAGCCACTGAGCTCGTCAAAATCGTACTTGGAAGACAGTGCACCATTTATGACCCTGGTGTTGCAAGTATGCATAATTTACAGCAACTATCTATCATCAGGCATGCCGTGCTTTGCCACTTCAGTTGTGTAAAAAGTAAGTTGTGTAAAAGTAAAGAATAGATAAAAATTTATATTATATAATTAAACAACTATATGACAGGTTCATTCGGGTGCTGCCGAGCACTACTTCATCTTCAAATTTCATTGAAGATTTGTCTCGAGGAGGTTTCGTTCCATATATGAATCTAGAATTGACGTACCTGCTTCATTGACTCTCTTATCTCCATACGGACCAAGAACAGCTTCATAGCTATCTCACTTGGTTCCAACACATCCATTCAAATCTCCACACATAATCACTGTTTCATTTCCTTCAGCTAACTAAATCCAGAACACCCCTCAAAGACTCCCAAAATCCCAAAAAAAAAAAAACTCCCTTGAGCACACGCTGAGCTTACAGGAGCGTATGCAGCAACGTAATGCCCAGTTTTATACGAATCACTGGTATGATCGTCCCATCAGCAGACATCGGTGTCGCTCCCCTTGCGCTTAGTCTCTGTCACACACAAAGCATCTAAGCGTCTCTCATTCATTACGTCCATCCGTTCGTTCGTCTTATCACTCCATCCACCTCTCACATTCTACGTGCCTATGCAGCACTCGACTCTCCTTGACCCGCCGGAATTGGCGCTGCGTGGTGGGTGGCGCCCCCCACCGCTGCATCACCTATGATCGCACCAACGGGGGCGGATTGGTGCGCGTCGCCTTCGTGGGACGTCCTGACTCGCATATCTGTGTACTTTCGGTTCAGAATTGCAATCTAATTGATTGGCAGGGGTCGCGAACTAGCACGCTTCTGTCCCATGACCCTCAAATCTTTAATTAATTCCTAAAAAGCGATGAATTTTAAAGAAACGAGTACGGTGTGTGACGACTGAGTCGTGTTCGATCGTCTCTGCCTACCTCGTACGTGACCTGACATTAGTTCATGGATCTACTCGTATATAGATTTATCTTTTGGAAGCTAGAGGTACTTCTTCAGTTGGGCTGCTTCCAAATAAATACTCTATCAATTTTTATAAATAGGCTCGGCAGGGTACACCTTGTGTAGGTGTGACTGGCTATTAAGATGACAATGATGACAATGATGACAAAAAATGATATTTCGTTGTTTTTGGTTAACTACCAAAAGCAACGAAATATTTTTTGCCATCATAAGAATGGCTTTCTTATGATGGTAAAAAATATTTCGTGGTCAATTAAAGTCTCTTTTACTTTCGAAAACATCTTGCCTCGAGTAACAGTTCAAGATTCCAATGCTAATTCCGAATGCAGCAGTGCGCCTGCGCATGATGCTACGTACAAACTGTGCAAGTATTATAAGAAACTTAATCAGTGTCTGGAGCGACATGCCTTATTGAAACTAAATTAAAATGCGCTTGCATTTATAATGCCTGTTGTGCTAATGAAACGATATGCACTATTCCGTATGGCTGTAGTTGGTAACTTATGATAGCCGCCTCTGTCTACAGCATATGCTACCACAGAACTTTTAATTAATAAAGTTCTTTGCGTACTACATTCATGATGTGTGTAGGTACTACATACTCCTATATACTACATATATGTAGCTGTTGGTAACATATGACTGCCGCCTTTGTATACAGCATAATGTGTGGTACCGTAAAACTTTTACCAGTTTGTGCGTACTATCACAAAGTATGTATTGCCCATGACGGGTGGTACGAGTACTATATAGGTACTACATATACATACTGTGTGTACTGTACATACTATATGTAATACACACATACTGTACGTAGTAGATAGGTAATAGTAGTAGTTATGTTACATAGTCAACATTTTAAAATAACCTTTCAAATATTGATGTTTAGTCATACCGCGCGTTAGTGCTAAAATCATCCTTTAACATAGTTGGAAGTAGGGGTAGAATCCCGTAATTTACTCTCCTTGTATTACCAGCGTGCAAAGACTACGGTCAACATTTTATTTTAGGCGGGGTGTATGCTCGTTCAATAAGTTGTATAAAACAAAGAACGTAGTACCTGTATAATCACAGTAGCCTTTGCACAGGTAGTACGTAATATTTAACAGTAGTTCATCTAGGTAGAACCTATTAGAAATAACCTTATATCTATTTATAATATCATAAAAATATGCCGGCTTTATCATAAATTTCGGATGTCATTAAATATCTCCATTGGTTTTTCCCAGCTTCAAAACAGTGAGATTACGGTCACATGCACGATTTTAGTTGGCGACATTTTCACAAAGAATGAAAAATTTCATTCAAATATTTTTTTTTTATTGGTAACATTCCAAATTTAAAAGGTTAAAAGTATGCTGCCAGTTTTACTTTATTTTTAAATCGTGTCTAGATATTCGTCACAAAACTTATGAACACACTATTATACTTATTTAATACTAATATTCCATACTATTCCGACAGCGAAATTGTCATAAACTGATCCTGTTATTTTTTAACAAATAATCGTCTCGTCCTTTACGATATCAATATCGTGATCCCAAGTCCATCTGTTATTACTCAACCATTTAATTATTTATAATTCTATGAGCTGTTGGATGCGTTTTACTCCATAATGTCATGTTATTAAATAAATTGTCGGATGTTGCATTTTCAAATAAACTATCAAGCGTTGTTTATGATGAGAATAAGATACAAAATTGAATTAATAGTTATTTAAAAAAAAATGCAGCTGTATGTTAGACAAGTGACACGTATTTTATGTTTTCAAATTATAAACCTGTATAATGCCTCTTACTGGTGTATTTAATATGAGTTAACTGACATACTACGTTACACTATATTTTTTATGTAAATTACACTTTTAATTTTAACAAAAAATGAAAATATTTTGTAGTGTTATTATCATACATTAACATACCTAATTCATGAAATTGCGTGCAGCTAATGTTTTAGCAATGATAAATTAGTATACACAGTATAGAGACCTCAAACTTGACAGTTAAGTTTGACAGAAAAGAGCTCTATAGCGTCGTTGCGCGTGTCATCGTAACCGAACACTGAGGTTAAGCAGCGTCAACCGCAGTCTGTCTATAGATGGGCTTGTTATCGTCAGTCCCGGCTGTTGTCGATAGACGACAGTCGTTAATTTAAGTCAATGGCCTTCAGGCGGTTTGAAAATACTAGCCCCCGCCAATCAGTAGTTGAGCAGCCGGGTGGAGTATGCTCTAAACCACTTCCGTTGAAGGGAGACCCGTATCCCTGCAGTGATGAGTTAGGGTTGGTGGAGTAAGCTTTGACAGTAATGGTATATAATATGTTTGGGCATAAATTAACGTAAACCGAATACTGACGTAATTTGCTGCATAACAGTGACGATTATAGACAATACGGCTTTGTTAACTCGTAGAATAGGTATGAATTATTATATGAACATTAATTTTCTGATATTAATCTGTGTATACTAGAATACCTCATATTTTTATAGAGGCATACAAGCATACGGACTCTAGATGTAAAATTACAGTAACAGGAAGTATCGATCGTTACTATCTCTGCTGCTAACGCAATGTCTCCTCACTCACTGGCATACATAACAACATAACCCACCAGGGAGTTGCCATTTTTCTGCAGTTTTCTGTGAGATCCTCGGTGTTGAAGTAGCATTGCTAACTACTGCTCCACCGGGGCTCGTCAAAATCGTGCGAAAAGCTAGCTTTTTATTATTTATTCTCCTAAAAGATTGTAGATATTGGAAAGAGGACGATTTTTCTATTCTGGTCTCGATTTCTGATTCTAGCTATATTACATTTTAAACAATTTTCTCATTCGAAAAAGACAAAATGCTCTTGTTTATTAAAAACAACAAGAGAAAACATCTACCTATCTATCTATAACTTCACGTGAAATCCCTTGCGGGGTAAGCAGAGGAAACCAAGCGCCACGTGACACGATCCTTATACACCTCACTCGCGTTAACATTTATAGCTCTTCTCATGTACGCTCGCCGGTTTCAAAAGCTCCTGGCATCACTTTCTGAGAAAACATGGTCAATTTGATCATGGAAGTTAAGTCTTGGCTTCGACCTCAACATCCATCTACTTTCACGTTGTATATCTCTTTCTTAATTCTTTTTACATGCGTTGTATCTACATGTTCGGACCAACGGAGCATGCCTCTTTTAATTTTAATACAGATCTCTTTCAGATCCTCTCTGTTTCTTACATTGCGAACGCGGACTACAAGCATTGCACCACAAATTTTGCGCAAAGAAAGCATGTTCTATAATAAACATCTGCACCAACTTAATTATTCACAAGCATGAACTTTAACAGACTTTCATGTACGATCGGTGGAAAAAATTGCGTGTGAAAAGTTATTTTCCAAAATAGTGTAATAAATTACTCGGCCGAGTTTTAAACGAGATGAGAAGTGGCCGTATCCCCCTATATTTTATAGAGGCTAAAAGTTGGTTTCAATAATTGAAGCGGGAAAGTCTCCGGGGATGGGGTTTAGTGGAATCCCTCACGTGGACTAGCAGTTTTATTTCGGGCTCTCCTTATAGATTTTCTGAGTAATTTCGTTGCTTATAACCCGGTAAACGTAGTTTGTGGTAAATTTAGATGAATGCCGTAATTAGATTAGTGAAATATTATATTGTGTATGCTGTTACTGATCTACAGTTTGAGCTTTTTTTATCAAAGCACTTGCGCGAGCGAGTTGCATTCGGCGTTTTTTGTGTTATTTTCAAAATTGAGTTTACTCAGGACAGACACATGAATATAAAAAACAAAATCTTAATTACATATGAAATTTGATCGAAATTGTTAAAGCCTTTTCTGAGATGCAAGGATATATCAACGAGTATGCATATACATTACAATTGCCCGCCAACATAATAAGTAATAGGAAAAAATATGCAAAAAGACAGTGCTGAGTGGGACCTACGGCAATTAATTCTTCTTCATGTAGGCTTCTTTATTAGAATAGCGTTTTTATTAAAATAGCGTCTTCTCAAGACAAATTTAAAGTCTTGTGTCAATTATAAGAAATCCATGGATATACTTACTTGATCTACATCATACATGTTCCATCGAACGGAAGGTCCGTTTGGGTAGTTAACTAAATAAATAATTATTAACTTATAATATAAATGTACGGTATATACAATTTGGTTACCATGCACCATGAATACTTGCAATACAGGAAATGACGCACGCGCCTTACCAACCCCTACGAAGACGGCTCCTCAGGACTTACTGGTAACCTCACTCACTCGCGGGAACACAACAATCCTCCAGTGAGCTTTTACTTCGCTGCGGTTTTTCGTGAGCTTACAGAAAATCGCAGCCTCTAGCTTTCCTCAGCCGGGCTATGCCGTACATATCTTAGAAAAATATTAAACTTATGTCGCGCTATTCGTCGCTGTTAATAGAATACAAGATATAAGCAATGCAAATATCACTGCTGAATTCGCAAATGTATATAAGCATCTACATATAGACACCAATAAATTCGCACTAAGCATGAGACTGCAAAACGGACGCCATTGCAACAAGGCAGCCAACCGCGTATCGTCCTAATCCCTTCACAAAAGTTTATTTACTCATTTTTATCAGCCAGTCATGTTTTAAACCTTTATTTTGTGAACCCTTTATGCATATTGAACTTCCAGCAATACGTGTTTTTGTTCGATTTTCAATCTTATTCTTATAGATACAAGACTATATCGGTACCGGTTTATCTACTAGGCGGAGTTTTGCTTTAGAATTCTTGCCGTGCCCCGGGTTCGTGTCGTAATTTTATCGTTGATCTAATTCCTATATAATACTATTACAAGCAACTACTATAGTCGTAGTTCCTACGCCATACTTCTATGGTTAATATCAATTAACTTAGTTTAGTAGTAGTAGATCGACTATAGGCCCCAATTATCTCAATCAGGTAGCAAAATATGGTTATTTAAGTATGCAATTTAAATAACATAACAATCAAAAGTCAGCCACTTTTATACGCAAACGTTATTTTAATATTTTATCCATGTACAAAGCTAATTACAAAACTGGTCTTTAAACACTTCTACAAGCATGGAGAGACCATTAAAGTGGCAACTGGCAACACTAGAATACCTTTAGCATAATATTATTTGAGTCATATTTTACCGCAGTCGGGCGCGACCGACCGCTTGATTTATTTATGGCTGAGTCTGCCACTAATCATTGCTGGAATTTAATTTGTTATTTATTTACTAATCGCTTCTAGAGTAACTTTTGGACAGGTAGAACTTGCATTTTGTACGAAGATAAATTCTGGATGAGGTGCGTCCTGTTTATTTTAGGTATATTAGTGGAAAATTTGTATCATTATTAAACTTATTCCTTATATTTGAGAGCTCGGTGGCGTCGCTGCGCGTGTCATTCTAACCGAACTCGCAGGTTAAGCAAGTCAACCGCAGCCTGTCCATGGATGGGTTTATCTATCTTGAGCATTGAGGAACGACGACGCGGAAGGCACGTTAAGCCGTCGGTCCCGGCTGTTGGCGGGCGATAGATGGTAGTCGTTAAACTCAGCCACTGGCCTTCGGGCTGCATGAAAACGCAAGCCTCCACCAATCCGCAGTTGAGCAGCGTGGTGGAGAATGCTCTAAACTCTGGTGTAGTGTACTTATCTCGCAAATAGTAGAGCTCGGTGGCTCAGTCGTGAAAGACGCGACTTTGACACCAACGCTCGTGGGTTCGATTTGGCTTTGGTTTTAAAGAGAGGTAGGGCGCATCAAAGCAGCCCGTCTGGGGAAGTACCTCCACCTCACAGAAAACCGCAGCCAAATAACAACTCCCTAGAGGGTTGTTGTGTTCCTGCGTGTGAGTGAGGTCACCAGTAAGGTCCTAAGGAGTTGCTGTGTGAGCAGCAGAGGAGGCATCGCGCGAGTGCTATATTTTACAACCGTTAATAGGCTACGGTAACTGCTTTACATCAGGTGGACCGTATGCTTGTATGCCTGCCGACGTTGTATAAAAAAAAATATATAAAATGTGAACGTGCTGGACGATGTTTGAATGTTTGTGACACAGTTACGCTTAAACAGCTGATTAGTAAGGGCTTCCATATTTTTCCTACAACATGTAGAAGAGAGAACTGTTCTAGTAACTTTACCTTCATCAGGATCCTAAATTACATTTTTTAAGGAATTCATCGGGTTAGATATAAGAATAGTTAATAATTAATAATTCTCTCTGCCTACCCCGTAAGGGATTTGGCGTGAAGTTATAGATAGATAGATAGATAGATATAAGAATAGTGGTTTGAGCCGAGAAGAGAATATAGGTAATAGGAGTTAAGAGCGCCGTATATCTACTTGTTTGCCTTCCGACGTTACGAAATAAAATTCTAGTATTTTCTAATATGATATTCATCGACGTATTCTAACTACTATACGCAAAAATATTATTGTTTTAAATTATGATATTGGTTATAATAATATAATAGCATAATTATGATATGATATTCATGTTGCATCTACTAACGGTAGTGGGTGGGTGCCGGCCGGCGGTAGGCCGCATGAACTAATTGGTGGCGGAAGCACACAAAGTACGTTAGAAATTGACATAAAAACTATGAACCACCTGAACGGTAATTCATACTGCTGCTGCCATGGAAATCTCATTTGGAATCGAAGCACATTTGAGTATATTTTAAACAATACCGAGAGGCATACAAGCATACGACCCGTCTGATGGAAAGTGGTTACCATAGCCAATAAACGCTTGCAATACTTTTTTTTGAAAATTTGAGAACCTATTTTCATGGAATAACAAATTCATCAATAGCTAAAGTATTAAAATTTGAGAACGCTATATGAACCTTCATTTTTGATGGTTAGAAATTCTATTAAATTCGTTGTTAACGACTATAATATCAACTGCATTTTGCACT